>OU383797.1:6540605-7115605 GCA_910950805.1 Acrocephalus scirpaceus scirpaceus
CTCTGTGCTCTCATCTTTTATCTCTTTTATCTCCTTATTAAAAAAAGGTGAACTTTAAACACCAGGCTGCCATAGGAGGTTTATTCTAAAGTGTGCAGCAGCCAGATCAGAGAATGTTTTTGTTCAGATGGAAGCCAAACGCTCTGAGTGACCCCAGGATTTTATCCCGTTCCCTCTGAGAGCAGCAGGGAGAGTGAGCAGGGCCTTGGCTTGCCTGGGGCTCAGTGCCAGGACAGGGCAGGGGGTTCCCTGGACTTTAGAACATCTCCTCCATTTGTTCTGAGCAGGTTTAAACACAGATAATTTCTCTGAGTGAGAAATAAAATTCACCTACGTGCTTCCAGATCGACGCCTCCAGGGAGTGCTCTAGCTGGAGCTGGTTGAATGTTTTATTCTGCTCCAGAGTTTTTCAAGGATGGACTAAAGGACTGTCCTCACACGTGTCAGTTTGGCTTGCAATGGTTTGGATTTTTGTTAGGGAACAAAACAACTGAAACCACAAACTTTTTAAGTGAAAGTGACAAAAGCCAATCAAAAATAGAGGCTGGTCTGTGAATAGTTCCATTTCCTTTGTCTGTATTTGATTAAAACCACCTCAGATTTGAGAGGATTTTTCTTTCAAATAGAAAGAAAATCAAGAAGAAAAATAGCCCTGCCTGAGAGTCCCTGTTATTTTCCTCTTCCTCGGAGTGTTTTATCATTCCCAGCCAAAATCAGGCGGAGCTGTCCAGGTTTGCCGGTGATGGATGGTGTCACCTGAAATGGCACCACTCAGAACTTGTTTTGTGCTCCTTCCCTCCTGCAGGATGCAGGCAGGCAGGGTGCCAGGGGGTGAAATTCCTTCCGGGGCAGCTCCCAGTGCCAGCCCGGGGTTGGGTGCCAGAGCATCCCAGTGCCCTGCACGGACAGGGAAGGGCAGAGGGGACAGGGACAGGGGACAGGGGACAGGGCAGGGACAGGGCACAGGGCACTGGGCAGGGACAGGGACAGGGCACAGGGCACCGGTGCCATCCCAGCCTCTCAGGGTTCAGTGACCCTGAGCTGAGCCAGGCTGGGGCTCTGGGAATGTCCCTTGGCTCATCCATCCCTCAGTGCAGAGCTGCTGTCCCCCAGTGTCACAGAGGGTGTCCCTGTGTCACAGACGTGTCCCTGTGTCACAGAGGTGTCCCTGTGTTACAGAGGATGTCCCTGTCCCACAAAGGGTGTCCCTGTCCCACAGGAGGTGTCCCTGTGTCACAGAGGATGTCCCTGTCTCACAGAGGTGTCCCTGTCCCACAGGACATGTCCCTGTCCCACAGGAGATGTCCCTGTGTCACAGAGATGTCCCTGTCTCACAGAGGTGTTCCTGTCCCACAGGAGCAGTCCCTGTCCCACCGGAGATGTCCCTGTCCCACAGAGGATGTCCCTGTCCCACCGGAGATGTCCCTGTCCCACCGGAGATGTCCCCGTGTCCTCCCTGTGTGCTCCTGCCCCCTGCAGGGTCACAGGGGTGCCCCGGGCTCCTTTCCTCGGTAGCGCTCCCCAGGTCGGTGTTGAACTTTTGGCTTTGCCGATGTGTTTGTCCCAGGTGGGAAGGCAGACAGCTTGTGCTGGAAATTAACTTGCTAATAAAAATAATTAGTACACGAAGGGACAGTCGGCAGAACCAAACCCTGCTTTGTTTCTCTAAGGGTGTGTGAGCACTGCATGGGCAGGAGCCGATTATGAGGATAAATCACTGGAGATCTGCACCTCGGAGCTCAGTGATGCTCCTTGTCTCTCTGGGCACCTCAGGCCCTTTCCTTTGTAGTTTTTGCATTCGAGCAGCCGCGTTTTTATGCACATTCATAAGTATTTCATAAGAAAACAAATCTCTCAGTTGTCTGCTTTGTTTTCTGGCACCATGACTACACAGTGAAATTACCATTTTGCAGCTTCCACTTGTAAATCTTTTGTCTAGTCCTAAATCCCCTGCCTGGCCCTTCCCATCACGGCTTGTACAGTTGGGAAATTCACAGCTTCCCCGTCAGCAGGTTTTATTTTCTAATTCCCTTCCTGTCCTAGAAGATTTTTCATCATTACTTGCACAATCTGAGATTTAAACCATTGTGTGTTACTTCATTCCCATGTCTGCCGTGAAGAATTTCCCCCTTCCCTCCTCAGCCTTTATTTTCCCTCAGATCTCCTGGGGAAAGCTGAGCATTCCTGGGATGTCCTTTCCTTCCTGTTGCTGTTGGTGCTCCTGGGGAAGTGGAGCTCTTCCCTGCAGACCCCACACTCGGATGCTGGCTCGGAGCCTCCATAAAACACTTTCCTGTGAATTCATTCTCTGGCAATTACTGACTCCCATCCTCCCTGCAGGTACCAGCCACCTTTATTGGAATTTATCTGTGGCAGTGATGTGCAGCAGCCTCATTTCCCAAGGTGATTTGGGAATAAACAAGCCAACAAAACCCAAGCCAGAGCAAAGCATAAAACGCCCAGAACAAAGAGCCAGGAGCCCAGGGCTGCAGCAGGATTTTTCCTTCCTGCCTTTAAAGTGGGGCAGGAGGGATGGCAGGGGCAGTGCCTGGCAGGGATTGCTGTGGTGGCAGCACAGAGGGGCTCCTGCCCCTGTCCCTGCAGGTTTGGGACAGCTCTGAGACCCCCCAGACCGACACAGGGCACTGACAGCCCCTGCCAGGCTGGCCAGGGGGTCAGGGAGAGCTGAGTGCCAGGGATTGGTTTCCTTGGATTTCATTTGGGGGTTTATTCCAGGTCCTGAACAGAGTCAGGGGATCACTGAGGTTGGAAGGATCCCAACCCTGCAGGATGCCCCAGCCCAGCCCTCAGGCAGCCCCAGTGTGCTGACCACTGACCTCTGACCCCTGAGCCACCTCCACACCCCTGTCCCACACTGACCACTGACCCCTGACCCCTGAGCCACCTCCACACCCCTGTCCCACACTGACCACTGACCTCTGACCTCCAGGGCCACCTCCACAGCATTGTCACACACTGACCTCTGACCCCTGAGCCACTTCCACACCACTGTCACACACTGACCACTGAGCCCTGACCTCCAGGGCCACCTCCACACCCCTGTCACACACTGACCACTGACCTCTGACCTCCAGGGCCACCTCCACACCCCTGTCACACACTGACCACTGACCCCATGGCCACCTCCACACCCCTGTCACACACTGACCACTGACCCCTGACCTCCAGGGCCACCTCCACACCCCTGTCACACACTGACCACTGACCCCTGAGCCCAGGGCCACCTCCACACCCCTGTCACACACTGACCACTGACCCCAGGGCCACCTCCACACCCCTGGGGTTGGTGACCCCAGCCCTGCCCTGGGCAGCCGTGCTGGTGCTGCTCCACCCTTCCCGTGGAGGAATTTTTCCCAATATCCAGCCTGAACCTCCCCTGGCAAAACCTGAGGCTGTTTCCTCTTGTCCTGGGGCTTCTCACCTGGGAGAGGAGACTAATGGGAGTAAATGGGAAACAAACCCGATTTTCTCCCTGGTTTAGGGAAATCATGGCTGAGCTTTAAGCTGCTGGATTCAGTGCAGGGATTTCCTCTGATTTCGGCACATTTTGTGCCTTTTGTGTCCCGGGGCAGTTAAGCCCCTGCAAGTCTAAACCCTCTTTTATCCAGTGCTAGATCAAAAATGCCTTCTAAAAATACCTCACATTTGGGCAGCTCTTAGGGGAATCACCTTTTCCTCATTCTGAGGAAGGACAGGCAGGAGAACAGAGGACGTCCTTCCCCAAAGTGCGGAGCTGCTGAAGCTCAGCACAGACTCCCAGAATCCCAGAATGGTTTGGGCTGGAAAGGGCCCTAAAACGATCCCGTGTGAGGGGCTTGGATTGGACTTTTGTGCACTGGAGCTGTTTGTTCCTAAAAGGTTGGATTTTGAGGTCTTTTCCAGCCTTTACGATCCCCTGTGCTTGGTTCTGGCTGCTGCAGGAGCCCGGGCAGTGCATCCCGACTGCCACTGCTGGAAGGGAAGTTTTCTTGATGTTTATATTTTTAAAATGAAATAATTTCCTGTTAAAATGAACGGGTGGGTTTAGGTTTTAACGCAACCAGAGTGTTCCCAGTGAAATGAGCCTTATTCCCATCACTGTCCTTAATAATTTTACCTCAGGTAGTAACTCTGACAAGAGTTACTCCTGAAAAGAGAGATAAAACTCCCCTGGCCATCAGTGAGAGTGGCAGCGTTGCTGTTGTGTCAGGAAAATGAGGCTGAAACTCGGGATGACTTCACAGAGCTCACGCACCTCCTGCCTTGCTGGCATTTATGAGGATGAGCTGGGAAGGTTTTGTGATTTAAATTTTATTTATTTAGTATAATCGTTGTGCTTTGAGCAGGAAAACAGTCTGATCCTTGTCTTTTCTCTGTCCTGTCTAAATCTGATGTGTAATGCCAGAGGAGCCAAAGTTCCTTGCCTTGCTGGTGGAACAGACTGCTTAAGCACTAAGCCCTGGTAATCCAGTTTGTTTTCCTAGCAGTAACTGTAATATGAAGATATGCACAGCTTGTGCTTGATGTAAGCACGGAGATCATGACAGTGCTCCCAAATCCTTTTATTTTAAGATTTATTTGGTTGATAAACTTGACATGTTTGTCCTTCATTTGTCATTTCTAGCAGGGGATTTAGGCCAAAGGCAGCTTCCCCTTCCTTCCTCTTTCCTTCTGCCTGGAGATTTATTGGCACAGGAGCCCCGGGGTGTCACCTGCAGGTGGACAGTGAGAGGCTCTGAGGGACGGGGCTTGTGGCTCTTCGGGTGACCTTGGGCAGCTCTTTCCTCCTCCTGCCTCACCTAAAAGGGGGAGCAATCCTTTCCTCCCCTGATCCCCAGAGTTTCCTCCTGCTCTTTGTCTGAGGGACTCTGCCCTTTGCACCACACTGCCCAGTCACCATTTCCATAATCGTTCTTTACACTTGGATTAAGCGTTCATATTGTGCAGTACGTGGCATTAATAATATCAAAATGCCATTTTAGACAGTATTTAAGATCAGAATTTCCTATTGGAAATCAATGAGAACATCTTCCTAAAAAACCAGTGACCCGAACGTCCCTTCTTATATAAGAAGTGTCTATATTTATCAGTGCTGATATCAGCTGCTGTGGTTACCTGGCTGTTCATGGCAGAGCCTGAGATGTGTTTCTCACACAGCCAGTTCCTGTCAGGAGAGGGTCACTTTTAGTCTGCACCGAGGTTTTGTTGATTCCTGTTTGGATTTAAAGCAGAAGGCTGGGGATGAAAGGCTCCAGCCCCAGGGTGACTGGGCAGCCCTGCCCAGGACCCTCGGTCACAGGAGGGGCTGCTCCTCCCCAGCCCCACTGAAGTGACAGCAATTCCCTGCTCAGAGCACACCTTCCTCTCCTCGCAGAGCTGGGTCAGGGACAGAGCCTGGATTCTATTCCCAGTCCTGCTGGAAGGGACAGCTCCGTGTTCCCTGACAAATTTAGAGCCAGAGCAAGGATGTCAAGTGCTCGATGCTGCTGGAAGCGAGGCCCCTCTCCTCACCCTGCAGTAAATCCGTGTGCATTGCACAGGGCACCAACACTGGCCTCTCAAACCACAGAGGGATCAGGGTCTGCTTGCTGAGCTTAATGTTCCGTGTTTATCTGCAAGTTTTATCCATACATATGTATTTATCTATATATCTATATATATCTACATATGTATTTATCTATATATCTATATATGTATTTATCCATATATCTATAAATCTATATATCTATATATCTACATATGTATTTATCTATATATCTATATATCTACATATCTATAAATCTATATATCTATATATCTATATATCTACATATGTATTTATCTATATATCTATATATTTATATATTTATATATTTATATATTTATATATCTATATATCTATATATTTATATATCTATATATCTATCTCCGGTGTCTGGTTTAGTCTGGGCTGTAATCTGTGAAAAACTGCAGGGTAACCTCATCAACCTCATCACCTGTAAGCATTCTATTGGGGAAATGTGCAGCACCAGCAGGAATTCAGATTAAAGATGTTAAAAAAAATGTGTATCTTTTCATCAGTGCCTTCTCCCTCATTAAACACAGAGTTTGCTCATAAGCATTTGCCAAATAAAAAGGGAGAAATAGGTAAAAGCAAACACTGCAATTAAGTTCCCCTGAATTTCCCCAGAAGGTTCACCTTGGCTTAATTTAATATCCCCTCATTCCTGCCCAGCCGCCTGTTGGGCTGGGGTGCAAACACGGAGGTGCACGGTGGGTTTGTCCTGAGCTGGGCTGGGACAGCCCGGGGGCTCAGAGCCCCTCACACCCTGCAGGGGCTGCAGGAAATGCAGGGGCTGCAGGAGCTGCCCTGGGGATGGAGCTGCAGGAGTTGCAGCCAGGGCTGTTCAGGGGCTGGGGGGCTCTCAGAGCCCCTCACACCCCACAGGAGCTGCAGGAGCTGCAGGGGCCGCAGGAGCTGCAGCCGGGGCTCTTCGGGGGCTGGGGGGTCTCAGAGCCCCTCATACCCTGCAGGGGCTGCAGGAGATGCAGGGGCTGCAGGAGCTGCCCTGGGGATGGAGCTGGAGGAGCTGCAGGAGATGCAGGAGCTGCCCTGGGGATGGAGTTGCAGGAGCTGCAGCCAGGGCTGTTCAGGGGCTGGGGGGCTCTCAGAGCCCCTCATACCCTGCAGGGGCTGCCCTGGGGATGGAGCTGCAGGAGCTGCAGGAGCTGCAGCCAGGGCTGTTCGGGGGCTGGGGGGTCTCAGAGCCCCTCATACCCTGCAGGGGCTGCAGGAGCTGCCCTGGGGATGCAGCTGCAGCCGGGCTGGCTCAGGAGCTCTGCCAGGAGCTCTGGAGCAGCCGCTGCAGCCCCGCAGGGACCGAACCCATCCCAGCTGGGGCTGTCCCGTGCCCGCAGCCCTGGCACCGCTCCCCGGAGCTCCCCTGTGAGCCCGAGCCGGGCTGTGCCTCACCTGAGCCAGCTCTGCAGAGGGGCAGGGCTGGGGGGTGTTAGACCGAGCTCAAATCTCTGTGACACTTTTTCTTTTTTTTTTTTTTTTTTGGGTTTGGGTTTTTTGGTGGTTTTTATTTTTGGTTGTTGTTTTTGGTTTTTTGTTTGTTTTGGTGGGTGGGTTTTTTTGTGTGGGGTTTTTTTGGGTTTTTTTGTTCTTTTTTGGGGGGGGGTTTGATTGTTTTGTTTTTTGGTTTTTTGGTTTTTTGGTTATTTTGCCCTCCGGTGTAACGCTCTCTGCCTTCGGACTCGCTGGTATTTCAGCATTAGGTGTAGCTTAACAAAGATCAGTTTTTTAATCGAAGTGAAATGTCAACAAAATTCATTCCCTGGAGGCTGCTTTGCTGTGTCCCTGCTGCAGTTTACACCGGGGCAGGAGAAGTTGTTTGGGGAGTTCTTTAATATTCATGAGGTGTCAGCTCGCGGCTGTTTCAGATGTAGATTCCTGTAAGGTCCTGGGGCCAGTAAATGGACTGGTTTGACTTTCAGTGATTTTTCACACGTAACAAACTCCGCAGATAAGTAAGGGCTGGCCTTCAGCCGGGCAATTTCCAAAGCGCATTTGTATTCATGAGTGCTGTGGCAGTCCCTATTTCACAGCGCGGGGCTCAGATTTACAGAGGGAGCGAGCGGCGCTCGCCCTTGGTGCTGCTGGGAGTTGTGTTTGGGTGCCGGGGGTGCCTGGCCCGGCCGGGGGCGGCTGCAGCTGCAGTTTTGTCCTCTCTGTCCTCTTTGTCCCCTGTGTCCCCTCTGTCCCCCTGTCCCCTCTGTCCCTCTGTCCCTCTGTCCCCTCTGTCCCTCTGTCCCCTCTGTCCCTCTGTCCCCTCTGTCCCCTCTGTCCCCCTGTCCCCCTGTGTCCCCTGTGTCCCCTCTGTCCCCCTGTCCCCCTGTCCCCTCTGTCCCTCTGTCCCCCATGTCCCTCTGTCCCCTCTGTCCCTCTGTCCCCTGTGTCCCTGTGCCCGTGTGTGTGAGGATGCTCTCCCTGTGTGCAGGGAGGATGGCAGGGCAGTCCCCAGACCCTTCCTAGGTTATAAATTCTGCTCTTTCACCTGCTCCACTGCAAACCTGTGCTATGGGAGGGAATCTTTGACTTCTGAAGTTGCAAAAAAAATAAAACCAAACCCAAGAAAACAATAAAGAGCTGTCCCCAAGTCCCGGGGTTTTGAGTGAGCACACTCTGGTTTTAAGGAACCTGGTCTGTGCAGGGCTGTGCCCCAGCGAGGGGCAGCAGGGCAGGAATGGGACCCGGGCAGGGGTCACACCCACGTGTGACACTCACAGCTGGGCTGGGCACTCTCTAAACGCTGCTCGGGATCTTTGGCTGACTGGAAAAGAGCTCGGTGCTTGTGTCATTTATGTAAATCAGACTCTGTCACTATTACACACTAAGGCTGGAAAATGCCTTTGGAACTGCACGAGGCCATTTCTGCTGCAACAATCACCGCACACACTTCCAGGACACAATATTTTTTTCCCATAATTGTAGCACAATTAGGCACGGACAGAAATCAGGGATGATTCCTACAGCTGTCCTGGAGGTGCAATGGAGACGTTGGTGTTTTAGAGGCAGGAGGCTCGTTCAGTTGTGCAGGATCAGAGCACTGAGCTGGGACAGGAGTGGCAGGAGTGCCACCGCCCTGTGCAGGTGGCCAAGGCCCAGCACAGGGGTTGGCATCCCTGGTGCTGTGTCCCAGGGAGGGATGGCACCTTGTCCCCAGGGAGGGATGGCACCTTGTCCCCAGGGACAGCACACCAGGGGTTTGAAATCCTGGCACAGGAGCCATTTTCCTGCTTTTCAAATTGTTATTAATAAAACATAGCCCTGTCTATGTCTCGATGCAGAGACCTCAGTCCTGGTACAAGCCCTCCCATTTATTATTTATACAAGCATTTAACAGCTCTGACATATTTCAGCAGTAACACCAGGCAGCTGTTTGCAAACCAGAATTAGTAACAAAAGGATGAGATACTCCAGAAGGGTTTTTTACATGGATGTGATTGCATGGGAATCATCCCTGGCTCACAGGAGCAATGGTGGGGAATGTGTTGTTTGCTGAGATTTTCAGCAGTTTTGTCTCTCTCCTATCTCCAAGTTAGAAGAGCCATTCAGGTTAGGGGGTATTTCATATACCTGTGTGTGTATATATAAATATATATATATATGTGTGGCTGCTAATTTAATTTATATATGCAGCAGGGCTTGGGTAAGAAGTGAAGGGATTAATTGTGCTGCCTTATTAGAACCCCAGGAAAGCTGATTGCCTTTCCCTGCCTGCTCCCCCTTCCTGGGGGATGCACGGATGGATGGATGCTCCCGTGAATGTTGAGGATTCTGCCTCCTCCCACAGAGGATTACCCAGGCTGCTGCTGCAGGTTCAGAGAGGTTGAACAGCAGCTTTCCAAGGCCAGGGAATAACCACAGGGGTGGCACAGGCTCCTCTGAGAAGTGTCCCTGAGCAGAGCTGTGGGTGAACCAGAAAATCTGCCTGGGGAGGGTCAGGGCTCCCAGGATTGCTGCTCAAAGGCAGAGGGGGAGGCAAAGAGCTGCGGGCAATCACATCCCTGGAGGTTCTCACTTGCACCCCTGTGCCCTTGAGAACAACGACAGAGCTGGTGGAATAGGTAAAAATAAACAGCAGCACCCCAGGGATAAAGGGAGGAACTCTATCAGACATTTTAGAGAAAAACCCATTGATCCTGCACTGCTGAAGTAGAGGGAATTTTACGGTTGACTTTGAGGGAAGCAAAAACAACTCTTTGAACTGGATTACTTCTTATTTTCATAGCACTGCAGAAAATATCTCCAGCTCATATGAAAACAAGTCAGTATTATCTCCACTTCCAGGGCACTGAAGCTTGGAGAGTGTGAGCCTTTGGAAAACCAGGCAGGAGATGGGTGGCAGAGTTGGGAACCAGACCTAAATTTCTCCAACTTCAGCCCAGTGGAAGGACCTTAGAGGAACAAAGTGACTTTTTCACGTTCTCCAGAGGTGAGAGCTCACACGATGAGCCTGAACCTCCTTTTCCAGCCTCCTCCTGGTGGTGCAGGTTAAGCACTCAGAAGTAGGTTACAAAGGACTCCAGTGCTGAAGAACAAATATTCCTCTGGTGACTCTTGCTGGCCTAGTTCTGGGGCAGCAAAGTCAGAGGAGACAGAACATTTCAATCACACCAAACAAACGCCAGAGGCACTTTCAGGAGAGGTCCAGGGAGATGTGCAAAGTGAGCAGATCCCACTGGCTCTGCAGGAGCTGCTGGCTCTGGGTGTTGTGCACTCCTGGGACAGGGGCAGGGCGGCAGGGTGGGTTTGGAGATGAGGAGATTTCACCTGAGCCACCCTGCAGGGCCCCTTCTCCATCCCCTGCCCCTCGGAAATGTGGAATTGCTGCTGGGCACAGCTTAACCCAGCCCTTTCAATTCCTGATGTGTTTGGGTGAATATTTGATTAGGAATTGCATTTAATTCTCTATTGAATGAGAGGGGAAGAACCCTTGAGCTGTTAAACGCTGTCTGTGGTCACTGGGAACAGATTCTGGGTGTTTTAAGGTGCTGAGGCTGCCTGCCCTTGGAGTGCCCCCTCCCAGAGCCTCCCACAGCAGCTGCTCTGGGCAGGGCACAGGGAGGATGCACGCTCTTGGATTTAAAGGTTTTATGGGACATGAAATAATTTTGCCGGTTAAAAGCTAAACTTTATAGTGTTTCTATTTTTAATTAAATATTAATTGCAGAAGACGGCCCTGGAATTGACTGTTCAGATCATTTAATCCATATAGATGACCTTTACGTTGAATTTATTCTCTCGTGCTTACACTGCCCTTCAACCCCATCTGGGGACTGACCTCATCTGCCAGCCTCTCCCACTCTTAATTAGAAAGATGCCGAGCTCACGCTCCTCTTTAATGTTTATTAATGTTCCTCTGCTGAGGATCCTGCAGGAGCTGGTGATTGCTGCTATAAACTTTCCCTGGCAGTTCCTTGTGTACAAACAGCCCAGTTATTCCTGCACAGCTTTTGAGGCTCGGGTGCACTTCAGAGGGGCCAGGAAAAGGGGAACAGTTTCTCCTGCAGCTGAAAAGCAAACCCACTTCCCATGCTCCTTTATGGAACTTAAGCATTACTTGAAAAATCTTTTTTCTTTCTTTTTTCCTCCCCCCAACCATCTTAATTCAGTTCTTTTGATGCTGATAAGCAGCTTTGTGCAGCATGAAATTTCCCACCATGGTTCTGAGTTGCCTGAGAATTCAGGTAGAAAAACAAACCAGCCAGAAAAGGTGTGTCCATGTGCTGAGAGCTCTGAAAGGATCAGGTTCATTTGCAAAGCCCCGTTTGCCTCTGTGAGATGTGATTCTACTTCTGCCAGTGCACAAGGACAAGCACAGGATGGTTAAAGATGAAAAGTTCATTAAAATGGCAGCTTAAGGAGGGGAGCACCGAGTGCAAACCAGTCTGCTCTGCTTGTCTGTGGGACACCTGAGAGGAGAGCTGCACCACAGGGAAGGGTTTCCTTTGCACTTTGAATTCCTTCAGTTCCTTTGGCTCCCGGTTTCTGCTGCTCTGCTGCTGATGTGCACTGAATTACGTGAAAACAAAGATAAAACAAAACAAAATCCACCCCAAAGCCCCCAGCAGCTGCTTCAGGGGACCAGGGGACCGTGCCAGGAGCCCAGAACCTCTCTGGCTGCTGCAGTGGGAGGGTCTCAGGGACAGGGCTCTGCCCAGGACCAGGGCTGAGTGCTTGGGGTGCTCCCAGCAGATCCTTTCCACAGCAGGGGCCCAGAGAGCAGCAATCCCTCCTGAGCCAAACATCTGATCTGCTGTGTCTATGGCATTGCACAGAGCAGGGGAGGGAATGCAAAACAAGAGAAAAAAATTAAAATTATTCCTTCACAATCTGCTTTTGCCCTCTGGGGTGGCAGTAACCACCTCCTGTGCTGTTTAGGATAACTGAGGCCTATCAGGATGCTGCTTCAGTTTGGGATTTGACACATGGATCAAGTCCCTTAAGCCTGCTCCTGAGGATTTGGAGATTTTTGTAAAGCTCAAATGCACAAAGCAGCCTCTGAGCTGTGGCTGCTGGATGGATCAATGCGACTGCATTTAACTTCTCAAGCCAAATCTGCCGTGTTCCTCCTCTTGCCTCCTCTCCTGGAGTTTCCATTTAATATTTGATAATACCGTTGCTGTGCTCACTGTTGTTTTCCAACAACAGCCCCCTAAAGCAGGAAAAAATCCCTAAGAAGAAAAATCTTTAAGCACATTTCCTAGACCTCTGCCTGTCTCTGCCCTCCAGTTATAGCAAGGCTGTTATCATTCAAATCTAGACACAAATCTGGCTGTGCCAGAGCCTTTGCCAGGCTGTGCCAGTGCCTTTGCCAGGCTGTGCCAGAGCCTTTGGCAGGGGCTGTGCCAAAGCCTTTGCCAGGGTGTGCCAGTGCCTGTGCCAGGGGCTGGCCAGAGCCTTTGCCTGGCTGTGCCAGTGCCTGTGCCAGGCTGTACCTGTACCTTTCCCAGCTGCTGTCAGCTCCCAGCCCGGCTGCAGGGGCTGGGAACGTTCCCCCTCTGCTCCCAGCAGGGCCCAGCCCTGAGTGGGACTGAGCACAGCAGGGGCTGCTGGCCCTGCCCCTGGTGCTCCCCAGGTCACTGAAATCCTCACGTCCCACCTGCAGGGCTGAAGCAGCTCTGCACAATGGCATTGCTCACTTCAGGAATGGATAAGGAAAGTAAATTTGGTTATTTCTCAGCCATGCGTGGCTGTGTAGAATTGCACAGATTTGGGCTTTAATCAGCCAGGTCGCTTCCTCAGCTCAGGGCTGGACACAACAGGAACATTCACACAAAAAGCTGAATGTCCTCTCCTTGTCAAACCCATCCCACACCTCTGGGCCCTCGTGTTTGTCTCCTGAAAGATTGTAATTAGCTCCCGGGCCTAAACATTGCCATTGGTCACACTTAATTTGTGTGTTTGAGTTCTGCACTCACTCTGTTCTTGTACCTCGCGGTATTTTTGGGTGTTTTTCTGCAAGTTGGTTTTGTGCAGCAGGAAGAGAGACCCTGGCAGTGAAACTTGACTGAAATCCATACGTGCAGTTTGCACCTTTACTCAGCTCCTACACCTGCAAGGATTTTCACAGGCAGATGAATTTTGAACACAGGTGCTGCAGAAACAGATCCTCCAGACCAAGGCGTGCGTTACACAAATCGAATTTTAAAATTACATTTCCGATGCCTTGAGAAAAAGATTGCAGGGAGCCAAAAAAAGCCCCGAATCTGATGGTGAATATGAATACACCAGCAAGTCACACTTCAATAAACCTCAGGGCTGGAGAAGCAGTCCCAGGGAGGAACGCTCAGCGGGCTCTGGTTTAACCTCTGTCTGCAGGGCTGAGCTCTGCCTGCACGTGGCAGCCCCCAAAGTCCTCATCCCACTCCCTCTGGCTTCCTGGCTGGATAATTTTCCTTCTGCAAAGCAAGGCCGGGCTGCTCGGCTGAGTGTTTCCAACCACCTAAATCCTGGGGCAATTATTTTAATAAAAATGAACGGTGGGCCTCCTGCCTGGCTCTGAAATGGCAGTGTGAGCTGTAATCCAGATGGAAGCGGTGCAGCTGCACTGTGTTAATTAAGTATACACCAAACATATGGCAGTACACCTCCACCAACAGGCACAGCTCTCGTGGATGCAGTCAGCTCTTGTGCATGCATAAAGAGCCAGCCCTGAACTCCAAAAATGCACAAGTCCTGACCTCTGGCTGAAGGAATTACTGGTGCTAAACTGCTGCACCTCCGTGGCAGAAGTGGTTTTGTTGTCACTGAAACGCTGCTGAGGTTGGGGTGTTCAAAAGAAGGAAAAATTTCTTATTTTCTCCCATTTCTGATCTCTGGTGCACAGTTCCTGCGTTAGAGCTCCAGAGAGGCTCAGGGAAAGGAGCACAGCCCTGCAGGGAAGGATCTGCCATGGCCCCACAGGGAAGGACCTTCCATGGCCCCACAGGGAAGGATCTGCCGTGGCCCCACAGGGAAGGATCTGCCATGGCCCCACAGGGAAGGATCTGCCATAGCCCCACAGGGAAGGATCTTCCATGGCCCCACAGGGAAGGATCTTCCATGGCCCCACAGGGAAGGATCTGCCATAGCCCCACAGGGAAGGATCTGCCATAGCCCCACAGGGAAGGATCTGCCATGGCCCCGCAGGGAAGGATCTGCCGTGGCCCTGCAGTTTGGGTGTTATTTCTCTATGTTTGGAGCAGAGGAGGAGTTCCTGTGCAGTGTCACTGACACAGACACCCCCATTCCTGGGGTGCACCAAGATGCACACAAGAGGTTCACAGCAGCACAATTTTGTCCCAATCAGTAAATAATGAAGCAAACAACATCAGGAGGGCCCATACCATTCCCTCACTGAGTGTTATTTGTGCCAGAGCAGTGCTGGGTGCCCAGGGATCCCTGAGTTCCATCACAGTGGGGAGAAGCTGTCCCTGGGGTGTGACAAACCCCTGATGCTGATGGCACCTGGATTTCACCCAGAGCCACAGCAGGAGCGAAATCCAGCAGAGACACAAGAGGAGGAGCAGGGACAGCTCCAGGACAGCTGGAACCTGTTTCCCACAGATGTTTTTCCCTGATTCCCCAGGAAATCCTGCCAGGCTGCTCCTGGGTGTGCAGCAGCCACGGGCAGAGCTCCCTCCCCGTGCTCATCATTCAAAAGGCTTCACATAAAATGGGTTTGGTTTGTATGCTGAGGAGTGGGGGAACTTCACTCCTGACTGAACTGCCGGGGGTTGTTATTCATTATTTGAGCTCATCTTTCCAGCAGCTCTGGTTGCAGGTTTTCCTCCACAAAGGGCGGCTTTGAGGACAGTGGAGCTGACCCGAGTGCAGCCCCTGTGAGATACAGGAGGCAGATGAACTCCTGGAGATAAACCCGGGCTGGCTCTGCCTTGGTTCTCCTCCAGCAGAGATGGATCTCATCTCTCAGGGCAGGCACTTGACTCTGCCTTCTCTGACTCCCAGCCTGATGCAGCAGGCTATAATTAGTTTTCACACCTTGGCTATGTTTAACTCCCTCTGTCTCATCTGTTAATCTGCTAACAAGCAGCAAATGTGTTTTCGAGTAGGCTCCAAATGGGAGGCCAAGACCTCACTGTTCACCTTCCGAGGGAGCTGCTCGGAGGGCACAGGTCTTAGATAATTTTCAAATATCTTGTATTCATGTAGTTTTTACAGCCTGAACAAAAATGAGATTGTATATCTTAATATTAATGCAGAAAGTTGTAAATGGACTAAAAGCTAATAGCGTAAAATAATCTTTAATTTCCTTTTGGTGCAGGAAATGATTTAATACCAGTAAAGGTAGCAGTCTGCAGCCTGGAAGCACCTTCCATAGCTGAGCAAACCAGGCAATTCCTGTTCTGTGGCTGTTGTGGCAGTCTGGGGGCTGTTCCAAAAGAGACCTCCCGTGGATATTGGGGGTGGGGGAAGATGGATCTCCTCCCAACAGAATTCAGATTCAGAATTCCAACAGAATTCAACTCCAGATCAGTGCTGGAGTTATCCAGGGTTGGGAGATGGGAGACTGAACATGGACACTGGATTTTAATCCTTCCTCAGTGCTCGGGGTGAGGTGAACTCCTCCCTCCCTCCAGTGCTGGGAATCTCCTTCCCTCTTGGAATCTCCCAGACAAGAAGCCCTGAGACCCCTGAGTCTCCAAACTGCTTTTGTCTCACCCAACAACCTCAGACTGCAAGCAATGCAAAGAACTTGGTTCTGTAGCACATAACAACACTGTGGTCCTGCTTGCTGCAAGGACTGAGCATCCACAAACTCATAAATGTTCATTTAAAATAATTAAAACATCTGTAAACAACTCTTGCAGGTCTGTGCTGGAGTCCAGACAGGTGCTGGGTGGATTTCTGGATTTCTGGAAGAATTTCCTCCTGGAAAGGGTGGTCAGGCATTGGATCTGCACCCACCCTGGAGGTGTCCAAGGGACCCCTGGGTGTGGCACCGAGAGCTCCGGGCTGGGGACGAGGTGGGGGTGGCTCCCAGGTTGGACTCTGATCCTGGAGGGATTTTCCAGCCCCCTGATCCTGGGATTCTGTGCAGCTCTCTGTGTTTTTCTCTTGCACTGCCTGGCTCTGGTCAAACCAGCCGCTGCCAGCGTATTTATCTCACTCATAAATTTTGACTTCATAGGTCAGATCTCCTTTGTCTGGACATAAATGAAGAACAGCTCCTTTTTAATTTTTTTTCCCCCTTACATTTGTGCTGACTGTTCCAGCAGTCGCTGCCTGTGTGTTGCTGTGTCTGGAATATCAAATTTGGAGCTGATCTGCAGCCAGGCAGAGCAGGGGGTGACCTCTGTCATGTTCATCTCCCCACGTCTGCCATTCACACGGGCTGCTCATCCCAACCACAAACCGTCCCCGTGCGTCAGCCTGACTTTTATTCATTTGTTCCTTTATTTATCTATCCATCATTCCCTCCAATTGTTTGCATAAGAATGGAGATTAAAACTTCTGCAATAATAGCTGGAGCTGAAATTGGATTCTAAGCCTGCGGGGCCCTGGGCTGATTGGAGCTGTCAGGGGCTGCTGCAGAGAGCTCCCCTGCTCGGGGCCGTGTCCTGCCCTGCCCCAGCTCTGCTGCCCCCTCACATCAGGGCAAGATGGTTCTTTCATTTTCCTCCTCTGCAGCTCTCGTTTGCCCAAGTCCATCAGCCGAGGCCGCCTGTGCCATTTGTCCTAAGTCTCTTTCCCAAAGAGCTGCCACTGATTATCGACCTTTTTTATTTTCCATTGTTAATCCTCCTCCTTCCTTCAGTGGTCTGTTCATTTACTAATCCCAGCTGTCGTGTGCGTAGATGTGGAGAGATGGAAATCTAATCTCAATGCGGTTTTCATTCTCTGTCTAATGTACTTAGGGAGATTCACAGGATTGAGGCTTTTTTGGGGGGTTGGTAGGGCAGCAGATGCCCAAATGACCACTGCTACCTGGGCTGGGGAAGTGAATCCAGACATCCATGGATTTGGCTTGGCTTTATTCAAATGCAGGCTGGTTTTTATAGTTATAAATTGCACTCTTATCCTTCCTGATAATTTCACTGAGACACAAGTGGTCTGTTAAGAGGTTTGGAGCCTTTCCCAGCCAACGAGCTCCTTTAAATAGGAGATGGGCTGAGCCAGGCCAGAGCTCCTCCACGGGGCAGAGCAGGACCTCGAGGCTCAGGTTCAGATTGGACATTGAGGACAATTTCCTCACTGAAGGGGCTGCCAAGCACTGGAACAGGCTGCTCTGGCAGGGGTGGGGTCACCACCCCAGGAGTGTCCCCAAAACGTGTGGCTGTGGCACTTGAGGGCACGGCGTGGTGGTGACCGTGGTGGTGGCAGCATTGGGCTGATGGTTGGGCTGGGTGACCTCAAAGGTCTTTCCCAACCTGAACAATTCCAGCATTTTCTGACTCCCAGCAGCAGCAGCCACAGCTGGAGAGGTGCAGCAGCCACAGCTGGAGAGGTGCAGCAGCCACAGCTGGAGAGGTGCAGCAGCCACAGCTGGAGAGGTGCAGCAGCCACAGCTGGAGAGGTGCAGCATCTCCAAGGCACTGCTGGGCAGAGCTGGAGGAGCTGCACAGGCAGAGCAGAGCCTTGGAGAGGTGGGGAGGATTGACAAGTTTAACGTCACAGGCGTGTTCCCAAACGAATCTGTTGTGATAGGTATTAGTCATAAGGATAAACTGCAGGGAGATTTGCATTTTATTCTCTTTATCCTCCTTCAATCCCGAACAGCCCCTTCTGCCCACCCTAATTTGGAATATTTAGGGGGATTTGCTGCATTTTTTGGTAATTAAAGGTCCTGGAGAACAGTGAGTTCCTCTGAAGGGGATGGTGTGTGTGTGCTCAGGCCGGGGTGTGCACAGCTCCTTGTGCCTGCACGCTCACAATCACGGACTCACTGGGGCTGGAAGAGCCCTGGGAAATCACAAACCCCAAGAATTACCCCAGCCCTGCCCTGGCCACCACTGAACCCTGTCCTGAGTGCCACATCCTCGTGGTGCTGGGGGATCCCTCAGGAATCAGGCTGGCCCCTGCTCTGTGCTCATTCCCACTGCGAATCCACACTTTGGGTTTGGGGGTTTCCTCTCCTCCCCTCGGGGTTATTTTGGGGTTTCTCAGCTCCTGGCTGAGCCCTCACCCCCCTGCAGCCCTGCAGAGCTGCTCACACATCTCAAACACAGCAGGAGTGTGTTAGTTCCACACTAAGAGCCTGAATTTATCTGGGCTCTGTCATATGCTGCTCTCATTGTGTTTTATGACCTTTAATTAATTAAGCTTCATAAAATTCTAATCATGCCGGAATTATTAATCCTGTTTTAAATTAACTGGCCAAAGAGAGGTGAAATGTCTTAGCAGGCTGTGGGTACCTGATGTGAACCCTGACGTCCTGCTGCCTCCAGCCTTGCAGGAGTGAATTTTCAGCAGGAAAATTCCCTTCCTGCAGGACTTTGGGTGAAGCCTTTGGCTCTGAGGTTCCTGTGCTGAACTCTTCCTGCTGCACGTGGATGTGACCCTGAGCAAACCACGGCTTGTCCCAGGACCCAACCACAGCTCCTGCCTGGGGAACAGTTTCAGTAAAAGCAGAAGTGAGAATTCCCTCCCCTCCTGCCTGCCAAAAACTTTCCTGACTCTTTAATTCCTTTCACAGCAGTGCAGAAGGCAGCCCTATTTTATCAATCCCAGCCTGGCATTAACTGACTGGTAATTTCCTTTGCAAGGAAAGTTTGTGGTGGTTATTTAAAGCTCTGCTGCACCTCCCTTGCGAGGTGTACCACATCTCTGTCCTTCCGAGGAGGGAGGCAGGGCTGATGGGAATGTGTGTCCTGGCCACGTTCCACTGAGTCTGCAGCCAGGCAGGGCTGGGGATTACTCGGGGCTGTTGGGAGCTCTGTATTTCTGTCTCTGTGTGTCTCCATAAGCTTCTAATCTTCTGATGGCTGCAGTTTGATTTTGCTGTGAAGGGCACACACAGAGGCACCTGTGGCCACGGCGTGGTTGTACAGAAGCTGTTTCTCAGCCAGAGAGGTGGATTGCATAAAATTAACCTCACACAGAATCACAATGGTTTGTGTTGGAGGGGACCTTACACTCCTCGGGTTCAATCCCCTGCCTGGCCAGGGCTGCCACTCACAGCTCACTCAGGGCCTCCTTCAACCTGGCCTGGAACGTTTTAATTAAACAAACAACCCCAAAAACACAAACCCAGACTCCCAAGTGTGCCCTTACTGCACTCTTGCCTGAAGAGAGCTGAGTGTCAGCAAAAGAAATGCATTTTGCTGGGTGTCAGAGGAGAGCTGACAGCTCAGTGTAAAATATTGTCCTCAAGGAAGAGTTTCCAAGCCCTGGAGATCCCTCTGGGACCGAGCAGCCCGTTCTGGTGTCACTTTGTCCCTTCAGTGAGGGACGCTGAGCGTGTGAGTCTGCTTTGGGTGCTGCTGGTGAGGGCAGCCCTGCAGGGCACCGGGGGTGAGGCTGGGAGCCGTTCCTGCACTTTTATTTCAGTCCTTGTGACCCGTTCCTGCACTTTTATTTGAGTTCCTGTGACCCGTTCCTGCACTTCCTTTGGGTCCTTGTGAGTTCATTTGATGCTCTCATGAGTTCTGTGTGACCCTGGGCAAACCCACACCTTCCCTGTGCCCGGGAGCAGGGCAGTGCTCCCTGTGTTCCCTCTCCTGTCCTTCAGCTCCCTCTGTGCTCCCCTCCCGTGGGAGCCCCAGGAGGTGCTGGGGGTCCCCAGGAGGGAATGCAGCCCTGCCTGAGGCACTGCTCCCAGCAGTGCCCTCAGTGCTGGGCTGGGCTGCACACTCGTGTGGGTTAATGCCAGGGCCAGCCCTGCCAGCAGCTCTGGGCACACAGGGCTCACAGCAGCCCGGCTGGGTGAGGAGGAGCTGCCTGTGAGCAGGGCAGGGCTGGGCAGGGCTGGCAGGGGCAGGCACAGCCCCTCTGCTCCCTCCGTGCCTGCCATGGCCCCAGCAGCTGATCCTGGGGGGCTCTGCACCCCCAGCTCTCTCCCCTCTGTGCCTGCCATGGCCCCAGCAGGGCATCCTGGGGGGCTCTGCACCCACAGCTCCCTCTCCTCCGTGCCTGCCATGGCCCCAGCAGCTGATCCTGGGGGGCTCTGCAGCCCCAGCACCCTCCCCCCGTGCCTGGTGAGCACCACAGAGCGCTGACAGGACAGACTGACAGCAGTGCAGGGATTCACCAAGGGATGTGAAATCTTTTGGGTTCTCTCCAGCTCCCTCCTTCTCCATTCATTGTCTGTGTGATGAGAGTCACCAGTGCCTGGCAGTGCTCAGAGTTCAGGGGAGAACATCCCCACAGCTCTGCCAGAAATGGAGTTTTCTCTTCTCTTCCCTGCCCTGAGCAGCGTTTCTGTGCCTGGGGTGACCTGGAGCTCTCAGGGTGCTCAGGGTGCTCTGACAGGGGTTCCTGTGGTGTCACCCCGGGAAATGCTCTGTGCCACAGCAGCTGCTGGCCCTGCACCCCTGCCTGTGTCCCTGCACATTCCTGTCCTGGCCGAGATCGGGATCTGCTCCACGCTGTTCATGGAATTACAGGGATATCAGGAGTAACCAGTTCTGAGCTCTCGAATGCTATTTCTGTGCCAAAACCTCTCAAGTGCAGTGAAATGGGTCAGAAAAGGCTCCACAAAGCAAATGTGTGCTGGGTTCTGTGGCTGGTGGAAGGAGCTGAGCTGACCTGAAGTGGGATGGGATGGGATCCATGGGATGGGATTGATGGGATCCATGGGATCCATGGGATGGGATTGATGAGATCCATGGGATCCATGGGATGGGACTGATGGGATGGGCTCCATGGGATCCGTGGGATCCATGGGATGGGCTCCATGGGCTCCATGGGATCCGTGGGATGGGCTGGGGGCAGCAGGGTGCCCCAGGCCCTGGGGACCCCACTGCCCACGCTGTGCTCTCTGGAGGGCCGGGCAGTGTTTGCAGCTGGATCCAAGGCTGAGCACGTTGGTTTCTCTCTCTGTTTCTCCACATCCCAGCCTGAGCTGTGGCAGGAGGAGTTTCCTGCCCACCCCTGACCCACAGCCCCAGCAGCAGAGCAGGTACTTGAGAGCAGAGAAGATGAAACATTTCATTATTTATTTCCCTGTGGTGATCTCTGTACACTCCAGTCAGATTTGATTACATTTACATTAGCATGTTAATAATTCATCACATTATCCAGACTCTTAAATCCAGATGCATGAGGCATTAGCAGTAAAAACGCTCTTCATCTGTATTTATTTCTGGACATGTTTTAAACATTTTTATTTTTCTCACTGCTTTGGGCTTCAGGAGTGTTGTCACTGTCCCCAGGTATGTGCAGTTTAAGGAACTAGAACTGGGGATGTGTTCTGTGGTGTTTTTAAATGAGCTTTGCATTTATTGTCTGTTTAGAAGGTGTTGCTGTGGCAGGGGGTGGAATGAGATGAGCTTTGAGGTCCCTTCCAGCCCAAGCCCTTGCAGGATTCTGGATGTGAGCTGGTCCATATTCACCCAGACACAAATACGTGTATCTGTGTATCTGTGGATGTATGCAGATTGCTTAGGCACCTTGGACACCCACAGATTTCGGTTTTGTTTAGTCAGAGTGGAGATGGGAGGCTCTGAGCTAAGAGATGTCACTGATTTTGATCACAGTGAGCACAGGGACTCAAAAATAGGAAATATTTGAGGAGATCTGGCAAGATCATACTGGATAAGCTCAGATTCGATTTGAAAAAGGAAGATTAACATCCTGATCCCAAGGAATAATTGTTACAATATTTCACATTGCACTGAAGCTTATTGCTGAAATCCTCTGTTTGACACTGGTGAATATTCTGCTATTTTATCATTTGCTGACTTGCATAGGAAATGGAGAATTCTGTCAGGAATGAAAAGTAACAGTAAAGTAAATGCCTTTCATTTTAAATAATAAAAAAATAAGAATCAGTGGACATTTCTCAGGCTACCTGGGCTCTGTGCAATGAGCTTTTCCTGGTGCCTCTGGAGCAGGACCTGGCTCAGGTCAGGGCCCAGCACGTCACAGCAGCATCACTGCTCCCCCTGAACGCCCTGACCTTCCTGTGGCTGAGATTTGATGGAAAATGTCCCAAATTCTGCAGCAAAGAGGAAAAGTGTGCTGAAGTTAAGGAAGGTGCTGACAAAGTGGGTCATTAATAAAGCTGCAGCCCTTTGTGCAGAGGTGCCTGGGATAAATTGTCACTCACAAGTTTGTAATTTCCTGGGTTTTGTCATTTCAGAGCAAATCCTGAACCTGGGTGATTTTGTTTGTGGAACGTTCAGTTGGGTTTAATTGCCCACTTTTCTTTTATGAATCTGATCTGATAATGGAAGGTTTAGAGGCAAATTCATTTTGTTGCAATAGATTTTTCTCTGTCTTTTCCCTTTGTGTTTCGGATCCAGCGGGAGGGGGATGGAACAGAGGTCCCTGTGAGGGAGCTGAGGAGGGAAGGGAAGGGAAGGGAAGGGAAGGGAAGGGAAGGGAAGGGAAGGGAAGGGAAGGGAAGGGAAGGGAAGGGAAGGGAAGGGAAGGGAAGGGAAGGGAAGGGAAGGGAAGGGAAGGGAAGGGAAGGGAAGGGAAGGGAAGGGAAGGGAATGTTCTGCTCTGGCACGGGGCAGGTCCCTGAGCACAGAAATCCCCCCTGCACTCTGCAGGGTTACAGCTGACACCAGGAAAGGGGGGCAGGGGCACAGGGACAGTCTGTGTGCCCTGGTCCCTTCCAAACCCCTCCTGTGCTGTTCTCTGGGAGCCCTGGGACCCCTCTGGGACTGGGACCCCTCTGAGACCCCTCTGGGACCTCCCTGAGACCCCCCTGAGACCCCCCTGGGACCCCTCTGGGACCCCCCTGGGATCTCTGCTGCCCACTGCAGAGCTCTGGGCTGGCAACACGTGCAGAAAACGTGTTTAAGTTTCTGTTCCTTGACAGAATTGATTAAAAATAGTCTTTCCTTCTCAGCCATGATTATGGGCTTCTTTTTTTTTTTCCAAATTGTCTTGGTAAGGACACAGTGAGTTTGTAATGGAAAAGTGAAAATGAAATTGCGAATCTTTTCCTTTTTCCTTCAGCACATGTGCTTCCACACCAATGCATCACTAACTATTAATTTAACACCTGTTTTCTTTGAACCGTTATTTGACTTTTCTCCACATTTTAATCCCCCTTGGACAGGAATTCTCATTTTCAGGAGCTGTGAGGTCTCAGAGAAATCTCCAAAGTGCGTTTAGGATGCTCAAGCTTCTTGCCCTTCCCCACCTCATCTCTCCCTTCTGCCTGTGGCTGCTTCTGCAGAAGCTTCAGCAGCACCCAGGCCCTCGCAGCAGCGTGTTTGCAAGGCTGTAATTGTAATTATCTCCAGGCTATTTTCCTCCAAGTAGGTTTGTTAGCAAGTGCTCAGTCCTGCTGCAGGAAATGGCTCCCTTAATACCTGGAGTGTGTCTCAAAAATTGTTCTGACATCAGATGTCTTTCAATTACAACTCTTAATCTTTATAATAACAGTTCATTTTCTTAATTAGAAAATGATAACCACGGTGCTCTAATGAGAATGGCAGTGCTCTGAAAGGGTTCAGGATTTCAGACCCTGAGGAAAGGCAGGGAGGCTCCACCTGCCCGGGCTGTCCCAGCCTGGCTGTGCTCCCTGCCACCCTCCCACAGCAGCCCTGGGTGCGCAGGGATGCCCAGAAGGAATTCTGGGCTGGAATGGGATGGGATGGGATGGGATGGGATGGGATGGGATGGGATGGGATGGGATGGGATGGGATGGGATGGGATGGGATGGGATGGGATGGGATGGGATGGAAGCCTCTGAGTGGAAGCTGCAGAGCTGCTCCCACGCTGGGGTTGCTGGGGGTTCCCTGCCCTGCAGCACCAGGCTCGGCTCAGCTGAGCTCCAGCCCCAGCCGTGGATAAAGTTGGAATTTTCCTGTCCCAGAGCCAGGGGCAGGGAAAGGGAACCTGGCTCCTGTGGGCTCTGTGCTTCCTTCCCATCCCCTGAGCAAAACTCCTGCAGCCACTGCAGGAATTTTCACTTTGGTGTGGCAGGAGCAGGAGGAGCCCTGGGGTTCTGTGTCAGGGCAGGGATGGGCAGTGCCAGAATTTCCAGGTGTGCTCCCCATGGAGAGCTCAGGGAGCTCAGAGGTTCCGTGTCAGGGCAGAGATAGGCAGTGCCAGAGTTCCCAGGTGTGCTCCCCATTGAGAGGAGCTCAAAGGTTCCGTGTCAGGGCAGGGATGAGCAGTGCCAGAATTTCCAGGTGTGCTCCCCTTGGGGAGCCCTGAGGTTCCGTGCCAGGGCAGGGATGGGCAGTGCCAGAATTCCCAGGTGTGCTCCCCATGGAGAGGAGCTCAGAGGTTCCATGTCAGGGCAGGGATGAGCAGTGCCAGAATTTCCAGGTGTGCTCCCCTTGGGGAGCCCTGAGGTTCCATGTCAGGGCAGGGATGGGCAGTGCCCAGAGTTCCCAGGTGTGCTCCCCTTGGGGATCCCTGAGGTTCCATGTCAGGGCAGGGATGAGCAGTGCCAGAGTTCCCAGGTGTGCTCCCCACGGAGCTCTGGGCACTGCCAGCCCCCTCTCCCTTCCCTCCCCAGGACAAAAGGAATGCTGAGGTCTCTGCTCCCTCCAGTCCCACAGCTGCTGGTTCTCTGCTCAGCTCACCAAAGATGTGATGTTACAAACCCACCTTTTGCTTTTCAAATAAATCCCATTTTTACCTCTCAGGAAAGCCATTTGAAACGCACTTAGCAACCGTCAGAGTCTATTTTTAGCTTCTATCAGGGTGGAATGCACAAAATGTAATAATCTCATGCTTGGAGCCTTTTCCCTTCTTCCCAAGACGTGAACTCACTGCCATGGATGGGAGAAGCTGTGAGCTCTGCCCAGCCCTGGCAGTGCCCACACCTCACACTGCCCACGGCCCCTTGGGCACTTTGGGCATCCTGGGCAGCCCAGGCACGGGGATGGGCTGAACAAACCAAGTGTCAGTGCTGAGATCCCCCTGTGACAGCCAGATCAGGTCAAGGGTGTTTGTAGGGCAGGGATGCAACGAGAGGATGGGCAGGGAATGAACAAACACCTCCAGGAAAGCAGGGGTGCAATCCCTGCTCACCAGTGCCCCAGGAGAACTGGGCTGCAGCTGTTAACCTTGCTCCTAAACACATTTTCCATTTTCTGCCAGTGCTCTGCCCTCCCCCAGAGCCTGGGAGTGAGGCTGGAGCTGTCGGGGTGTGTGGGGGGAGCTGTGCCTGCCACCAATCTGTCACCTGAAGGGTGATCTCGGGGCTGTGGAACCGGGCTGGGACACCGGAGTTCCCAAATCACCCCTGGAATTCAGTGTGGGACCCTGGCCCTGCATTCCCTGGCTCCCTGTTCAGCAGAGCTGTGAATGGCAGCAGGGATGGGGCTCCCACTGCTCCTTCCAGAGATCGAGTGACCTCCTGTGCCAGATCAGAAATAGATTTTAAATAATTCATTGAATAAAGTCTAGGATTTCTGTAAATGTCTGTCTGATTCTCCGTGCTCTTTATTATTCCTGGCTTTCGTGCCAGCCCGTGGAGCACAGAGCCTCATCCCTCTTGTCACCCCATCTCCGCTGCCCCTCCACTCGCAGATCGTTCCTCTGCTTTGAACGGCACTTTAATTCTTCCTTTTTCCTCTTGAGTGAGGGAATTGTTTTGCTTTGATTTCCCTGCTGGAGTGTGCTCTGCTCTGATGAGAGAGGACAGAGCCATCACCCCCCGGGTGTGGAACTGCCCCATCCAAGGGTGTCCCAGCAAAGGGCAGGGTCCTGCAAACCCCTGAGCAGCCCTGCTCTAATCTGGATCTGCTCAGCACACCCAGCTGAAGTCAGCCTGTGCAGCTTAAAGATGGGCACGGCTGAGCCTGGGCTTTGGAGAGAGTAAAAACCTGCCTGGGGCTCCAGGAATGGGCAGGGAGAGGCAGGGCAGCCAACAAGGCAGAGTTCTGAAACTCTGGGTGGGAGCAGAACAGGAAATTCATAAATTTTCCTGATTCCAAGCACTCTGCCTTACTCCTCACAACCAAAGGGATGGGTTTGGTTTTGCTGTTCAGCTTTGGGCTGGAACAGAACAGAATGCACATTTCCTTACAAAGACACATTCTTGTCTGTTTTGGTGGTCTGAAATGAAATCAGGAGGAATGTTATTTAATTGGGGAGAAGGGAAAGCAAGGGGGAATAAACAGGCACCTGATGAGTTCCTGGTTCTCCCTGTGTGATGTGGGACATGGAAGGTGCTTGGAGAGCGTGGGGCTGGTTTGAACAGAGCTCCAGACTGGCTCCTGAGAGCCCTCCTGCCTCAGGGGATGCAGAACTGGAACTTTTTCTGTCTTTTTAAAAACATGGTACAAACTTGAATTGATTATTTCCATCACACCTCTCCTGACTGTCTCACCTGTGGGGAAGTGAGGCCGGATTTATTCCAGGCTAAGCAGGAGTGAAATGTTCCTTCCTCCATCCCAACCCTTGTGTGAGCTCCAGCTCTCTCCCCTGGATGAACAGTCACTCTGGGGTGCTGGGGTGGATTTGCAGACCAGCAGTCATTGCCTTTTCCCTTTAATGCAGGGACTGAACCCAAAGAGGTGTGTGCCTGATCAGGGCTGAAGTCCTGGTGCTGGTACTGCCAGAATGTTTCTTGTTCTGTGCCTTCAAAAGACTCGGTTTTTCTTTTGAAAATTATATTTCTTTTATAACATAACCCCCCTGGTTCTGTGTGGATTACAGCAGTCCTGGTGGGTGTGTGTACACAGGGCAGGAAAAGCTGGAGTCAAACCCAGAGCCCTTTAAGTAACAAAACAAAAACAGAAGCACAGAAGTAGAATTGCACTGGAGCTCATTTAAGGCTCCCTGAAATTTCCACTGTGCGAGTGTTTGAGTGTTGCAGTTACTGTGGCACATCTCATTTTCCTTTATTCCCTGGTGGATGTTTCCCTGAGAGTTTGGTACAGATGCTGAACAATAAAGCCTGTTGCAAATTGCTTTCCAACTGCTAGGTAATTACAGCAGGTTTTATGCTAAATGTAAAGAATGTACTGCTATTTTTTAATAAAGGGAACATCTTTTCTTATCTGATGCTCTAATGCAGCCTCATTTGTCTCACTTTCCAGCTGAAGGGGAGCTCCCAGTCGCTCACACCCAGCAGGAGCTGCTGGCATGGCCGCCTTTCCACATTCCTCCCCAGAAGTGCCTGTTCAGTGATCAGCTGGAAGTTCAGCCCCTGTGTGTATTCAGTAAGTAACTTTAAATATTTAATATGACTACACGGAGGCCAGGGAGCGCGTTTGTATCTGTACTTGTTACCAAATCCGACGGAGCGTTTGGCTCCAGCAGGCTCCGAGGATTAACTCCACGTTCTGTCACATTTGTCAGTGTTTACTAACCACCAGTGACATTCTCATCTCTCATACACCAGCCTGAGCAAACACGGAGCTCCTCAGCCCTCCTTGGAGGGAGCGTTCCCTCCGTGCCTCTGCTCACAGCTGAGCAGCTCCAGCGCAGGAGGGGCGGCCCCGACTGCTCTGCCCTGCAGAGGGGTGGGATGGGTTCCCTCTGTGGGGAGAGGCTCAGCACAGGGGGTTTGGGGAGCTGCTTCTCTGAATGCTGAGATTGCAGTGTGCAGGGTGGGCTGTGCTGTGCCAGAGGAGCCCAGGGGCTGGGACGGGCCAGGGCTGGGCTGGGCTGGGCTGGGCTTGGAGCCCAGCAGGAGCTGAGTGCTGCAGGACCTGCCTGTGACTGCCCTGGGCTGAGCTTGGAGCCCAGCGGGTTCTGGGTGCTGCAGGAGCTGCCTGGGACTGCCCTGGGCTGTGTTTGGAGCCCAGCAGGTTCTGGGTGCTGTAGGACCTGCCTGTGACTGCCCTGGGCTGAGCTGGGCTGGGCTGGGAGCCCAGCAGGAGCTGGGTGCTGCAGGAGCTGCAGCAAGGTGCAGGAGCTCCAGCTGGGTGCAGGAGTCTCCCCCTGCTCCCGTCCCAGGGTGGGCTCACTGCACCCCGGGCTCGGCCTCGCAGTGGCACAGTGGCACAAAGGGGTGCAGGGGGCACAAAGGGCTGGGGCTGTTCCCTCCTGCACGTGCACACCTGTACCTGGAGCCCCTGTGAATGTGCAGCTGAAATGTGTTTTTAAAAGGTGTCAGTCATTGGAATCTAAAAACTGATGTGAGCCCACACATGGAGCAAGTGCTGAGCGGGGATGGGAGTAAGGGATTAATTAAATATATTGGAGAGTGAAGTTGCTGCCTTTTGACCATGAACTGATGGGAAAGAAAGGGACTGGAGATCAGCCCCAACAGCCAGGAATCTGCATTTCCAACCTGCATGGGAATCAAGCAATCCTAATGTAAGGATGTTTCTGTGCCATTGCCTTGGCCCCTGGTGTGATGGGTGAGAGGTGAGGGGTGTTTCCCCAGTGCTTTCTGAAGGTGTTTTCAGTCACTGCTGCAAGTGGCTCTGTCAGGAGGTGGGATGTGTTTGGGGTTTGGTTAAGGCTGCTCTGCTGTTCTTAGAAGGAGCTCTGTGCTGGTGGAACACAGCAGCAGTGCCAGGATCTGCAATAAAAGCCTGTGCTGGGGGAAAATTGCTCCCAGGTCCTTGTGGATATTGTAGTGAGGTTTAAAATGAATCTCTGCTGTTGCTGTTTATGACCTTCTTTATCTATTTCCCATTAACTTTTATGTGGCTGATGGATGGGAATGCAGGAACAAAGAGGTGCAGGCAGTGTGATTAGCACAGAGGTTCCAGGCTCCTGTTAATCTGCCACTCAGCCAGAGCAGGGCCTGGGAGGTCCCTGTTTCCCTGCCAGCAGGATCATTCCAAGAATCGTTCCCTGTTCCAGAGCCTGGGAGTGCCATCGGCCCCCTGGTGTGACAAGTGGCTCTGGGAGGCAGCCACGGGCCTGAGCTGCTCCTGGCAGAGGTGGCAGCTGAATTAACCACGAGCAGATGAAATCAGAAATGTGAGGTAGGGTGAGACAAGGGACAGTCCTGCCCTGCCACCAGGTGACTTCACACCCAAAGCCAATCCCCACGTGGCTCAGCAGACAGCAGAAACCCATCCAGATCCATTCTGACTTCCCACAGCACTGCTGAGTGGTTGAAATGTGCAATTTAACATATGGCTAATAAACTACTAATTAAAACAAATAGGAAACAGTCAACTAATCAAATCTTCTTGTTGCCATATGGCAAAATTCCCTGGCAGGCTCCGGGAGAGGAGTCACCCAGTCCGGGTATCAACAGGGCCCCAGTGACTCAGCAGGGACGGGGCTGGAGCAGAGTTTGGGATGATTATTCACTGTCAAGCACAAAAATCTCCTCTCTTGTTTTGGTCGCTGTGAGGGTTTTTTCCCCTCTTTCCCCGTGTTTCCTCGTGTCCCTGGCAGGGTGGGGCTGGCAGGTCCCAGCCCAGCTCCCACCTGGCGGTGGCAGAAGGGTCGGGGCAGCAGCCGAAGCTCTTGGCAGCTGCAGAGGCTCTGAGCTGTTCCCCTGGACTGCAGCACCTCCCCAGGGGCTCCCACTGCACCCAGGCTGCTGGGGAGGGTTTGAGCCAGGAGCTGTAAATGTGTGCAGAGATTGTGGCTGCCCATCCCCAGCAGTGCCCAGGGCTGGACACGGGGGCTTGGAGCCCCAGGGACAGGGGGAGGTGTCCCTGCCAGGGCAGGGGTGGCACTGGGTGGGCTTGGAGGTGCCTTCCAACCCAGCCCGTGGTTCTGTGAGAGCTGTGAGCAGGCAGGGGAGCAGGGGGTGCCCAGAGCTGCTCAGGGGAGCAGGGGGTGCCCAGAGCTGATCAATCAGGGGATGCTCAGAGATGTTCAATCAGGGGGTGCCCAGAGCTGATCAATCAGGGGTACCCAGAACTGCTCACTCAGGAGGTGCCCAGAACTGATCAATCAGGGGGTACCCAGAGCTGCTCACTCAGGGGTGCCCAGAGCTGCAGGGAGTGCCCAGAGCTGCTCAAAGGAGCAGGGGGTACCCAGAACTGCTCACTCAGGGGTGCCCAGAGCTGCAGGGAGTGCCCAGAGCTGCTCCCTTGCAGCTGTCCCTGCAGCCACACTCCGAGCTGGGGATGTCACCAGGGCACTCCACAGGTGAGGAGGATCTGCCTGCTCCGTGCTTTGGCTGGGAGATGCTGGGTGCTGATGCTTGTGGCAGCTCAGCAGCTGGGTGGAGGAGAATTTAGAGGCAGGGAAAAGGCCTTGGAATGATTCAGCAGGAATCAGCTCTGCTCCACACACGGCCTGGGTACCACGGGGGGCTGAGGAAGGGAGGCAGCAGCTCCTGGGGGTGTTTCAGACTCTGCCCCACCACGTCTGTGCCAGGGCACTGCCAGCAGGGCCAGCTCCTGGGGTGACGTTGTACAGATGTCATTGGGTTTAGTGTGAAGAGCAGAATTTAGTGGCACTGAGGGACAGGCACTGATCTCAGCCCTCTGGGACAGGGACAGCACCCAGGGAAGGGCTGGGCTGGGCCAGGGCAGGGTCAGGTTGGACATTTCTGGAAAATTCTTCCCTCAGAGGGTGCTGGCACTTCCCAGGCTCCCCAGGGAATGGGCACAGCCCCGAGGCTGCCAGAGCTGCAGGAGCTCCCAGGGGTGCCCAGGGTGGGATTTTGGGGGGTCTGGGCAGGGCCAGGGGCTGCTCTGGGTGGTCCCTCCAGCTCAGGACGCTCTGTGGTTCTGTGTTTTACACTCCAGGGGTGATGGACTGTCCTACAGGGACAGAGGGCTGGTTAATTAAGCTGCATCTTAGTCAATGATCGGAATTAGGAACAAAACAGGATGTTTGCCCTCTCTCCTTTATTAACTTACTTCAGCAGCAGCTGGGTGACTCAGAGCCCTCACTGAGGCCAGGGATCCCCTGCTCACACAGGCTGGGAGCCGTGAGCTCCCACAGCCCCAGCCCTGCTCTGGGGCTCATTCTCTGTGTATTTGTACTCCAAAAGTTTCATTTGAAACCATTAGCAACAAATGAGCTTCAAACTGGTGTGACAAGAGACCACAGGGATGTAAATCCTGCCATGAGCCAGGAAAATGTGTCCCCCTTTCTAAATTTGTGTGTTCCATGGAGGGACCTTTGATCCTCTCGTGAATAGGACTTTGCAGTTCTTAAATGGAATCATCTCTTACAAAGAAGCTGTAACTGGATTTTTTCAGACCTTTTGCCCTTGTCTTGGTTCAGCTCTAAGCCATGTTCCAGGGAATAGGAATGCAATGTAGAACTCAGCGTTACCAGGGCACAGCCCTGAGGTGTGGAAGGGTCATTTTTTATGGGCACGTGGGGTCAGAGGGGCCCAAAACTTGGACTGGGGGAAGATTTCTGCTCTGAGACCTCATTAAGGAGTTTTATTTGGCGTCGTTTCACAGACAGCCAGTAAGAGATAAAGGCTGATATTCTTCATAAAGTGACAGAATTACAGCAAAATGTAACAAAAGTGACTTGAGTGCCACGGGGAGGTGCTGGGCTGGATCCATCACAGCCCTCAGTGTCCCAGGCATCATCCAGGAAAGCACTTAAGCCTTTGCTGCCTTTACTGTAAGCACTGCTGAAATCAGGGCTGTGCTGCACCTTGGACACTTCAGCAGCCAGACTGTGACCCCAATTCTCATCTGCACAGAGGGGCCCTCCCACTTTAATCCTCTCCCCCAGACCCTGGGCTTTGGAGCAGAGAATATCTCTTGGAGCTGTGGAAAAGATCCCCTTGTATGGAGAAAAGGAGTCACCTGGGTCACCCAAAAAATAATGGTGGTAAAAGGGGGGGCTGAACTCGATAGAAAACAGGATTTCAAAAGTAAGCAGAGGAGCCATGAGCTCATCCTGGCTGTGACACACCTGCAGTACGTGGGTGTTTGGCTCTTGCTGCCAGCCCCGGGGTGATCACAATTTCCCTTCTGGCCCCAAAAGCTGTTAATGAATTCCTGATCTCCCATGGCCACCTTCTGTTCATTTACCAGTGCATTCTGCCTTGCCTCTCCCACCGGGCCTTTGGGTGCCCAGGCTTTGGCAGGACACCCAAAATGAACGAATTTCTCTGAGCCCAGCTATAAATCCAGAGCTGGGCTGTGAGGGATGGGTTTGCAGAGGGACATCTCCCCATTGATCGGGTGCTGGGCTTTAGAGGAACATTGTGCAGCCATATAGACACAGATAGAGATAAATATCACATGCAATTTCCTCCAATGAATGTGAAGCCAGGGAAGGGTAATTTAGTTACATTAAATAAGTCTTATTCCCCAGGAATGGATTTTCTGTGGCTGGACCTTGAGCTTTCACTGGCATCCAAAACTCTGCTGCTGTCTCTTCTTCCCAAGCTGAACCAGAAGCCAAATGCTTAAACCCACACCATATGGCCCCTTTTAGGTTTGACTCCTGGACAGGAGTCAGGTCCCCAGTGCTTCCCTCCTAAGTGGCCCAGACAGGCATGGAGACAACAGGATGCTGTGGAGCAGGGCTGCCTTCCCAAAGGAGCTGCAGGGGATTTAATTTTCCTCCCAAGGGTGTCCTGGCCCTCGGAGGGATGAGACAGCTCATTTTTCACTTAGAGCAGGGCTAGACCAGGCCTGCCACCTGGAACAGCGGGGTGCTGAGGAGCTCCTGGGACACCCAGGGATTTCTGCCTCCATCATTTCCCAGCCCTCACTGCCCAGAGGGGCTGTGACCGTCCCTGGGGTGCCCAGGCCAGCCTGGACAGGGCTTGGAGCAGCCTGGGGCAGGGGAGGGGTCCCTGGGGCAGGGGAGGGGTCCCTGCCGGTGTCAGAGCCAGCTCAGCCCCTGGGGTGAGCAGGGCTGGGGGGTGAGCAGGGCCGGGCTCTTTGCTCCCTGTCCCTGCTCTGGAAGGACCCCGGGCTCGGGGCAGGGGCTCTGCCCCTCTGCAGCTCCACACCAAACCAGGCAGCTGGGACTGAACCCGGGGTGCTGCAGGTGCAGACGTGGCCACAGGGCTCCAGACTCCTCTGGAGCTCCTCTGCAGGCACCACCGAGCTCCCAGGGAAGGTTTGAAGGATGGCAGTGAGGTCATTGTTACAGATATTCACAGACTGCTCTTCAATGTTTGATGAGCAGCATGGGCCCCTTGGTGGAACATGACTACAGAGCTTTGTGGGGGTTTTAGTTGGCTTTGATTTTGATTTCCTCCAGACTCATCAGGTGTTTGGAGAGCCGGGGGTGCTGCCAGCCTCCCCAGGGGCAGTGGGCACAGCCTGGCCCTGGCTGGTGGCCCCAGGGCTGCTGCAAATGCCCAGCAAAGGGTCAGACTGCAGAGTGCTCAGAGGCCTTTGGTTTGACATTTTCAGGAAAACCTCCTCGGTCCCTGCTGGGCAGGGGAGTGGCTGTGACCAGAGCAGGGGCCACTGCCCCGTGTCCTTTCCCTCCATGCCCTGTCCCCAGTCCTGCCCAGCTCTCCTGGAGCCCCTTTAGGTGCTGACAGAGGTTCTGAGCTCCCTCCCAGGACAGCTCCTCTTCCTCCCGGGACAGCTCCTCTCCCTCTCCGCACAGTTCCCTCTCCCTCTCCCTCCTGGACATCTCCCTCTCCTCCCTGCCGGGCTCCCAGCTGTCACCCCACAGAATCACAGCACCGAGAGCTGCACTGCTGCAGCCGCTGTTTGCCCTTAAATTATTTTGTTTCCTTGTGTACTCTTTAGTGAAGGTATTTGCTCCTCTCTGGGAAGGCACAGTATCCTTTTGGCATTTCAGAAAAGGTGGGCTGGATGAATTATTCATTTTAAAAGTGTGTGACATTATGATGGAGCTTCAGCAAAGTACATTTAAACATTACAAAATAGGATGAATCAGTTTAAACTCATCTGAGCTTATCATATATCAGATCAAATGACTGATACAAAGGCTAAAAAGGAAAAAAAAGCTCTTCTCAAACCATTTCTAAATTAGACTCCAAAACCACACAATATATAAAAGGGGGTTTATTTTCAGATCTTTTAATGCCAAGGGGTTTAGGGAGAATTGATGAAAATACGGGGTTAAAGCCCTCTCTGCTCAAAAAGTGATGTAACTCTTAGAACTGCGCTGAGGTGCATCCCTGGGGCAGGAAAGGGGCACTGGGGGACCTGAGAACACAAATTCCCCGGGAGAACTTGTGTAAAGAGGAAAGGAAAGGCTCTGGTCGGAGCCTGAAGGATAAAGTGGTAAAAAGCAGCAGAGAGAATCTCATGGAGGAGCCTCGGGAGCCTCCTGAGGCTCGAGTCTACTCGGGCTCCTTTATTCTGCCGTGGTTCGTTTTGTTCTGCAAATGTAAATACGTAAATTCGAGTGTTTCTGTGTCCCCCTGCAAAACCCTCCGGCCTGTGCGAGAAGGATCCTTACCCTGCAAATGGATTTCTTGGAGTACAAAGCGTTGGGAATAGGATGTTTGGAGTCAGAATTTAAACAGCCCTCATTATTTTCATGAAAACCGTGTCCTTAAAAGTCAAATTCTGGCGGAAAATCCTCTCTAAGCAGTCATTTAAGCAGAATTGTTGCTTATCTTTACGCTTTAAAGATTGCTGCTTTGGTGATCAGGTTGTGCCTCCTGCCCGGCCATCAGGATGCCCCGGGGCTGGTTTTGTGCTGCCCCGGGGCTGTTGTGCTGCTGACCCGGGGCTGTTGTTGTGCTGCTGACCCGGGGCTGTTTTGGTGCTGCTGCCCCGGGGTTGTTTTTGTGCTGCTCCCCCGGGGCTGTTTTTGTGCTGCTCCCCCGGGGTTGGTTTTGTGCTGCCCCGGGGCTGTTTCTGTGCTGCTCCCCGGGGGCTGTTTCTGTGCTGCTGCCCCGGGGCTGTTGTGCTCCCCCGGGGCTGTTTTTGTGCTGCTGCCCCGGGGCTGTTTCTGTGCTGCCCCGGGGCTGTTTCTGTGCTGCTCCCCTGGGGTTGTTTCTGTGCTGCCCCGGGGCTGTTGTTGTGCTGCTCTCCTGGGATTGTTTTGTGCTGCTCCATCTGCCCTGAGCACAGCGGAGTTTCCTTGGGGACCTCCTGCTGGGCACTGCCTGGTGCTGCGCCCTGGATATCCCAATTCCTGCCCTTCCTGCACCGTTTTTCGCTCTGATTTTCGGTGATGCTGAAATCCCCAGGCTCCCGTGAAGCTGCTGCATCCCCTCTGCTCCCTGCCCTGCTGCCTGCCCGGGCTCGGCTCCTGCCTCCCTGCCCTCCTCCCTGCTGCCTCAGCCTGGCCGAACACTCATCCCAAACAAAACCTTTCCAGCTTAAAACTGACCCCGGATCCCTTCCCCTGCACCGGTTCCTGCAGGATAGCACAGATTCTGTACAAGCTCTCCAACACGTGCCTTTGCTTTCCCAGACAATGAATGTTGCTGCTCTGCTTCGCCAAAATCCCCAGGAAAACTCCCTTAAAATCTGGAAATCCACGATCTGACTCCTTGTGATGGTTAGGATGGTTAGGATGGGGGAATGTAAACACGGGCACCTCCAAAACCCTGCCCAGCTCCTGCCCCTCACAGAGAAACGGGAACTGCTCCTGAAAAAGAGACCCTGGGCAAGTGCAGAACCTGCCAGCAGGGCCATTTCCCTGGGAATCCAAAAGAATTGGAACCGTGTCTAGGTTCCTGTTGCCTTGTTTTGACACCAGCTCGTGGTTTTGATAGAAATGTTGGTTCCTTCAGAAAAGGCCGCTGAACTCCTGCCCCCAGGGAAGTGCTGCAGCCCTGAATGCCCAGGTGTGTCCTGTAGGGATGATCTGTGGGTCTGTTTGGGAATTTGTCACCTTGATGGAATCCTCTCAGCCCCCTTCCCTGCTGTTTTTAACACCATTGGGATTTACGTTCCTCGCCCACAGCCCCATCCCAGCCTGTCCAGGTGCCCTCTGTGAGCACACAGCCCCACAGCCCTGTCCCAGCCTGTCCAGGTGCCCTCTGTGAGCACACAGCAGCCCCACAGCCCCATGCCAGCCTGTCCAGGTGCCCTCTGTGGGCACACGGCCCCAGAGCCCTGTCCCAGCATCTCCAGATACCCTCTGTGGGCACACGGCAGCCCCACAGCCCTGTCCCAGCCTCTCCATGTGCCCTCTGTGAGCACACAGCCCCACAGCCCGGCCGGGTCTGGAACGGGGTCAGGCTGGATTCCCCTGCAGTTCGGGGTCAGTGCCTCCTGCCGGGCTGGATTCCCCTGCAGTTCGGGGTCAGTGCCTCTGCCGGGCTGGATTCCCCTGCAGTTTGGGGTCAGTGCCTCCTGCCGGGCTCATTTCCCCTGCAGTTCGGGGTCAGTGCCTCTGCCGGGCTCATTTCCCCTGCAGTTTGGGGTCAGTGCCTCTGCCGGGCTGGATTCCCCTGCAGTTCGGGGTCAGTGCCTCTGCCGGGCTGGATTCCCCTGCAGTTCGGGGTCAGTGCCTCTGCCGGGCTGGATTCCCCTGCAGTTCGGGGTCAGTGCCTCTGCCGGGCTGGATTCCCCTGCAATCCCGATTGGACTCGGTGTTACTCATTAGGTGAGGTCCTGCTCGCCTGCGCTGCGTTGCTGTGCAACAACTGCTGCAATTAATCCCCAGGGCCGGGAGGCTCAGACACTCCTCCTGCACACTTGTAATTTGTAAAGCTGTAATGGGTCCTTTTCAAGGAATATTACTTAATATTTAATAACGGTAATACTAATGGACTGTGCGTTTGCTCCAATTAAACACTTGGAGGGGTGGATTGTGTAAACTCTGGCTGGGCTGCTGGAGCGTGGCACTTTCTCAGAGACTTTGTGCTTGAGGACGTGAGTAGAAAAGTAGGGTAATACAATTCCCAAGCAATTACACATTGCATCCACATACCGTAGCTGCTGAAAGCATTTATCATAATTAATGGAACCACACTGATTATCAAAGGGTGTTTGGATAATGATTGATTTGTCACTTGTAAAGCCGTGCAGGACATCAGAGCACAAATTACACTGATTTACTGGGAGAGTTATAAGCTTTCAAATGCAGCCATTCCTTAGGGGGGAATCTGGGGCTCTGCTGCTCGTGCTTTGCTCTCCAGGTCCCTGAGAATCATTTCAATGTGATAAAATAGAGGAGAATTACTGCTGAGAGGAGGCTTGAATGAAGGGACAGCAGAGCCGGGGCTGCTCCAATCTCACAAGGAAACAAAGCTGCTCCTTCCCTCTCACCACGGGCAGGAGGAACAGGGAATTGCACTGGGCTGGGCCCAGAGCCCTGCCAGGCTTTGTGGCCCCCGGGCAGTTTCCCACTTTCACCTTCCATTATTGCTTTCCTATTTTTAGCTGAATTTCCCGGTTTTCCCAAGCCGGTTCTCAGCCATTCACCATTTCTCCCTGTCAGAGGGAAGGATGGCTTTGCATGGCGTCGCCATGGAAACACCTGCTGGGTCCGGGATGGAGAGAAGGAAATGCTCGGGAGACTGCAGAGCCAAAGGGCAGGAGCCCCACCAGGTTCCTCTCCTCGGCAGGGTTTTGGGGATTTATTTGCACAGTTCAGAACTTTGTGTCAGAACCAGGGAGTCAGAACTGCAGTCATGGAGAAAAGGACAAATGTTATCCCTGGTAATTTCCTTGCCTCCTCCAAAGTCACTGTCTGGTGTTTTTCATGGCAATCTGCTCCCAGCCCTGCTCGACCCCTTCCCCTTTCCCCGGGCACTGGTGCTGTGTGCAGCCAGGCAGGGCTCACTCCCTGTGGATTGTCTGGGCAGCCTGGGATGCTGAGAGGGCCAGAGCCACGTGCAGCCCTTCCCCGGGGGGTTCTGTGCTCCCAGCCCAGTGCTAGGAGGAGTTTTTGGGGGGAGAATTAACATAACTTATCACAGTGACTGCACAGGAGGGATATTTTTAATTCTGAGCTCGCACATTTACATTCCTGGCCCCAAAAGCAATGCTCAGCTCCTCCATCTGACAGCCTGACCCAGGCTCCTGGAGCCCACAGGACTCTGCTTTCCCAGCGAGCTTTGGCTCCAGCTTTGCCATAAAAGCTTTGATCAAAGCTCTCCTGGTGCACAGACAGACAGGTACAAAGAGCATCTGCTGCGTTGAGTCATTTGAGTTTGTGCCATGCCATGACCACTTGTGGATAAGCTCTCGGCTTTCTGCTGTGTACACACTGCTCTAAACCAAGCCTCACGTCTGCCTCTGATCCTGAGCAGGAAAATGTGCCCCGAGTTTGTGCTGCAGCACCAGGGCTGCACTCAGGCTGTGAAGGGTGGTGAGGGAACGGGACAGAGCTCAGGGAGGATTTGAAGATGAGAAACTCCTGTTCATGCAGATGCCAGTGAGGAGATCAAAAGCCCCTGGATGACTGTGAGGGATGGCCAGGGATGGTGCATGGCAGTTCCAGGGATGACTTCAAACAGCCACAGGTCTTGGCTGTCTCCAGACCTGCCTTTCTGAGCTCATGCCTGGGTGCTTTTTTATCTCACTCAGAAATTGCAGCCTGCAATATTTGGGTACAAGTGCTTGGCCTGCTGTTAGACAGCGGCCAGAGCAGGAGGGAGGGATGGAGCAGCACTGCCCTGGGCAGCCAAAGCCTCCTCCTGAGGGGTTCTGCCTGCCTGTGCCACCCAAAGCTAAACTGACCTGGGTGCCTCTGGAATGCAGTTAGTTATCCACAAGGAATGCAGTTATCCACAGGGAATGGAGTTATCCACAAGGGATAAAGTTATCCACAAGGAATAAAATTATCCACAAGGGATAAAGTTATCCACAAGGGATAAAGTTATCCATAAGGAATAAAATTATCCACAAGGGATAAAGTTATCCATAAGGGATAAACTTATCCACAAGGAATAAAGTTATCCACAAGGGATAAAGTTATCCACAAGGAATAAAATCCTTCTGGGAGCTGGTTTTGAAACCGACTCTCTGCCATTGCTACAAATCATCTGCTAAGTGTTCAGAGAGGTATTGCAAGAAGTCAGTGCTGAATCTGTCCCTGACTTTTCCCTCCTTTTTCTGCTCATCCTTTATCCTGCTTTGATCCCTTCTGGTGTTACATTTTCCCCATCACCAGGTTTGCCTCTCTGCTGGGAACCTGAGACTGTGTGCTCAACTCTAGGGCTCAATTTGCCTTTTGTGCCTCCTGCAAATCTTATTAAGCTGCGTTGTATTAAATGGGAGAAACATGCAGTTAAGTCTGTGGTTTTCAAAATGCATTAGAGTTCTTTTCAAGTATGCAAAGTGTAAATGGATTTTGTGCTTTGGGAATGGAGCAGTGTGTTTACAATTTTGGTTAGATAAAAGGATGTTGAGATGGCCTTTAACATTGATTTCATGTTACGTTTTTCTCGGCTTTAATATAGCCTTAGAGGTTCTTTGAGTGTTTTGATTTACAGAATACGTTGGAAAATGAGTTTTATTTTATTTATCAGTCAGTAATGGGCTTTTCTTTCTGCTCTTCCCAAGTGCAGTTAGCCCTGGAATAGTAACCTGGGTAATCTCATTAGGTGGGGCTTTCTGCTCTTAGATTTTTGAGGTGGGGTGGGTTGAAACTCTGGGAAATGAACTTCTTGCACTGTTTTGTTGGTTTTTCTTGTGAGCCCAACTGAAACCAGGCAATTTCGTGAGCCATGACAAGTACACATTAAACCTAAGCCTTTCTGAGGGAAATTTCCCGAGTGATGAAGATTTAAATACCAGGAGAGCCTGAGTTTCTCTGGGTTGTGTCACTCGGAGCAGAGCTGGGCAGTTCTGCAGCAGCAGAGCCTGCTGCTGTTTATTCATCTTGCAGAGGCACTTGGAAGGTTATGTTTGTTATAAATAATCTGAAATTTGACAGTGGAAGTTGCCATGAGAGCGTTCTACATAACCACGGGACGATTTGTCCAGGGCAGCTGACAAAAATCCTGGCAAAAAGTTAAAAACTCTCCTGGGTGAACTGGCTCCATCTGCGTGCTCCTGGTCCTTTGGGGGGACTCCAGAGCCAGGGGGGGCTCCTGCAGGAGGGGCAGGGGGCAAAGAACAGGCCTGGAGTTTTGACATTTTCCATCGCCTTCATTATTGAAATCTAAATTTAATTCCAGCTATGATGACTTTGAGAGTGATGCCAAGTCCTACATTACCTGACCTACTTGAGGGCTGTATGGAGGAACACAGCCACGCACTGACCTTCCTTTTGCCATTGCACGGCTCAGATGGCGCTGTAGGAAAGCTGGCATCAATTGTTCATGGCAGAGAGGGAGGCTGGGTCAGCCGTGGAACTTTGCAGGAACGGGATGTGTGTGGTAGTGAGCAGCAAAGGGAGAAGTTGTGCCCAGGCTGCTGCACCTCTGCCTGCCCAGGGAGCTGCTGTAGGAGGTCCTTGATCAGTTATTGGTTTAATGCCCTTAACTCTGTGGAATCCCAGACTGGTTTGGGGTTGGGGGGACCCCAAAGCTCAGCTCATCCCACCCCTGCATGGCAGGGACACATTCCCCTGTCCCAGGCTGCTCCCAGCCCCATCCAGCCTGGCCTGGGACACTCCAGGGATCCAGGGGCAGCCACAGCTGCTCTGGGAAGCTGTGCCAGGGCCTGCCCACCCTCCCAGCCAGGAATTCCCTCCTAATCTCTCATCAGTGTCTGCCAGGCCTGATGCTGCCTGACAAATGTTTGTTTTCTGTGATGTTTTCTCTCAGCCCAAGTCCCAAATCCCACTTTGAGTCTGAGGCACAAGGAGCTGCCTCGGCAGCTGAGTCCGACCAGAGAGTGAAACATTAAATCTGAAGCAGCTCTGAGCTCTGCAGCCAGGAAAATATCCATGTTTTATTCATGGACAGCACCAGTCAACACCCCCCGTTCCCTGGATACCACCGGGCTCTATAAATAGCCCAGCAGTGACACAGCAAACCGGCCTGGGGACAGCAGCCACACGGCCCCGGGTCCCTCCAGCACCTGGGACAGGGCCGGGGCTGCCGGGGGAGGCTGTTCCACCCTGGGGCATCTCAGGGTCCCCCAGGGCTGCCCAGGGAGGCTGTTCCACCCTGGGGCATCTCAGGGTCCCCTCCTGCCCCTGGGGCTGCCCAGGGAGGCTGTTCCACCCCGGGGATCTCAGGGTCCCCCAGGGCTGCCCGGGGAGGCTGTTTCACCCTGGGGGATCTCAGGGTCCCCTGGAGCTGCCTGGGGAGGCTGTTCCACCCCGGGGCATCTCAGGGTCCCTTGGAGCTGCCCGGGGAGCCTCTTCCACCCCAGGGCATCTCAGGGTCCCCTGGGGCTCCCTGGGGAGGCTGCTCCACCCCGGGGATGTCAGGGTCCCCTCCTGCCCCTGGGGCTGCCCGGGGAGGCTGTTCCACCCTGGGGGATCTCAGGGTCCCCTGGGGCTCCCTGGGGAGCCTCTTCCACCCCGGGGATCTCAGGGTCCCCTGGGCTGCTCCCCGGGCTCTGTTCAGCACCACAAGGAGCTCCCTGGGTTCCTCCTGCAGCCCAAGGCTGTGTGTGTGCTCAGGGGAGGAAAGCTGGAGGTGGTGGATAAAGTTGGGACAAACAGGTGGGAAATGGAGAATCACTGCATGCCCCAGTCCCTGATGATGCTCTGCCTGATGAATGCTCAGTAATAATTCTCTCTGTAGCTAAAAGTGGCTGGATCCTAATTTAATGTAAACTTAGGTGAGTCCAGCTGTAATAATTTACAGGGATGAGGGCCTGGGAGACTTGCCTAGAGTTTCTCACATGTGCCTCAATCATATTTTAGCATTGCTTGAACAGTCCAACAGGCAGAGCTGGCATAACAAATCCATCATGTGAGCCGTGATTTATGGACCTGTGTTGATCTATATCCTTGCTCTCCTTATTTTCCAACGCATTTATCATCCTCACATGGTCATTCCTTTCCACTCTGCAATCCTTAGTGGCTTCCAGCTTTTTGGCTGCCCCTGAGAATTCCTCAGGAACTTTGTCTGGAGCAGAAGAGCCTTCAGATTGTCCTGCCCTGTTCAGAGCTGAGGGTTCTGAGCTGGCTGGGCCGAGGCAGGGGGGGTTTACAGAGAGCCATGGATGTGTGGTGTGATTCCAGCTCAAACAGACAGAGCTCAGTTTGTATTTACACCCCTGGGCCTTTTCATCAGCTTTTCCCCTGGCTTTAATACCTGCTGGATACAAGATTTTGGGTTCCCTGGTAACTCTGTGGGGCAGGGGCAGTGACACCGAGCTCTGCTGCTCTCAGCCCCACACAGAAGCAGCTCGTCCTGACCTGTGCTGGCAGGAGGGGAGGGGATCCCTGAGCCCAGATGTGCAGCTGCCAGGACCTGGGACCTGCCAGGACCTGGGACCTGCCAGGGCCTGGGACCTGCCCGAGCTGGGCCCAGGAGCAGCCCCAGCTCCGTGCCTGGGCCCAGGAGCAGCCCCAGCTCCGTGCCTGGGCCCAGGAGCAGCCCCAGCTCCGTGCCTGGGCCCAGGGCAGCTGTGGCCTTTGGGCTCCATCCCAGCCCTTCCCCGTGGGGTGCTGCTGTCCCGGGGTGAAGCTCTGCCAGGGCTGCAGCTCGCTGTTACCTGCCCCTCTCTAATTGCTGTGATGCACACTGAGTACTAGAAAGTTGTACAAGTTATTTTTAAATTGTGGAGGAAGTTATGTAAGGCAGATCATGCTAAGGGTTTATTTTATTTTTAATGACTATATTTAAAAATTCATGCAGAAGCATAGAGGGACTTTTAATTACTACATTTAAACCTTCAGGTGATACGTAAGTAAAGGGGGGAAAGGGCTTTTTTCATTTTTTTTTTTATGTCCTCCTTTTCATGGCAAAGCAAACGTAGGAGCAGCCTGGGAGGTTACCCTGAGCTCAGAGAGAGCTTCAGCTTGGGCAGGAGCTGCAAAAGCACAGACATATTTCACAATATCTTATCCTTCACTGGTAATGCAGCATCTCCCATTCTCCAAGGCAGAAAGTGGCTCCAGCAGGAGCACTCTGATTTCCTTGGGCAGGCACGGTGTTCTGTGAGCAGCTCCCCTGCCCTGCTCTGGGGCTGCCTGGGCAGGGCTGGAGCTGCTCTGTCCCACAGCCGGGGCAGCAGCCCTGACACTGACACCCAGCCCAGGGGAATGAGCTGGGGCACCAGGTGAGCACTGACACCCAGCCCAGGGGAATGAGCTGGGGCACCCGGTGAGCACTGACACCCAGCCCAGGGGCAGGTGCTGGGGCACCAGGTGAGCACTGACACCCAGCCCAGGGGAATGAGCTGGAGTGCCCAGTGCACCCAGAGCCTGGTCCCTGTGCCACGGGGAGAGCTGGCACCTCGCTCCCATAGCACAGCCAGCACAGCCTCCAACAGTCTAGTTCCACCCCAAAAGAACAACCCTGCTGCCTCCCCAGAGGAGATTTTAGGGCATGTGTTCCAGCCACAGGATTACAGATCTATTAATGAGGGCTTGCTTCAAGTCCTGTGGCCGTTCTGAAATGTTTAGGCAGAAGCATATTTCTGTTCTTCCATGCCAGAAGTACCTCCAGAAGGACAGGCATTTACCCAGAGATAAAAAACATCAGCTCAGCTTTTGTGTTTGCTGTAAAGCATCTCCGAGAGTGCAGAGTGCTCAGAGCCTGTTCTTTGTGTCCCTCTGGCCCGTGTTTATCTTATTGACCAGCAGAGAGAGGAGAAAGAAAAAGTGCATTTTAATTAGTCCTGACAACTTCATCTGTCTGGAGGTCAGACCTGAGCTCGGCTGGGGTTTGCAGAGTGACTCTGCTCGGGGATGGCTCCGTGCTTTGGCACCTCCTGCCCTGCTGCTGCTGCTGCTGCTGCCGGGGAGCTGAGCCAGCCTGGCACAGGGACAGGGACAGGGACAGGGACCTCAGAGCCCACCCAGGGCCACCCCTGTTCTGGGACACCTTCCCCTGTTCTGGGACACTTTCCCTGTCCTGGCAGGGACACTTTCCCTGCCCTGGGACACCTTTCCCTGTCCCGGGACACTTTCCCTGTCCTGGGACACCTTTCCCTGTCCCGGGACACTTTCCCTGTCCTGGGACACTTTCCCTGTCCTGGGACACCTTCCCCTGCCAGGGACACTTTCCCTGTCCTGGCAGGGACACTTTCCCTGCCCTGAGACACTTTCCCCTGCCCTGGGACACCTTTCCCTGTCCCAGGACACCTTTCCCTGTCCCAGGACACCTTTCCCTGCCCTGGGACACTTTCCCTTGTCCTGGGACACTTTCCTTGTCCTGGGACACCTTCCCCTGTCTGGCAGGAACACTTTCCCCTGTCCCAGGACACCTTTCCCTGTCCTGCCAGGGACACTTTCCCTGTCCCAGGCTGCCCCAGTGTCCAGCCTGGCCCGGAGCATCCCTGCCTTTGTGAGAGGAGCAGGAATCATTCCCAGTGCCAGACCCTTTCCAGTCCCTCATCCCCTGCCCTGCACCAGCCCCGACCTCCCTGGCACAGCCTCTCCATTCCAGCTGCTCTCCCCGGAGCCAGCAGCCAAAATCCTCCCAAAATCGGCTTCTCCTCCCTGCAGCTCGTGCCTGGGCTTTGTTCAAGGGACAGCCCTGGAGGGGACACGGAGATCTCACAAGCCTGTGAGCTTGTATTGCCTGAAGGGAACAAAAATAGATTCTCCCATCTCTCTTTATTGAATAAAACCAATCAGGCACAATTGATTGCTCCGAAGTAATCCCAAATCTCGCCCTCCCCTGAACGGGACCGGGTAATTGAAGTCATTCAGACCCTTGTGAGGAGCAGCCTCATTGTCCCTGCCGGGGTTTTGTCCTTGTCCCCTCATTGTCCCTGCCGGGGTTTTGTCCTTGTCCCCTCATTGTCCCTGCCGGGGTTTTGTCCTTGCCCGTACCTGCTCCTCCTCTGCCCGGGCGCTCCGGGGAGCCCGGGCACTCAAACGGGCCAGGAGTGCTCCCAGCCCTCAGCAGCATTCAGACAAATCCTGCACTGGCAAGGAAATTCCCTGGGAGGCACCCAGAGGCTTTTGTGGAGCTCTCCGAGGGCAGCACGGGATGGTTCCCAGCCCGAGGAGCGGCAGGGAAAGGCTTTGGAGGAGATCCCATCACAGATCTTTTCCTGTCAGGTCTGCCACCCTTCCTGCCTCGCCTGGACAATTTAAATTCCCTGCTGTTCCTGGGGAGCGTTCTGAGCTCCTCAGCCCCCAGGGGATCCCCAGTTCACCCCTGAGCCCGGGGCTTTGGGAAAGCTGCAGCCTCTCCTGGGGTCCAGGTCCTTGCTCCACAGCACACAAAGAGCCTTCTGAGCACCCCAAATACTGCAAATCTTCCTAAAACTCACATCAAAGTTATGTGCAAGTGATGAAAATCCTTGGGAATTGCTTCCAGCTCTTAAGCTCTCCCTTTTTAAAACACATGGGAACTGTGAGAGGAGTCCAAATGTCTCTGCTCTGCCACAGCTCAGAAAATGATAAAGCTGAAGTATAAGGAAACTCAGCTTTTTCCTCCTCTTTTTGCATGAAGTGCTCATTGTTAATTTAGTTCTGAAAGATCCTTGATAGATGGTCCCAGGTAGGTTTCTCCATTCTCTTTTCTAATCTGCTTGATACACAATTTGAGGGAGTTGAGGAAAAAATAAGGAGGCTGAAGAAATCAAATCAGAATTCATTTATGCAGCAACTCCAGCACCCATAAATAACCCATTAAATATTGTCCTCTGCTAAATTTAGAACACGCTCAGGTGTGTCTCCTCTTGTGCTGCACAGAAAGTTTTAATACAGATTTAATCATACTGAGTGTTAGGGGAAAGGGCTAATTAGATTGGCAAATTTAGAAGGCAGTAGTGTATTATATGGGAAGAAATGGGTGATTAGATATTATTCACTGTAAAAGGGACTGGCCTTGGGGAATATCTTTAAGGGTATTATATGACATAATCCTAGTTTAAAAATTGAGAAAGACAAAGTTCACATCATCCTCAAAATTATTCCGCTTTTCTAAAGCATTTTCCCCAAATTTTTAGGGTTTTTAGGGTTTTTTGGCAGCTGGAGCAGTGAGAGTCCAGCTTGGCAGGGCTGTCCCCGTGTCCTTTTGTCCCCGTGCCCAGGTGTGGGTGGGGACAGCACCACCCCCTCCATCCCCCGGCTGATGCTGTGGGACATCCCCCGCCAGCTGCTTCCTGCATCCCATCGTGATCTGGTGGGATCACTGCCAATAACGCTCCTTGTTTATCCCCAGAAATTGTATTCCTCCAGCTCTCATTAAATTGTTGATTGGCCATAAACAAATGGACTCCTTCCCGAGGCTTTCAGCGTCGCATTTCCCCCAGGAAAGCCGGTTTGGAAGGGGAAAAGGGGTGATTTCCTTTACACAAGTAAAAAAGTCTATTTTTGAACGTGGAACAGTGAGGGAAGTGTCGGCATTAATGACTTTGCTGAGCTTTAATCACCATCAGAGATGAATGTAGCACGTTGGGAGCTCAGGCCCATGGAAAGGCAGGGAAAGCTGTGTTTTTATGGGAGCCCTTCCCACGGTTCTCCAGCCCTGCTCACATCAGTTCCTGGGGTGTTCTGGGCGTGGGGCTCTCGGGGCCACTGTCCCCAGGTGTCCCCAGGTGTCCCCAGGTGTCCCCAGGTGTCCCCAGACTGCCAGGACCCGCCTAAACCTCCCTCCTCGCCCATGAAAAGATTCACAGCCGCCTTTAGTGCCTTGTTCCATCTCCTGAGGTCATTTTACGGCGCTCAAAGAAAGGTATAAAAAGTGTCAGGAGAGCTGCCTGCCCCCGGACCCGCGCGGGGTGATGGATAGAATTTGTCACTGCTGAATTGCTCACATAAAAAGTGATTCATGCTCGTTCCCCACACTTCTCCTGCATTACCCAGCCCGTGTAACCGCAGGTACCACCCGGGAGTTTGGGCTCTGCTCACAAACAAAGGGACCTTTGCGTTCCTTTGGGTACAACAGTTTGATGGTGTGAAAATTCCGACAATCACTCGTGCTGTAACATCAGAGACCTCGCTGCCACAGCCCCCAAACACAGAATTACAGCACGGCAGCGCTGGGTGAGGCTGCTCTGCGCCAGCCCTGTGAACTTTATCAGGAAAATAAATCAGGAGCTTGTTTTGTCCTAAAGCACACATTATTTTTTTTCCCCTCTTCTAAAGCAAATTTCTGTTTCATCCTTCTGAAGGGGGTCATTTAATAGCGTGTGAAATGAAATGTCAACAAGAATTAGAACAAATGGCACCGTGAGCCCCAGGAGACACCGGCTTTGTGCTGGGAAATGTTTCCAGCCAGGCACGGGGGGAGGCCTCAGGTGCTGCTCTGGGAGCCGGGGCCTGGCACTGCCCGGGGCCCTTGGTGGGAGCTGCCCCTGGGGGCTTGGGGACCCCAAAACTGGGTCTGAACCCTCTGTGTGCACAGGCTGTGCCCAGGGCCCCGTTCCCTCTGCGGGGCAGGGCCCACTGGGGCTGCCAGGGTCCTGAGAGATCCTGATCCCAATCTTTAGGGGATCCCAATCCCGGTCCCGAGGGGATCCTGATCCCAAGGGGATCCTGATCCCGAGGGGATCCTGATCCCAATCCTGAGGGAATCCTGATCCCGAGGGGATCCTGATCCCAATCCTGAGGGAATCCTGATCCCGAGGGGATCCTGATCCCAATCCCGAGGGGATCCTGATTCCAAGGGGATCCTAATTCCAAGGGGATCTCGGTCCCAAAGGGATCCCTGTCCCGAGGGGGACCCAGTCCCGAGGGGATCCTGGTCCCAAAGGGCTCTGGCAGCTGCTCCAGGGAGGCACAGGAAGGGCAGGATGAGATGGCCACAAAGGAAGGGAATTGTGTTCCTGTAGCTGGGGTTCATGGAATCAGAGTCACAGAATGCCCTGAGCTGAGGGGAGCCCCAAGGATCACCAAAGTCCCACTCCTGGCCCTGCACAGACACCCCAAAACCCCACCCTGAGCATCCCTGGGGCTCTGAGGGGAGCCCCGGGCTGGGCCAGGCCGTGCTGAGCTCCTGCAGGATCGGGAGGCACCAACAAATCCCTGCCCTTGGGGTTATTGCCTTCATCACCACGGAGCCTGGTGCTCCTGGGAGTTCAGAAACGACCGAAAACATAAATGTGAGCTATGCAAATAACTCTTTCTGACAAAACTGTTCACTAGGCTCATTATCACGGAAATAAATTTCAAATGTGACTTTTCAGAGCTGCCGAAAGACATCACTCTGTAGAGCTGCTCTGTGCCCCTCCGGTGAGCAAATGCCACAACTCTTGGTGTGCCGGGGATGCTTTTCAGATGTTGCTTGTTCTGAAAGTGATTCCAGTGAAACAAAGGCCACTGGATAACCAGGGAGTCTCTGTTGTGAGACCTGAGCCCCGCTGGGGCTGGGCTCTGCACGCTCAGGTGCTCTGCCCTCATTGTGGCCCATTTGCATTCTGCACTGAGCCTGCAGACGCCTTATTGTGATGTTGCTCACTGCATAAAGCCCAATTAATGAAAGGTTAGGCGGCAATTAAAAATCACAAAGTGTCCTTTATTTCAAAGTGAAGTTTTTAGTGCAGTGCGAGTTCCTGGAATGCTACAAAATCCGTTTGGGAGGCTGAGGCAGCTGCTGTTTGTGTGTTCGTGTTTGTTCTGACCCCTGCAGAATTTTGTGGGTTTCTCTAAAGGGATGGAAACAACACACCCATCCCAGCTGACCCCAATAAATGGCTCCTTAATGGATCTGTGCCTCTGCTCTTCAAAGGCTCGTGAATGTGGGAGAACAGAGCAGAAATGAGCAGTGTGAAAATGGCCCACCTGGGCAGCAGAATTTACAGATGTTCCAGAGATGAGCAAGAAAATTACAGGTGGAAAGGTGCCAGACTGACTCTCTGAACACACATCAGAAAGTCTCAGTGCCACCCCGTGCCTGCCTGCAGGAGCTGACCCGTCCTGGTCACCTTCTGTGGACATCAAGGTCTCTATAGAAGCAGGGGATGCTTTGATCAGAGCTGCCTCAGGCTCTGGGGCAGGTGCTGGGCTGAGGGAGTTCAGGTTCCCCTGCTCCACTGAAATGTGCTGCTGCCCCAAAGCGGCAGCAGGGAATTCTCTATTGTGTGGGTTGTGTGGGAGAAGTTCAGTCTTTCTCTGACTTGGATTTTACACCTGCAAAATAGAGATGTCAGTGTTTATCTAGGAAGGCAGTGAACTTGAATTAATGGTTGTAGCGTACTCTGACAGACTTGTACAGAAATGTCATTAAAATTCACTTCTCTGGAGTTATTTATTCCTCTGGTTATCAGTCCAGTGATACGTGGAGAGGTTTCCTGGCTGCCAAGGAACCTGTTGCTGTTAAATGTGGTGCAAAAGTGAGTGGGAGTGTGCAGGAGCTCCAGCTGCACGGGCACACTTTGGGCTGCCAGTGGTGCTGCTGTGTCCCACATCTGGAATTAAACTGTCTGACCTTTCCGTGTACAGGCTGCAGGGGAGAAAAGCACCAGGGAAGGTGGAATGAGGAGTGAATGAGGTGCCAGAGCAAACCTCATTTCCTCATCCCGTGTGTCCATAGTGAGCTGTGAGAGCTTCAGTCTGAGCTCATCAGCTGAGCTCATCAGTCTGAGCTCATCAGTCTGAGCTCATCTCTGTGGCTGCAGAGCTGTCCTGGGGCAGCTCCCTGCTCAGGTGCCCCACGCCCAGCACAGGCACTGCCCCTCCAAACCAGTCCCAAAACAGCAGCACAGACCCACGGTGTGCTCAGGGAAAAGCAATGGCACGGGGGAGATGCACATCATGAAAAGCAGCAGCAGCAGAGATAACCAGCCCTTGGAAGCTCTTCTGTCTCTGCAGCTGCTCTTTTCTACCCTCACTCCCTAAAAATGAATCTTTCAGGCTTAGGAATGAACCCCCCTGAGCCTGCAGTGGCACAGACACCAAGGTGGGACAGAAACAAAGTGGGTTTGGGCTGTGCTGCCCTGCCCCTCCCTGCCCAGCTGCCACTCCTGGCCAAGGACAGGACAGGGCTGGGCAGGGATGCTGTCCCTGCAGTGCCAGCTTTGGGAAGGATTTGGGAAGCTGTTTATGCTCCCTGCTCTCCCTGTGTCCCTGGGATGCCCGTGCCAGGGTGGCCATGAGGGGGATCAGTGTCCCAGGGCAGCCCTGTCACCCCTGTGTGGGACCAGGGCCTTGCTGGGAGCCCCAGAGCCTCACTGGGAGCCCCAGGGCCTCACCGGGAGCCCCAGGGCCTCACCGGGAGCCCCAGGGCCTCGTTGGGAGCCCCAGAGCCTCACCAGGATCCCCAGGGCCTCACCAGGAGCCCCAGGGCCTCGTTGGGAGCCCCAGGGCCTCGTTGGGAGCCCCAGAGCCTCGCTGGGAGCCCCAGGGCCTTGCTGGGAGCCCCAGGGCCTCGCTGGGAGCCCCAGGGCCTCACCGGGAGCCCCAGGGCCTCACTGGGAGCCCCAGGGCCTCACTGGGAGCCCCAGAGCCTCGCTGGGAGCCCCAGGGCCTCACCGGGAGCCCCTGGGCCTCACTGGGAGCCCCAGAGCCTCACCAGGAGCCCCAGGGCCTCACCGGGAGCCCCAGGGCCTCGTTGGGAGCCCCAGAGCCTCGTTGGGAGCCCCAGGGCCTCACTGGGAGCCCCAGGGCCTCACCAAGATCCCCAGGGCCTCACCGGGAGCCCCAGAGCCTCACCGGGAGCCCCAGGGCCTCTCCAGGAGCCCCAGAGCCTCACCGGGAGCCCAGCCTGGCTCGTGTGTGTCTGCCAGGCAGCCCCGAGCAGGGCTGGGGTTTAAACAGATCAGTCCTGACAAAGCCCATCGCTCACGGTGGGCAAGAAGCCAATTTCCCTTTGGTTCTGAGAGCCCTCCTGCCACGCTGCTGTGAGTGATCTGTGACCACGGGGGGCTCGTGGGGAGAAGGAAAAGGCCTTTCCTGACAGCTGAGTGCAATCTCTTCATCAGCCTGATCTCTGGAAAACCAGGCTTCATTTCCTGCGCTCCCTGTGGGGTTTGATGTGCTCCCTGAGCCCCCCAGGATTCACTCCCACTGCCAGGACAGGACTGGCCCAGCACAGGAGCCTCCAGGAGGGGCCAATTCCTCCTGAGGGCTGAGAGTCTCAGATCTGTCCTGGAGTGTGTCAGCACATCAGGAGCAGCTTTTGGTCTGTGTACCAAGAACTGAGGATGGTTTTGTTGTAGAGTCCCCACATGTGATACTTTTCAGGAATGAATGATGAGCACAGTGTACACAGGTCCTGTTGTTTGCCCTGTTTGGGCAGCACAGATTGAGCTCCTCTTGAATTCTGTCTGAGTTTGAATACCAGGAAAGGAAAGGAATTTGGAAAAGATGGGCTGTGCAGAGGAGACCTGTCCCTCTGCTGGGCCTTTCCTCAGGTCTGGGTTTTTTTCCTGCCACTCAGTACTGGAGGGCTGTTTGCATGAGGGATATAATTTTCTACCATATCTGAATGGTAGCATTTAAAAATCCCTGTGCTTCAATGCCAAATCATTCAGGCTTTCAGTGCTTTATTTTATGGTTATGTTTTACCATATCTGGCGGTGTGATTGCTTTTCACATCTTACACATAATCCTCAGGAAGCCTTTTCATATCCCCTCAATCTGATTCACTCCCAAGTGAATCCCTGCAGGGCTGTGGATACACTCACTCTGTTCATGGGACTCCAGGGCTGCATTTTGGAGTTCTGTGAGTCCCTGCTGTGGGGTGCTGCTCTGTGCTCTGTTCTGTGCTCTGCTCTGTGCTCTGCTCTGTGCTCTGTTCTGTGCTCTGCTCTGTGCTCTGTTCTGTGCTCCCCTGGGCTGGAGCACTGCCCTGGGTGGCAGCTGAGGGCTGGCAGATGCTCTGTCCTGTCAAAGGTCAGGTTATTTAAGAAAACCAAGAAACTCTTCTGAAATGGAAGCAAAAGCAATTAAAAGGCCTTGAAGTCATTATTCTGTACCTGTAGATGTGGCTGCTCATGATAAAAGTTTATTTTCCTGTGGACAAGGGATCTGGAATAACTGGAAGTCAGGGGGGTTCAGTGCCTTGTTCCACTGACAAGCAGAGAGAAAAACCCTCAAAGACTGCAGAGTTCCATGAAATCTGGTTTGGGTTCATCACTTTTACAGTTCCTGACTAGAGGCAGCGTTAGTCTTTTGCCACAGGATATAATATTACAACACTATTCCTTTTTCATTGATTTAACCTGGTCCTCAACAGAGTGGGACAGAAAATTGCATTTAGAAGATAAGTAGAAAAAAGAGATGTAGAGGATGCATTGCATCTGAGATGGCAAACTGGCTGCTGTGATTACAATTTGTTATGCTGAGCTTTTGGGCTATATTTTTGCTAAAAATCCAATTTTACTGTAGAGCAGCATATCTAAGAGTACTTTAAAATGGATTATGTAGTAAAAGCCCAAACCTTACATTCTATTGGAACTGAAACGAGCTGATTTTGTGTTATTTAGCAGTTCCCCTCCCGTGTGGCAGCACTTGTCACAAGGTGCAGCTATTCCACCTGGGTGAGTTGCTGGGTAAAACATTGAAGGATGCCCGAGTGCCTGGGCCAGGGCAGAGGCTGACCTGAGCCCAAAGCACAGCCCAGATGAGCTGGCTTCCCCTGTGGCTGGAAGTGTGACTGAATCTGTTAAAAGCAAAAACTCAGAGCGAGGTTTATTGTGAGGGAAGGGCAGCAGAGTGACAGCAAAGGCTGGGAGCACACACAGGAGTGGGACAGACCCTGGCACTGCCTGCTGACACCTCTGGGGCTCTTCCATGCATCCCTCCCTTCCCTGGCTGCATGATTCTGCAGAATTGTTAGTCAGAGTATTTTAGTATTAAATAATAAATCAGTGTCTGGGAGAGAAACGATTCCTGTTTGCATTTTGCTAAATCATGTTCCCAAGCAAACTCAGACCTGTGGAACGTCCTTCATTCTGCCATCTAAAATACCGTGTGAGTTCTTTCACTGTTCTCTCCTTCTCTCTGTGAGAGGAGGTGGAGCTGATATTTTGTTTAGAGTGCAGACACTTTGTTTGGAAGCCCCTGGGGCTGCTCCTGTCCCACGCAGGGTGACCACGTCCCTGCTCTCCCTGGGCCACCCTGAGCTGTGTGTGGGGACAGAACTGACACTGCAGCAGCCCAGGCTGGGCTGGGAGGGACAGCTGCCTGTGCATGGTCACTGAGCAGTTCCAGAGGGAATTCACACCCATGGAACGCTTTGGGTTGGGAGGGATCCCAACTTTCCTCCCATTGCAGCCCTCCTGCCGTGGCTGCAGGGCCACGAGTTGGGCTTGGTGCTGCTCACGGGTCCCCTCCAGCTCAGGGCACTCTGTGGTTCTGTGAAATCTTTGTCTGCCTTGCTTTTAGTCACCCATTGCTTTCATCCTGCGTGTTTCACCGTGCACAAAGAGCACCCAGGGGTGTTTGGATAAACTCCCTTTCTCTCCCTTTGTGCTGATTTCACGGGTGCAGTTAATTTGCTGTACACTCTAGTCTGTAGGTGCTGGCTGTGCTGGCTGCCCACTCTGTTTCGATATTGCCAGGGAAGCAGTTATTAATGGCACAGAAATTCCACCCAGCCCTTTTCCTGAGTGCCTCAGCACAGATCCAGGGAGCCGGGGATGGGCACCTCTGCCAGGGCAGCCCTGGCAAACGGGAGTGCTGGGCTGGGGCTCGGAGGGGACCTGTCCCCAGGGGCATCTCCTGCCATGGTGGCTCTGCCATAAGAACCAAAAGTGTCCCCCAGGCCCACCCTGGCCCGTCCCAGTGAGGATTTCCTGGCAGCCCTCCTGTCCCTGGTGTGACCCAGGGCTCTCTCAGAGTGGGCAGCCCCAGGGGAAAGGGGGTGCATTCCAAGGGGGTGTCCCAGCTGCCAGAACCCCCTGGAAGGACACCCAGGCACAGCCTCTGCTGAGTGCAGGGTTTGTGCTGCAGGAACCCCTGGGCACGGCGCACGAGCAGCTCCAGCCACAGCCTTTGCTGCTGACAAAAAATGAATCATAAAAGCTGCTGAAATTCATTTTCAGTTCACAGTACATTTGGTGCCAGACTTTGCTGCTGCAATCATGTGAATATATCCTGACACGTACAACGAGCTGCCTGCGTTTGTTTACCCTGGGCTGTGCACTTCAGGGCATGCGTGCAGAGCTTTAAAGATACATCTTTTTAAAGCCTGAACACCGATTTTCTACTCAAACTCTTTATCTCCCACCAAACTAGACATCATCTTTTACTGGAAAGTTCACAGGTTTTCCTTCCCTTTTCTTCCTCCAACATTTTTCAGCCCTGCCCAGATGGTGACAGACAAATGATGGACAGTGCCAGGGTTTGGGGTGGCACAGCTATAGGAAATGAGTACTTTAGACAGTATTTCAGTATGTGCTGAAAATCTAGGAAGAAATGGTAATGAATGTGAAGTCAAAATGAAGATTTCATCTGTAGATCTCTTCTCCCTTTCTGAAATCTCATTTTCCCTTTTCACTTCCAAGTCAGGAGAAGTGAAGGGTGCCCTGAGCAGGGTGGGGACGATGGGCCATTCCTTACAGGCACTCCCACACTCCTGCCGTTCTGGGTAATAAATTGCCCACGAGGCCGTGTGGATGTGAGATTTCCTTTGGGTCCTTTCCAAACCCTCGGAATTGGCATCTGCTCTGACAGATCTCCCCAGGCACCAAAGCACGGCCGGGGTGTTAGATGGAGATTCACAGAGAGGAACCATTTCAGGAGCATTTTTTGATACAGTTTTGGTGCTCTGGAGGTTCCCAGCTCTGCAGTGCCCTAGGAGGGGTGGAAGGCTGGGAGGAAAATGGTGAGGCTGTCACCAGGCCCTGTGTGTGGTGTCCAGTCGTGTCCGTGCATCCTCGTCCGGATCACAAACTGAGCAGAAAGGACAGAGCTGGAAAAGAGCCTCTGCTCTGCGCAGCTTTTCTGATCCTTCCTGACATCCCCACCTTGGGGAGAGGCTCTGCCCACGACCCGAGTTTGCTGCTGAGCTTCAGCCTGCGTGTGTAAACTGATGGAGCTGTTTACCTATGTTTGATCTACGGCAGGGCTTTCCCCAGGCAGGAATTCAAGCTTGTTCAATAGAGCTCATTAGGTAATGAGCTTATTCACTAAGCTCATTAGTGGTGGAATTCATCCTGCTCAGCCCTCTGCAGCCCAAAATCTTGTATCCCTTCAGCCCAGCTTACTATCCGTGCTGACCCTTAGCTAGAGGGACGACTTTTACCTAATTTCATCCATTTCCCATGTTTTCATTCAACAGCTGCTTTGCTGAATGACTGTTTCTATTCTTTAATCTGTCCTGCTATTCCTCCCTAGCAGAAAAATATCTCAGAGGGCTGAAATCTTCAGTATCGAGTGTGCCAAGGCTGGAATATCTTGCCAGCTCATTTCATGAACTGAAGCAGAGTGTCTGACTCAGTGGGACTCATCCTGTGCCGTGATGGATGCTCCCAGCATTGATGAACAGACGGTGGGGCAGATGTAAGTAGGCAGGAAAACGAAAGAGGCACCGGGTAGAAGTTGTGATTGCCTCCTGCGAGCTGCCCGTGCTTGCCCATCTGCACACAATCCTCTGGTCTTGGGGGAAGCTCTGAGGCACACACAGGCATGGCAGGAGCTGGGAATCTCATATTTTGGTTAATTATGCAGAGATAAGAGAGTGAGGTTGGGGAAAAGGGTACCCCAGGTGCAAAGCTGGGTGGGAGACAGGGTTTTAAATCTTCCTGAACCAGCAGCACTGGTGAGATGTGTGACAGTGAAGAATGTGTGTTGGCAATAATGCTTCATTGATTCGTGCTCAACGTGGTAAATTTAGGTGCTGTTTCCACTCATTTCAGACACTGATTACTAGAAAAAGGCTCTGCTGCAGTGGAGTAAGGGAGGTGTCAGAGCCTGTTCCCATCTTCCCTCACAAGAGGCAGGGAGAAGCAAACGGAGCTTTTCTCACATTAATTCTGATGGCAAACCCAAGAAATGATGTAAACATCCAGAAAGCCTCACCAAAACAGGACTGTGACTGAGTTCTGAGCTCAATGGCAGGGGAGGATGAGTTTCCAGCTGCCAGGACCCAAGAAATGATGTAAACATCCAGAAAGCCCCACTAAAACAGGGCTGTGACTGAGTTCTGAGCTCAGTGGCAGGGGAGGATGAGTTTCCAGCTGCCCTGGCAGGGGTGCAGGTGAGTGGGAGCAGCCCCTGCACACCCCTGCAGGGATCACTCAGTGCTCAGTGCCCAGAGCAGGGACAGCACTCTGGGTGTCCTGGAGTGCCTCTGCCATGGGATTTCATCCCAAAGGGATCAGCCAGACTGCAGCAGGGCCACAGGGCTGGGTGTGCTCCCACAGAGCATTCCTGATCCAAGGTTAGACCCCAGAGTGGGCTCAGGAGAGAGCAGCTCAGGGCAGCTTTCCCTCCCTTCAGCTTTCCCTCCCTTCAGCTTTCTCTGCCTTCAGCTTTCCCTCCCTTCAGCTTTCCCTTTGAACACAGCTCATTTCTGCCCAGGTTGTGAGGAGAGCTGGCTTGCACAATCCTTTTCCATTGAAAAATAAAGAGCTATTTTTGTTCTTACCACAGTGGCTGTAATTAATATTTGAGGAGGATGGCTCCCTTGTGCTCCAGATCATACAAACACAGAGCAGAATGTGCACGTTTTCTCCAAATTACACCCCAAAAGTGCACGTGGAGCATACAGACATGGAATTGAGGATTGTGGGCCCAGCCCTGGCAGTGCCCAAGGCCAGGTTGGATGGGGCTCTGAAAACCTGGAATAGTGGAAGGGGTCCCTGCCCATGTCAGGGAGTGGGAATTGATGAGATTTTTCCAACCCAAACCATTCTGGGATTCCATGATCCTAACTACAGGAGAAAATAAGCAAAATTAGATAATAGTAAGAAGAGTTTTCCCTGGTGTAAAAAGGATTAAAAAAAAGGGCTGCCTGGTGGTGGGGTGCAGAATTGTTATCGAGGCTGCACATTTGCATGTTAAAGGCTGAAAATGACTCAAGATTTTATCATCTGCTGTTTTCACATCTGATGTGGAACCCTGAATCTACCGGCAGGATGGGGGAAACAGCAGCACTTTGTGACTGTTCCGTGGCAAAAGGACACAGGAACACACAGGGAGCACGGGAAGGACCCGTGCCCGGGGCACAACTCAGGGCTGGGGATGTGTGACCCGGGGATGTGTGACCCGGAGCTGTCCCGGGTGATCCCGGCAGGCTGGGGCTGTGTGACCCGGAGCTGTCCCGGGTGATCCCGGCAGGCTGGGGATGTGTGACCCAGGGATGTGTGACCCGGAGCTGTCCCGGGTGATCCCGGCAGGCTGGGGATGTGTGACCCGGGGATGTGTGACCCGGAGCTGTCCCGGGTGACCCCGGCAGGCTGGGAGGTTTTGGGTGCCCGGGTGTCACTCCAGCAATCCCTAGCGTGCTGCACACCCAGCAGCAGCTGCCTCCCCCCGCGTGTTTAGGACTTTGTACTTGAATTATTTGGCCTTTTTCTGAGGAGGCTGCACAGCACAGCTCAGCCTCACTCCGCGGGACTCCCTACAATCCCTCTCAGGGGCTTTCTGGGCACGTACATCAGCCAAATTTCACAAGGTCCTGAAGGCAAAAAGCTGATCTGTGCTTTAATTCTGCTGCAGATGGCAGCCCGGGCTGAGAGCGCAGCCACCCCGGGCCATGCGGGGCAGGAGGGGCGGGCAGGGCTCCGAACCTGCCCAGCCCAGCCCAGCCCAGCCCAGCCCAGCCCAGCCCAGCCCAGCCCAGCCCAGCCCTGCCCAGCCCAGCCCAGCCCAGCCCAGCCCAGCCCAGCCCAGCCCTGCCCCGCTGCTCTCGGAGGGGCTGCAGAGCATCGGCAGCGGCAGCAGCGGCAGTGCCCCCGCAGCCCCAAACCCACACGGGACTCAGAGCCCGCGGTGGAGGGGAGAACAAAAGAGCAAAGCCGGGGAAGAGTGAGGCAGAGAGCGATGATGCTCCAGCCTCATTTCTGAAAAGCCAGTGAAGGCTCGCACCTTTGCAAGGGGTAATGAATCGTTTCCTCCTCTGGCAGGCAGTGATTTGACTTGCCACATGCCTCCCAGTAATTTCCCAGCAGGTTTAAATGTTGGAACAATGGCATTCTGTTAGATATTGATTTTAAAATAACTCTTCCACACTTACTTGTAAGTTTAAGAGGTGAATTACAGCCCTTGAGTGTGCTCTAATGTAGCAGTGGTAAATAGTTAAATAGACACAATCTGTTTCTGCAGGCATTGTCTGAGCAGGAGAAGGCAGAGCTCGGCTGAACGCTGCCAGTCTTCTGGTCTGCAGGAAAAACATTCATCAGTCTGCCTTCACTGGAGGAAAATATTAACAAATTCACCATGGATGTGGTGGGATTTGACAGAAAAAAATTTCTGTGCTAGGTGGTGAAGCAGCGAGAGTGGGAGGCAGTCGGTAAATGTCCAAACTGCAGCTCTTTTCTTCTTCAGCTTCTACAGAGCAGCGATGCTCAGGGTGGGATGTCACTGCCAGCAGCCTGGCCTGGGCCCTGGGCGCTGCCTGGGGCTGTCCCTTGGCCTGGGCAGTGCCAGCACTGGTGGCTCTGCTTGGAAATCACCATTCCTGGGGCTGCCCTGCTCCCCGGGCTGTCCCTTGGCCTGGGCAGTGCCAGCAGTGCCAGCAGTGCCAGCTCTGCTCAGGTATCACCATTCCTGGGGCTGCCCTGCTCCCCGGGCTGTCCCTTGGCCTGGGCAGTGCCAGCAGTGCCAGCTCTGCTCAGGTATCACCACTCCTGGGGCTGGCCCTGCTCCCCGGGCTGTCCCTTGGCCTGGGCAGGAGGTTCATTGCTCCCAAAGCAGTTCGGTGGGTCAGGGTGGTGGCACCGAGCTGGGTGTGGATGGCTGCCAGGGAACCATGCTGGGTAATGCTCAGGAAAAGTTTCTCTCTCTATCTTACACTTTTCTGTATTTTTAATTCTTTTCCTCAATGATGTGATTGCATTACAGTGCCTGGGAAATAGGCTGGGTTTGGTCACAGCTATCCCCATACCCAGAATCACACACTGGTTTGGGTGGAAAAGATTTTAGAGATCATCTTGATTTAATCCTCTGACACATCCAGGGACACCTTCAGCTGTCCCAGGCTGCTCCCAGCCCTGTCCAGCCTGGCCTTGGGCACTGCCAGGGATCCAGGGGCAGCCACAGCTGCTCTGGGCACCTGTGCCAGGGCCTGCCCACCCTCCCAGGGAACAATTCCTGCCCAATGCCCAATCTAACCCTGCTCGCTTGCATTTTCAGCCATTCCCCTTGTCCTGCCAATCCATGCTCTTGAAAGCACAGATCCCTTAAGAAATTGCAGTAAGAACTTCTCCTGTTATTCTCCTGACATTAAAACAAGGTGGGGTTTATCCCAGGCTGGGCCCGTGCCAAACCTGTGCCAAACCCGTGCCAAGGCAGCGGGCCTGGGTCAGGGTGTGGTGCCCAGATGTCTCAGTGAGGATGAGGATGGGTGTTGGCAGCACGAAGCTCCTGCCAGAGGGGCTGCAGGGCCTCGGGGTGCTCAGCAGCTCCCTGTGCTCCTCTCCCTGTGCTCACCCATGGGCTGTAATCAGCCAAGGAACATAATTAGTTTGGGCTAATTTGTTCCAGGGCCTTTAACTTCCCCTCTCCCTGCTCTCCGACTGACAGGGGCTACTCTGTCTCTTATTTCCAGCTGATGTCTGTAAACTGATTACTTTTACTGGGTCAGCTCTGTTATGAAATTATCGTTTTATGAGGCTAAAAATAGCCCAGATCCAGTCAGCACGCCAATCACTTCCCCTCATCTCCAATGAAAATGCAATGTTATCTTTAATCTGTATTTCTCAGGCACTTACTGTGAGGCAGGTTAGAAAGAAAAGGGAGGAGAGAAGAGAGAGGAGATCAGGAAAAAAATCTGTAAATCAGTTGCTATAGATGCATCCCTGCCAAGGCTTCCACTGGTAAATTTAGCAGTCACGTTACAATTTTAGTCAGCACCATTTCTTAGCCTTATTCAAAATAATTCACTTCTCACACAATGAGTTACCCTAAAGGCAAGTTATTTTGTCTTGCACATTAAAAATGGTGCGTTTGCACATACGTGCAACTGTTACAAATATCCAAAGCCACAAAAAGCATGAGGATGGATAATTTTTTTTAAGAGAGGAAAAAAAAAAACCGGTGAATTCTACTTGCTCTAAGAATGAATAAAGGTATTTTAATGCTGCTGGGGTTCTGGTGAATACAAATAGCTCAAAAATGAGATGCTTGCCTGAGATTTATATCAAGATAGGGAAGGGAAAAGGTTCCATCTGTAGTTTCTGATACAAAGACATTTCGCACACAGTATCTGTAAATCCATTAGGAGAACAAAATTGATACACGTTCTGTCTAAGATGAAGCTGGAGTGAGGAGAATGAAAGCTCAAGGAAATGGCCTCTTTGTGTAGCTCCATCAATCCATGGTTTGAGTGGACTTTCTGTGTATTAAATTCAAGCAGCTCTTTGGCCCATGGATATGAGGAATTGTTGACTGTGTGGGAAATGGAGAGAGCGCTGAAATTCCAGCACCTTCCCTCACAAAGGAAACACCCCACAGCTCATCCATCTTCCCCTGGTGATGTTAGATATGCAGAGTGGTGTTTCTGCTCCAGCAGTTGTTCCTGACTGCGTCTCGTGGCAGCTCCCAAAGCCCTGACACGCACGGCGTGACTCCTGGCCCAAACAACAATCCTTCCCAAGGAGCCGGGAATGGCAGCGCTCCAGAGATGATTTATTATTTTCCTTACTTTGCAAAGTGCTCGTGCTCTGTGTGAGGGAGGGTGAATGAAGGTTACTATCAGCCTGAGCGGCTCTGCCGTGCTCACCCGGCTCTGGCAGCTGGGACGTGCTGGGGGCCCAGCCCGGCTGGCAGAGTTTGGCACCACAGCCCCACGGGCCACGGCTCTGCTCACACCCCCTGTCCTCTCCTGGCCACGACTGAGCACCCACAAAAAGGAGAAAACCCCAGAAATAAACAAAACACAGACTGATGTTCTCTCTGGGTGGCTGCTCAGGCGCCCGTTCGCTTGTGTTCTCTCTGATCCACACTTGGCAGAGGCAAAACTGAGCCAAGACAAACCCAAACAGGCCCTACCCCCAAATCCCAAATCCCTGCTCTCCACACACTCTGCTAATAAACCCTCCAAGAAATTCCAGCTCCTGCTCCAGATCAGGCTGTTGACATAACCAGGCCAGCAGGGCTGTTTTATCGACTTTCCAGCATTAACCTGGATCCTTAAATGAATTACACAGATGGGGCTGTGTTGTCCAAGTGCACTGAGCTGTGTCTTTGAAACTCATTGACCAGTGCAGCCGAACCTGAAAGAGGGACAGGGCTCTCAAAGCCATTACGGTCTTGCAAATTGTAAGGGCACAGTCAGCCAGAGAGATTCTGCACCCGAGGCTGTGGGAGCTCAGCCTTTCCAGGCAGGAGAAAGCTACACTGTGTATCCCCCAGGACAGCCCAAACCCAGCACCAGCCTCTGTTCTTCCTGTGGTACTGCTGCTTTCTTGACAAATGGAAATTTGTGACAGTTCCCTGCAGGAATATTCCCTCCTTATAGCTGCAGCAGGACATTTCACAAGGGCATGGACTGACAGGAGACAGGGAATGGTCAGAGGGCAGGGTTAGATGGGATATTGGGAAGGGATTCTTGGCTGTGAGGGTGGGCAGGCCCTGGCACAGAGCAGCTGTGGCTGCCCCTGGATCCCTGGCAGTGCCCAAGGCCAGGCTGGACAGGGCTGGGAGCAGCCTGGGACAGCTGAACGTGTCCCTGCCATGGCAGGGGTGGCACTGGGTGGGATTTATTGTCCCTCCCCACCCAAACCACCCCAGGCCTCTGTTTCCCTCCCTGGGCACCGAGGCAGCCATGCCCCATGCCCACAGGGACAGGGGGATGTGGCTCTCAGGTTGGCACTGCTGCAGTTTGGTGGCTCTGCTGCAGGTCACACACACTGCCTAGGAGTCTGAAACACACTGCTGCTGTCAGGGGAGATGAAAACAGCTGTAAAAAGCTCGGAAAAACATTTTCTCTGGGCAAAACTAGCATGGGGTTTAGTGGGGTGACAGAGGTTTTGTGTTTGTGCTGCACACCAGGGGCAGCAGCAGAACCTGAGGCTTCCCCACCCAAATCTCTCCCTGAAAGAGAATAAAACTGTGTTGGGTGGGGCTGGGAGCAGCCTGGGCCAGGGGCAGTGCCCTGCCCGTGGCAGGGGGTTGGAATGAGCTGGGCTTTGGGGTCCCTTCCAGCCCCACCACTCTGTGACTCCATGAAAACCAATGCACAAATGGTCCTGAGGGAACCAAATTCCCTCTGATTCACACATTTCTGCAGAGAGGTAAACCCAGCGAGTGCAGATTGAATAGACTGACAGCCAGGGCAGGGCCGTGGGCATTGGGATGGGGCTGGCACCTCTCCCCTGCTGCCCCTGCACTCCTGAGGGTCAGAGCTCCTGCAGGACACAGGAGCTCTGGCACAGGCACTGCTCCTTGCACTGGGTCCAGAGGGATGGCAGAGGAGATGGGGAGCTGTTGGTCTCTTGAGAAAAATGTTTCTGCATGAATTGGAGAGCTGATTTTGAATTAATTTTGAATAGTTGTTTCAGTAATTCAGATTGATTTAAGATGCACCCAAGAATAATGCTTTCATTACAAAGCCTCCTGAGCAAAATTTAAATCATGTTAAATTAAAAACAGCCTCTGTTAAACCAGGGCTGATGAGCACAGCAGAGGGATCAGAGATGCAGGGTCAGTGTAATTTAATTCCTTGGCTTTGTTTCCCACTCCACAAAAGCTGCTGTACCTGTCTCTCCCTGGGCTGTTAACTGCCTAAGGAGCCTGCAAGTCATCCTGGGTTTCTCTAAAGGGCTTGGCATGGTAACCCCACCAAAAGCAGTGCTTATTTATTGATGCTGGGCTTCACCTTCAAGAAGAAATGCATTTTTATTGCCTTTTATTTATGGGTTTATATGTATTTATTTATTTAGAAATGCAATTGTATCCCAAAGATACTTGGGAATCTGGGGGAGCAGCTGATGCACAGTGCAGTGGGGGGGATGATGGTCTCCTACTGTTGGCTTGGTTTGTTTGTTGTAAGTAAACTTTTATTTTATACAAATGGAGCCAATCTCAGTAACAGGGAACAAGTTACCCTGCACATTCCAGATCACTCCTGTAAGGCACTGAGTCAAAGCCATGGTGGGATTCCAGCCCCAGGGAAACCTTCCCTTATCTGGATTTGAACATTCTGGTGGTGCAGACAAACTACATACATACGTATATATGGGTTTGAGTTAAGAACTGTTGTGCTTCATAGCTTCTTGCTTTAAATGCTGGCTGAATTATTAAGGGCAAAAGGCAGGAAATGTTTAAGGTCTCGATAAAAGCTCTGAGTGCTGCTGAAACCCAGGCAGGGAAGCGCCAGCCCTGAGGAGGGGAGGTCTGATGGACTGGGGAGCTCGTCAGAGACCTTGGCTGCACTCCTGGCACTGCCTGGGCAGGAGGAATTGCCAGGACTCTCATTAGTAACAGGATCCTTCCCAACAGACTGAAAAGACTTCTGAAGAGAGAGGTACATGAAATATTGTCTGAAAGGGCCAGTTTGGCAGAACTGGAAGGGGGAGGTGAAGGGGGCTGGGAGGGTTAGCCCTGCACGGTGAACTCCTCCAGGGGGGTTAACCCCACCCCACACAGGGGGAGTCAGGAAGGTGGAAACAGCCTAAAGTCCCAAATCAGTGACACCAGAAGTCTCAGTATTGAGACTCTGACATTTTATAGGTCTCTTCCCAACAAACCCTTACAAAGCCATGTTTAAATGTCTAATTTCTTAAATCCATGTCAAACCATTCCCAGCACTTGTTCCTCCATGATTTCTGTGATCACCACAAACTGAGAACGCTCTGAGGTCCCTGGGAGCGCCGGGTTTGTCTCTGTGTTCGGACAGGGAGGGAAAGGGACCCAAACAGAGGCAGTGCCTGGCAGGAGCAGAGCCCCAGCTCTCTCCAGAACATTCTGCACCAACTGGGGCTGTTCCCACCCCAGACAGGACAGCCCCCTGACCCCAAGGCTCCTGTCACAAAGGGGGGACAGCACAAATGTGAATGGGTGCAGGCTGTGTCCGTGCAGGGATGGATGGGATTGTTATTGAAAGGAAATCTGAAATTAGAACTGGATTTCACACATCTCCCCTTGTGCAGAGACCTGAGCAGCCACCCGAGGCAGGTGTCCCTCTGAGGCTGATCAGATTCAGTGCTGGGACAGGAGGGGGGAACTGACCAGGATGGACCAGTCAGGATAAGGAAAGCTGAGCTGCAGCCTGGGGCAGGGCTGGGATGCAAAGCCCAGCTTTGATTTCTAAGCGCTGCCTTTCCCAGGGTAAGGAGCAGCTTTTGCCATAAACTTGCAGACTTTGCTTAGCTACTAAAAAGGAGGAATAAGAGATCTTTAGGTGACTATGACAAACAGGTTCTACATTTGCACTTAATGAAGAAATTCAGACTTTCAGTTGTCCATGCCTAGATTCGGCGCCTTTCTGACAGCTGAATTATGATTTTAATAATTTAAAAGTGCTGCTGTAAGCCTGTTCATGTGTAATAGGCACAGAGAAGTGTTTAAAATCAAAGGCAGTTTAGAGAAAAAGTGGTCACTGCGTTACAAGGAGGAGAATTGTCTACATCTGAATATTAAACTGTGTGAACTCTCCGGTGGGAAAACTCTTTGCAAAGTAACTCTGAACTTCCTGTTCTGTTCTGATGTGTGGCATGAGGAGACTGCACTCGATCCTGCCTCATGTGTGCCCAAAGCAGCAGCCTGCAATGCCCACCTTCCTCCAACAGCCCTGCCAGGGGAGGCTTTGGCCATTCTGCTCGCAGAGGTTTCGGTTCAGAGCAGCACAAGTGCAAATCTATAATCTCAGTCACAATATCTGTGAGGCAGAGATGAAGTGTGAGGGGGAAATTGCCCTCCAGGCTACATTCCCCTTGCTTTGATTTCATTATCTTTGTACCTGTCCCTGGGAAGGTTTGAAATTCTACTGCAACCACCACAGCACGCTCGGTTCTCGGACTCACAGCTGAGCACAGACAAGAAACCCCAATCCCACTCAGTTAAATAAAACCCAGCTCATGTCCTGGCCATCACTGAGCATTTCAGCACACTGACCCACAACATCCACCTGAATTCAGCAAATCTGAGGTTCCTGGCAAGTCAGGGGGAGAAACAACGACCGACATTGCAGCGAGACACAACAGACACATCAGCAGCTTTGTGTGAAACGCACGGCTGGAGCCAATGGCAGGGAGAGCAGAGCTCTCTCTCTCCAGCCCCCTGCACTCGGGTCAGCTTTTCCCTCCTGCAGGAATTAATCAGAACCTGCTACTCCAGCACTTTGCTCCTCCCGCACTCATTTACCGTGGTGCCGAGCATTTGTCAAGTGGGTGTAAGTGCTTTTTCTGGTTTGTACAACTGCACACAAATTGCAAGAAGAAGTTGTAAGGCAAAGAATAATCAAGCCCTCAACATTTCCAGCCCCTTCTGGAACATGCACCCAGGAAAACGCTGAGGAGAAGCTGAAGTCAAGCTCCCAGTACATGCTTGCCTGCTGCTCAGGAAAAGGAAAAGTAATACTCACCCCAGTGTTGTCATGGTTACAATAGTGTACCAAAAGGAAGCAGGAATACTGGTGAATTTGCTCGCCGAGGACCCTTTCTCTGCATAAAACATCACAGTTGCAAAGATGATGATTGCCATAGTGAGGGAAAAGAGGAGAAAGCCAAGCTCGGAGGCACAGCTCTTCAAAGTGTAGCCCAAGATTCTCAGGCCTTGGGAATGGCGGGAGAACTTGAAAATCCTGAAAACCCTGAAAACCCTTAGCGTGACGAAGGCCCCGCTGACGTCCTCGTTGTTGGTCATCACCAGGCCGATGTAGTAGGGCATGATGGCCACCACGTCGATGATGCTCATGACGCTGCGGATGAAGCGGTAGCGGCTGGGCGCCGCGAAGAGCCTCAGCAGGTACTCGACGGTGAAGATCATCACGCACGCCGTGTCCAGGCAGAAGAAGGCCACGGCGTAGCGCTCCCCGCAGGGCAGCTCCTTGTTCCCCGGCACGGTGCCGCAGGGCACGGTCTCCACCACGTTGGTGATCACGGAGACGGCGATGAAGAACCCGGTGACGTAGTAAAAGACTAAGGCTAAGGTGCTGGTGTGGGGGTTCTCGAAGGCTCGCCACATGGTCTGCCGGAAGCTCAGCGAGGGCATGGAGCCCTCCTGGTTGTTCTCCGAGTCGTTGTCGTCCATCAGGCGCTCGGCGTTCTCCCGCTTCCTGTCCTTGTACTCTTCGTAGCAGCAGTCCCCGATGATCTCGGGGAGGATCCCGTAGAAGGCGAGCTCTTCGTCGTAGGCAGAGATGCACTCGTACCTGGGGTAGTGCAGCTTGCCAGTCCTGTAAAAATTGAGGATGCACCTGAAGACCTCGGGGTCCCGGTCGAAGAAATACTCCTTGGTGTCTTCGTTGAAGAAGAACTCCTTCTCCGTGCTGCCCAGGAGAGTGTCCGGGTACCTCTCCAGTGTAGTCCTCCAGGTCTGGAAGCGCCTGCCACTCACGTTGAGGATGATCAGCTCATCCTGCCTCTTGTTCTTCTCCGTGGGAGCCAGTGGCATGGGACAGTTGGCCACTGGCATCCATCCTATGGCCGCGGCCCTGGCGAAGGGCAGCCACGCCGCTACTCCCGCTGCCATGCTGAGCCCGGGCCGTGTCACTGCAGGCGAGGCTGGGGACGCTCCTGGGACCTGCTGGGAGTCACACCAGTTCCATCTAGAACACAAAGAGAAGAGAACACAGCACACAGTCACACGGGGCGTCCTGCCCCGTCGGGTGCAAGAGTCCAGGATCTGCACAGACCGAGGAGTTCAGACCTCCCAGGTGAAGGATGATGAACAAGGCACAGGATAATCAGCTCAGCCGGGGTTGTGGCGTTACTATAGATTGAAATTTTGAATAGCAAATGATTCCTCATTAAAAGCATTTTAAAAGTAGCATAAACACAGTAATTTATATTTGCTTCCTCACAAACAAGACTAATCCATAATTCCCCAGGTGTAAGCCTCCTGTGCTCATCACTTTAACTACAGCTGTCAAGAAAGAGCTGGGAACTCCAGTGGAATCAGCCTGCAGTGGAACCGTATGCCATGAAAACCCACGGCTGGGCTGAGCTGCATTTCCAGTCCTAAACAAGTTCAGTATGTTCTGAATCTTGCACTAAGAACATCCTGAGTTGAAAGAATGGAAATTTCTCTCTGTTTTTCACCAGTTGTATTCCATCTTTAATGCAAGGCCTGGCCTCAGCAGCAGTTTTCTGCTGCTCTTTCATTTAGAGGTGGGGTTTACCCTTGGCCAGTATTGCAGCCCTCCACTGGACCAGAGGAAAATTCTGATTTTTGGGGAAACGTTGTTCAGAATACCTGAGCACCAGTAAGCTCCAATCCCAGGTGGAAATCCTGATGGATTAACTACCAAATTCCAAGAACATCGGAATGAAGGAAGGCTCCAAAGCTGGAGAATTTCTTCCCAGAGGGAAGATGCTTTGCTTATTTCCTGGCTTACAGGGGCAGAATCCTTCAGCTGAAGAACTGAAGGACTCCTAGGTTGAAACAAAATATGTTCACTGCACTCTTGGATTTTTAGATGAGGAATATCCCAAGTTGTCCAGATCCTCAGCCACCGGAGGCCAACATTCTCTTGAAGTCTGAGTAGTTTTTGTCTTCTGATCTAGCCATGAATTTGTTTTATCTTTTTGATCTTTGGTCAGAGTTCTTACAGTCTTTAACTTTTGTTTTAACTTGCTTTTACTTTCACTTCCCTAGTGCATTTCTAATTCTACCGTGAAATTATCTGAGGAGAGGTGCCATTGCCATATGAGATGCATTAGGAGCCCTATCAAAAATCAATTTATCAATGGAAATTCCATTGACTCCACTGACTCAGGCCCTCAAAGCCTAATTGTATCTTTGTAGGCAGTTTTACTCTAAAGTTTTTAACTCACATGGAAGCTGCCATTCCAGCCAGTAAGGCTGCAGCATTATTGATTCCAACGGGCCATCAAAATACTGAATAAAAAATGATGGAATCAGTCTGTGGTGAAAATGCCTGAAGTGCTCACAGAAATGCTCTTCCTCTTCGGGGCAAATTAACATTCATCACCTTAATGTGGAGCATCTTCCTATGCAATTTTACTATGCAAAGGACAATTGAAATCCCTCGTGCGAGCATCTTAGTGCTGCTGGAGAGCTTTTGTAATTACGGAACACACAATAACCCAGAGTGATGCTTATCCCAAGGAGACACTTTGCTTATCGGCGCCGGAGCAAACATCTCTCAGCGCTTCCCTCTCCAGAACTGCTCAGTGTTACAAAGCAGCACTTTCCTCTCCCCCAAGGAGGGAATTCACTGCCTGAATTCACTTTCCTCTCCCCCAAGGAGGGAATTCACTGCCTGAATCTGCCCGGGGCCCGGGCAGAGCTCAGCGCTGCAAACTCTCCCTGTGACTTTGAAAAGCTCCCCCAGCCCTGCTGAAAGGGCATCCCCAGGGGCTCCGTGGGCTCAGGCTGCAGCTCCTACCACCAGTGGTGGATCTTTTGACTTCCATGAAACACTCAAGAACAGGAGGCAGCAAAATAGGAACTATTTCATCCATTAATCACCAAATATAAACAGGCAAACCATGGAGAAACCAAGAAAAGGCGCCTTGTTCTGCTTTCCCTGCTGGCAAACTGTCTTGCCTGGGTTTTAATTTCACCATCACAGAGTCCTTCTGCCAGGGCTGGCTGGTGACCTGACCAGTTCCAGCACACTGGATCCTCATCTCCCCTGATTTCTCAGGGGAACCACATCAGAAATCTCTTCTGTACTTTCCTAACTTTGGTGGTAGATTCCAGGTTACCTACATTAGCTGCTGAGGCACTATAAATACTTCACATATAATTGTTCCAATAAAGCACTGGTAACTCATAAGTGACTTACACATTTTTAAATCAATTTTTAAGAGGTAAAATGGGTCCTTTCATGCTGGCAGTATATGTGGGGAAGCTATAAATATCTCAGCTATGAAAGGGACAGGAGATTAAAGCAAAAGAGAAAGAAAGGGAAATTCTTCTGTGGAAGTTTAGCTCCCATTTCTGTGGGTCCAAGAGATGCAGCTGGTTAGAGCAGAGCGCACCCAGCTTCACCCTCAGAGTTACACGGAATCTGTCCCAACTGATCCTCAAAACACACAGAGAAGTCTTTTTCAGCTCTAAATGATCTGAAGGACCCAGAGTGAGAAGAGTGGTGAAATTCCCTGTTGCAGAGGTTTTGCCTTTTCTTGCTCATGAGTCCTTGGAACTCTACCACTCTCTGAAGGAAGGGAAAGAAAACTGGGGGAGAGAGAGAGGGGACTGGATTTGTAATTCTGACCTGCACAACCTAAGCTGAGTCAAAAAAAGATGAAGCAACCAGTTTATCTAGAATGTAGAATTATCATGGAATTTATCTAGAATGTAGAATTCCAGAATGTAGAAAGAATCCTCCTTTTCTGCCTGCCTGGATTTTGGTAACTGCTACCCAGTCTGTTTAGGCTGGAAAGCAATTGGCTGGACTCAAAATCTAATGTACTGTTGACAGTCTCTGGAGCTCTCACAGAAAACAGACACACTCTGATTCTAACAAGCATATATTTAGCTATATCCATATTTCTAATTTTAATTGCCATAATTTCTGCGTGTAATTTAAAAGGAACTGGTTCACAGCAGACCGGCACCCTGCTGATGACATTTAGAAGACCTGGTACACAAAATAGAATCATTTGCCTCCTGATTTAAAAAAAGTATCTGTAGAGAAAAGAATCTGTTTTCTTTCGATAACGATGGGGACAATGAAGCAGTCAGGCAGATTTGATGGAACAGGGGGAGCAGGAGCCCCCTGTCCCCTCCCAGGGTCCCTCCCGAGCACCGCGGGCTCCTCTGGAGCTGCCCCGGGGTCCCACCCCAGCCTGGAACAAACCCCTGAGAGCCAGGGCTGGCTCAGGAAAGCTCAGGAGGGAATCCTGGCAGAGAACAGCAACGCCTGTTCACCTAAAGGCTCCAGAAAGAAAGGCTGGGTTCTTACCACGGTCGCTCCCACGGCAATGCCACACTGATCAGTGTCTCCTCATCATCTCAAGAGAGCAGAGACACCAAAAATCTCAGTTTCCCTTTCTAGAAGCAGGCAGGGCTGTCCTGAAACCGGACTGATAAACATCCTGCGAGTTTCTTGCTGAGACGCTGCTAATGGGAGTGAAGAGCCTGGAGATCGTTCCTTCTCCCCTCTGCTGTCCTTGTTGGGTCAGGCTCAGGCAGCAAAGGGAGCTTTGCTTTAAAGCAGAATATGTCAGCCAAGCCTCGGTGTCTCTGTCAGTCACACATTCCTTCCCCTCGCAGCAGCACCAGAAAATAAAACTTTCTGCAGAACACTCCCTCAGTCTGTCGGGGAGATTTAGGAGCAAAAGCAACAGGCTCGGGATAAATGCACGCAAACTTCTCCCCTCCCTCCTCCCAGCGAGCCCCATCGCCGGCTCGCAGCGCTGCCTTACCTGGAAGGAAAGACCCGGGGTGCCCCAAAGCGGGGCTGGATGTGGGGCCGGGGAGGGAGGGGGAGCAGGCGCTGCTCGGATGGAAGGTGAACTGTGCCGCCCGCCTCTTGACTCCCTCTCCAAACGCAGTCAGAGGCAATCAGTAAATGCGATCATCATTGTGAAAGTATATATAGAGAGATGACTAAACAGCTTCTCCCTCATCACCGCCGAGACCGAGGCTCTCCCTCGCTGCCGCTCCCGCCTGAGCTCGCTCGGCGCTGCCCCCTCCCCTCGCAGCAGCGCTCGCGGCTTTGCCCTCGCTGCCCTGCCCAGCTGGGAGCGGCACCGGGCCCGGCGATCCCCGGGGCGGCGGGGCCGGGATGGACCGGGCTGGTCCGGGATGGACCGGGATGGACCGGGATGGACCAGGATGGAGCCGGCTGGACCGGGATGGACCCGGCTGGTGCGGGATGGACCCGGCTGGTGCGGGATGGACCCGGCTGGTCCGTGATGGACCAGGATGGACCCGGCTGGTCCGTGATGGACCCGGTTGGTCAGGGATGGAGCCGGCTGGTTCGGGATGGACCCGGCTGGACCAGGATGGACCCGGCTGGTCCGGGATGGACCCGGTTGGTCAGGGATGGAGCCGGCTGGTCCGGGATGGACCCGGCTGGTCCGGGATGGACCGGCTGGTCCGTGATGGACCCGGCTGGTCCGGGATGGACCCGGCTGGTCCGGGATGGACCCGGCTGGTCCGGGATGGACCCGGTTGGTCAGGGATAGACCCGGCTGTCCGGGGAGGCAGAGCGGAGCGCGGCTGGGGAAGGGCGGTGTGAGCTGACAGCGCTGGCAAATGGAGTCGTTAAATACACACCAGAGCCTACCCTGCATGCTAATGTGCCAAGGGGGAGATGAGGGGGGAAAGTACGGGATGAACTTCCCGGCTCCGTCCCGGAGCTCCCTGTGTGCCCCCCTGGCTCCCGGGCAGGCGGGGACAAGGCGGGAGGGAATCCTGGACAAGGAAAGGAGCTATTCCTCCAGCACCACGAACCTGCAGCCAACATCTTGGCCAGGGCGGGCGGCTCCAGTCAGGAATAAAAAGAAATCACTCGGATTTAAACCGATCTTTCCCTATCTTCTTCCCTCCCACCACCTTTGCTTTCCCCTCGTCCTGCTGCTCTGGCTCTCCCTGCTCCTTGGCAGCTCTTACCCGTCCTGCCTCCGCACCGCCTCGGCATCCCCGTGTCACCCACGGCAGAAGTTGGGCTCGGCACGCTCGGAGCCCCGGCAGCCGCGCTCAGTTCTGGCTTTGCTGTCGAATCTCCATGAAGTAAATAAATAACCGTAAGCCCAAATCAGAGCGGGCCAGCCTTGCGCTGCTCTGCCGGGCCGCTCCCGGCGGTGGCGGACGCGCCGCAGCCACAGTTGATGATTTCCATAAAGTCAGAGCGATACGGGAGGGAGCGGGGCTCGCCTGCCCGGCCACCGCCTCGCCTGCCCGGCCACCGCCTCGCCTGCCCGGCCACCGCCTCGCCTCCCCGCCGGCTCGGCACCGCGCTTCTCGCCGGGGCTGTGCGGGGCTGTGCGGGGACCGACACGGGCTGGGCGGCCACGGGCCGGCATCGGCAGCGGCGAGGGGCGGGAGGGGAACGGGCGCGGGAGTGGCCGGGGGCACCCACCGCCCCTACCGCCCCCTCTGCCCCCGCCGCCCCCGCCCCGCCCGCAGGTGAACCCTTGGGTTCGGTGTCCCCCGCAGCCCCCGGGGCCGGTGTCCGTCCCCCGCGCCCCCCGCACCCCCGCGGCCGCTCCCTCTCGGCCCCCCGCCCTCCCGGCGGACCCCCCCTCACCTCCGCAGGGCGCTCCCGGCCGCGGCCGCCCGCCCGGAGCCTCCGCGGCCATGCGGCTGCCGGGAGCGGAGCGCGGGGCTGCGCCGAGTGCGCGGGCGCGGGGCGGCGGCGGAGAGCGATGGGGAGCGCTGAGCAGCGCTGGGGAGCGATGAGAGCGATGGGAACGACGGGAGCGATGGGAGCGATGGGAGCGATGGGAGCGGTCCGCTCGGCGCGGCGGAGAGCGGCGATGGGCGCGGGGCGGGCGGGCGGCGGCGCTCGGCGGGGCCGGGGGCAGCTCCGCACCGAGGGGCGGCGGCGCGGGGCGGGGGGCGGCGGGGGCTCCCCGCACACGGCCGCGTCCCCGCCCGCCGCCCGCCCGCACAGCCGCCGGCAGGTGTCACCCGGAGCGAGCGGCGCCGGGCGCGGCGCCCCGGGAGGGAGCGATGGGCAGGGAGCGGGTGTGAGACCCCCGGGATGGAGCCATGGGCAGAGAGTGGGTGTGGGACCCGGGATGGGCAGGGATGGAGATGTGAGACCCCCGGGACGGAGCCATGGGCAGAGAGTGGGTGTGGGACCCCCGGGACGGAGCCATGGGCAGAGAGTGGGTGTGGGACCCCCGGGATGGGCAGGGGAGCGGGTGTGGGACCCCCGGGGCAGGGGGCAGCACAGGGTGGGGGTGGCCCCTGGCCGCAGCCCCCCCCCGCAATGGGGACCGCAGCCGAGCCCCCGGGCCGGGGCTGTGCAAGGAGGGCCCGGGGATGTGCAAGGAGGGGCCCGGGGATGTGCAAGGAGGGCCCGGGGCTGTGCAAGGAGGGCCCGGGGCTGTGCAAGGAGGGCCCGGGGATGTGCAAGGAGGGCCCGGGGATGTGCAAGGAGGGCCCGGGGCTGTGCAAGGAGGGCCCAGGGCTGCGGGGTTGCACTGTCCGGGACAGGAGCTGCTCCTCCAGGTGCATCGCTGGGTGCAAGGCTGTGTTGGGGGTCTGATGTGCCTCTGGTGCCTTAAAATAAGGGAAACAGGGACTCGGTACAGCCAGCAATGAATGACCAGGGGCCTTTTCCAGGGGCCTTCCTTCCCAGAGCACTAAACCCAAGACTTTCTTAAGGAAAAAAAATAAAATAGAAATAGAGAAAGACTTCCAAATCCTCATCATTTCAACAAATGATCTGGTTCTGGAAACTCTGAAACCAGGACCCTGATCATGGAACTGTTAAGGTTGGAGAACCCTCTGAGATGGTGAAGTGCAGCTGTGACCCAATCCTACCATGCCCGTGTCACAAAGTGTCACAGCTGCTCCTTTCTGGAACCCTTCCAGGGATGGTGACTCCACCACTTCCCTGGGCAGCCTGTCCAGTGCTTAACCACACTTCCAGTGGTGAAATCCTTCCTGAGATACAACTGAACCTCAGCCTGATCCGTCCAATTCAGGGTCTAATTCCTGATAATTCAATTCAATTATTAAAAACCAACACTAATTTCTGAATGTCGGGTCCTGAGGAGCCCTCCCCAAACCCAACCTCCCCAGTAACATTTGTGATCTGCATTACGGTGTCTGCAGGGTGGCAAAAGAGCTGGTGCACACACAGTGCATCATAATCTTTGGATTTTGGATATTTAGAGTTGTACCCTGGACACATGAATAGTTGTGTGCAAAGTGAATCCTAAAACTTCCGTGAGAAACTTCCAGTGGCTGTAAGGATTTGAGCATATCAAAGCATCCTGAATCCATCTTTATTCCATGTCTTCAGAGCTGCTTTCCACTTTTAAACCCTCCCTGTAGCTCCGCTTGCTCTTTCCCTCTGCAGATGCTCAGAAGAAAGCAGAACCAGAAATGTCATTTGGCTTTTGCTGGTATAAGAGATTTTCCTGTGATTTACAGTGTCACCACTTCATAAAACTTCTGCTCCTCTCTCTCTGGGGCGTGCTCTGGCCTCGCTCTGCTGGGGCTGCCCTGGCTGTGAGTCGCTTTTCCCCCATGACTTGGCCCCTTTTAACTTCCCATCTCTATTAAAAAGCTAATTTGGGAACTCTTTTTCAATGCTCCCGATTTTGTATTTTTAAATAGAGTATGAAAGTCAAAAGCAAGCTTGCTGCAGATAGTCTGAAGTGAAAATATTCCTTCTTCTGTCTTGCCTCTTTTCTCATCGCTGTATTTTCTGTTTCTTTCTCTCTCTTCTCTCTTTAACTCTCTCTTCTTTCCTCTTTTCCTTTGGCTCTCTCATTCTGCCTTTTCCCTTCTCTCTCTTTTCTAGGAAAAACTCCTTAGGTTCTGCAGCCCCAATTTTAGCTTTTATTTAAACTTTTTGAGCAACTTTTTCTCATTCTACTGCTGAGAAGTAGAACCTGCTGGGGTTAAAATCAGCCATGCAACCAGAGAAACTATGGGATGGGCTATCATGGTTAAATACTAATATTAAATATAGTTCACTTAATTTTTTTCCCTTACATTTTTTCCGTGTTTATACCCTCTGCCTCTGCAGTGTGTTTGATTTATTGTGTTTGTTCTCTATGCTGGGTGCTATTCTGCATAAATTCTGCATCCAGATACCCCTCTCAGTGCGTGGCTGTGCTGCAGAGGTTCTGCAGTGGCACTTGCAGGAGCACAGCCTGCCTGGCATCCCAGCCTCCATAACTCCAGAGCTGTGCAGCCTGATTGTGTCCTGGATTGTGCCAGCAGCTCCCTTGCTTTGGCTCCGAGCTGCTGAAAACACCTGCACAGATCAGAGAATGTGATTGTGTGGAAGGGTTGTAACCTTTAAATTAAATGTGTGCTTTAGTGCCTTCATGCCACAGGTCAGGAGGTGAAGCCCCTTCCCTGTATGTGCCCTGTGCAGAAGATGCAGGGTCTGCTTTAGGGGTGGGAATGGTCCTCACTGGGGCAAATCTGAATTTTCTGTGAGACAGAAAAAACTGCCAAAAATTGCATTTGGATCAAATTTTTGTTGGCTTTCTTATAAGGAAAACCAGAATATTGAATTGTGACAGCATCCCTAAGAAGTTGTCTTTCATAATAAGGTTCTGCTTTAGTTTTCTTGCAAGACCAGTATTGGGAATATTTGATGGAGATGTGTGAGCAATTAAATCCCTCAGATTCCCTCAGCATCCCTCAGGAATTTTTAAGGGGCTCAAAAACCCTCAAAGGGAAATGTGCCTCTTTGTCAAGCCCCTTTAGGAGCAGGACAGGGAGATGTGAGGGGTCAGGGGATGCATTTGGGATCCCTGGGGGGCAGTGCAGGGTGCCCAGGGGTGCTGCTGGTGTCCCTGGGGGGTTCCCAGACCCTCCCTCGTTCCATGGACTGTCCCCATCCCTGTTTGAGGGGATGCATTTGGGATCCCTGGGGGGCAGTGCAGGGTGCCCAGGGGTGCTGTTGGTGTCCCTGGGGGGTTCCCAGACCCTCCCTTGTTCCATGGACTGTCCCCATCCCTGTTTGAGGGGATGTATTTGGGATCCCTGGGGGGCAGTGCAGGGTGCCCAGGGGTGCTGTTTGTGTCCCTGGGGGGTTCCAGACCCTCCCAGACCGTCCCCATCCCAGTTTGCCCTGCAGCCCTGCCCTGGCCTTTGGGAACCAAGGGCTGGGGTTAAAGGCCAGCTGTGATTTCCATCAGGCTCAGCCTTTTCCCCCTCTGTGTCTGGAGCTTTTCCAGCCCAAAATAAAACCTCACAGGCAGCTGCGTTTTGCTGCCTCTTCCCAAATGGGAGAGTGGAGGGGCCCGGCAGCAGTGAGGGCTCCCAGCAGCTGCAAAGTTTTCTCTCAGCTGACATTAGTGAATCAGGAAAGGGTCACACACAGTGAGGGAAAGGCCCTGGAAGGGCAGGAGGGACACGGAGTCAGGGCTCTGACTGACTGTCCCCCATCCTCTGTCCCTTCCCAGCGCCCTCCATGGCCGGGCCCATTCCTGGGGAGTTCTGGTGCCTGACAGCCCGGGCAGGATTTACATGTTGCTCTTTATCCAAGGGCTCTGCAGCGAGTTCCTTGTGCCAGAGCTGCTCCCAGCCAGTTGGGAATTCTTGTAATTATGAGCCAGCCCCGGCTAAAAAGCTCTGAAGTGAGCAGAGCACAAGGCAAGAGCAGCGCTTTGATCTCAGCTCGTGGGTTCACCCATCACCATCAAAGCAATCATCCTGGGCTGCTGCGAGTGCAGAGCCAATTAAAGAACAGCAAAACCCCCCAACAAAACCCCAACCGACCCGAAATAAATGATCAATGTCAAATTATCAGCTTTGGGATGATCACCAGAGCCTGAGCGATGCCACAGTCAACAACACGATGAATTGGAATTGCAGTTTTTGGTGGGTTTTGCTGTCACAGTCAACAACACGATAAATTGGAATTGCAGTTTTTTGGTGGCTCGTAACCTGTAAATCAGGGCTGGGGAACTGTACATTTACTGCAAATTTAAGGAGTTGTTCTTTCATTTTTAAGAGTGCATTTTAAATCAAGTCAACAGCCATAAAGCAATATACAGCGTGCCTAGCTATTGTCTGGGGAATGAGTCCTGTACTATCATAATTCCTTTTTATTATTATTACATATGGGGGAAGGGAGAAGAAATTTGGGAGTGAGATTGTCCGTGCTCATCCACCAGGTGAGCCTGGACCTCCAGGCATGGACAGGATTTTCCCAATATTTCCTAACAGTCAGGAGTGGATGATCCCCACTCATTGCTGAGGAAAAAAAACCCCAAGAGGTGGATTTAGCCCCAAACCAATTTATCATAGCAAACTCCTCTCTATATATGAGAATTCTAACAGGCCAAAATAAATTTACTCCTTTATCTTGGAACAGATTAAAAATAACTTTACCTGCAGACAAATTCTATAACGAGAATTCAAGCTTAATCTGATTTTTTTTTTAAATATTGAGTCTAGTGAGATCATTAGTTCTGCCTTGCCCTAGCAGGATGTGGTGTCCCAGCTAAAGGGAAGGTGCATCTGTGTGCCATTAAGGGCTAACCTGGAATTCAGATCTTAATCCTCAGTGCAGACCTTTGAGAGGGAAAGGGAGCTTTTGTTAATGCATTAATTTAAACTTGTTCACGGCAGCAGCAGTGGCTGAGAGCTTGAAAGTAAATTCAGTTCGTATTTTTGGATAGTCCAGAGCTAAAGGAAGCTCTTCATGAATGGAAAATCTCTCATCTGAGCCTCTCAAGGAGCTCCAAAGGGATATTTATGCAAACATCCATCCGAGCAGGAGGTGTTCTTGCTCTTGTGTAAAAAGACACAACTGCCAGGCTTGTTAGGAAAATGTGTCACATCACCCCAAATGCAGAATTTCTTGGTGTTGAGTGAGGTTCCCTTTGTTGCAGGGAGACGGAGGCTAATCAGGACATCTTGGCACGGCTGGTGAAATACAGCTGGGTTTGCTCACTGCAAACCTCAGGGCCAGAATGATTGGAAATTCTGGGTTTGTATTAGGGGAGAAGCTGGCAAATCAAAAGAATGAGATTCTCCCAAATCACTGCACTCGTGTTTCGGACCAGGAAATCCTCTGGAAGGGATTGCCCACCAAGGGATGAGTTCCAGCAGCCCCTTCCCTCAGTTAGCTGAGATCTGCTCTGTTGCTGCAGCTGAATGCCCAGATAATGCATTTGTGTACAGGGAGAGCGTGCAAACCCCAGCACAGCCTGCATGATGGAGCAGGACAATGCACCAGCTCAGACAGGAACGCTGCAAATGGAGAAATGGCCAACAATAATTCCATGCAATAGCATCTGAATGGGGTTCCATCCAAGGGATGGCTTGGCTCTTGATGAAATGGTTCAATTTGTGCCATTCTTGTTTGGAGATCTCTGAGTTTGCAGACATTGCTCAGAAGAGAGGGAAGCAGCTCTTTATTTCTGTTGATGGCAGAAATGGAGGCAGATAAAATCCTTCTTTTTCTCAGTTTTCAGAGTGTTGAAGAACCTTTCCCCACAGTTTTATTTGTTGCAAAGGCCCGTGAGGAAGATGAGGAAAAGGCTTAAATCATCCTGGAGGAATGACACAGATAATTAGGAATTTGGACCTGACAATTCCTTTATTGCCATTGCAGACAGCAGCAGAAAGAAAGGAATTAATTTATTATCCATTATCCATATATTATAGATCCAAAAGACTGTACCTTGTTCCCTGGCTGGAAACTGGCAGCACTCAGTGCAGGCACTCAGTGGGCTCAGGATCAGCCCCTCAGGTGTAAAGCTTAGCAAAAGCAAGATAAATATTCATGAAAGGTCTGATTTTATGTGACCTGCTTTCCACCTGAGCCCTGATCCAGGCTGCTGATCTGAAGAATAGATTCTGATTTCCATTTGATAAGGCTTACGTTTTTTGGCGAAGGGAGGCTCAAAAATAATCCTTCCCTGAGCAGATAAATCACCTAAAGCACTCAAACATGCAGGCCAAGGTAGGGGAGCTCTGCTGGCTGAGTTGCTGTGATTGCTTTTTTCCAGGAGTCCCTCCTGAGGGCTGGTTTGGGGCTGGGAGAGGGCAGGGAGCAGGGCTGTGCCCAGGGCTGGGCAGAGCACAGGGAGCAGGGCTGTGCCCAGGGCTGTACCCAGGGCTGGGCAGAGGGCAGGGAGCAGCAGGGCTGTGCTGGGGCTGGGCAGAGCACAGGGAACAGGGCTGTACCCAGGGCTGTACCCAGGGCTGGGCAGAGCACAGGGAGCAGAGCTGTGCTGGGGCTGGGAGAGGGCAGGGAGCAGAGCTGTGCCCAAGGCTGTACCCAGGGCTGGGCAGGGCTGCCCTGAGCCCTTTGCAGCACCCCGAAATCCTTCAGCCCAGTTTGGAAGGAGGATCCCAAGGCCCAGCCAGTCCAGGGCTGCTAATGCACTCGGAGCAGGCAGGCACTAAGTGCTTCGCTGGGCTGCAGCCAGGGGCTGCCTCCGTGCCATCCCAGCCCCGTTAAAATGTGGATTTTAGACCTGGCTGGTGATGAGAGCTGTCCCGTGGCACTCGGGCCTGCTGCTCTGGAGGGTTTGTGCCGTGGAGGTTCTGTGCCATGGAGGTTCTGTGCCATGGGGGTTCTGTGCCATGCAGGGTTTGTGCCATGGAGGTTCTGTGCTGTGGAGGTTTTGTGCCATGGAGGTTTTGTGCCATGGAGGTTCTGTGCCGTGGAGGATTTGCGCCATGGACTTTTTTTGCCGTGGGCTCCCCGGGCAGCTGGAAGCAGCCACAGCCCCTCCTTGGCAGGGCAGGCACACCCAGGAGAGGAGAGGGCTCGTGATTATTTACTAATTAATCAGTGCAAGCAGACACATGACCAATGTTCATTTCCATTGCTGGTGCTCCACAGAGCCCCGGGACGTTTCCCTTGGCTCATCCTGAGGGACCCTGCAGGAGAACGGGTCTGAAAACCAATTCTGCTGGCAGGGAGAGCAAACATTTACAGCTCCAAAGAACAAAATGAAATCAGGCAATAAGCAGGAGGTGGGGCTCTAATCAGTGCTGGAATGTTGTCCACAGCAGTGTTTGTGTCACTGCTCTCAGCCTGGCTGGAGGGGCTGGGGTCACTCCCCACGGTTTCTGTGTCAGCACAGAGCCCTGCAGGGGCTGGGTCCAATCTCCCACCGGGCAGCACCTGCCCAGCTCCTTCCATGGAAACCCAGATTCCATCAGCAGCTCCTGCAGGGCAGCCCCAGAGCAGGGAAGAGAATTTGGCTCAGGGGCTGGTCAGCCCTGCCCAGGGCTGCTAAATGAGCCCTTTCCCCTGCACCAGCTGAAATTCCAGGGGTTTTCACAAGTGCTGGAGGAACAAAACCTGCTATTGAGAATAATTATGGTTACCACTTCCTGACTTCTGCTCACTGCTTCTCTTCAGGAGCAAAAGTAGGGGTGGAGAATTCTCATCTGACCTTCAGACAGAAGGAAAAGATGCACAGCCACAAAAAATTGCAAACAGGGCTGGGGATAATTTCACCTAATCCTGAGAATACAGCAACAGGCTTCCCAGGAGGATGATGACATTCAGAGCGTGAGCTGTTGCTAAGCTTTACAAAAACATTTATTCTTTGGCCACAAGCTACTTCTGGTCTCTGTCATTAGCAGAGACATTTCTGTCAGAAAACGTTGTTCCTTTTAAAATATTCTGTGATAAAAGGCACTTAGATGTCCAGTGTGAGCTTTAAATTAGCCCTGAAGTGGGGCTGTGCTGCAGCAGCTGCTGACTCCTCCACGTTCCCATTTGGCTCTCAGCAGTGCCAGTCTGCCCACAACAGGTTATTGCTGCAGTGAGGCACAAAGACCAGAGTCAAATGATTTTCTTGACAAGGACACGCTTGGCTCAAACAATTTCCCTCCCAGTTTCTTAGATCAGTGTCTGGTCTACTTCCATGGCAGTAAACAAGTGTAAACTCCAACAAAGCACAAATTGGCCGCTGCCAGCTCTGCTGGCTGACTCCTGGCTGCAGAAATGTCACTGCTGAGGGGTGGCACTGGGACAGCGGGGATCTGCAAGGGCCTGAACCCAAACACGTTTGGTTTAGATGTGATTCTTCTCGTGTTTGTTCTCAGAAAACCTTTCCTTTGGCAGAGTGTTTAATTTAACAGCACCGAGTGCTGTTTAAAGAGGGGAGCTCTAATTCCCTAGGTTTTGCAGAATTAAAGCCTGCTTATGTTATTTTGTTCTACCTTGTAGTTATTTTGCTCAATTTCTTTTGAGGATGAGCTAACAACATTCTCCCAAGTTACAAAAATCACACAAATTATTCCTAAACCTGGCACGGAGGCAGCTGGCTGCGAGCCATTTGCACTGGAGGATTAAACCTTAGGTCACAAAAAAAAAAAAAAAACAACCCACACAAAAAAAAACCCACCAAAAAAACCCCAAAAAACCACCACCAAACCAAAAAAAACAAACCAAAAAAAACCCAACCAAAAAAACCCACAAACAAACAAACAAAAAACCAAACAAACAAAAAAAACCAAAAAAAACCCACCAAAAAAACCCTCCAAAAAACCAAAACAAACCAACTCCCCCCCCCCCCCCAAAAAAAAAAATAAAACAAACCAGCAAACCATAATTTGGGGGAAGTTCAGAAAAGCCCAGGGAGATCAGATGGAGCTGGGCTGTGGCACTGATGGGATCCTGTGCACTGGGATCTCTTCCAGGACACTCAGCTCTTTCAGCTCTTCCCTTCCCAGCCAGGCTGGAATTACCCAGGAGCAGTTCTGGCTTTTCTGCCCCCAGCCCTTCCCTGTTTCTGCCCCTCTGTCGGTGTGAATGCAGAATTTCCACCCCCAGACTGAGGCTGGGGAGGTTCAGGATCCCCCTGGAGGCTCAGGGGATGCCCCTGTGCAGTTCTGGCTCAGATTTCCCTGCCCAGGACCCCTCCTGCCCCTCAGATCCCGTTTGCTCCGGGTCTGGGTGCCAGGAGGCTCCTGGGGACGGGGACTCAGGCAGGACCCCAAAGCTCTGACCAAACCCCTTTGTTCTTTGGGGCTCAGGGGGTGCCCCTTCCCAGGGCTTCAGGGGGGGCTGGCATCCACTGAGCTCCCAGAGGGAGGAATTTTGGGGATGGCTGCTGGGGTGGAGTGCAGACAGAGCTCTGACCCAAAATTGTAGAAAGACTCAAATGCTCAGGATTTTAAGATGAGGCCTGATAAGTTTCTGTTCTTTCTTCCTCTCCTTCTCTGTGTGTCTGCACTAATATCGAGTGTCTTTTTGGAAAGGGGTTTTAGGAGGTGACTCAGGCCTGTACAAAGGCATTATTAGAAGTGTAAAAAGGGATTCAGCAAAGTGCAAGAGGTTTTGTTAATTATCCTTGACACAGCAACACCTCAGGAAAGGCTTTCTGTGGGATCAGGACCTTGCAGGGCTCTCAAAGGTGTGGGGGAGAAAAGCCAATGCAGGAGCGCCCTGAGGAGCTGCACTTTGTCTCCAGGCTTTGCTCCAGCCTTGTCCAGTGCATCCTAAATTTTCCTGGAGTCAGGTCTGAGGAACAAATACCCGAGGCAGCACAGTGAGTGCCCCTGTGTGTGCCCTGAGCCCGGAGCTGCACAGAACCTGCTCTGATTTATCTCATTCCCCCTCATTTCCTGCATCCGAGGAGCCCGGTGAAAATCTGCCAAGGGCTGCACTTCCTGTGAAGGACAGTGCCTGGCAATTACTTGGGCAGAAGCTGAGTGTGTTCAATTTGGAGATAATTATAAATCTATTTAGGAAATCAAAGAAGCCGCAATGTATTTTTAAAGCAGAGTATTTTCTACTCAACGCGGATAAAAACAGATAAACATGGCAATAAAAGAAATGTTCAGCCTTCACATGTGGGCAGCTTCAGCATCACGTAAAAGCACTTACCCTTGACGTGATTCAAAGATAACATTCTCTTATTAGACGCTGATAATTACTCATCAAATGCAGAAAGAGCACGTTCCAAAGTGAACCCACAATTATCTCACTCCAGTGGATTAATCTCTGCTTTCAGGAGCTCATCACCCAAACACTTCTGTGTCGTGGCCAATGTATTACGAGTCCCTCAGAATTCTCTGAGAGCATTGTGTCATCCCCAAACCTTCCTGTGGTCAGGCAAAAATCGGTGTTGGGCATCTCCCTCCTCCTCAGGGCCATGCTGGTGATTTATTGGGCGTGGTGGGGCTCAGCCCAGGGCTGGACTGGCTGATTTGGTGGGGCTCAGCCCAGGGCTGGACTGGCTGTTTGGTGGGGCTCAGCCCAGGGCTGGACTGGCTGATTTGGTGGGGCTCAGCCCAGGGCTGGACTGGCTGTTTGGTGGGGCTCAGCCCAGGGCTGGACTGGCTGGTTTGGTGGGGCTCAGCCCAGGGCTGGACTGGCTGTTTGGTGAATCTTTTCCAACCTTTCTGATCCCGTAACTCTGTGGAGCCGTTCCCATTGCACAGTCACACCGTGCTGGGAATGTGTCCCTGGTGTCCCCAGCACCTCCCTGCGGGCTCAGGCACCCCATAAATCCCGTTCTGACCCTGTAGTGCTGTTCCTGTAACCTTTGGGCAGTTCCCCTTCACTGTTTGTTCTGAAGTGATCTCCAGGTGAGAAATGCCAAATGCACCAAAAGGGATTTGTGAAATCCCTTTGGGATCACATTGAGGCAAATGAGGCAGGGCTGGGGTTGTTCGGGGTGGGAGGGCAGCGAGCAGCAAAGGCAGCAGAGGAATGGCTGGAAAGGAAAATGTTCACCAAGGGTTGATGTGACACTTTGTTATGGTTTACTGGGCAGGGGGAGGAGATCCTGGAGATCTTCTCCAGCCTCAGTGATTGTGAGTTCCTGGGGCAGCTCCTGGGGCAGCTCTGGCCCTCAGGCAGGAGGGATCCGCTGTGCCCTGGTGCCTGTGCCAGCCCCAGCACAGGGCACAGGGACTGCTGTCCCCTGCTGTGTGCCCTGTCCCCAGCTGTGTACCCTGTCTCTCATGGGTGTCCTGTCCCCTGCTGTGTGCCCTGTCCCCAGGAGCTGCCTGGGCTGTCCCTGGGGGAACAGGGCCCAGCTCGGTGCCCCTGCCTGGGGGCTGAGGGGGCAGAGCCCCGGGCTGTGCCCATCCCTGTGACACCCCGGGCTATGCCCATCCCTGTGACACCCCAGGCTGTCCCCATCCCTGTGACACCCCAGGACAGAGCCCCAGGCTGTCCCCATCCCTGTCACACCCCGGGCTGTCCCCATCCCCTGTGACACCCCGGGCTGTCCCCATCCCTGTGACACCCCAGGACAGAGCCCCAGGCTGTCCCCATCCCCTGTCACACCCCGGGCTGTCCCCATCCCGTGACCCCCCTCTCCTCCTCAGCCCCCAGGGTCTCTGGGTGCGCTCCCAAGGCTCCGTTCCCCTGCTCGGGCACTGCAGGCAGCTCTGGTGCTGCTGCCACAGCTGTGCCAGGCCGGGCAAACACCAGAGAGAAGCAAATGAAATATGAGATTTATTGATCCTGTCTGTGCCGCATTGTTATTCACACTGAGCGGAATTCACCCCTAGGCACAGGACAAACGTTAGAGTTGGGAAAAGCATTGCAGCCGAATGTTTTATTCGGTGAAAAAATAATGCAGGTTTGAGTCAGTCGCGAGTGCTTGTAAATTCATGTCGCATTTGTCAAAGGGTTTCAGTGCATAAAACATTTTTTGGAAAATCAAAACATTTGCTATTGATGTTTATTAAATGCAAGATCTACATTTTAAGGTCTGAAATAGCTTTTCATTTTAAATATTAATAATATTTACTTTGAAAGTAATACTAAACCCTGCAAAATAAACCAGTGTTTTGTTAAGGCTAAAAATCAACAAAATACAAAAATTATAAACAAATATTAGATGGCTTCAGTTTGGAAAGAAAAGACAATATTTTCCAGGCTGATTCGAAGTATTTCCCCATGCTTTTGGCTTAGCCAGTGAGATCTCCATCCCCCCAGGTGTGCTGAGCTGGAGCAGGGTCTGTGCCCGGTGGCCCCAGTGGAACTTTTCTGTCTCTGGGCTTGTCTGGCACTCGTTTTTCCAAGCTTTTCCCAAGTGACACACAAACAGAAATGAACATCAGGGTGTTGGGGTGCTGCAGCACAGAACTGCTCCTTTGCCGAGTGCTACAGAGAAATGTGTGGAAAGAATAAAAAAAAATTTAAGAAGTGCTGGAGGACCATCCCGCATTGGCAATGGATTTACAGCGGTGCTACACAGAGCAGAGTCAGCTTTTAAAAAAGTCTGTAATAATTTAATGTGCATTATTAAACAATATAGATCCCGATGCAGCTGCCGGGGCTGCTGCCTGCACCAGCAGCATCCCGTACCTTTTATTTGTAAGCGCTGACGATGTTCCCCTCTGTTCATTAATCTTGCATTGAGGTGTTGCTCTGCAGAGGGCCGGCCTGGCTGCCAACGCCAGCAGAGCTCCAGAGCATCCTCGGGGGGGCTGGGGCAGGGAGAACCTCCCCAGGGCCCGGGTTTGGGGGGTCTGTGCCCGGGAGAGCCGGGCTGGGGGCCCTGGGGAGTGCTGCAGGGGCTGCAGGGGGTGTAAGGGGTGCAGGGGGTGTAAGGGGTGTAAGGGGTGCAGTGGCTGCAGAAGCTGCAGGAGCTGCAGGAGGTGTAAGGGGTGCAGCGGGTGCAGGGACTGCAGGAGCTGCAGGAGCTGCAGGAGCTGCAGGTGCAGGTCCTGCAGGGTAGGGAGGACACAGTTTTGGGAAGGGCCAGGGGCAGAGCAGGAGGGGGGCTGGGGACCCCAGGACCCTGTGGGGTGACCCCCCAGCTCCGGGGGCTCTGCTGTCACCACTGTCCCCTGGCAGGAGCAGGGGCTGTCCCACAGACCCCTGGGGGTGACTGATCCGAGCTGCCAGCGCCCAGCTCCTGCAGGTCCTGCAGATCCTGCAGATCCTGCAGCTCCTGCAACTCCCACAGCTCTCGCAGCTCCTGCAGCTCCTGCAACTCCCAGAGCTCTCACAGCTCCTGCAGCCCCTGCAGCTCCTGCAGCCCTTGCAGCTCTTGCAGCTCCTGCAGCTCCCGTAGCTCCTGCAGCCCCTGCAGCCCCTGCAGCCCCTGCAGCTCCTGCAGCTCCCACAGCTCCTGCAGCCCCTGCAGCTCCCATAGCTCCGGCAGCTCCTGCAGCTCCCACAGCTCCTGCAGCCCCTGCAGCCCCTGCAGCCCCTCCGTGCCCTGCTGGCCCCCAAGCCCAGCTCTGCCTCTGCCCTGGTGTTTGCACAGGGTGTTTGCACCAGCAGCACTCCATGGAAACAGCCTCAAAAAGGGGAAAGGGAGCAAGCAGGATTCTGTCACCCTAAAGGAAAGGAACTGGAGAAGGGTGGAGGCAAACGAAGCCACCCAAGGGTTCATTCCGTGAAATCCATCCCGTGTTCCTGGGATCTGCTCAACAGGAGCCCCAGCAGTGACCGGGAATGTTTTTCCAGCACCTCCTCCATCACTCACTCTGTTCATTTTTTCCCATCAACCATACATGTCCTCCGTGTCAAAATATCATTTCACCATTATTGTCTATTTCCAGGATGTCTTTTATTATCCTGATTTCATTTTGCAGCCCAGAAAGTGGCACAGGCTTGGCTCTATTCCCTCAGGTTTATGAAAGACTGCGGCAGGAGGGAAGAGCCTTCCTGCTCCTGCTCAGCACCAGGGCTGGGGCTGGTGCTGAGGCTCCAAAACCAAACCCAAACCCACCGGAGAGATCCAGGCTGGCCAGGTCTCCTTGGCAGCTGGACTTGCTCCTGTGTGCTCACAGCTGGGGGAGATGCTTTTAGAAAACCAAAAAAATTATAAGAAATAGTAATTAGAAAAACCTGAATCACACACAAAGTAGATGGGATCAAATTTACTCGTGGAAGAATAGAATCACAGAAGCATTAATGCTGGAAATTGCCTCCAAGTCCAGCCTCAGAGTAATACATGAGTAATTATGTAAGTAATTATAAAGTGCACATTTTTCAGCTAAACAAGATAAAGCTGGAGATGTGCTAACGCAGCCTTTCCAGATTTATTAAATATTTTGCAGTTTAGGCCATTAAAATTTTAAAAACAGCCACAGCCAAACAGAAGGGGAGGAGAATGTTTGAAGGGTGACTTTTCCAAGTGTTAGCAGAAAAATGTGCCCCTGCATTGCTATATTTGAGATTCTTTAGGTCCTAATCTATCAGAGATGCAATTCTAAGGTCTGGACAGCCAATTCTCTGCCCTGGGATTTACAGATCGTCATCAAAAACATTGAAGCCTTTGTGGGGATGAGTTCAGCTCCTTGAATTGCTGAATAATTGGGGTGAGCCGTGTCCCAGGCAGGGCTGTGCTGCACCGCTGCATTTCCTGCCTGCCTGGCTGCACTTGCAGCAGCTTCAGAGCTCTTAGTGCGTGTTGGTTTTCATTTAGATGCAATTTCTTCCGTAATGAGGCAGAACTTATTTCCCAGCCCCTACAGGTGCCTTTGTCAGCTCTCCAAACCATGCGTGAGGCAGTTCCCCACTGATCTCTCAATCAGGGCTTTGCTGAGGTTGGATAAATTCGGGTTCACCCGGCTCAGACACAGCTTTGGCTGCCTCTGGGCCGGGAGCTGCAGGTGCAGAACACACCTGAGAAAGGGAGGAAGGAGCTTTGGGGTTGTTTTTCACCCTTGGTGGTGCAGGCTGGCACCAGGGCTGGAGCTGCCCCCTGCAGCCGTGGCTGCCGCCCCCACCTGTGGCCACCCCAGCCCGGGCACACCGGGGGTCTCTGGGCTCAGGCAAATCCGAAATCTGGGATGTTCCAGCTGCTCTCCCGAGCCCTCCTGGGGCAGGGTGCCCGGTTCCCAAGCTCTGCACTGGGAAAACACGGAACAAATCGTGGCTGGAGCTTCCAGGGGGGCTGTGCTGGGGGTTTGGCGTCACCTTTAGCAGAAAGAACAGCAGAGTCTGCAGCGCAGATGAGGCCCCAGTTTGCACAGCAGCGTGATCTGGTTAGGCAGGTAATTAACTCAGCCTTATTGACCACAGCCCAAACGCCTAATGGAAGAAGTCTGGAAAGTGCTCCAAAAATTATTTCCTGCTAAATCAAAAGCTGAGATGAAAGAGAGGTTAATTTACAAAGATGGGCAGAAAGTTTAATAGCAATTTAATTTTTGTGAAAGATGTGTGTGTTGCTGTAGCCTGACATTGTGGAGGAAATTGCAACAGTCCTGGAATCAGGCTGCTGCCTGACTTTCCTCCTGACGTTGGACGGTTGGGTTTTATGTGCAACAATTCATTTGATGGCAGACTTCAGGCATTAGATTTACAGTAAAAATCGATGGGAGGTTACAGGCCCAGGCTGGGTTGATGTCACTTTGGCACCACACACGAGACTGAGGCCCTGCTCTGTTATCTGTGCAGGGACAGGGATGGGGTGGGATAATGGGGTGGGATAATGGGATGGGATAATGGGGTGGGATAATGGGATGGGATAATGGGATGGGATAATGGGATGGGACAATGGGATGGGATGGGATGGGATAATGGGATGGGGTAATGGGAGGGAATAATGGGATGGGGTGGGATGGAGCTGCCCCAATCTCTGACAGCCCCAGCACAAACACTTTTTCCTCGTGCCAGGATTTCCCTGGATGCTGCCAGCAGCTGCTGCCCCCCCCCCCCAGCCTTCTGGTGCAAATTGACCTTTCCTGACTCCTTTAGCCACTCTGCAGAACTTTAAGCAACCACAACAGCTGCACTGGGGATGGGTCACCTCTTCTAATCTGATGGAAAAGTTTGTTTGCCGATGCGAACACATGCCCAGAGAAATTAAATCTCTGCAATTAATCGTGTGGAAAGGATGGGAAGAGGCTGGGTGAATTCCTTAATTTCTCTTACAGACAAAATCTTCCTTTCCATTGGTTTTCCACAGCTAGCTGCAATTCCTTCATTTCTCACAGCACTGCCCTGTGTTAAGAGTCTTTAGATCTATTTTCACTGCTTTAAATTTTAAAGGCAGCGCTTAGTGCTGTTCTTGGGCCGTGCTACTTGTGCTTTATAAAGCATTTTTTTCCAAAGGACAGTTCCGTGCGTGCCAGATGTGTCGCTGCCATGGATCCCAGAGACCAGGCACAAATCCATGCATTTTTGGAGGTGTGCTGTCTAATATCAGAATGTTGGAATTAGCTTGTTACACGACACTGCCAATGGACTGGCATCTCTCTTAATAATATTATGAGCTTTCCTAGGGAGCTGCAACCTCTTTGGTATACATGAATTCAGTAATAACTGTAATTATTATGAAGTTAATATAAAACATGATGTCTCCCTCTGCCAATTCAAGGGCAATAAGTGTGAAAAACAGCTTTTCCTCCGACTGCACGTGGCTTATTCTTCCCTGGGCCGTGCTGCAGCTCGCGGGCTCCCAGCAGGGAGAGCAGCGGCAGCAGCAGCTCCTGTGCCTGTCCCTGCCCCGGCCATGCGGGGAGCCCAGGCTGCTGCCCCGGCTGTGCCCCGGGGGCTGCTCCAGCCCCGGAGCCGCTGTGCTGCTGCCCCGGCTGTGCCCCGGGGGCTGCTCCAGCCCCGGAGCTCCTGTGCTGCTGCCCCGGCTGTGCCCCGGGGGCTGCTCCAGCCCCGGAGCCGCTGTGCTGCTGCCCCGGCTGTGCCCCGGGGGCTGCTCCAGCCCCGGAGCTCCTGTGCTGCTGCCCCGGCTGTGCCCTGGGAGCTGCTCCAGCCCCGGAGCCGCTGTGCTGCTCCAGCCCCGGAGCCGCTGTGCTGCTGCTCTGGCTGTGCCCCGGGGGCTGCTCCAGCCCCGGAGCTGCTGTGCTGCTGCTCCCGCAGCCCCCCGGCCCGGGCACAGCCCCGGCACAGAGAGCACCCTGGGCACAGAACAATAACCCGGGCACAGCCCTGGCACAGAGCAACATCCCCGGGCACAGATCTGCTCCCATCCCCAGCACAGAGCTGCTCCCATCCCTGGGTATAGATCTGCTCCCATCCCGGGCACGGAGCTGCTCCCATCCCCGGCACAGTTTCTCCCATCCCTGGGTACAGAGCTGCTCCCATCCTGGCACAGTTTCTCCCATCCCCAGCACAGATTTTCTCCCATCCCCGGCACAGATTCTCTCCCATCCCCGGCACGGATCAGCTCCTGGCTCGGGCGCTGGCGCCGGGAGCAATCCCATCACTTGAGCAGAATGTGCGCTCTGGGCATTTACGGCTCCCTTGGCAGCCACCAGAACCGAGCCCATCTCCCTTTCACGTCTCCGTATCGTTGTTCAAACACAGAATTTCCTGGAGGGGGCATCCAGCCCGCCGGGCTCTCGCCGCCGCTTCGCCCTCCCTCTGTTTACGGCCCCTCTCAAACATCTCCGCGGACTCCATTCACTTTTTAATGGATGAAAACCAGCCCCGCCAGGGTTTTGGTTCCGTGCCGGTGACACCAGCGCGGGCCGCGGGGTCAGAGCCGGAGCTCCCCGGGGAGCGATCGCTGCCTGCGGGGGATGCGCGGGGCCCTTGGTGCCGGCTCGGAGGTGCCACCGCCCCGCTTGGAGCTCCCGCAGAACCAGCGGAGCAAACCCGGTCATGGAAAGAGCCTCGATGTTCACCTGCTGCAGCTACCCTGAAAGGAGAGGCAGAGCCTTCGCTTTGGGAGCGGGTTTGGCCGCACGCCCTCCCCGGCGGGGCCGGGGCTCCCGGGGCTCCCGGGGTTCCCGGGGCTCTCGGAGCTCCCGGGGCTCTCGGGGCTCCCGGGACTCTCGGGGCTCTCAGGGCTCCCAGGGCTCCCGGGACTCTCGGGGCTCCCGGGGCTCCCGGGGCTCTCAAGGCTCTCGGGGCTCTCGGGGCTCTCGGGGCTCTCGGGGCTCCCGGAGCTCTCAGGGCTCCCAGGGCTCCCGGGGCTCTCGGGGCTCTCGGGGCTCTCGGAGCTCCCGGGGCTCTCAGGGCTCCCAGGACTCTCGGGGCTCTCGGGGCTCTCGGGGCTCTCGGGGCTCCCGGGGCTCCCGGAGCTCTCAGGGCTCCCGGAGCTCTCAGGGCTCCCGGGACTCTCGGGGCTCCCAGGGCTCCCGGGGCTCTCAGGGCTCTCGGGGCTCTCAGGGCTCCTGCTCAGCAGGTCAGCACCCCGCTCCTCTTTCAGCTCAAAATGCTGAGCACAAACCTTTGATTCATCACATCTTTTTAAGGCAAAGCTAAAAATAGCGGTTTCAGATGCTCAATCATGTATAATTAGTCCCGCATTTATTTTTCAAACAGATGTTCCCTGGTGCTGCTTTGGACGGGAGTGGCGGATGGTGTCTGTGTGTGTCTGTGTCGGTGTCTGTGTGTGTCTGTGTGTGTCTGTGTGTGTGTGTCGGTGTCTGTGTGTCTGTGTGTCTGTGTGTCTGTGTCGGTGTCTGTGTCTGTGTCAGTGTCTGTGTCTGTGTCAGTGTCTGTGTGTCTGTGTTGGTGTCTGTGTGTGTCTGTGTGTCTGTGTCAGTGTCTGTGTCAGTGTCTGTGTGTCAGTGTCGGTGTCTGTGTGTCTGTGTGTGTCTGTGTGTCTGTCTGTGTGTGTCTGTGTGTGTGTGTGTGTGTGTGTCTGTGTGTCTGTCTGTGTGTGTCTGTGTGTGTCTGTGTCAGTGTCTGTGTGTCTGTGTCTGTGTGTGTGTCTGTGTGTCTGTGTCGGTGTCTGTGTGTGTCTGTGTGTGTCTGTGTGTGTGTCTGTGTGTGTGTCTGTGTGTGTGTCTGTGTATCGGTGTCTGTGTGTCTGTGTGTGTCTGTGTCAGTGTCTGTGTCTGTGTCAGTGTCTGTGTCTGTGTCAGTGTCTGTGTGTCATTGTCGGTGTCTGTGTCTGTCTGTGTGTGTGTGTCTGTGTGTCTGTCTGTGTCTCTGTCGGTGTCTGTGTCTGCCCGGGGCTGCAGCTGCCCCGGGGAGCTCCGGGAACGCTGCCCAGCCTCCCGCAGCCCCTCGGCTCCTCAGCCACACTTCCCTGCCCTGACAGGGGCTGAGCTCCCCGGAGAGCTTCCACTCGAGGCTTTGGAGGCATAAGGGGTTAGGCTGAGGAAATCCATTTCTCCTGCCTGGAGGCATAAGGGAATTAAGGCTGCCACAAGATGATGGATCAGCAAAATTTTCCCTAGGAGATCAGATTAATAGGGATTACAGAAAAGTTGCAGTATATTTATCAAAAGAAAAAAAAGAATTAAATTCCTCCTCCCACCATCAGAACTGATTGTAAATTAGGGAAATCTATTTTCCTTTAAAAGAATAATAACCATAGATCAGACTCCCAGAATCTATATCCCCGAGGGCTCTGAAAATGTATTGAATTAATCTTGGCTACACGAGCAGCCCAGATCTTCTGTGTTAATTATTGTGCATCTTATTTGCCTTTTACGTCTGGCCTGATGAGGCACAGGAGCCTGTCAGATGAAAGCAGCGCTGAGGGGGAGCAGGGATTCAGCTGGAGATCACCTGGAGTTAAAAATCCAGAGCACAGACAGGAGCCTGAGGAGTGTCAGGGAGGCTTAAGAAGTCCTAAACCCCCTTGCACTGAAAGCCAGCTTGCTGCAGCCTGGCAGGGAGGGAAGAGGAGCTGCACGAAGCTGTTGTCATTTCCTCCTCTTCACTGCTGTTGTGGATTTTCCTGAATGAATTAGAGGCTGCCAGCAGACACTGTCACAGCAGAATGGCAGAACAAAAACACTTCTGAACCTGGACTTGTAATTTGCCTGCAAAAACAAAGATGCTGTTAAAAGGGAGTTGTGACATTTCCTTCGCTTTCAAAGAGACTGCCAAGATTTCCAGGCTTTTGTTTCATCTTTCCCTTTCCTAGTGTTAAATTATTCCTCGTTTTCATACTGCACATTTACATTAAGATGGCAAATGAATTAAAATATCGGAGCTCAGGAACTTGTGGAGGCCTGGCAGCAGCAGCGGCTGAGGAAGAGGAGCTGGAGCTGGGCTCGCTGTCCTGCTGCCGTGGGGCTGCTGCTCCCCAGCCCTGCTCCAGCCCCTTCCTTTCCAGCTGGCTGTGCTGGTCTGAGTGCTCATCCCTTCTCCACACAGAGCTGGGGCTGTGCTGCCTCATCCTGGCACCCAGCAGCCCAGGGCTGCTCTGCTCTCCTGGGGTGCTGGGAGAGTCAGCCTCTCCTCGAAAAACCTCCTAATTCCACTGCAATTATCCTAAAGTGAGGGGTGGTTATTCCATTTTGTCTTTTCTGTGCGGCTCTTTGATAATGGAGAGTTGGATTTCCCTAAAAGCAGAGACATTTTACAGAGAAGATCTGCCACCTAGGTCTGAAATGTTTCAATCTGATTGCTCGGTGATGGTTCCAGCAAAAATGACAGAGGGCTGAATGTACAAAACACCAACGTAAGCCTCACTTGATTCCACTGCCCATGAATGTTTTAACCTCATTTATCCTCTCAGTACTTACAGAACCATTTCACATTTGTGCACTTAAAAGATTAAATGAAATAAATGGAGATGATTATGGCCGCCCTGCAAAGCTAATGTGCAAAGGCACGGTGTTTCAGTGCTGCTGGAATTGTATTTGTGCTCTCTCCATTCTCTGCAAGCTCTCGGGAAGGGGGTGATGAATCACTCCATCCCCAGCTCTGCTCCTGACTGAGCTCTCAGCAAAATGCTCTTTGTGGTCCCTCTCCAGTGACACAGCCACGCTCCCCTCCTCCCGTGGAGGTGCCAGCTGGGTGACACATGCCAGCCCTGCTGCACAGCCTGTGCCTGCTCCAGGAGCCCTCAGATCCTCGGGGTGATGTGCAGGGAGCCTGGCTGTTGTCCTGCAGCTCCCTGTTATCCTGCAGCTCCCTTCAGCTGGGGCTGGGAATCACAGAATTGTTTAGGTCGGGAAACTCTTTCAGATCACGGAGCCCAACCGTTCCCCCAGTGCTTCCTGGGGAAAGGAGCCTCAGTTCCTGTGCCTGTGTGATTCAGAATCTCCTGAGTGGAGCAGGAGGACAGACCTGCTCACAAACCCTTCCCAGGCTGCTTTTCCATCTGCTGTGGCGGGTGCTGGGCTGTGCACAGCCCGCTCCAGGCTGCAGATAATGCAGCTCATCCCTCTCTGTATTAATGCCTTATTCCCTCCGGTGGGGAGGGCTCAGGGCTTGTGCTGTGACAGATCCAAGCACTCAGCTGGCACTCAGAGGTGCTGGCTGGCTGGGTTTAAGGTCTGCTTTGCAGCCTCAGGGGAGGGAAGAAGATTTTTCCAGAGGCAGGGAAGTAAATCCCCCCCTGCCAGCGCCTTGGGACCTGCAAAAAACCTCCCCAAAAAAATTCCTGGGAGCACCAAAGGGCCAGGACTTCTCAGGACTTCTCCACAACTTTGTCATTCCTCATCAAACACCCATGACTTAAACAACTAATGTCAGATCAAGATCAAGCAAGCCTCTGGTCTAAACTTTGTGCCTGTCCCTGTGGTAATTACTGCTCAGCTCAGTGCTTTAGAGAGGCCTTTGACTTTACTTTGAAACAGGCATCGCTGCCAAAGACACTGGCTAAAATGAAAAATCTTTGATCTAACTCAGTATCACAACCTCTTTTCTGTGTATTAACATAATCTCTGTGCTGAAATTAATCTGTGGCGTGGCTGCAGTCTGTTGAAGATTATCTGTATTAGCATTCAAGATGATGACTTTTTAAAGCAGTAGCAGTTTTTACTTTTCAAGCAGCTCCTATTTTAGGAGTGTTTCTGTTTCGCCCTCCAGAACACCCTCAGGAAAAGTTTAGGGGGTATTGGCAGAGAATCTGGGGTTATTCTCTGGGTGAAATCAGCTGCAGGTGTGGCTATGCAGCTCTGAGCTGTGCCATGGGACACAGATGGGCAAGGCCAGCGTTTGTGACCCTTCTGTCCTTTATTGCAGCCCTGGACACCAGCCTGGACCCTGCAGGGAGGCCCTGGAGCTGATGGAGGAGCAGCAGCTTCTCTTGGAGCCCTTCAGGAGAGAGGTGACTCTGGGGGCTGGGGAGGCTGGGAGGGAATTCAGGGAATTCCTGGAGCACAGCCCCGGCGTGGGGCTGCTCCTGATGGCTCAGGAACTGCTGGGTGCCTGCAAATGGGGGTGCAGGGGTGGATTTTAGTGGTTTTTAGTGGTTTTAGCTGACAACTGATGCCATTAGCAAGGATATATATCTCTTATTTAACGTATTTCCATCCTGAAAGTAAAATCTCAGTTCTATAAGTCAATTAATATACAGTTCATTAAACTAGAAACAACTATATAATTAGGAAACAACAACAATTCATTAGTCTTAATGGGATTTAATAAAGTTCCTAAGCAAGGATTCTTCTGAGAATTAATTACAATGTATTAATCAGGGAAAAGCCCTGTTCCTCACTCATCTATCTGTATTGTGTATGTGTGATCACTTGGAGATGGGGGAATGGGAATCCCATCCCCTGGCTGTGTCACCATCCTCGTGAAGGGCCAGGCCCCAATCCAGCAAAAGGGAAAATGAGAATGTCTGAGTTTCATCATCCATTTTTCATCAGGGATTTCCATCCAGGCCCGTGGTTTCTTCCCTTATTAGCCATTTTGTTATTAATTAATCAGCAGATTTTGGCTGGCACCAATTGAATTTTCAAGCAATACCTGCCACAATACAGGGAATAAAAAGAGAAAGATGTGTTATTTTTAATGCAAATGGTTTCAATTCAGGCATATTTGATCAAATTGAACTGACAATTAAATTATAAATGAATCAAGTGAAAGGGTCAGTGGTATGACAAATGGCACTGTCATTGTCACTGTCATAGAGAAAGAGAAGCAGTAAGAGAAGCAGTTTTTAAAAATGAAATGAGAATTTCAAGCGTTAACTGGTGCTGCCTATCAAAAGTAGGGGCAAGGATTTCTGGGAGATGGGAATTACCCTGGCTGTGTTTTCCTGCACTGCAGCAGGAAATGAGCAAAATGAACTCTCAGTGCTGTGACACGGGGGCTCCAGGGGGGTCCTGCTCCCCTTCCTTGGGCACAGTCCAGCCTGTGTCCGTGCCACCTTCCTTGGGCACAATCCAGCACCTGCACAGCCCCGGAACACCGCTGTCCATGGTGCCACTTCCAGACTTCACTCCTGGAGGGGCTGATTCAAACCCAGTGCCGTTTCCTATTGTACTAAAATGAATTCTCCAGGTTTGGGATTGGGAGCCAATCCCAAACTTGACTCTTGGAGGAGCTGATTCAAACCCAGTGCCGTCTCCTTTAGTACCAAAATGAATTCTCCAGGTTTGGGATTGGGAGCCAGTCCCAAATTTCACTCCTGGAGGAGCTGATTCAAACCCAGTGCTGTTTCCTTTAGTACCAAAATGAGTTCTCCAGGTTTTCCATGGAGGGGCATTCCCGCTGTGCTGTTCCTGGGCTGGGAAAGGAGCAGCTTGTGCCCCAGGGCTGGGTGAGCTGCTCTCACCACCCCTGGGGGGTCTGGGTGCCCCTTTGCTGTGGCAGCAGGGCAGGGAGCAGGGGAAGGAGCCGTGTGAGCCCAGGGAATCCCCAGGGCACCTCAGGGGTCTGCCCTACCCTGGGAGCACCTGCTGACTCCCACACTGCAAATAAACCTGAAAATCAATAACTGTGACGTGTGGAACTCCCAGCTGGCTGGGCTGCACCTCCCAGCTTGGGCCCAGTTTGTGTTCACGGTGCAGGAATCTCTGCAGCAGCCCCTGCTGCAGCCCCTGCTGCAGGTTCCCAGTGCTGCCATGGGGATCTGCCTCCTCCTGTGGAGGGTGATGTGCATCTGTGCAGGGCTTTGTAGGAACACTCTGAATCCCAGGCTGGATTCCATGGTGACATCCTTACCTAAAAGGACAGCCCCGTTATCAACCCCTGGGTTCCACACCGACATCCTTACCTAAAAGGACAGCCCCGTTATCAACCCCTGAACTCCATACTGACATCCTTACCTAAAAGGACAGCCCCGTTATCAACCCCTGGGTTCCACACCGACATCCTTACCTAAAAGGACAGCCCCGTTATCAACCCCTGAACTCCATACTGACATCCTTACCTAAAAGGACAGCCCCGTTATCAACCCCTGGATTCCATGGTGACATCCTTACCTAAAAGGACAGCCCTGTTATCAACCCCTGAACTCCACACTGACATCCTTGCTTAAAAGGACAGCCCCGTTATCAGCCCCTGGATTCTATGGTCACATCGGTGACATCCTTGCATAAAAGCACAGCCCCATTATCAGCCCCCGTTATCAGCCCCCGTTACCAGCCCCGCTCCGGTCCGTCTCAGGCCCTCGGGGCAGGGCAGAGGATGTACATTTACATTTATCTCCGCCTGCCAGAGCAGCTCCCCCGGCTCAGGGCAGCAGTGCTGCACCTCGGGAAGGTCTCTGGAATAGATTTCTAGCACAGCTGTATCACAGTTAGAACGTACTTTGTGAAATCCTGGGGGATCGTATGTATCTCCATCTCCTTTCTCTTTTGCTGCTTGTTTCAGGATTTATTTATTTATTTTACCTTTCTGCTGCCATGTCACTGAGCTGAAAAGATTAATAAAGAATGATTAAGGGCTGCAGAGAATATTTTACAGTGATAGACTTAAGGAGCTCAGTCTGTTTATCTTATCAAAAAGAAGCTTGTAACTTAATTTCTATGGATAAGTACCTTCGCAGGGAGGGAGCTCCAGGTCCTGAAAGGCTTTTTCTTCAGAGAAAGGCACAAAAAGACCTAATAGATTTAAGTTGAAGCCAGAAAAATCCAATTAACAAGGCAGAAATTTTGAACTTTGAGGGTCATTAGCTCCTGGGAAAAGGCTCTCCACAGATCCAGATCTGACCTGCTCTGATGTCACAGGCACTGCTGACCTCCTGGGCAGCCCAGTTTTACCTTCTGCAGCCACAAACACCCCAAGATGCTGCCCAGGGGCTCTCGGGGGCTGCTCCCTGTGCTGGGTCCGGCCCCTTCCCCCGGTCAGATCTGCCGTGAGTGCTGGGAAAGCCTCGGGAGGGTTCGGGCAGGAGAGGATGAGGGCACGGGCAGGGCTGGGAGGGGCTGCAGCTGCAGCCAGCCCGAGATAAACTTTGCGTTTTTAAAGGTTACTGACTCAACCTTTGCGAGCTGTGCCAGCAGATTAAATGCTCCAGAGACAGAAATTGGTCACTGATGCCTGGAGGGGCCCCAGCCTGTGAGGCTGCAGCTCAAAGAATCCCATTAAACAAGAGTCAAGAGGCAGGAGTGAGGCAGGAGTGAGGCAGGGCTTTGGGCAGGGATTTCAGCTCCTTTGTGCAGGAGAACACAAATGTGTAAAATCCTTCTGTCCTGGGGTTGTTCTCAGCCCTGCCCAGGTTCCAGCCCCAGGGGAGGAGCAGGGACACCCCTGTCCCCTCTCCCCTCTGGCCTTGCAGGGGTGGGTGCACGGAGGAGGATTTGGGTGTTGGTGTTGGACAGGTTGGAGGTGTTGGACAGGTGCAGCAGAGTTCTCAGGTTGGGGGTCTTGTTCTCCCCCTCCCTGTGGGCTCCTGTGAAGCCATTTGGTGACTGTGACCCTTCACAAAACCCTGCAAAGTCACAGCTTGGACACAGAAATGGATTGGACAGTGTCTGTGATTCCTGGCTGGAAAACCAGGATAAGGGAGGGATGCTCAGGTGTGCCAGGGATAAAATCAGGCTGTGGTGCCCACCCTGGGAACGTGCTAAATACTACAGACTCATTGCTGGGTGATAATGTGTAATTTCTGCAACAACCAACCTACAGTAGGGGCTTTGTGAAGTATTTATCAATTGGAGCCAGAGCAGGAGGTTGCCATGGAGATGGGAAGTAGCTGGGTGATATTTTTCAGTCCTGCAAATGTATTGTTGCAAAACACAAACGGGGAAGGAAAAGGAGCCACGTTGTCTTTAAAGAAGTAAAAAATTTGGGTTTAGGTTGTCACACAGAGGGAAAAATTGTTCCTTGGACTGTGGGGGTTCAGATGAATCCCATTAAATGTGAACCTCAAGCTGAGCTCTGCAGAGCAGGATGGAAACCTGGAAGGGGACCTGGGATCCTGCAACTCCCAGTGAAGTCACTGAGTCAGAAATAAAAGCTGCAAATTTCCTGTGACTGAAGGCCTATGTAAATCCAAGGTCACCAGAAACTCTTCTGTGCCTGCCTCTTATCATTTCAGGGAGATAAAAAAGAGCAATTAAGTTTAGGCTGGCAATTTGGCACATTAGCATTAATCTTCAATGAAATCAGAAGGTGTTTGTTTTTGTGTAAGCTCAGCTAACGTTTCACTTTATTGGTAGCAGGCAGAAGCCATAATTACTCTTCTATTTGACAGAATTTGAGGATGATTCTATTGACAGCTCCCGTGTTATTTATGCACACAAGTCATTTACTTAAGTGAAACTTGAACATCAAGTATTTATTCAGCTCCCCTGATTCCCATCCCTTCCTACCCAGCAAATGGCTTTGGGTGATCTCCATTAGCAGCTTGAGTATTAATCCAGGAATTGCATAACCTACTTAAAAATCTGGGATCTTGTGTGAAAAACATAAAAATAATTAATTCAGATATTTCACCCAGCATGGACAGGACCCTCCTGCAGCAGGGGCTGCTGCCTCACTGCACCCCTGGCAGCAGAACACATCCCAGGGTCCCCCCAGCACTTTGGCACTGGAACTCCTCAGGAAGACTTTAGGATATAATGTCCTAAGGAAAAAAAATCCATTTTTGGCTTGTTATTTAAATGTAATGGATGTAGCTACAAAATATTGTCATTTTCAAATATTAATTTGTTAATAAGTTTATAAATTTTGAAAGAATTTGAAAAGATTTTTGAGAAATGAAGGCAGAATGGCTCCTGTTTGGAAATGCATTGGAACGAGCTGGGAGGTGTTTCCTGAGCCTGGGGAAGGAGCCATTGGATTTGTTTTACTGGGACTGGTTTGGGTTCTGTGTTTGTTGGGAACCTGCAGGTTCAGCTCTCAGGGGAGGAGCAGAGAGGAGCAGCAGCCAGGCAGGTCTGGAATTCCTCACTGGAAAAAGCAGCTGGAAATTCCTGGTGGGGAGAAGAGAGTGAAAGTTGCAGGGCTGGGCAGGGCTGAGGGGCTGGGCAGGGGCTGGGCAGGGGCTCAGAGGTTGTGCTCCCACCCCAGGACCCACAGAGATGGGGAGATAGGAGGGATTGCAGAGGGATGGGGATGGCCTGGCTTGGATCTTCTCATAATGACAGCTCTAGTGCAGATGTTTGCCCAGATGTGTTGGGTTTGGGGCTCCTGGGTGATGACTCCATCCCCTCCAGCAGCCCAAAATGGCAAATCTGGGAAAACTCTTGTTTTTCCTGGATGGAGTGCAGCAATAACAACAGCATTTACAGGTGCAGGAATGGGTTGATTTATTATTCAGTTCACTTAAGTACTGGTATCCTGCTAAAGTGACCTGAACTTGCTGTTTATTCAGCAACACAAAGAGCACTTTATGGTTTATCATACAGAAAGAATAAATTTGAAATCTGTGAGGGAGGGCCCAGACTTAGGGCTGGGATAAAGCGATGGGCTGCACAGATTGCATTCAGCATTCAAGGCTACTCCCAGCACTTAATGGCTCAGCTTTAATGCTTCTGATTTCTTTTTATTAAAAAGTATCCCACAAGAGCAAAGCATTTATTACAGGGCTGTGCTGGGGGCATACAAGGCATTTCTGTGTTAAATATTCATAACTGCAGCCACCATTTGCTGCTGATAAGGACACTGATTTTCTTGGGAAGCACCGGAATTATTTGTGGCCCTTCGTGTCTGCTGTGATGGTTATGTATAAAGTTTGGGGAAATATTAAACATTGTGCACACTTTGGGGTTTGTACCAGCAGGGAAGATGAAGCCCCAGTGCAGTGACACCGTTCCTCAGGCTGGGGTGTGCAGGAGCTGCAGGCTGGAGCAGAGCAGAGCTGCATGGGCAGGGCAGCAGAGTTTATCCTGTGGGAATCCTTGGTGACGTTTTGCAGATGGAAAACAGAAAAGAGCAGGATCCGATCCTCACCCAGGGCCACAGCACAGCCAGGATTGGTGTCTGGGGCTTTCTCTCTGCTCCCCTCACTCCTCAGCTCTGGGGCAGCTTTCAGTGGCTCTGGAGTCCCATGAGGCAGCAGCACTGACCACGCTGTCCTGGAGGGATGGGAGCTCACCCGGAGGGATGGGAGCTCACCTGGCAGGGATGGCAGCTCACCTGGAGGGATGGGAGCTCACCTGGCAGGGATGGCAGCTCACCTGGAGGGATGGGAGCTCACCTGGAGGGATGGCAGCTCACCTGGAGGGATGGGAGCTCACCTGGCAGGGATGGCAGCTCACCTGGAGGGATGGCAGCTCACCTGGAGGCATGGCAGCTCACCTGGAGGGATGGGAGCTCACCTGGAGGGATGGCAGCTCACCTGGCAGGGATGGCAGCTCACCTGGCAGGATGGGAGCTCACCTGGAGGGATGGCAGCTCACCTGCAGGGATGGGAGCTCACCTGGCAGGATGGGAGCTCACCTGGCAGGGATGGCAGCTCACCTGGAGGGATGGCAGCTCACCTGGAGGGATGGCAGCTCACCTTTCCCTTCAGCTGCACAGAAATTACACAGTAGGGCTCTTGGGGGTTTGAGGCTTTGTGGGATTTTTTTCCCCTTGCTGTGGTGACAAAGGGTGTGAGCAGATCCCTGTGGGTATTTCTCACTCAGGATTTAATGTATGGAATTGGTGCTGAGCTCTGGGGGTGTGGACAGGAATACTTCACAGTCCAGCAACAATAACTCACATCTCTGGTGCTCTTTTCCCTCCTGATGTTGCAGCTGTTCTAGATATGCACGAGCTTTTTATGTAAGTTCTTTCTTGCTGGTTATTTCAAGTTTCAGCAGAGTAAGACACTTCTCACTGTGAGAAATGTCATCTCTGCTTTTCTGCTGCTCTTTCTGCTCCCAGGCCTCTCAGCACTCCTGTTCACCAGACACCGGATTGGAATTTCTCCTCTTGGTACCATTGTCAGGAACTGTTGGGATTAACACATTTCATGGGAAAATGCACGGGAGAGTTTCTGTGTCTTCTTGCTCAAACAAGTTGTTTTAGGACTTAGTTCCATTCATTTGTGGTGGGTTTTTTTCTTACTTGCATTTAACATTTTGTCACAACTCAGCTCATAGAAAACATGCAATTTTCAAGGTGGTTTGTAAAGCAGGGAAGTGTGGAATTCCTCAGCCATTTTAAAGAAAAACATCTGGCACTAAAGAGACAATTGAAAAACTCACATTTGCTTTGTACTGAATATAATTAGGCAGATCCTGAAGAAAATCTAACATCAATTTCCTTCAAAAGTGGGAGATGAATCTGAATCTTTATATCTACAGACTGCATTTCTGTGTTGTCAATATATCAGAGTTTGTGTTGCACCTGGCAAAACAGGCAGGGGGTGTGTAACAGGAAAAATTACTGTTCTTATTCCTAAAATTAACACTGTGACACCTCTCCTTGATGTATGTGTCTGAGCTGTGACTGGAGATGATGTGCAGGATTTCAGTGTGATCACAGTCCCTTCCCAGAGACACCCAACGTGCTTAAAGGAACCCAGAAATAGAGACTGAAAAACAAAGCAGCAAATGTTTAAAGGAGTGAAGGAACACCTGAACTTGGGCAGCACGAGGGAATTCTCTCCTGGTGCACACCGAGCACTTCCCACCCTCTGGAAATGCCTGCCTGGCCCTCAGGGCAGGGCTGGGGTGACAAGAAAATGGAATAAAGGAGCAAAGAACAGGCAGGAAAATGTGAATATGGTCTGACCTCCCTGAGGGGTGTGGTGGGCAGCACTGGGTGTACAGATCTTGTGTTGTATCTGCAGTCCCTCAAATATCGCAGGTGGGAAGGTCTGAAATTTCATTGGAAAATTATTGGGTTGTTGTAATTTTTATTTTTTTTTTTAAATAGGGATGGGGTTGATAGGACGTTTGAGTAACAGCTGATCCTTGGACACACATAGAATTTACACAAATATTCTCATACCTGGCAATGCTTTAATGTGGAATCCTTGTTCTCCTGAGCACTGCAGTGGAATGTTTGTGCTCCTGCCTGTGCTAATTCCAACGTTATAATTTGTCAGCTCAGCCTATTTTTCAATGAGTTTTACCTAAATGCCAACTAATTAATAATTTCAGGTGCACCACAGAGAAAAATTTAATGACTTTTTTCCGTGATGTTGAGCTGGTTTTCTGGAACCACAATCTCCAATATATTTTGTAAATCTCTCGTATCTAATCAGCTAGTTGGTAAATTAATAGGGAATTACAACTCATTAGCCAATGATGCATTGATGTCTAATAATTCCCTGCTTTCTTATTTGGAAGGAAGTAGGTTATGCTGTTATTGAGTTAGTGCATTAAGTTTCAATGCTTTTTTATCATCGGCATTAAGTGCTTTCTAAAATATGTGTTAATTAAGAGATTACAGCACATCAGCAGCAAAGCCCTGGAGCTGCTGCAGTCACAGAACTGATCCTGGCCCCTCCACGCAGGACAGAGCCAGAATTGCCTGGCCTGGGCAGGAGCAGCACTCGGGGCAGCACCACGAAGCTGTGGGGCTGCAGGGCTGGGATGAGGCTCCTGTTCTGCTCCCAGGAACATGAGGAGCATTTCCAGGGGGGATTTCCATCCTTTGGAGAGGAGAGGCAGGAGCAGAGAGGAGTGCTGGAGGCTGGAGAGTCACAGCAGGTGTAGGACACAGGGACTTTTCAACCATTTCTCAAAAACATCAGCCACAGAGAGGAGCTTTGAGGTTCCTCCCAGCCCAAAACCTTTCTGTGAACAAAACTGGGGAGCTGAGTTTTGATCTGCTAGAAAAGATTAAATTTTGAAACCGATCACATCAGCACATCAATATTAAATGCACACATCAAAGAGCTAAAAGTCTATTCTTAAGTGTTCCAGTTTACTTCCTTTTGTTTCTTTAAGCTGAGTAGTATTTTCTAATCTCTGCTCAGCCTGATGGATGCAGCTCAGCCAGCAAAGCGACACCCATTTTTATTTCATGCCATATCAGTGCAAAGATAAACAACAAAAACCTCCTGTCTGGTGCTACTCATCACCACGAGTTCAAAGCAAGCTCCATTTGTGTAGGATCAACTCATCCCATCAGGCAGTTTATCTTTGGCAGGAGAGAGGCTGATTGTGAGAGGTGGAAATGCCCTTGAGGCAGGTAAATTTAATGAAGTTTGTAACAGACTGCAGGAATAGCAACCAAATTATTAAGGATATGACACAAGAAACAGTTAATTAAGACTGTCCATCCATCTCCCTCCTGCTCTGATGAGCTTTGTTCTAAGGAGTTTGTGTCCATCCCCCCAGAGCGAGGGGACACCCCAGACCAGGCAGAGGCACAAAATCTGATCCTTTGAGCTCCAGAGCAGGGTCAAGTCCCTGCCTGCTGCTTCCAGGAGCTGTTTACAGACCTCTGTCCATGAATCCCCCCAGTTCTGGTTCCATCCTTCACAGCCTCCCCTGGCAGCACTTCCCAGCTCACTGTCTGCTCTAAAATCCAAATTAAAACCAGACAATTCAAGAACTCCCCTTTTACTGCATCCAAACGTTGCCCTGGCAGCTGCTGTGAGTTCTGAGGTGAGCAGAATTCTGCCTTAATGTTCTCTGCTGCCTTTGTGGCCTTGCAAATATCAGTGGTGCTCCTCGTGAGCCCTGAGAGGGTCCCAGCCACAGGAATGGCATGAGGAGAAAGGTGCAGATACATTTCCAGCCCTGGCAGTGTCCCTGCCCAGCCCTGGCAGTGTCCCTGCCCAGCCTGGAGAAGGTGTCCCAGCCCAGCCTGGGAAGGTGACCCTGCCCAGGGCAGGGGTGGCACTGGGTGAACTTCAGGGTCCCTTCCCCCCCAGACCGTTCTGGGGCTCTGGGATTTTGTGGCTGCTGCCCTGGCTGAGGAATGGTGAGGAAAAGGCCAGTGACCACTGTGCCCCTGAGCATTTCTGCTATAAATGCATCAAAACAAGTGTTAGTTTTAATTATCCCCACAGTCTCACATAATCACTTCCCTGGTCAATGAATTTAATTACTTTTTGGGTAATTATTTGCCTCAGTGGTGCATTGCCCCGGACTGTGATGGTTGTTGTGCTGCAGAACTCTGAGATGGGAGAGGTTTGGCTTTGAAAGTCACCCAGAACACATCACAGAGCACACGTTTATAACACACACGCCTGGATTAATGACATCCCTTTGGAGTTAGATGGAACGGTTCCTCCTCTGCATGTCAGAAGGAAAAAGCACTTTGTGGTAACAGTAAAATTGGTCAAAACATGTCAAAAAGACCTTTTTTTTTTCCTCTGTGCAGCCTGCTTTGAGTCAGAGCCTGATCTAAAACTCAGGAAAACATTTAACTGGGCTGTGGTGGGATGTGAGAAGTATTGGGAACTTTCTGAGTGTGAGGCCTCAGAGCAGCATCCCTCAGCCAGGGCAAAGACAGCAGCTCTCTGCAAAGTGGGAAATGAACCCAGACCCGTGCCAGCCTCACTCCCTCACTGGGGCACGAGATGGGAAACCTGGAATTACCAGCATAATTATAAACACAAATATTTGCCAGCTTAGGTGGGTTTCTGGGATGAGGGTGATGGAGTGATCATTAACAAACAGGCAGGACCGAGGGAGAGGCTTTGGGAAGGGATCTGTGACAGTGACTGTGGCGTGAAATGAAAGAGGTGATAACTGTGCAGCCCCGTCCCTGAACAAATCACTGAGCCCAAATCATGATGGAAAAGAGTGAATGGTGTCAAACCCTCACCCCAAACCTGCCCTGCTGAATGATGTCAAACCCTCAAAACCCTCAAAACCCTCAAAACCCTCACCCCAAACCTCTCCTGCTGAACGGTGTCAAACACTCACCCCAAACCTGCCCTGCTGAATGGTGTCAAACCCTCAAAACCCTCACCCCAAACCTGCCCTGCTGAATGGTGTCAAACACTCAAAACCCTCACCCCAAACCTCTCCTGCTGAACGGTGTCAAATCCTCCCCTGTTAAACCTCACCCTGCCCTGCCCTGCTGTTCTGCTCTGCTCACAAACCCGTGCCTCGTGCCTGTCTCCAGCCAGGGCAGCTCCGAGTGCTGCCTTACCCTGCACAAAAATGGGGAAATCCATCCAAACACGGAGCTTTGTAGAAATGCAAATACGTGTCAAAAATAAGTTTGCCAGTTATTTGGAGGAGAAGATGCCAGGAAACGTGGCTGTTTCCATTCCAAACCTGTCTCCCAGCTCTGAGTGTTAACAGAATCAGGAGCTGATGCTTAGTGAGAGTCTAAATATTGACTGCAAGCAGTCGAGGGTGTTTCTGGAGGTGTCCTGGGAGTGCCAGAGCCTGCCAGGCTCTCCTGGTTTGTGCTGCTCATGAACAGTTCAGGGGATTCCTCTCACAGTGCTCACCCATAACCTCAGGATGGCTCATCAATACCCTCACTGATAACTCATCAATAACCTCATTGATAACTCATCAATAACCTCACTGATAACTCATCAATAACCTCATTGATAACTCACCAATAACCTCACTGATCCATTATCAATAACCTCAGGATAGCTCACCAATAACCCCACTGATAACTCACCAATAATCCCACCGATAACTCACCAATAACCTCATTGATAACTCACCCATACCCTCACAGATCCCTCATCAATAACCCCACGGATGGCTCCCCAGTTACCCCCTGCTCTGTCCCAGGCTCTGTGGGGCCCAGCCCGGGGTCCCTGCCAGGTTTTGGGGCATGGGGTCCCTGCCAGGTTTTGGGGCACGGGGTCCCTGCCAGGTTTTGGGGCACGGAGCCCCTGTGGGGTCAGCAGTCCCTCCCCTGCCTCCCCGGGGGTTTTCCCTCTGCCCCAGGGGATCTCCATCCCCTGTGAGCAGCAGTCCCAGCTCCTGCAGGGATCTCAAACGCCAGGGGACTGAAAGTGCCTTTGAGGGATTGCTAATTAGCCCAGAAATGGCAGTAGCAGGGAAAAAACCAGAATATAGCTAATGATTTTTAGATTTCTGGCTTAATTTTGCAGAAACAAGAGACTCATAAGGCTTTGGAGAAGTAGAAAATCTATCAGGGGCTTGGGGGAGCGCTTTTATTTATCTCAGTCATTACAGGACCTTGTTTTCTTCATTTCTGCTAACACATCTGTGGTGAGCTACTTCCCTTATTGCTGTTTATTCTTCACGTGTCTGAAGTGTTCCCATGTTCCACTCAAATCTGGTTTGATTTGGGGTGGGACAGCCAAATGCAGTCCCTGGGGTGGCAGGGCTGGACCAGCAGCCACGGGTGGGAGGTTCTGCACTCCAGACATCCTCACAGCCTTTTGGGCATGAGGGTATTTCTGATTTTGGCTTCCCAAGCATCTGGAGTGATGGTGCAGCCCTGGCAGGACTGCAGTGCATCCCCTGTTGTTATCAGTTTTGTTCAACAGATGTTAGTAAGAGACAAGGAAGAAAAATGAGAGGGAATATTGGACACGAAAAGCTGCTTAATGTGAATTCTCTCTCCAGTGAAAAGCTTATTATGGAAAAGTCAGTTAGAGGAATTAGAGAAGCACCTTAGGGCACCTCGGGCACTGCCAGCAGGAGCCCCCACTGTGACCCTGCTGAACAGGGGAGTGAAATGAAATTGGTATTCCAGAGGGGAGAGTGAAATGAAATTGATATTCCAGAGGGAGGAGTGAAATGATGTTGATATTGCAGAGGGCTGGGGTGGACCCGGGCAGATCTCCCTGTCCTGGGGTGGATCAGGGCAGGGCCAGGAAAATCCCTAAAAGCACCCGTGGTGTTCCTGTTTGCTGGGCACGGAGGGAGCCCCAGGCCTGGGGGAAGGTGCTGGAAGTGGCAGCAGCAGCATTTCCTTAGGAACACACAGAGACACACATAAACACACATACATACACACACACACACACATACATACACATACACACACACACAGAGACACACACACACACAGACACACACACACACATACACACACAGACACACACAGACACACACATGTACACACACACACATACACACACACACATACGCAGGGTGTGCTATCTCACACACACACACAGACACATACACACACACACATGTACACACACACACACACACACTCTGCTGTGCACTCCCAAACCCTTCCAGAGACTCTCCCCCTGAGCCAGAACCACCCTCAGCACAAAGGGCTCACATGGAATATAACAGCCCAAACCTGATCCAAACCAGCTCACAGAATAAACCCCTCACCCCAGGAATTAGGAACATTTACCAGCCTTTGCCCACTTCTAAACAATTGATAAAGGATTTTTCTTTTCTTTTTTTTTTTTCAGTGTGAGCCTTCCAAAGGCTTGGGCTGATCAGTGTAAGAGGCTGTGTTGGGTGGCTGAGGTTCAGAAAGGCACTCTGTAGGTTTTTTTCAGGATTGGCTCTGGGCTGAGCTGTCCCTGCTCTGTGCCAGGGCCGGGCTCCCAGCAGTGCCCAGGGCAGTGGTGGAGCCCCCAGCCCTGCAAGTGCCCCAAAACGTGTGGCTGTGGCACTTGAGGACAGGTTTGAGTGGTGGGCAGGGGGGTGCTGCTGCTGCACTGACAGTTGGACTTGATGATCTTAAAGGTCATTTCCAGCCTTGGCAATTCCATGATCCTGAAGGAAAGCTTTTCCCCGTTTGCAGATGATGATTAACGAGGCCTATCAGACATCCCACTTTAAAATCCCTTCTATCACATAAAGCCCCTTCTGTCACCTCATTCCTTATTTTATTTCAATCCATTTTCCCCTCATATTTCTTTTACGTGAGCTGTCAGAAGCAGTCTTTGCTGCTTTGTATCTGCGTGTCACATTTGCTGACAGCCCCAAAGAGAAGATTCTGGGACTGAAACCTCAGGAAATGTTAGGAGGAGGTGCCTGTGTCACCTGGGTGACACCGTGGGTGCCGCTCTTGATGGGGCTCTGGGCAGCTGGGACCAGTGGCCAGCACGTGGCTCTGTCACGGGGCTGTGCTGTCCCCTGCTCCCCTCAGCCTGCTTTCCTTCCCTGCACTTCCAGGGCAGGCAGGGCTTCCCACAGCAGAGCCACCGTGGTGGGGAAGGTGCCAACACTCCCCAGCTCCCACGGAGCATTTCACTCTGGAGGAGCCAAGGCTGCTCCTCAGGTGTTATAGAAAATAGAGGTTATTTTCAAAACACCAGGATTTTCCAAGGCAGAGGGCTGCCAGCCCAGCTCAGCCCATTCCTCTGCTCCACCTTTGCACCTCTTCTCTCCATCCTGCTCCCTCTGTCACAGAGCCCCTCCTTGGCTGCTGCTGCCACATCCCAGAGGTGGCAGAGCCCCTGCACTGCCCCAGCCCTGGCGGGGAGCAGCTGAGCTGGTGTTTGCACACAGAGCTGGTGTTGGTCACACACACAGAGTTGGTATTGGTGTTTGCACACAGAGTTGGTGCTGGTTACAACACAGAGTTGGTGCTGGTTACACACAGTTGGTGCTGGTGTTTGCACACAGAGCTGGTGTTGGTGTTAGCACACAGAGCTGGTGTTGGTTACACACAGCTGGTGCTGGTTACACACACAGTTGTTGCTGGTTACACACAGAGTTGGTGCTGGTCACACACAGAGCTGGTGCTGATGTTGGTAACATACATAGTTGGTGCTGGTGTTTGCACACAGAGCTGGTGCTGGTCACACACACAGAGTTGGTGCTGGTGTTGGTAACACACACAGTTGGTGCTGGTTACACACAGAGCTGGTGTTTGCACAGAGAGCTGGTGTTGGTCACACACAGAACTGGTGTTGGTTACACAGAGCTGGTGCTGGTTACACACAGAGCTGGTGTAAGGCAGGGTTGGGGCAGTGCTGGGGTGTGCTGTTTGCACACAGAGCTGCTGTGTCTGCAGGACCCTCTGCTGCTCTGCCCACCCAGGAGGGATCAATGGCACAAAGAGCCATTCAGGAAGGAGTTCCTGCCAATGTAAAAGCACCAGGCTGTGTTTCCTCTGCCCAGACAGGCAGCTCTTTGCAGCTCTTTGCAGCTCTTTGCATCTTTCATGAAAAGCTCATAAACCCCCAAAGCTGTAGCTTGTTCTGCAGCAGAAAGTATCATGGATTTTTTTTTTTAATGCATTTTTACTAATGCTTGTTATTCAGAGGGCCCAGGCTCTTTGATTTTCATGGCATGGAGCTGTTTTATGCAGATGCACAACTTCCAGCTAGAGACAGCTCAGAATGGAGGAAAATGAGTCTGTCCTCAAACCAACCCTGCTGTCTCTCTTCCCTCCCATAATTAGTTTTACTGTGCTTTACAGAAATGTTTCGAGGCTACTAATGGGAAAGGTTCTGAGCAGTGAATAAATAAATTTATATATATTTGAGCACATGTGAATAAATAAATATATATATATTTGAGCACATGTGAATAAATAAATGTATACATATTTGAACACATGTGAATAAATAAGTGTATCTATATTTGAGCACATGTGAATAAATAAATTTATATATATTTGAGCACATGTGAATAAATAAGTGTATATATTTGAGCACATGTGAATAAATAAATGTATACATATTTGAGCACATGTGAATAAGTAAATGTACATATATTTGAGCACATGTGAATAAGTAAATGTACATATATTTGAGCACATATGAATAAATAAATTTATATATATTTGAGTACATGTGAATAAATAAATTAATATATTTTTGAGCACTTTGGGGACCACACTGCTCTCTACCAGTCCCTGAAAGGAGTCCCTTGTACAGGGCTGGGAGTTGATCTTTTCTCCCAGGGAACAAGACTTAGGTCGGATATTAGGGAAAATTTCTTCACCAAAGCTTTGTCCAGCCCTGGCAGAGCTGCCCAGGGCAGTGGTGGGGTCACCCCTGCAGGGGTTTAGGAGAGGTGTGCAGGTGGCACTGGGGAACGTGTTCCCCTTGGCAGAGCTGGGGCAGTGCTTGGGCTGGGTGGTCTTGGAGGGTTTTTCCAGCCTGGGTGATTCTGGGACTGTCACTGAAAGTCGGTAACTGCAGGTAAAACCAAATACTGAGAAAGTCAAGAAAATGTGCAAGGACTTGTACCAAAAATCTGAACCTTGGAAAGCAATCAGTGAACTTTGTGTTAACCACTGGATATTTGGAAAAATGCTACAGGATGCAATCAAACTAGAAAAAGCAGCAAACGTGGACAGAGTGGATTGTCCAAAGCTGCTGGGGTGAAGGAATGAAGGAATGAAGGAATGAAGGGATGAAGGAATGAAGGGATGACTGTGGCTGCAGCAGCTCGGGGCTGGGTTTTGCCCTGGATGGAAAGGCAGGGCTGTGTTTGCCATCCGTGGAGGGAGGGGGTGCCTGGCTGTGCCTGGGGGTGCTGAGGAGCTGTGCCAGCTCAGGCCCTGCCTGCAGTCCCTGCTGTGCTGCTGCCTCACCCCCCTGGTTTCTGAGCTGTTCCAGGTTTCTCCTGGCAGCACCAGTGCAGGGCAGGGTTGGGGCAGTGCTGGGGTGTCCTGGGCAGGGTTGGAGCAGTGCTGGGGTGTCCTGTGCAGGGCTGGGGCAGTGCTGGGGTGTCCTGTGCAAGGTTGGGGCAGTGCTGGGGTGCCCTGGGCAGGGCTGGGGCAGTGCTGGGGTGTCCTGGGCAGGGCAGGAATTGGGGCAGTGCTGGGGTGCCCTGTGCAGGGCTGGGGCAGTGCTGGGGTGGGTGTCCTGCGCAGGGCAGGGGTTCCCCTCACTGATCCTTGGGGGTCCCTTCTCGCTCAGGGCATTCTCTGATTTAAGATTCAGTGTTTCTCCTCCTCGTTTAGCAGCTGATAATTAATTACTGCCAGTGAGAAAAGAACACCGGCTGTAATTTCTGTAGCTGGGTTCCAGATGGAGGTGGAGGTTTGGCTCCTCCCCAGCTCACAGACGCAGGCACAGACAGGGGAGGTTAGAACATGGAATAACAGACAGGTTATCTATCCCGTGTTCTCAGTGCAGGTTTGGCTCCTCCCCAGCTCACACACGCAGGCACAGGCACGATAGGTACCCAGGATAACAGACATGTTATCCCGTGTTGTCAGTGGAGTTTTAACTCCTCCCCAGCTCACACACAGTCACAGACAGGGTAGGTTAGAACATGGAATAACAGACAGGTTATCCCGTGTTCTCAGCTCTCGAGCGCTCGCAGATTAGCAGAAGGCAAACACCAAGGAGTGACAAGCACCATGTAATTGAAATTTCCTCTTGGATTAGAATGACTACTCAGAGACACTTCTCTCTAAGCCCTGATTGTCTAATTTTAGCTGCTCTTTGTTTTGTGGGTTGGCAGAAGCTGTTTAGGTGTAGCAGGCACACACCTGACCTTCAGAACAGCCGAGGATGGAGAAATTAAACAGATTAATGTGCCTGCTATTTAAGCCTCCGTGGTGGGTGGGATTTTTGGCTGCCAAAGCCCTTTTCTGTGAATATGAGACATCAAGGCCATGGATATTTCAACACACATTTTATCAGCAGTGCAAACAGAGACTTAACACAGGCGTTTTGCATAAAGAACTTTAATGTATTCACTTCAGCAGGTTATTTTTAGCTCCCAAGTGCAGTCATGTGGACGCTGATCCGCTTGTGTTGCCCCAGTAGATTGCAGACATATGTTGGAGTAAATGTGGCAGGGAAAGCGTGGCTGGGACCGGCAGAAATCCTTTTAGGATCAATTATTGACACGCTCCTTACAGAGCCTGCCCCCCGAGCTATGGGACAGGGAGGGAGGAGCAGGGTGGGCTTTGCACCCTGCCAGGCACAGCCAGGGGCTCTGTGGGTTTGTAGGATGGGCACTGTAGGATGGGGCTGACATTCCTACAGCTGAATGAAGTGGGAAGAAAAACAAGCAAAAAAAAAGAAAAAACCTGACACAGTAAAGCCAAGGAGGGGAAGATACAAATCCACCCAAATCCACAGCTACAAACTCATTCCAAGTGCTTGTACTGAACACCAAGGAAGAAATGATCCAGATTAGGCTGTTGCTGTAATGATCATAAAACAGGGTGAATGAGGTCAGCTTTCATTTTAATGTAAATTGGTTTAAACTCTGTCATAAATCTGATCTCAAAAAGCAGCCGTAAATATACACACTTGTACAGTACCTTTGGCAACATAAAACAAATAACTTCAATCTCTCTGTGTGTTTGAAAGCAGAGCAGCTGGGAGAGAAAAACCCTTGCACTGAAGGGAACACTTTGTTCCAACTAACATTTTCTTTTCTAATTCTCTGGCTAGATAAGAAATTACTTTAAAATGCCTCATATCCACTGAACCATGTTAAAAATGGTTTGGGGATGTGAGAAAAACAAAAATCCTTATAAATGGCTTTTCTCTCATGAGCAGTTCTGGGTTTTATCCTCGATAAAACGGGGCAAGTTGGAGCATGAAGGGTCCTGCTCTCCTGAGCAAGGACCAGCATTTCACAGGGGCAGGTTTAATAAGTTCGAATTATCCAGTTTCCTGTTTGTGCTTTGGTGAACTCTGTTTATTGAAACTGTGTGGGGCTCCCAGCACTCCAGCCTGGTGTCTGCCTCTTCAAAGAGGAGCCAGGATCTGCTCAGCAGCTGAGCAAGAGCATCCAGAGCAAAATCAAAGGCTCCTGCTCGTGTTCTCTGGAGCAAAGCAGATTCCAGGCTGCCTGGCCAGGGTTGGAATAAGCAGGCATAGAAATGGAGAGGCCAGCCCTGAGGGAATCCAGAGAAACAAAAAGACAGTTGGATTCAAGAGGAAAGTTCAAACAGAAAAAAAGCTAATCTATAATTCTGTTATAAAGTAGGAAAAGTAAGGAAAAGCCAAAGTTTTATCTCATTCCTGTTTCGTTTCTTGGACTCTCACTGTCTCACAGGAGTCTCTGTGTGCTCTACAAACATTGTATGATTCTTCAGATTCTCTTTTCTTCCCTTAAAAAAAAAGGAAAGGAAAAAAAACCAAACCAAAAAAACACACCAAACCCCCCCCGCCCCCATAAAAACACCCAACAAAAAAGAGAGCCTGAAAGGAGAAGCAGAGGCACACTGGAGTGAGGTCTGTGCTCCCCATGCCCTGAGGGACATGGCTGGGACAGAGCAGGGACCCCGTGGGGACAGTGCAGGGACAGAGCAGGGACCCCTGTGGGAACAGAGCAGGGACACCTTGGGGACAGTGCAGGGACCCCATTGGGAATAGAGCAGGGACACCTTGGGGACAGAGCAGGGGCAGTGCAGGGACCCCACTGGGGCAGTGCAGGGACCCCTCAGGGACAGAGCAGGGACCCCTCAGGGACAGCCCCTCCTCTGTGCCCGTGCCCGGGGAGCCTTTGGGACATTCCACCTCCTGAGTCTCTCTCAGTTGTCCCTTTTGGCCAGGGGGCTCTGCTGGCAGGACCCGTCCCTGCCTGTCCCCGCAGCCCTCGGGGGCTCCCCCGGCCGTGTCTGCACCCACCCCCTGCACACCCCGTGCCAGGTCAGCAGCCAAGCGGGGCTAAGTGCAGATCCCAGCAGGAAATGGGATTTGTTTTATTTTATTGCCCAGCATCCACACCTGACAGCCCAGAGCAGCCACCCGGGCACACCAGCTCCAAGCTCCCATGGTTTTACTGCTGAGCAGGGGAGTATGGATTTTTACTCCATGTTCTCTAGGAAAAAGTATTGATTTGGCACAAGGGACATCAATAAATCCAAATAACTGAATAAAGATTCTGAAGCCGGCCTTAAAAAATAATAATAATAATAATAAAAAGTGCAGCTGATAAGTGAAATGAGCCATTTATTATTCTGAAAACCACATTGGTTGCACCATTTGAATTCTTTGCTGAGTGCTGGCTTTTCCAATTGCCTTCCATACAGTTTTCTATTCCTCTCTGCCTGTGAAATAAAACAGGCAAGGGAAGGAAGGGTAAAAGCTGTCGTTGTTATCTGCCTGTGTTTCTGGAGACTTCTCAATGGGTTTCTTTCTTAATCTGTAGGTGTTTGGGTTCAGAAATGCCAATGGTAAGTTCTGGAAAATGCTTAAGCTCCTTGAAACAGAAAGAACATTTTCCTTTTCATTCAATTTTGTTTCTGGTTTTCATCAAAATTTTATTCTTTGAAGCTTTCTGTTCATGTGCACAGCTCGCAGACAGCTCTGGCAGCTGCAGCTCTGCTCTGCCCCCCAATTCTCAGCCTCGTGTGAAAGGGGTGTGTAGGAAGAAGCAGGGAAATGTCAGTGCAAGTGTGCACTGCTGTACACCTGAGCTCTGTGAGTAACAGCCCATTAGCAGCGCTCTGCATCCCTCACTTGTTCACCCAGCCCACGTCAGCTCTCTGCCAATTTGTGTGGTTGGGCTGTAAACCAGGCGTGTGAAATGCAGCTCCAAAGAAATCAATCATTATTGGGGATAATCTGCTGTAATCTGTTAAATGCAGCAGCTTTGGGCCAATTCTCCCGGGCCGTTCTGCTCTGCTGTGTGCTCGTTCCCAGCTCGGGGCTGGGGCGGCTCTGCCCCGTTAAATCCATTCCCTTTTCTGCCTTTTCATTCAGCAGCTTCCACCTCCAGCTCTGACATTCTCTGCGCCTTCACCTCAGGGAGGGAGGCAGGATAAAGTGGGGATAAATCTGGGAAAATAACCTGAGGGATGCTGGCCCTGCTCTCTGTGTCCCCCAGCCCTGGGTGATGCTCTCTGTGCTCATAAAGGGGCCAGCAGGGCCTGGGCTGAGGGGCAGTGCCAGCACAGCTGCATTCCTGTGCTGGGAAGATGGGAATTCTGTGGGATGTGCTCCTGGCCAGCCTGGGCTCAGGGGCACAGCCAGCACAGCTGCATTCCTGTGCTGGGAAAATGGGAATTCTGGTCCTGGCCATCCTGGGCTGAGGGGCACAACCAGCACCAGCTGCATTCCTGTGCTGGGGAAATGGGAATTCTGTGGGATGTGCTCCTGGCCAGCCCCAACTGAGGGGCACAGCCAGCACAGCTGCATTCCTGTGCTGGGAACATGGGAATTCTGTGGGATGTGTTCCTGGCCATCCTGGGCTCAGGGGCACAGCCAGCACAGCTGCATTCCTGTGCTGGGAAGATGGGAATTCTGCTCCTGGCCAGCCCGGGGGCTCAGGGGCTCTCACCGAGGTGTTTCCATGCCCGTCTGATCCTCCTCCTCCTCTGCAGCAGGGACTGTTCCTTCTGTTCCTGCCCTGGGGACACTGGTGGGGCTGCCAGGTGCCAGGTGCCACCTTACCTGCCTGCAGCCACCAGCCACGGCCCAGCTGCTCAGCTCAGCTCTGCTTGGAGATCCTTGTCCCTTTAATATTTTTCCACCATCTGCTGGCAAATTCACCAGTCCACAGGACTGGTGAGCACTGGTGGAAACACAGAGCGTTGCTCTATTTCGAGCAGGGTATAATCAGGGAGGAAGAGTGTATAAATAAAACATCCTGCACACAATCTGGCCGGATGAGGCCTCCCATCTGCATCTGCCGGGGCTGCCAGGGACAGGCGCCTCGGGCAGGGGCTGTGCTGGTGACAGGAGGGGACAGGGCCCCCAGCCCCACTCCTGGGGCTGGACAAGCCAAGGGTGTTGTGGTTTGGAGCCTCAGCAGCTGCATGACTGGCAGGGGAAGGGAGGAGAGTGCTGCCCTGGCAGCCCAGGCCGCTCCATGGCTCCCTGCTCCCACACGGGGAGAGCCTTGGCAAAGCCCTCGAGGAGATCCTGGCTGCAGGCAAATCCTGGTGTAAAAATTAATTTTATGCCGTTCCATCTTTGGGGACCTGTGATGGCCTGTCCTCAGGTGGTGGCTGTCCCTGAGGCCGGGCTGGCTGCCGGCCCTGGTGGCACCGTGCCAGGCTCTCGTGGCTCTGACGTGGCAGCACCAGGCAGGGGTTGGTGAAATCTCTGCTCGCTCTCTGGGGAGAATTTTTCCATCCCTCTCCAGTGCTACCAAAGGCTTTTGAAATCCAAACATCTTCATTAATGCCTGCTCTACCCCTTTATAAACCTACTAAATATAAAGGGGAGAGACAAAAGGAATATAGGCTGAAAAAAACGAGCTGTAATTAAGCAGTGTCAGATGCCTGCAGTGTAAGTGGGAAATCTGAATAAAGACAATGGCATGTGTGAGTTAAGGGTGTGAGTCAGCCTGGAGTCAGCACAGATTGTAAGAGCTGCCTCTGGATTGTCTCCAAGGCCTAAAGCTGTACAAAAATAGGCTTCCATTGGTGGTACAGTAGTGAGGGACGTCCTGCACAGGCAGTTTGGCCTCAGAGAGTTCTACACTCATTGACTCTGAGCATGAGAAATGTGTCTCTGTCCTTGTGCTGTACGTGAACTTCAAGGCTTTGAGTTTTGACTTTGAGTTAAATGTTCAGGAGCCCTTAGATCTGAATTTCATGAGGGATATGCTTTTGTACCATGAAAAGTTGCAGCTGGAGCACCAAAACAAATAGGTTTGAACGGAAACTTTGATGTTTGTTGAGGTTTTTTGGGTTTTTTTTTCACATTTCCAAATGTTTTCACAAGTCCTGTATTTCCTGGAGTTCAGGGTAAGAAATGAAGTGACCATTGTCTGTCATCCCATCTGCTTGGCACGCCCCTGATGTGCTCTGCTTTCCTTTCCAATGGCAAGAGGTTTTTCCTTGAGGAAGGAAACACATTTCTTGGTGTTGCTGAATTGACCACTGTGACTGCTTGGGTTTGCTCTGCAGTGAATGCTGCCCTGAGGGGAAAGCAGCAGGGGCTGTGGGAGGTGGGTGCCAGCCCCCATGGACAAGGCAGCAGGACCTGAGGGAGGTGATACCAGCCCCCAGGCACAGGGCAGCAGGACCTGAGGGAGGTGGGTGCCAGCCCCCATGGACAAGGCAGCTGGGGCTGAGGGGGGTGGGTGCCAGCCCCCATGGACAAGGCAGCTGGGGCTGAGGGAGGTGGGTGCCAGCCCCCAGGAATGAGGCAGCAGGAGCTGAGGGAGGTGATGCCAGCCCCCAGGCACAGGGCAGCAGGAGCTGAGGGAGATGGGTGCCAGCCCCCATGGACAAGGCAGCAGGAGCTGAGGGAGGTGATGCCAGCCCCCATGGACAAGGCAGCAGGGGCTGTGGGAGGTGATACCAGCCCCCACGCACAGAGCAGCAGGAGCTGCGTGCCCACAGTGACCAGGGCCAGCCTTGCCCTGGGGATGCTGCCCGGGAAGGTCCCACACCAATCCCAGGCCCCGTTAAATGCCCATCAAACCCAGCAGCAGCTGGCAAGCCCCGGGTACCCAGAGGGGTTTGCAGTGACAGAGATGAAAGCAGCAGGTGTCTGTGAACAGAACAGCACTCAGAAATACTGCAGTGTTAAACAGAGTGGTCACCACCCCGGGAAATGCAGAGGGCAGAGTTCTGCAGGTGGCTCTGCAGCCCTGCAGGGCTCGTCCCTCTGCCTGAGCCCGCCCGGGCTCGGCTCCCCGGGGGCAGCGGTGCCCGAGGTGCCTGGGAGCTGCACGGGCAGAGTCCTTGCCCCAGGAGCAGCAGCCCTTCCAGGAGCAGGGGAACAGATGGCAGGGATGATGTGTGATGGGCTGTCACAGGAATCACAGCGAGGCAGCAGCTGCACCGAGCGGCTGAGCGCAGAATCTGCTCTCCGTGCTAGGCAGGGAGGAAAATTGGCATTATTTAGTTTGGAGAAGGATTCCTCCTGCTTCTCTAGAAGGCTCCAGCTAGCTGATTCCTTGTCTCACCAGCTGATAAGGAGCTGACATGTTTGAAAATCTCCGTGATGTCCTGGCAGCTGCAGTGTTGAGGTTCCTGGCCATCAGTGATGGGTGTCTCAAAGGGGCCAAGGAGCAACTGGCAGGGACCTCTCTGTCCTCAGAGATTACAGAAACATTTCTGTGCTGGATGCTCTGTGGAGACGAGTCTGCAGGGAGGGACAAGCAGGAAAAGCAAGGCAGTGATAATTCAGTCCAGGAACCCTCGGTAGAACAGGGAACAGGGAGAACACCTGACCCAGGACAGCAGGGGGGTGGCAGCAGCTGCAGTCGGAGGTGGGATGCTGAGATCCACACGGGAAAGGCCTTAGAGACAGGGGTGGGAGGTTGGGATACTGCCAGGGTATCTGGGCAGTCAAATGCCAAAGCTTCCTCACTCAAGAGCCATCTAGAAACAAAAAGAGGGCCCTTTGTTGTTGTAAAAGCAGCGCTGTCATTCCAGTCCTTCTCTTGGGCATCGCAGGGCACAGGGACAGAACCAGGGGAACCCTCAGGGACCAAGGGGATTTCTGTGCCTCGGGTGCTCCTGTTAACAGCTGGCTGAGCCTTTCTGTGCCCGGGTGGCCAAGGAAAGGGATTGAGAAGCCACAAAGCCCAGAGGTTCTCCTCCAGTGTTTGCTCCTCTCCGGTGTCTGTGGGCAGAGCGAGCTGCCCCCGCTGCTCCGAGGGGAGCACCAAAATTCACCCCCTTCCCTCAGCCTCACAGGGACCCTTCCAGGCTCAGAGCAAATCACAGAGTGAAAGGTTTGTAAATAAACAAAATCCCCATAAATCACAGCCTGTCACGGCCCAGAGCTGAGGAGAGAGCTGCAAACAGAGCCTGACTGGAGAGCAGCAACAGGCAAAGACAATGCTGAGGGTTTGCAGCAGACAGAGAATTATCTTTGCCATCTGCTTTTTGCTAACACCCATTTATAGAAGAAACTAACATTTGGAAACACTGAGCGCTGATTGTTGTGCCTGTGGAATAATTTTCCACTGGATACAATTAATCATTAAGCCAGCAGAGGACTCGTCCCAGCGCTGCTCCAGCTGCAAGCAGAACACCTGCTGGAACATCCAAGTTCAGCAGGAAGGAACTTTCCTTTGGAAACTCCCCTGGAAAGTGAGAGGGAAGCTGGGGTGAGGGTGTGAGCTCTGCGAGGAGTGGAGGACGTGGTGAATTTTTAGAGTAAATGCATTTCTGCTGCTGTCCCTTGTCCCAAAATCCAGGTTGGGCTGGGGAAGAAGGCAGGCAGGGGCTGCAGGAGTCTCCACACACACGGAGCAAGGCAAGGCTGCTCTGGGCAGGTGCAATAAGCCAGGCAGGCTGGAGAGCAGCTAGAGGTGATCACAATCAATTACAGTTGATTAAAAGCCTCGAGAAGCCAATGTATTGGAAAGAAAAACAAATAGCGACTCTGCAAAAAAGTTAATCAATAACCAGCCAAGCAGCAACCAATTAAAAGGGGGAAATATCCTTATTGTCCCTGAAATGGGTAATATTCCTTCTCCAGCCTCCCAGAGCGTGCTGTCCCCAGGGGAGAGGAGGAGGAGGAGGAGGAGGAGGAGGAGGAGGAGGAGGAGGAGGAGGAGGAGGAGGAGGAGGAGGAGGGTTCCATCCTCACAGAGTGTCCTGCCCACCCAGGGCTGCAGGGCTTGAGGAGCTCCTGGGGGTGCAGTGCCTTTTCTGTCTCTGAGCAATTAAAACACTGGAAACTCTCTCTGCCCCACCAGTCCCAGCATCCTGACTGGAATTTCTGATTTTGGGGGCTTTGCCCTGACCTGTGCCGTTGTCACTGAGGCTGTGTGGAATTTCTGATTTTGGGGGCTTTGCCCTGACCTGTGCTGTTGTCACTGAGGCTGTGTGGGATTTCTCATTTTGGGGGCTTTGCCCTGACCTGTGCTGTTGTCACTGAGGCTGTGTGGAATTTCTGATTTTGGGGGCTTTGCCCTGACCTGTGCTGTTGTCACTGAGGCTGTGGGTTGCCGTGGGTGCCCCTGCCCAGCTCGGGGGGAGGGATGCTCCCTCTGAGGCTGCACAAAATACCCACACAGAGGTTTCTACCCAAAAGCCTGGGCTGCCCTGCTAAATTACTGTGATGGAAGAGTTTACTCTCTGGCATGAAGTGACAAAGAGAATTTTCTATGAAGAAAACTGAAAGTGAACAAGACATTATACAAACCATTAAAAATTTGCCTTTTTTTTTTTGGTTAGCAACAGCTTCTGGCAAGATGAATAATTTGGAAGTGAAAGTCATATTTTGAGACAGAGCAGGAGCCCTTGATCTGAAACTAATTTGTTGTCAAAAAGAGTTAAGGGATTTTAAGCTGGGCTTTATCTCGAGCAGAATAACACAATGTAAACACGGGGACCTGCCCAGCTCCCCCACTGCCACAACTACTTTGTGCTGCTTTAAGTCCTCTTGGGGATGGTGTGGAGGTGGTGAGGCAGGGGCAGCAGGTCTGGGTTCCTCTTTGGCTGTGGTGAGCACCTCAGGGTGACTGGGGCAGTTTGGGACAGAGGGAAATGATCCCAGCAGAGGCTGGGGTCACTGGGGGAGGGAATGAGGAAGGGCAGAGCCTGCAGGGATGGAGCAGAGGGCAGGAACACCAACCCTGCCCCTCAGTTTGGGATTTTTTGTCCTCCTGAACAGCCCCGGGCACTGCCCAGCAGTGCAGCCCTGCTCTGTACTCTGTGCCCTGTGCTCTGTGCCCTGTGCCCGTGCTCAGGGAGGGCTGGCCCTGCCCGGGGGGCACTGACCAGGTTGACAGGGTGGGATTTGGGGTGTCCTGTGCAGGGCCAGGAGCTGGACTGGGATGATCCTTGCGGGTCCCTTCCAGCTCAGGATAATCTGTGATTCCATGAAATCCACAAAGGAGTTCATAGTGGTTGGTCAGGTTATTTATTGCCAATAATTTACACAAATAACTTGGACATTTTTGGTCAATACATTATTTGTGGTTGGTTTTCTGTCATTAATTGCTCAGCCCCTGAGGCACTGGTATAATGCTCAATTAGTGATTAATTCACTGATTGCCACCTTTCCCCTCTGTGGGATGTGAGGGACTGCAGCCCTCGTTCCCTCCTGGGGTGGACATTGATGGCCCAGGGCATCACCCACGTCTCCATCACAGGGAGCAAAGCTCCTTCCTGGCTGTGATTTCATGGAGGAAAAGCTGTTTGCAGAGAAGGGGATTGGGGAGAACCTGAACTGCTCCGTGCCAGGGGTGCAGGCAGCAGTGACACCTCCCTGCCCTGAGCACAGCCACCCCTCCCGGGATGCTGCAGCAGCACCAGTGCAGCACAGCTGCAGTGCCAGGACACAGGGATGGCTCCCAGTGCCAGAGGCAGGGCTGGATGGGATTTGGGGCAGGAATTGTTCCCTGTGATGGGCAGGCCCTGGCACAGGTGCCCAGAGCAGCTGTGGCTGCCCTGGATCCCTGGCAGTGTCCCAGGTCAGGCTGGACATTGGAGCAGCCTGGGACAGTGGGAGGGGTCCCTGCCAGGGCAGGGGTGACACTGGAGGGGCTTTGGGATCCCTTCCCACCCGAGCCAGTCTGGGATTCAGTGATCAAAGCAGGCCAAGCCCGTGATCCTGTGCCTGCTGGGGGTGCTGCACAGCTGGGGTGTCCCCCCAGCCCTGGGCCGGTGCCCCTGGCAGCACCAGAGCTGACCCCTCCTCGGGGGCACAGGGAATGCCCTGGAGCTCAGCAGAGGTGAGGATGGGATGGATGGTGCTGCACTGCAGGCACAGCTCCATGTCGGGGTTATTTTGTGTTCCCTGCTGGAATTGCCTCCTCCTGGCCCAGAGAGGGATCTCTGGTGCTGTCAGAGGGGCTCAGCCACCACTGGGGAGCTGCTCTGCCACAGAAATCATTCCTGGCCTGACGGGGCTGCTGTCACACCCAGCGTGTGCTGAGTAAACAGGATCACGGAGCAAAGACTTCATTATAAAGCTAATGGTGTAAAACTTTTATGATTTGTGGAAAATTGGTCATTAGCTGCAGGAGTGTGAAAACCAAACATTTTTCCCTGACACTTCCTCTCAGCCACATCGAGCAAACACAGGCTGGAAAATGTAGAGGCATCATACGTTACCCCAAGTGGTTAAAGGGGATGGATTGAATTTCCCTGGGCTGGTTTCTGGTTGCTGGATGCAGTTTAGCTGCCACATCTGCAGGGTCACAGTTACAGCCACCCTTCCACAGAGCCAGCAGGGCTGGTGGGCAGGGCTGGAGCCCTGCCCTGGGACAGGCTGGAAAACGCCTGAACGAGGAGCCAGAGCTTCACCTTTCTGATCCAAACACCTCCCACTGCCGTGAGAGTGGGAAAGAGCTCCTCTGCTCCCTGGGACAAAGCAGGAAACTTCCCAGCTGCCATCAGCTGGGGCACATGTGAGGATGGGCCCAATTAGCCTCCCAGATTCGAGTTTGTATCCAATCAAAAAGATTATTAATGAGAACTAGGTCACTCTTAATTAGCTGCTGTTAACGTGGTAGCTTCCCCTCTCCCAAAGACATCACTTTTTCTGATAGTAACCATCGAGTTCTCTTTCTCAGAGCAATTATCCCATCAAAACTGGTTGCTCTCACAGTTACCAATTTTCATACTAATGCATTAATTGCCCCTGGCTTACCCACTGTCTAATCAGCAAGGTGGGTATTAGTTTCTGGAAATGATTGATTTCAAGGGACTTTGTGCTTAATTACATTTTAGCAAGCTCTGTTTTGGATCCTTAGAGAAGAGAAGCGTTTTCTGTTTGCCTTTGAACTGGCTGTGTTGGAGGGATCCAAGAATCTAAATTATTCCATTCATTCTTAAGCGTGCTCGTCATGAGATGGGGGAGTTTTGTCACTTCTGATTCATCTTTGCCCAGAAGAGCTCACCCCAATTGTAGGGTTTGCATTAATAAGTAAGTTTGCTTTAAAAAATAATGATTACATTATATATATCTGCGTGTCAGGCGTGGAGAGAGTGGAGTGATCTCTCAAAATGTAATTTGTATATCAATCACTTAACTCGATGGTTTGGGATGAAATGTGCTATATAAATGCAAGGCCATAATTTATCTTCTTTCTTCTTGTGTCTCAGTTTAATTGCACCTTTATTGCCCACTCTCCCTGCCAGAACCTCGAGCTGGAGGGCTGGGGCAGAGCAGGGCCCAGCTCTGGCAGTGCTGGGGGCTGAGAGCTCCTGGATTCAGGGATGTTCTGGAAACTTCTCGTAGCCAGCCCTGGGATCATTGTGTGCCAGGCTTCTTCATGGAATCTCAGAATTCCAGAATGGGCTGGGTTGAAGGGACCTCAAAGCCCACCCAGTGCCACCCCTGCCATGGCAGGGACACCTCCACTGCCCCAGGGTGCTCCAAACCCCAGTGTCCAACCTTGGGCACTGCCAGGGATCCAGGGGCAGCCCCAGCTGCTCTGGGCACCTGTGCCAGGCCCTGCCCGCCCTCCCAGGGAAGGATTTCTTCCCGAAATCCCACTAAAGCTGCCCTCCCCAGCCCCTGGCTCCATCCCACACACACCTGCTGGGGTGATTTTGAGGTGGTGGAAGATGCTGCCACTGATCTGCAGGAGTCGATCTCTGACTCCCCTTTACTTCTAAAATCCACATTTGTTATGAGCAGAAAGACTTTGGTATTCCCTGCCTGCAACCCCAGAGTGAGAGATCTCCAGTTAATGCACAGATTTCCAATGGAAGCGGCCTGGGGAGGAGGGAAAGGGAAATGGGAGGATGAAGACCATTTTGTTTACAACCTTTAGGAATTTCTTTTCAGCTGGGGCCTTTTATGAGGGGGTGTACAGACAGATCTGACTGTTCCTGTCATATTTTTGCCACAGGCTCATTATTTCTGCTTAGAAATGGCCTCATTAATCAAATGTTCTGGGAACACATGTGATCAGTGGTATCAAAATCACTAATCATCATTAAGAAGCAGCGAAAATTCATTTTTGCCTGCAGTTTGCTAGACCTTACTTAGAGCAGAAGGCATTTTCCCACCTTCTCCCCAGCCCTGAGCCAAAGGCTGGCAGGAGCAGCAGGCAGCTGCAGCTCCAGCACAGGGCTGCCAATCCCAGAGAGGAGGACCAAGAACAGCAGGTCGTGGGCTACATCTCGAGACACCAAAAGCTGGAAATAGCTGCAGGCTCAGCGTGGAGGGGGAAATGTCTGGGCTTGGCTGCTGTACCCCAGCTCAGCAGGGATGAGCACAGCCACAGCTCAGGTGCCCTGTGTCCCTCTAGGTGAATTCCCTGTGCCTGAACTGCTCCAAACAACTTGAAATTGTGTGGATCAAGCAACTAACCAATGTGCAAGTGCAGGAGGGAGAGAACATGAGGAATTCAGCAATTTGCAGCACCCTCCCCATTCACACCCTGGCTCCGAGGGCTCCCGGGCTGGCTGGGGTGTGAACAGGGATGGAGGATGGAGCTCTGGGGCTGGGGGCTCTGTCAGGAGCTCAGAGCATCCTCACTGCTGCCCTCCCACCCCAAACTGCCCCAGCCACCCTCCCACTGCCCTCCCCGGGCTGGGACAGGGGCAGGAGCTGATCCCAGGGACAGACACAGGAGCTGATCCCAGGGACAGGAGCTGATCCCAGGGACAGGAGCTGATCCCAGGGACAGAGCAGGAGCTGATCCCAGGGACAGGGGCAGGAGCTGATCCCAGGGGCAGGAGCTGATCCCAGGGACAGAGGCAGGAGCTGATCCCAGGGGCAGGAGCTGATCCCGGGACAGGAGCTGATCCCAGGGACAGGAGCTGATCCCAGGGACAGGACAGGAGCTGATCCCAGGGACAGGGACAGGAGCTGATCCCAGGGACAGGAGCTGATCCCAGGGACAGGAGCTGATCCCAGGGACAGGGACAGGAGCTGATCCCAGGGACAGGAGCTGATCCCAGGGGCAGGAGCTGATCCCAGGGACAGGAGCTGATCCCAGGGACAGCGCCCAGCACGGGCAGGAGCCGGGCTGGGGCTCTGCAGGCTGGGAGGAAAATGCTGGAAGTGGTGGGGGCAGAGGGGGGACTGGAGAAAGTGTTTTTCTACTTGAAAAATGATAAAATTTTGATAACTTCAAGCCAGCTCGAGCGGCAGACAGGCAGCTCAGACAAATGTATAAAACATCAAAAGGCACAGGATGGAGAGCTCCAAATATAGATCCCTGCAATGCAATTCATTCCTGAAGCAGAGAGGGGAGACTTTGCCATGACATGTTGTGTTGCAGCCCCATTTCCACATGTGCAATGAGCCGAGATGAAAAGGATTGCAGGGACCTGTGCAGCAGTCTCAGAGATTGAGTGAAAAACCCCACAAAAATTAAATGAGTGCATGAGAAGTTAAAAGGAGGATATGCTCAAAGTGCTGAAGTATTTTGCAGCTTGCCAAAGAGAGAAAAAACCCCTCAAATTCCACCATGTGAGGACTTTGAAACCATGACAAAGATAGAAGGGATAGATTTGGGATTCAGGTGGAGCAGCTCTCAGTGGAGGGTGTTTAACTGTTTCATTTGTTGCAGTTTAGCTGCAAGGGGAATTATTTCCTGCTGCTGGGAGGAGCGGGCACAGCCACAGAGAGCCCTTGGAGGGCACAGGGCTGTGCCCCTGGAAAAGCAGGAATCCTCCCGGGGCAGAGAGCCCTTGGAGGGCACAGGGCTGTGCCCCTGGAAAAGCAGGAATCCTCCTGGAGCAGAGAGCCCTTGGAGGGTGCAGGGCTGTGCCCCTGGAAAAGCAGGAATCCTCCTGGAGCAGAGAGCCCTTGGAGGGCACAGGGCTGTGCTCCTGGAAAAGCAGGAATCCTCCCGGGGCAGAGAGCCCTTGGAGGGCACAGGGTTCAGCTCCTGGAAAAGCAGGAACCCTCCCAGAGCCAGGAGGAGGCGAGCCGTGATTCCTGTCTGCTCCTGAGCACAGGCTCAGTACGGGCCTCGAGCCCTCTTGGCATCAATTAAAGAAAAAAATAAATCAGTGCAGCCTGAAGATGCTGTCCCAGCCCCTCTGCCCTTAAAGGTGCCTGAGTGGTTTTTCTAAGCTCATCCTCCAGCTGAAGAAGAGACCCCAGCGCTGCGGGGGGACCCCTCAGAGCCCCCCAAAGGGCTGATGGAGATCAGGCTGCTGATCCAAGGGGCTGCTTGGAGCCCGTGGGGCTCTGCCAGGGCAGAGAGCCTGGCACAGCACAGGGCAGCACCATTATCCTCTGGACTTTTCTGGAATTACCAGCTAACTCACTCCTCCTGACTCAGGCAATCCTCTCCCATAAGCTCCAAATATTTCTGATTCATCTGGCTCCCATTTCTGTGTCAGTCAACAGCAGAAGTTCTCTGGATAAGCAAGTGGGCGTAGGGAGAATCTCATGATTAGTCAATGCTAATTAATGTCCACTTAGAGTAATCATTAGCAGGGTTTAATAATTTGTGAATCTGATCTCCCTAAATAACCAGCAATGATTACGAGGAATGCTCAGCTGAGAACTCAGTTAACCCTTGGTGGCACAGATCTTGTTTGGCAGCCACAGGATCCTGGGCTGTCAGCAGAGAGCACTTTGCTCATTCCATTTATCTACAGACAGAAATGTTACTAAACTGTTATTAATTCTCAGTTAAAGGTTTAATGGGGCAGTTTACATACTGCTGTGGTTTCATAGGGTCACAGGCTGGTTTGGGTGGGAAGGGACCCCAAATTCACCCCCTCCCAGGGACACCTCCCACTGCCCCAGGGCGCTCCAGCCCTGTCCAGCACTTCAGGGATGGGGAAACTTTATCCCAGCCCATGGGGCAAACGTGCCAGGGCAGTGTGGCAGTGCTGTGCCTGCAGCCCTGCAGGCCCTGGGTGTCCGTGGGAGGAACAAAGCTCCAGCACCGTTCCTGCCCTGGGCTGCCCCCACCAGCACCCAGAAACTGCACCAGGGGCAGTGTGAGGTGCAGGTGGGACCACCCACACCAGCTCTGACTCTGTGTGCTTTCTGGAGAACTTAGGACAAAATTCTTTTTTTCCACATAAAACTTGGGCCCAGGCAGGTGTGCTCCCGGTGTCCCTGCAGAACCCCCAGCCCAGGGCATGAGGGAAGAGCAAATCTGCCCTGATGGGATTGGAGCTGCACTTGCAGAGCAGCCTGAGCCTTCCAAACCAGGAGCACTCACACCAAACCTGCCCTGCAGATCGCCAGGGCACCGAGCAGCCCCGGCAGGGCACACAGCAGTGGGGTTATCCCACAGCAGCCGGGTTATCCCACAGCAGCCGGGTTATCCCACAGCATTGGGGTTATCCCACAGCAGCCAGGTTATCCCACAGCAGCCGGGTTATCCCACAGCAGTGAGGTTATCCCACAGCAGTTGGGTTATCCCACAGCAGCCAGGTTATCCCCACAGCAGCTGAGTTATCCCCACAGCAGCCAGGTTATCCCACAGCAGCCGGGTTATCCCCACAGCAGTGAGGTTATCCCACAGCAGCCAGGTTATCCCACAGCAGTGGGGTTATCCCCACAGCATTGGGGTTATCCCCACAGCAGGCAGGTTATCCCACAGCAGCTGAGTTATCCCCACAGCAGCCAGGTTATCCCACAGCAGCCAGGTTATCCCACAGCAGCCAGGTTATCCCCACAGCAGCTGGGTTATCCCACAGCAGCCACCAGGAGCAGGATCTGGGGATGGGCACCGTGGGGCTGAGCAGTGACCGTGCACCTCATCTCTGAGCACAGAGCCCCCAAAGTGAGCACTGCTCTTTCTGGTGCTCTGATTGTTGAGTATACAAATTAGGCAAAGATAAAAAAAATCATTAAAATGCAATCATAGCGGTGATATTAGTTTATGACTATATAAGTACATTAAAAGACCAACTTCATAGGCCTTTATGTGCTTAATAAAGCTGAATAATTTGCCGGAAAAAGATCAGTGGTGGCAGCAGCAAAGTAGATTTTTTATCTCTGTTTGACTTCAGGCACACTCAGGTATAGAAAGAAAAACCATTACTGTATTTCAGATCACAGGTTTCCATACTGGGATGAAGAACAACAATTCTAGTCCAGAAAAAGAAGTAAAAAAGACAATGATGTGCAGATTCTCCCTCACAGCATGGGGTGGGGTTGAAAGGATTGCTGCACCTCATTGGCACCGTGCCTGCTTTCCATCCTAATCCTTCCCCTTCCTTCTTCTCCCAGGATGAAAGGGAGGAAAAGTTCTGTGATCAGATTCATCTCTTGCAGGCAGAGGCTGCTCATGCAGGGTCCTGTTTCTGTGGGAAGTGGTTTCTGCCCTGTCCTGCCCTGTCCCCAGGTGTCCCCAGGTGTCCCCAGGTGTCCCCACCCTGCTGAGGCTGCCCAGGACTCTCCAGGGCACTCACTCCATTTCCCACCCCCCATTCTGTGCTGTTTATTCAGTGGCAGCCCCAGCCCTGGGATGATCCGGGGCGTGTCCCGTCCTTGGGGATCAGAGGATTTGTGTCAGAGCCAGTCCTTGGTACCCAGAGTTGTTTTTACCAGTTCTTTGCATGTTTTCCTCTATTTTTAAAGCTTACCTGCTGTTAAACTTGACTCCTGGGCCAGGGATGAGTGTTTGAGACAGAACACACCTCGAGGCACCCCGGCAGAGCAGCCTGATCCCCCCACTGCTGTGCCATCAGCTCCTGGGGTGCTTCACAGCCCACGGGGACAGGCACACACCTCACGAGGCTCAACAAGTCTCAGAAATACAAAGACAAAGCTCTGCCCTTCCTGCAGCAAGATGTTGCTGCTGTTTAAGGTCTGTTATCCTCCCTGTGCTCACACATTGCTGCCACCAGTGCTATAAATGGGCCGGGTGCACAGGGAAGAGCAGAGACCCCCAGGGCAGCAATCACTGGAACTGAACTGTGCAAAAGGCAGCTTTACCCTGGTGTAATTTGATCATAAAATAAATTGCCTTGCCCAAAAACTTGCTGCATGCTGGAGTTCGCCCTGATTGTTCCCATGCATTTGGAGCCAGAGGGGCTGCAGGGAACAGCTCTGGCCACGCTGCTCTGAGACTCCCAGGAAAACTGTCATGGAGCAAGTGAATATTCATGATGTGATTGAACTCATCTCTGACACGGTGCCAGTGCTCATCTCCCCCACACAGGCCTGGATGGGAACTGTGTGGGAAATGAGTCCACGCTTGGGGACAGCAGCTCCCGTGTCCCTGGCCGTGCCTGCCCGGGCTGGGGGGCTCCTGTCACCCTGGTGAGCACACTGGGGGCTCAGGCCTCCCCCAGAGCACTGAATCAGAGGCATTTGTGCCTCTGTTATAACTCTGTGATAACTCTGTGATAACTCTGTGATAACTCTGTGATAACTCTGTTAGAACCTCCCCAGCCCCAGCAGGTCAGGGTTTGTGTGGGCAGCCTGCAGGGAAGGGCAGTGGGAAATGTTGTTTGTCCTTCTGATAAACCCGAGCCCTGCTCGGTGCTGGGAGCCATTGCTGCATTTTAAACTATGCTGAAACTCCAATTATTTGTGGTTGTCAGAAATCCCAGCGTATAAAACAAATCTGCTGTCGGGGCAGGGAGCTGGGTGGGTGCTGTGCTGGGCTCTGCCTCTGTCACTCCTTGGCTTTTCTGGCTGTGAACTGGCACAGATAATATCTGGGAAATGCTAATTGCATCTCTGGTTCAATCTGTGATCAAATCTGGGGTGAGAAATGGTGCCTGGAACAGGAGAGCTGCTGTAAACCAGCAGGATTTGCAGTGCCAGGCTGGGCGTGCTGGATCTCGTACCTGCAGGGTCTCTCAATTTTTTCTGTACTTTCTGTAAGAATGCAAAGGAGCAACCAGACTCCTGTGAGAAGGGAAGAGCATTCCCCAGGCTCCTGGAGCTGTGTGAGCACTGCTGGGGCTGTGTGAGCACTGCTGGGGCTGTGAGCTGTGTGAGCACTGCTGGGGCTGAGCAGTGTGAGCACTGCTGGGGCTGTGAGCTGTGTGAGCACTGCTGGAGCTGTGTGAGCACTGCTGGGGCTGTGAGCTGTGTGAGCACTGCTGGGGCTGTGAGCTGTGTGAGCACTGCTGGGGCTGAGCTGTGTGAGCACTGCTGGGGCTGAGCTGTGTGAGCACTGCTGGAGCTGTGTGAGCACTGCTGGGGCTGTGTGAGCACTGCTGGGGCTGAGCTCTGTGAGCACTGCCTCCCTCCTGCCCCTGCACCGGGAATGGAGAGAAGGAAGAAGGGAGAAGAGAGAAAGGAGAAGGAAGAAGGGAGAAGGGAGAAGAGAGGAGACAAGAGAGAAGGTTGCAGCTGGAAGGGCCACAGGAGTGCTGGCTGAGGCAGCCCTGCTGCTCCTTCCCAGAGCCTTTCCAGCTCCCCGAGCTCAGTTTTGGGTGCTGTGAAAAGCCCCCAGGGTCTCCCCATCTCCTCTTTCTCTGGTTCCTTTTGCCATCTGCATTGTGCATCCAGCTCCCACGGTGGGAGGTTTCCATCCAGCTTTTTCCATGGTCTCTGGTAACCCAGGGGTATCTGGATGATGTTGGTTAAAAGCCTGAGGCAGAAGCTGCAGCAGAGGCAGGGATGAGAATCTCCTCTCAGACACGCAGAGGAGCTGGGAGTCTGACCACGTACCAGCCCCATTTCTGGGAAGAAATGTGAAAAATCACATTATGCAGCAGCAGAGGCAGTCACAGCCCATGGAGAGATGTGAAATCACGAGCTGATCTCGCCACCACTCGAAGGTGAGATGTTTGACTCAAAGCACTCATTGTTGGGGAAGCTTTGCTGCAAGCCATGAGCAGGAGGGTCAAGAGCCTGCCAGGAAAAGACACCATCGTGCATAAATAAATAAACCTGAGTGGAGAGGAGAGATCTAAAGCATCTGAAGTCTCAGCAGCACTGATCACAGGACTGCTCTGCCATGTGTTTGATCTGCCAGCAGAGTCCTGAAATGGGAATGGATGACAAATTGAGGAATTTGGATTTGTCTAAAAAACGAAGTCATGCAATTGGGAAGGTCACATATTTTAATTACAGACTGTGGTACCCAGAGCTGCCTTTGCACAGCAGGTAAAACTGCTGCCTGAGCTTTGATGGTACAAACATCCCGGCTGCTGCTCTGCCATTGCACCCCTGCCACAGTCTGGGGGATGTTTTCTGCATCTCCTCGGCTTCACACCAGGAGAAAATCTCTGAAATGCATTGGGAATGAGGAGAAAGCTGGGAGGAGAGCAGAGGTTATCCTGGGAGACCGGGGAGGCTGCAGGAAAGCAATAATTTGATAAATTAGAGGGCCTTTGATGACAGAACAACTCCTTGTGGTTATGAAGAGATCTGTGAGATCTGGAGGGATGAGCTGGGGAGGAGATCCATCATTTCTATGCCTAGCACTCCTTTCAGTGGGGGCAGTAGTTATTTAGTTTCTGTTCCCTTTGGTGTTTATTAATTACAAATTTAATAACTCATCAGGATTAATGAATTCAGTTGGAGGTTACTTCCAGGTTAGCCTCATGACGAAATAAATGGCATTGGAAATCCAATTAGACACAATCATACAATAATTATATAAGAACATAATCCCCTCTCTGCAAGAGCAGGACAGGTGCAGCATTTCAAACCTTTTTTCCATGGAAAACCATGAGATTACGTGCAGTCAGATGGGATTTGCAGCTGTAAATTCATGCATTCCTGCTTATCCTGAGGTGGTGGTGGAATAACGATTGCTGAAGACAAGCCCAAAGATAAACACACTTTCAGGGTCACAGGTAGGAGACCTGAGCTTATTAAAGTATGTTCTAATACTTTTCAAGTTATTTTCCTTCCCCTGGTGTACTGTGTAGGCCGTGAGCACAGAGGCTCAGAAATTCCCTGTTATTTTTACAGAGATACCACTAAAACTATTGACCCTGAACAGGTCTTGCAAACACAAAGATTTTTATAAAAGGCAAGTGAAAAAAAAAAAAAAAGTGAAAAGGTTTCAAATCTTTGAAAACAGATCATGGAAAAGCTTCTAAGGGCTGAGCATCTTCCCTGTTAATAAACCCCAGTGCTGCAGACATGGAGCTGGCTGTGAGACACTGCTGCACTCTGGGGAGCTGGGATGGAGGTGGGCACGGTGGTTTAAATGCTCTGAATCCAGGGAACTGATTTCCCTGAACAGCAGCTGAGACCCAGAGAACCTCTGAAAGATGAGTGACAATTGGTGGCTACAGCTGAGAGAGATAGATATATTTTATATATATTCCACATCTATTTATATATGTTTATTTACATATATTCCTTTACTCGGAGGGTGCTGAGGCCCTGGCACAGGTGCCCAGAGCAGCTGTGGCTGCCCCTGCATCCCTGGCAGTGCCCAGGGCCAGGCTGGGCAGGGCTGGGAGCAGCCTGGGACAGTGGGAGGGGTCCCTGCCATGGCTGGGGGAGGAAATGAGATGAGTTTTAAAGCCCCTTCCAACCCAAACCACTCTGTGATTATGTATTTCTCAAAATAGACACATATATATGTATGTATGTATGTGTGTATATATATCCCTGATAACCCAAGGAGCAGCAGCATCAGGACCAGCTGCTGTTTATCCCTCCCAGCTCTGGCAGGATGTCCCATATTTTTTAGTGTCTTTTGACCCAAAATAACTGTGCCTTTCCCTCAGCTTCCCCCGGGCCGAGGGCAGGCAGTGGGATGTGTTCCCGCGGGCTCCAGGGCCAGGGGAAACACCGGGGGCAGCCGAGCTGGGCTGGGCTGGGCTGGGCTGGGCTGGGCTGGGCTGGTCCGGGCCGGGCTGGGCTGGGCTGGGCCGGGCTGGGCTGGGCTGGGCTTGCCTGGAAGCGGCTCCAAGGGTGATCAGCGCTGCCTGGAGTCACCAACAGCCCTCCACAGGAAAGGGGTGGGCACGCTGTGCTGTTGTTGCCTCCTGGCCCTTCGTGCCAATTTTCTGATTAATAACATCCCAAGCCACTTGATGCACTATTGATTCTGAGTTCAATAAGAAGAACTGGCAGCTTCTGGCAAGATCACATCATTTTTCCTCAGAAAAATTTTCCCTAATATTCAACCTGAACCTTCCCTGGCCGTTCCCTCTGCTCCTGTCCCTGTTCCCTGGGATGAGATCCCAAAGCCCCCCGGCTGTCCCCTCCTGGCAGGGAGTTCTGCAGAGCCAGAAATTCCCCCTGGGCCACCTTTTTTCCAGGCTCAGCTCCTTTCCAGCTCCCTCAGCCCCTCCTGGGGCTCCAGACCCTTCCCAGCCCTGCTGCCCTTCTCTGGGAGGAGAAGCCCAACCAATAAACAAAAGCTGTTCAGATCCATTAACAACCAGGAGAGAAAGGCAAATATATAACAGTGAGCAGAAGGCGGCTCAGAAAGTGTAGAGAAGCCAAGAAATATTGAGCTTTGATCCAGAGAGAGTATTTCAACAAATGCTGAATGCTTTGCAAATATTCCGTGCTTGCAGGAGCCAAAACACATGGCAAGGGAGGAGTAATGATGCCCGAGGCTCTGGGGTGGGCAGCAGGAGAGTTCCAGCACACATCTGCTGCCTCTCTGGCACTGGGGAAAGCATCCTGTACCCAAACATGGTTTTCCACAGGAGCTGACCAGGGAACAAGGCAGCTCCATCACCCCAGAGCTGCCTCTGTGCCCTGTGTTTCTGAGCAGGGGGTATATTAAGAATTTTGTTTCTTGAAATTATGCAGGAACCAGAAAAGTGAGGTTTTTCTCACTTTTTTGGCAGGGAGTTGCATTCAGTCAGGGCTGGGTTTTCAGGGATTACTGTCAGGAGGGAGAGGGGAGATGGGGAGCTCTGCCCTGGGTGTGAGGGGCCCTGTTGGTGCTCCTGGGTCCTACTGAGTCAGAGCAGGCACAAGGCCCCTCAGGTCACAGATTGTTTTCATTCCTTCTCCCCGTTAGTGCCAGGAGTCTGAGCACTCAAACCACCTCGATGTCTCCAATGTGAAAGGAGAAACGCTGCTGTCCCTGCTGGGTGGGAATGCAGCTCTGCCCGTGGTTGGATTTGGGCGAATCCAGCAAAGGCAGACCATGGCTTTCTCTTGGATGTGTTTTGCTGTGGGAAAGCCAGCCCAAAAACACGAATTTTGCTCCTTTATTTATTTATTGTTCCTGATTTTCAGCAGTCTGTGGGCCATGAATTATGTAGAGGATGCATAGCAAATGAACTGGAGCTCTGGCAGGTTCAGCACAGCTCCCGAGCCGGGCACCCAGCTCCACCTGTCTGCAGCAGCTCCTGCAGGGGTTCCTGCAGCAACTCCTGCAGGGGTTCCTGCAACAGCTCCTGCAGCAGCTCCTGCAACAGCTCCTGCAGCAGCTCCTGCAACAGCTCCTGCAACAGCTCCTGCAGCAGCTCCTGCAGGGGTTCCTGCAACAGCTCCTGCAGCAGCTCTTGCAACAGCTCCTGCAGGGGTTCCTGCAGCGACTCCTGCAACAGCTCCTGCAGCAGCTCCTGCAGGGCTTCCTGCAACAGCTCCTGCAGCAGCTCCTGCAGCAATTCCTGCAACAGCATGGAGCTTTCCAGCAGCCCCATGGGCAGAGGGGTGGCAGCCCCTGCAGTACCCCCGGGCCCCTGGAGCTCTCCAGGGGATGGTTCCTGCTGGTTCCTGATTCCTTCCCAGGGCCCTTGGGTCACACATCCCCGCCCGTGTCCACACCACCCAAACAGATCCCCCCAGTGACAGGAATCTGACCACGGAATCAAGGCCACGAATTCTCCCCTTAAAAATCAATTCTCATTTGTGCCTTGGAGCCTGGAAGCTGCCACTGACTTCCTCCTCTCAGAGCAGCTGGCACTTAGCGCTTGCTTTTTGTTTTTTAAACCCTAAGTTCTATTCTTTTTTTTTTTTTTGTTAAATCCACATTTAATCTTGCATTTGTGTGCACCAGGGAATAAGAGAAAGGTTTTATTACTTGCATTATTTATGAGTGGTATAATTTCAGGGCATCTGTATTAAACTAAAGTTCTGAGCGGAAAATAATATTAAACAAGACAAGTGTGTATATTTGTTTCATAAATCCATAAAACCTGATTAACAATGATGCTGCTAATGCTGGCTTGATCATTAGAAGACTTCCTGTATCTGGACCCGGGTGCTGCACTGGAGGCTTTGATGCATTAGGGCAGAGCCCTGCAAAGCTCCATGAACTGAAATTTGTGGTGCAGCAGGGTAGGATTTAACCAAGGCTTTGCTTTGGGGTTTGTAATTATTTTTATTACTTTCTCTGTGAATTTCAGAGCTGATTAACAATACAGGAGATGGGAACTTTGCTGTACTGTGCCAAAGCAGTGCTGGCTCCCAAAGCAAGGCTGATGCTTTGTGTTTCCTCTTCAGGTTTTCTTGCTGAAATCGTGGCTGTTCCATCCCTCTGCTCCCCGGGAATGGTTTCCAGCAGACATCTCCCCTTCCCCTGCCCCTGGGGTGCTCTGGGATGCAATTCCCTTAATCCCAGCAGCTGACAACCCACTGGGCAGTGGGACAGCCAGAAAATAGAGTTTTCTATCAATTTCCCAAATTATTTGGTGGCAGAGACAGAGTTCCAAAGTAAAGCCAGAGGAGTAAAGGGCAGATCAGGACATTCTCCTGGGTGCATTAATGAACTGCCAGCCCCCTTTGGTCTCCTCTCAGTGCTGGTAATTCATTTCCTTGAGAGCAGCATTGGTCAGGCTGGCAGGGACAGGGTGACAGGAGGGTGACAGGGCCTGGGTGACAGAAAGTGGTGATGCTCTGTCACCAAACCCTCTGTCACCAAACCCTCACCTCAGAGCCCACCCCTGAGCCAGGGCTCCCACTGCTCTGTGCAGTCACTGACACCTGAGTGATGCTGGCAGGAGCCAGGGGGGATGGACACTCCTGGGGGGCTGCAGGCTGTGGCTGCTCAGAGAAAGAAGAAATATTTTTGCTAAGAAAAAGAAAAGGAGCTGAGGACATTCGTATGCAGCTCAGTGACACAGCAACTCCCTCACAGCGAGCCTCTCCATGTGACTCCTCCACAAGTGGTGATAGAGAAAATTTTCTGCTGAAAAAAATTAGCCTGAAGGTGAAAACTTCAAAGGGGCTGAACTCTGAATCCAGCAAGAGCCTTATGCACTTGGGGCTGAGAGGGGCCAGTGTTGATAAAGCACTTCAAACCCTGCCCAGCCTGTGATCAGCTCCTCCCGCAGCAGGAGCCGGCTCTGGGCAGCCCTGAGCACCAGGGGGGCCAGAGGGGATGAAAGGCTCTGAAATGCCCCAAACAGAGTCTGTGAAAGGGGAGGGGGACGAGAGAGAGTGCCCGGGGCAGGGGAGCTGGGCAGGGTGAGGGAGCACCCGGGGAGCTGCCAGAGCTGCCAGCCCTGACACCCCAGGGACCAGGGGTGAGCACAAAGCACCCCCAGCTCGGGGCCCCACGGCCCCATTTCACCTGTCCTGGAGACTCCTGGAGGGAGAGGGCTCCCTGTCCAAACCCAGAACTGCAGCTGGGGTGACAAATCCAAGTGAGCTGAGCACCAGCTGCTCCCAGGAACTGGGAACCCTGTTGGGGTGGTCCCACTGGGAACTGGAACCCTGTTGGGATGATCCCTTTGGGAATTGGAACCCTGTTGGGATGATCCCTTTGGGAATTGGAACCCTGTTGGGATGATCCCTTTGGGAATTGGAACCCTGTTGGGATGGTCCCTCTGAGCCTCGTGCCTGGAGTCCCTCGTTGGCCCCTGGCAGGCAGGAGGGTGTGAGGGCCCCTGCCCAGCCCTGCCGTGTCACCAGGGCACTGCAGGGACACCACAGCCCTGCCTTGTCACCACCAGGGCACTGCAGGGACACCACAGCCCTGCTGTGACACCAGGGCACTGCAGGGACACCACAGCCCTGCCTTGTCACCACCAGGGCACTGCAGGGACACCACAGCCCTGCTGTGACACCAGGGCACTGCAGGGACACCACAGCCCTGCTGTGACACCACCAGGGCACTGCAGGGACACCACAGCCCTGCTGTGACACCACCAGGGCACTGCAGGGACACCACAGCCCTGCTGTGTCACCAGGGCACTGCAGGGACACCACAGCCCTGCTGTGTCACCAGGGCACTGCAGGGACACCACAGCCCTGCCTTGTCACCACCAGGGCACTGCAGGGACACCACAGCCCCTGGATTGCCGCCGCTCCCCACTCCTTTCCCCCTCGGAAAAATGGAATTTCTGTATTGCTGGCACATGAAAGAAATAGGAGTTTTCTTGCTGCAAGCCATAGAAAGCAGGCTTCATTCAGTTCCTGAATAATTTAGAATACAAGCCTTTGATTAATTTCATGAGAAAAAGGAAACAAAGTTAGCTATAACTATAGGCCATTCAAAGTATGGATTGCCAGAAAAATGTGCAAAGCACTGTCATGAGAGGATTAATTACACAGATTAAATATTTTATAAGTTAAATAATGTGTATTTTTTTTGAGACAAAATGGAATGTCATTTTTTCCCCCAAGACAGGGAAAGTAACTGTATTCACTTCCATTTAGCCCACAGAGCAACACAGACTGCACTGACAGAGGAGGATGGATCAGGGCTGTAATTCCCAGCTGGCACCAAAATCCATATTCTGAGCAGCATTTTATCTTCTCCCTGAGAGCCAGCTCTGAGCTTTCAAGTCTCTGTCACTTGTGAGATTCTTCTGGGGGGAGAAGAAAAGGGTCCTGGCGATTGTTATTCTCTCTATTATAGTCTCCCAAATGTGGAAGGAAAATGGACTGCGTAGAGTGATTTTAATTATTGTGTTATTGTCCTGGAGGATAATGGCAGAGCCTTTCAAGCTGTCTTTCTTTTTGCTTTACAGGAAAGAAGACCTGAAGTCAATTTCTGCCTCTGAGGGGTCCCCAGGGCTGGGTCCCTCTGCAGAAGGGTTTTCTCCATGGCACACAGGGCACGTCCAGCCGCTCTCCCAGGGAGGCACTGCTGCAGGAATGGATGCAGGGGAGCTGTTCCAGCCATCACACAGGTTTGGCCTATGATTCCATGACTCTATGAGTCCTTCCCAACAGGAGCATCAATCTTCGTGCTGGGTTTTATTGCTTGACTCCAATCCAGCACATCTGACAGCTATTACATTTCCTTCCTATTGAAATAGTTTTATTTCCTAAAAGTTAAAAATGAACAGACCCCCCCCATGAATGCACAATCTGCTCCACTGGGAGCTGCTGTGCAGCTCAATAAAGGCAGGGAGGAAATCACCCTTGGGAGGGAAAAGAGGGACAGAGCCCAGTGATGAGGCAGAGCCAAGCTGTGCTCACTGCTGACACTCCTACAGCAATTAAATTGTCTGCTGTGCACGGAGAGCTGCTGAGGAATGGTGATGCAGTCACAGAGACTCCTGTGGGCCTTTCATCTTTAAGTGTTCCTTCTGAATTTTGAAAAATAAATTATTCTGATGCTCTCTAAGTATTGAAACAGAGGATGGGCCTTAGCTTCATGTGGGGGAGGAGTATCGTGATTAATTTGTTTTCAATGTGATGCCCTGGAACCTCTGATGATGTGACTCAGAACGTAACTCAGGCTTCCATGAGGTTTGGATTGGATATCAGGGAAAATTTCATCCCTGAAAGGGTGGTTGGGCACTGGAACTGCCCAGGGCAGCGGTGGGGTCACCATCCCTGGGAGGGTTCAACAGGAGTGTGGGTGTGGCACCTGGGACGTGGGGAGTGCAGCACTGCTGGTTTGAAGGCTGGACTCAGAGATCTTTTCCAGCCTTGATCATTCCATGGTTGTGTTACTGGGCAGATTCAGGAGGCACAATTAGTGGGAAGCCTTCTCACATAGAAATAACTCGCTGCTCTGATCTGCATTTTGAGTCAGTGATTTTCCTGTCCTGCCACTGCCTGCTCTGTCCCTGGGGGAGGCTCTCCCCACCCTGGGCACCCCGTGCCAGCTCCTCCTGGATCCCTGTAACCTCCCCCACACCCCCCTGCGTTCCAAATCCCACTGCAGCCCTGGTTTTATCTCCTGCAAAGCCCTTCCCTGGTGAGCACCCAGCTGCTCCAGAACATCCTTTGGCAAAGGCACTGAAGGGATGTGTGGGCAGATGGAGCTGAGGTGGAGCAGAAAATCCCCCAGCCCTGCTCTGCTGGGCGTTATTCATCCCTGGCCTCTGCCAAACCCTGCCTGGTCCCTGCTCCAGGTGCTCCTGGAGCCCAGCCTGGAGGCAGGGAAGGGTCACCCCACACGTGTGCACAGCTCCTCCTGCAGTCACTGCCCATCCCTGTCCCGTTTGTGCCACTCTTTCCTTGGGAAAAGGGAGTTTAGAGGCAATTTGCCTCGGAAAATTACAATTACGATATTGATTGGGTGAAAAGGAACTGTTTTATTAAAGCTCAGAATCCTGCACGCTCCTTTTCCTTACAAATATCCTATTACATGCTCAGAGACCACCCACACGCTTTGCTGCTTTTACATTTGCCCAGCAATCTTTCATGCCAGTTGACTTTTCATTTCCAAATCCCTTTCTGCATTAAACACAGACCCACACACTCCGACCCATTTTGCTTTGAAATAAATCATAAGTCTGTGCCAGAAATGACTCGGGGTGTTCTCAGGAATTTGTAAACAGCGCTAAAGTCTTGTGGGAAATGTCACAAAGTGTTGCTCTGAATTTATTAAGTAGTTTCTCATCTGAAATGTCTGTATTCCTGTACACAGCCTGACAGTGTTTGTACCTGGAATGGCACCTGATGGGTGGGTGGATTTTGGGGCTCCTGGAAAATCCCACGGATCCAGAAAGGGGAAGGAGCTTTGAGGCTGTGCAGGTTGATTTGATAAAAGGACAAAAATTCCATTTGGCAGCTTGCTATTAACATTTCACTTGATAAAAGAGAGGAAAAAATGCAATTTCTTTGGCCGTGGTCAGGATTTGCTGGGTTTTGCCTACTCAGAGGATAGCTCTGGCTCAGAAATTAAAGGAGCCACAGGCAAATCCCAAAGGAAACCCCAAACCCCTCCTGGTTCTCCACAGGGGCATGGGGGACAGAGCCACCTTCCCCTGCGAAGGGGCACTTGGTGCCTGGGTTCAGCTGCCCCACAGGTGGCTCTGCTGCCCAGAAGCTCCAGCAGCCACTTTTTCCTTTTTCCCCTTTTCTGTCATTCCCCAGCACGCTGTTTCCCCGGTGCCATGGGCAGCTATGCCCATGAAGCAGCACCATAAACCACAAAAGTCAGACCTGCTGAGGCTCCTTTAACCCCAAAGGCCAAGGGGTGACCCAGCCCTGCTCCTGTGGTCACCCACGGGCTGGGGTCAGCTCTGGGGTCACACCGTGCTGACCCCCGGGGTGATGGGGGTGAGCCACCCTCTGTCCACCTCAAGGCTGAGGCCAAAGGGGATGGAAATTTGGGAGATTTCCTCCTAATCCATGAAACCTCTCCTCTGGCTCTGCAGGGGAGCCATCCTTTATCTGAGACATTTTCCAATGCCATGAAAGGAATTGCAGGTGGCAGAGGAGAGTGAGTCCCCATGAGGAGGTGGCTGGGGAGGTTTTAGCACTTTTCCCCTCATCCCCAGCCCTACAGTCTTGTTTTCCCAGGACATCAGCTGGAGTGCAGCCACTGCTATAATTAGCAGCAGAAGCAGAGATGCAGAGGATTTTGTGGCCACACCAGGCGGTTTCCATCCAGCTCCCCACTCTAATTCGAGTGCTGCCTTGCACCAGCTGCTTAGAGGGTGTAAGAAATACCAAGCAGGCAATTCCAGCATCAAAAAGATGTATTGCCAGTTGAAGCATGTTGGACATAAAAGCAGAACAGCTTTTAATTAAATTTTTTTCCACCAGCCATGGAGGGCCTAAACAAGGAACAGGAGTGTTTTACAGGAGTAAAAACTCTCAGTACTTCACTGCAGCAGGAGAAAAGCAGCTTTGAAATCAGGAGGAGAAAGTGCTGATGGAGAGCAGGCTGTGCCTGGGGAGCAGTGTGTGGGATGGCACGTGCTCCATGTGGCTTTCTGTCAGGATTTTCCTGAAACATCTGCAGAAACCTTTCCCTGGGCCTTGTGGCCATCAGCTACAAATTCTGTTCCACACAATATCACGGAGGGGTGGAGAAAGAGCAGAGCAGCCCCACTCCCTCTCTTCATTTCCATCTGCCCTACATTTGTGCAAGTCCCAGAAGAGATGGCTCAGGCCACAAGAGCTCTTTGAGCAGTTTTGTGCCCTGACAGCTGCTTGGCTGTAACTTGGGAGGAGATGGGGCTGGAAGGAACATCCCACAGCAGGGATCCGTGGGCCAGGGCTCCCGAGCCCCTCAGAGCACCCAGGGGTGCTGTAGCTGCTGCAGTGGGACCCTGCAGTGCTGAGCCCCCAGAGCACCCAGGGGTGCTGTAACTGCTGCAGTGGGACCCTGCAGTGCTGCCATGGGGACAGATGGCTGGGACAGCCTGGCATGGCAAATGTCTGAGTGCTTGTGGAGTTCTGCTGCTGCTGCTGCTCCTGCCTTTCCCATGGAGCTGCTTTCCCTCTGCCCAGGGAAGGTTTTTCTTGGTTGTGACCATGTCTTTTCCATGGAGCTGCTTTCCCATGGAGCTGCTTTCCCTCTGCTCAGGGAAGCTTTTCCCTGGCTGTGACTTTGCCTTCTCCATGGAGCTGCTTTCCCTCTGCCCGGGGAAGGCTCTCCCTGGCTGTAACCTTGCCCGGCCAGGCAGGGACCAGGCCCCTTTTCCCTCCTTCCCCTCACAAACCTGCCCCTTTCTGATCGTGCTTGTTCTGAGCAGCGTTTAGGGGAAAACGTCTCTTGGGAGCTCGGCTGTTCCGGGGGCAGCTGCAAGTACAGCAAGTTCCTTCAAGAGCGTGTTAAGTGTAAATATATAATGTGGCTGCTCGGAATGATCCTCCAGAGAAAACCTGCATAAATGCATATTGTACAGCGAGTGAGAATGATAAAGGAGGTGTTAAATATTGCCCCGAGGGCCTCCAGGCTGGCTGTGGGGAGCAGGGAGGACTGTGCTGCACGCACCACGGGGCAGGGATGAGGACAACACAGCAGGAGCTGCCGGGCAGGATGGGAGGGAGCAGGGGAGCGTGTCAGGGTTAAACGCTGCTCACTGCCCGCCAGGGATCTGTGTTCCCACAGTTTATTGTTAGTGTGGCATTACAGCAGCACCTGAGGCTCTGAAATCAGTGAGGGAGCTGAGCCCCGGCAGGGCAGGATGGTCCCAGCCCGGGCTGGGCTGAGCTCTGCTGCCCGGGGAGGCTGCGGGGAACTGGGCTCGCCCTGTGCCAGGCTCCAGGGTGCCACGGGTGTGGGGATGCAGGGTCCCAGCTCCCTGCCCTGTGCCAGGCTCTGGGGGTGCCATGGGTGCAGGGATGGAGGATTCCAGCTCCCTGCCCTGTGCCAAGCTCCAGGAGTGCCACAAGGATGTGATGTGGGATTCCAGCCCCTGGCCAGGGCTGTCCCCGTGGGCACCGATGTCCCAATCCCAGCAGGGGCTGCGTTCCTCGGGCAGGCTCCGGCCTCGGCTCAGGGGCCCCGGGTGAGGCACACAAGGGCACAGAATTCCGAGGGGTTTGGTTTGGTTATGAGCCCCGGGTCTCAGGTCAGCCTGCAGCGATCCCGGGGAGAACAGCCAGGCCCCAGCCTCATCCTGGTCCCTGTCCTCACTCCTGGATCCTCTGGCACCAGCCAGGCTGTGCCCCTTGCAGGTGGAAAGCAGAACTGTCGTACCTGGGGATTGTCCAAGGCACCAAATTCAGTGTTTGAGCAGGGAAGAAATCAAAGCCGAGGAGCCTCTCTGCTCCCTTGGACATAATGACAATGACTTTGCTGGCTCCTGTCACCGGTGATGGATTCCTGATGCAAACAGCATCTCTGGGCCTGCTGTGGGTACAGGCAGACAGGTCGGGAGTACATTAAATGAGCTCATCCTCGGCGTGTGTGATTCCCAGCTGATCAATTACCTGCAGGCCAGGCACTGAGCTCTGCATTACTGAGCTCCTCCGTGGCCCAGGCCCAAGCTCCTGCAATAGATCAAACCCAAAGTCACGCCAAGCTCTCCCCTCAGGGCACAGCGAGGCTGTGCCAGCCCCAGTGCCCCCTCCTCACCACGGTGATGGCAGTGCCAGTGTGGGGAGGAGCAGAGGGGATGGTTTTGGTTTTGGTGGGAGCAGATCCCAGCCCTGATGGATGAGGCTGTTCACTTCCCAGAACTCCTCTCCCCACTCTGGCTTCGTTCATAGGGAGCTTTTTTCTCTGTTAGGGCATCAATTACTGCTCGAAGTCAGCATTCATCCAGCCCAAATTGCTCTACACTGAGCAGAATCTTTAAACAAATAGAAATGAGAAGGGTTTCGAGTTTCTGGGTCTGTGCAGAGAAATCCATTTCCTTCTGACACTGCCATCTGGGCAGCTCTCCTGCCTTCCTTGAGCCGCCGGCCCAGGGAATTCTTGCACTCAAATTAATTGACATTCTGTCTCTTAGTTTTCTGTCTGCTCCCAAGATAAGCTTAATCATGCCAGAGCTGCCTGACACGGAGTTCATTCTCAAATCTTTTTGGTTTGTATCAATTTATCTCCTCTTGGCACAGCCAGCCAGTGGCTCTGAGAGCCAGGGAAGAGCTGCCACCCTTGCCTGTGTCCCCTCAGGGCCTGGGGGCTGTGCCTGTCCCTCACCCTGCCGGCCCTGCTCTGCTCCGGGGCTGCTGCCAAAGCAGCCACAGCCCCGAGGTGACTCCAGGGCACTGCCAGGGGCACTTCGGGGGGCTGGGAACACAAACCCTGTGAGGAACGGCTGAGGGAGCTGGGCTTGTTCAGCCTGGAGAAAAGGAGACTCAGGGGTGCCCTCATCACTCTCCACAGCTCCCTGAAAGGTGCCTGTGCTCAGCTGGGCTTGGGCTCTTTCTCCAGGCAGCACTGACAGAACCAGGGGACACAGCCTCGAGCTGCACCAAGGAAATCCAGGCTGGATATCAGGGAGAAGTTTTTTACAGAAAGGGTGATAAAGTATTGGAATGGTCTGACCTGGGGAGGTGGTGGAGTCACCATCCCTGGATGTGTTTAAGGAAAGTCTGGATGTGGCACTGGGTGCCAGGGTTTGGTTGAGGTTGGGTTGGGCTGGACTCAATGATCCTGGAAGTCTCTTCCAACCTAGAAATTCCGTGATTCTGTGACTCTGTGATTCCATGATTTTGTGGGCACTGCCAGGGGCACCAGCCCAGCTCTCCCCCAGGGCAGCAGCTCTGTGCCACAGCCCCCTGTGGGGCCTTTACTTCTGGATGGCACTAAAGCAGCTTCCAAATACTCTCCAAAAATGGAAAATGGCCACATTCCCCAGGTGTCCTCCTGCCTGCTGCCTGCAATTGCAAAGAGGTTTAACTGGAAAACTCCTCTGGCTCCCCTCCTGCACCCAGGGCCCGGTGATGATGTGTCTGGGGTCAAAGGCTGAAGGCAGAAAGCAAGGCAGGATAAACACAGCTGCCTCCTGACAGCTGCTGTGGCACTGTGGGATGCTGATATGAAACTGATATTAAATTCAAACCAGCTCAGCAGTGTGCAGTGTGCTTGCTGCAGCCATAACTCCTGATCTTTATGTTGTGGCAGTAAAGCAGAAGACACAGTCAGGAGCTCCAGGGCTTCAAGAGCTGGATGTGTAAGGAAAATACTCTGCCTCGTTATAAAGCAGTGGATGTTCAAAATTCCATTTCACATGTCCACTGTTGTTGTTCAATAATTTTATCCTTGGAAAATCAGTTTTTCTCTTCCACCTCACATTGCCTCCCAGCAGCATCATTTTAATGATAATTTATGTGTTGTTCTAACAATGGAGCAGCACTAGAAAAAAACACCAACCTGGGGGTCAGTGTTAGGGGTGACAGGGTTTGATAAAATCCATTTTGACTCTGCCATCAGTGCTGGGGTTTGTGCCCTTGCTGGGAGCCGTGGGTTACAGGTTTAGCTCCCCTTTGCCCTGGGCAGATGTTGATAAAACATCTGGGAAAAGCCAGGCCCTCAGCTGAGATCTCTGACCCAAAGGCAAGGGAGGGCAGAGCTTGTGCCCAGCCACATCGACCTCCCAAGTGCAAAGGGAGCCACAGGCCAGCCCTGCTCCAGTGCTCAGGGAAGCTCTGGGATGAGTGTTTTAACAAAATCAATTGCAAGGAGCAGAGAGGATGGCTCGTGGCTGCCTCATCCCTCTGCAGCTCCTCACGGCGCCGTGGCACTGCCAGCCTGATGGAAGGGGAGGCAGCTGCTGCATCCTGAGCACAAACGCGGCAGCTCCCAGGCAGGAGATTTCTCATCCCCTAAGAAAGCCAATCTGTATCTCAGGCAGAGAATTACAGAGAGCAAGGAGGAAAGCGTGGAGAGGGCCCGGGGCTGCCGTGGCAGAGACTGTTGGAACAAGCTCCTTGTGACAGGGATGATCAATCCCAATTTTAACTTCCCAGTTTCTAAAGAGTTACCAAGGACTTTGGTTACCATTACAAGTTACTACTTGACATGATTTTAAAGGGGAGCTGAGGCACATGGGTGGGAGTGACCCTGCAGTGACTCTTGTTCAGCTGCAAAGTCCATTTGGGGACACAGCTGAAAGGGGGACTGGGAGGTGTGGGGTTAATGGTTGGACCCAATGATCTTTAAAGTCTTTTCCAGCCTAAAACATTCTATAAACCATTTGATCATTACGGTGGGACAAGGAATGGCTTTAAACTGAAAGAAAAGATTAACAGAGTTAATCTCCTTTTTCTTCTTTCTCAACTTGTTACATTTTTATAGCTGGGCTTGCATTAGATCTATTTCTATTTTTCTTAATCAGATCTCACTTTATCTCAGCATTTTCTACCCAAAGCCAGAACGAGTGTGTTCTGGCTGGTGTTATCCCAGGCAGTTTGGCTGCAGCAGAGAGACACCAGCAGGATAAAAGGGGCTGCTCACAACAAAACCCAACGCGTGGAAAAGGAGGGAAACATTTCCCAGCACCAAACCCCCTGTACTGATGAAACTTGTTTTTCTATTTGCTTCCCTTTTGTTTTACCAAGGGAAATTTATGAGATGTCAGAGCTTGTTAACGTTGTTGATGCTGGAGAAGCAACAAGCACCCTGGGCTGAAAGGCTCCAAAAAAATAAAAATAACCGAGGAAGGAGGTGGCTGCCCGAGGCCAAACTCATTAGCTCCGATCACTCCTGTGCCGGGCGGGGATGCCGGGCAGGGAGGGGACACGGGCAGGGAGGGGACACGGGGCCCCAGGGTGTCCCGGGCATGGGGAAGGGTGCAGCAGGGTCCGGGTGGGAAGGTGCATCCGCTTTCAGATGGGGATGGAAAGGAGAGCAAGAGGGAGAAAAAGCACCTGCCAGGCTGAGAGTCTTGATGGGAGTTGTGTAAATAATTCAGGACGCTCTCAACATGAAAAATAACGTTGTTAATTCTCCTTGTGCTCCAGCAGGACAACAGCAGGAGCTGCTCTTTTGGGCTGATTTTTTCCTGTCTGATCCAGGCTGGAGGATGCAGCCACCTGCTGCAGATCTGCCCTGGAGGGGCAGGGAGGGGCTGGGGGGTCTGGGGCACCCCCAGGATGGCTCCTCCAAACCTCGGGACAGTGACACCCCTGTGCTCCAAACAGGGGATGTGACACCCCACTGCTCAAAGGGCACGGTGGGGACACCCTGGCACCTCAGAGCTCAGGACAGTGACACCTGGGTATCCCAAAGCTCAGGGCAGTGACACCCTGGCACCCCAAAGCTGAGGGCAGTGACACCCTGGTACCCCAAAGCTCAGGGCAGTGACACCCTGGCCCTCCAAAGCCTGGGGCAGTGACACCCTGGCACCCCAAAGCTCAGGACAGTGACACCCTGGCACCCCAAAGCTCAGGGCAGTGACACCCTGGCACCTCAGAGCTCAGGGCAGTGACACCCTGGCACCCCAAAGCTCAGGGCAGTGACACCCAGGCACCTCAGAGCTCAGGGCAGTGACACCCTGGTACCCCAAAACCTGGGACAGTGACACCCTGGCACCTTAGAGCTCAGGGCAGTGACACCCTGTACCCCAAAGTTCAGGGCAGTGACACCCTGGCACCTCAGAGCTCAGGGCAGTGACACCCTGGCACCCCAAAGCTCAGGACAGTGACACCCTGTACCCCAAAGCCTGGGACAGTGACACCCTGGTACCCCAAAGCTCAGGACAGTGACACCCTGGCACCTCAGAGCTCAGGGCAGTGACACCCTGTACCCCAAAGCCTCGGACAGTGACACCCAGGCACCCCAAAGTTCAGGACAGTGACACCCTGTACCCCAAAGCCTGGGACAGTGACTGTCCTTTCCTGAGGGTGAGTGGGGATGTTTAACTCAGACTGTGCTCCTGTAACTCCCCAGCTCACACCAGGAGGGGAAGGTTTTCCTCAGAGCTGATGAGAGGTATTGATCTCAGATAATTAAAAGCCTCACATTAAAGAAGTCCAGCCTGCATAATGAAAAGCCCTGCCCTAAGCAAGTCCAGCCTGCAGCAGTGAGAGTAAGCCAGGCTGCTGGAGGAAAGCTGTGCCAGTAGCACCCGTGAGACACAAGATGTCAAATTACTCCTTGCCATTAAATTACCTGATTAATTTAGCCACTGTTTTGTGTGTGGCTGAGCCCCATTCCTATGGATGCATTCATTAGTCATCAAGACTGGTCTGAATATTTTAAGCAAACAGTTTTTGTCCTGCGTGTTCTTTGGTGCTGTTGGGTTCTCCAAGCTGCCGTGTCCCTGCAGAAACCCAGGGCACAGAGCAGGAGGAGAAATGTTCCCAACCTCCAGGCTGGAAATGCCTGCAGGGCTCGATCAACTCCTCTGCAGGGGTACAAGGATTGTACCTGGATTGTGTGTAATTAATTGCACAATGGGCTATTTATAGGCAAATGAGGAAACCAGACAAAGAGGGACTTGCAAGAGAATCAATTTTCTTTTCAGCGCCTTTCAGTTCTTCTGTTGGTGTGTTATGACAGATTGTGTTGGACACAGCAACCATGGGATGATGGTCTGCAGAAGACAGATATTTTCATGTATTCATTGTTACATTATGGCCACAGCCCTTGAAAATGCAATGTTAGGGAGTTGGGGTATAGGATTCATTCCAAACTCTTATTTTTAAATGAAACTTGGAATATTGCAGCCAGCAAAGTCTTTTGCATAAAGTACCCAAAGTTTCTGTTCTATTTATTTAGCTGTGATTACCCAAAACATCATCATTCTTTAAGTGCATAAATTTGTCTATGTTTTGAGGGGGAAAATGTGAATACAGCTAATTGTTGTTGTGCTTCATTAAAGCATATTTCCAGCTCTGGTTATTTATCACCAAAGCTTCCCTGTGTATTAATTACTGTCTCTCCATGCTGCAGGTTCCTGGTGAGCCGTGTGAGAGCTGAGCCAGCCCAGCCCTGGATGTGGCACCGCCTGGGCAGGATCTGGGCAGAGCTGCTCTGCCTGAGGCAGGGAACGTGAGCCTCCCGCAGCTTTTGGGGCAGGTCAGTGGATTTATGTAGTGATGGCTGCAGGAAAAGGTGCTGGGGTGGGGGTTTTATACATTCTGAAAGTTTTCTCCCAGTGGACACAGGCACATCTCCCCCAGACAAGGATTTGCCACCCCACAGCCTCTGCTGTCCAGGATCCAGCACTGCCTCCTATTGGAAACAGTCCCCCAAACCCATCCTCTCCCTCCAGGGAGAGTGTTGACATTTAAATTCTTTGCACCTCTGCCTTTGAACAAAAATATTTTGTACATTTCTCTGGATAAAAGAGGCTCACGGGGTTATTTTGGGAACAGTTTTGCCAGCCGGTTTCAAATTCAGCAGGGCACTGAAGGGCTGTGAGCCATGACTTTGCCTCAAGCCTGAATTAAATACATTTCTAGTTCACAAACACAAGACAAGTGCATGTCCTGGTGTCACTCAGGGGTGACAGCAAACACTTGCAGAGCCCCTTGGAGCAGGGCCCTCAGTGCTGGGTGCTGTGTCCCCTCCTCCACAGCACACACGAGGAGACGAGGGCAGTACTCATGGCAATAACTCTGAAATTCTTCAGCAAATTATTTACTGTGGTACTTCTAATGTCCTATCCATGAAAGTTTGGTTCCTGCCCTCTGCTTTCACTGCTCTGTGCTGCAGAGCTGGGGCTGTTTGAGCTGGAGCTGGGCTGTGGGACCTGGGCACCCTTTGGGCACTGGGAGGGACCCCAAGGGAGGGACCCCAGGGTCTCCCTTCTCCTCTCCAGGAGCTGCAGGTTCTGTTCTAAGCAGCTCCATCGAGGCTTGTCCTTGCCCGGAGGTGGCACAGGGAAGGACAGGGAAGGAAAGGGAAGGAAAGGGAAGGACAGGGAAGGAAATCTCTGCGTGTCCGGGCTCAGGGTGGTTTCCCAGCCTGTCCAAACCTCTCCCGAGCACGGCTGGTTATGAGAGCCAGGGCACCCAAGCAGGGGAGGCTCTCACATCCATCAGAGACAATTAAATCTCCCTCATGCTGTGTTTGGGCTGTTCTGGGGAGCCTGGGGGAGCTGTGCATCTCAAGGCCAGGGGCTGTTTGTGGAGGGGGCCGGGGGAAGGCGCCGCGGCTGGGGATGAGCGGAGCAGGGAGGTTCACACAGCTGGAACATCTGCAGAGCCAGATGTGAGGTGTGAGCTCGCTTCTAGGAGCTGTCCTTGGGGAGGGAAAGGCCCTGGGAGAGCTGAGCTGTGCCCTGCGGCCGTGATCCTGGTCGGGACAGCCCCGGTACCGCAGCTGTGCCCGGCTCCCCGCTCGGCAGAGCCGGGCTGCGCCTCCCCGGAGCGTTTGTCCTTGAAGGGCGTCCTGCCACCGCCCCGGGCTCTGTGCGGGCAGGGATGTGACGGATGGCTCCGGGGGGAGCAGCCTGGCAGGCGCACAGCGCCTCCTGCTCGCCTCCTCTCCCTGGGTATCTCCGTTCTGCATCTGATTGTTGTCTGTGGGAGTGCTTTGTTCTCTGGGGTCACCAAAGGCAGCCACACAAATCTGATTTTCCAGGCTCTCCGCTTTGTTTAGATACTCCTTGAGTCAATGCTGCCCATCAGGAGGCTCCCTCAAATCCATCCCTGAAAGATTTGTCATTACCAGTGCTCGGCTGGGGTGCGGCAGGGCCCTGTCACTCATGGCAAACCTTCTGCCAGCCCAGGGACACCTTCCCCTGTCCCAGGCTGCCCCCAGCCTGTCCCTTGGGATGCAGGGGCAGCCCCAGCTGCTCTGGGCACCTGTGCCAGGGCTTTACACCCTCCCAGGGGAGAGATCTGCCACTCACCCTCGTTTGTTCCCAAAACTGCCCCCAGCAGAAATGTCAGAACATGCCAGCTCCTGCACAGACACTTGCTCCTACAGGAGCTGTACGTTCTGTACACCTCTGCGCGGCCAGCCGACCATTGTAGCTTGAAATCAAAATTAATTAAACCTTGTTTACCATTTGGAATTAGTGAGCTAATGAATATCATACCTCTGAGGCATCCATCTTGGTCAAATATATTGTGCCTCACAGCTGTTGTTTTCATCTAGATTAGGTTTGCTCCAGGTTTTATGAAGACGTCTGCGAAGTAATAAACCCTGCACTTATTTGACTCAAAAAAAAAATTATAAAATTTTTATTAGCTTCCAAGGAATTAGGTTTTCTAGTTTTTGCCTGGCAATAAAAGTTGATTTGTTCTCTATATGCCTGATCGAGTACTTGGGTGCTGGCTATTACTTAAATCTAACGACTTTTTAAAAGACATTAGGGTTGTCTCCTGTGAGCAAACACGCCGGGTTTGTGGAATTACACACTGATTACTCTGTTATAAATGCGGTCACACCTCTGCTATTAAATTTTACCTGCATAAACAATTCCAATATGCAGAAATGTTGCTATACAGTTATTTATACCCACTTTATTAAGGTTATTTTTTCAGCAATTGCAGTGCTTTTAAATCTGCCGTGGCTTATTTAGTAGCAAGTGACAGAAAATCCAGTGTGGCACAGGGAAGCAGCACTTCCAGCCCTCTCTCTGTGAGCACCTGGATTTATTCACTGCTGCAGGCGATGACAGGGAGCAAACAGACAGGAGGCAGCAGCGCATCCTCCCCGATCTGTGTCAGGCACAGCTTCTCCCAGGGCTCCATTTGCTGCCCAGCCTGCGCCCCTGGCCCGGAGGGAAGGCACTGCCTGCCTGCCACCTGGGAGTTTGTCTTGTTTCCTGACATTTGTGCATCTCAGGGCTCCGTGGGGATGTGTGAGTGCTCCTGGGACAGCCCTGGCAGGAGCAGCCCTGTTAGAGCAATTTCCAGCTCCAAAGGAGCTCGGGAGGGACTTTGTGAGGGCCTGCAGTGACAGGACAAGGGGCTTGAACTGAAAGAGATTTAAATCAGAGATTAGGAAGAAATTCTTCTCTGTGAGAGTGCTGAGGGCTGGGCACAGGTGCCCAGAGAAATTGGGACTGCCCCTGGATCCCTGGGAGTGTCCCAGGCCAGGCTGGACAGGGCTGGGGGCAGCCTGGGACAGTGGGAGGTGTCCCTGCCATGGCAGGGGTGGGATGGGATGAGATTTGAGGTCCTTCCCAACAAAATTATCCTGTGATTCTGTGATCCCAGGGGCGGGGGCCATGCCTCGGCACAGGGCTGCAGGGACACTGCCCTCACCTGGGGAATGGGCCCCGTCAGAGCCTGGGGGGGCTCTGAGCCAGCCCTGGGGACAGCCAGGGACCTGCAGGGGACAGCCAGGGACCTGTGAGCCAGCCCTGGGGACAGCCAGAGACCTGCACGGGGACAGCCAGGGACCTGTGAGCCAGCCCTGGGGACAGCCGGGGACCTGTGAGCCAGCCCTGGGGACAGCCGGGGACCTGCACGGGGACAGCCAGGGACCTGTGAGCCAGCCCTGGGGACAGCTGGGGAGCTCTGAGCCAGCCCTGGGGACAGCCAGGGACCTGCACGGGGACAAACCCCGGCACACACGAGGCACGGCTGAGGCAGAGCTCCCTGTGAGGGGAAGGTGGGAGCCATTAGGTGGAAAATCACAAGCTGTGATCCTGACAAAGCACCTGGGCCAGCGCAGTGTGCATTACAGCGGGCTCCCCTTATTGACAGATCGCCTGTCAGAGCTGCGATATTTATATCCTAAACGAGCACCCACTCCAGGCAGGTTCCGATGAGTAATACGGCTGCCAGCCGGGCCGAGGGGCAGCGTCTGTGCCGAGATCCGCTCTGAAATACGCGGTCCCTGAGCGATAAAAGCCAGGCCGGGGCCCTCCGTGTTGCTCAGCACTTGTTGCCACGCTACGGAGCCGCGGGCAGCGGGCACCGGCCCGCCGGGCTCCGTGCGCCGGCACTGCCGCGGGAAACGTACCTGGATGGGGAGCGAATCTCAGAACCACAGAATTGAGCTGGTTTCGGTAAACAGAGGAAGCCGAAGCGCAAAAATTCCGTCCTGGTGGATCCCAGATGCGGCAGGGGCAGGAGGGGAGGGGAGAGAGGAGCGAGCTGTGCCAGGGACGTGCTTAATCGTGGCTGTGACCTTGCTGCCGCTCGTCTTTGCCTTTGAGCTCCCCAATAAATCAGACACTTATCTCTGCTTATTGCTTATTTATGATCCGCGGGAGCTGCGGTGCGGGCCCGGCCCGGGAAAGCAGCGAGAGCAGTAAATGATAACAGAAAGGCCCTGCTGGGGACCTGCGGGCTCCGGCAGCAAATGTTACCCGGCCATCTGTTCAAAGTAGCTCAGCTCCTGTCCTTTTGTGCTTTCTGAGCAGACTTCACACCCCGGCAGCAGTCGGTGCTCGGAGCCCCGCGGGGCGGGGCCGGGCTCCTTTGTCCTCTGTGTCCCCAAGGTCCCCGGGGCACCCTCGGTGTGGCCGGGCTGATCTGCAGCCCCTGGAGCTCATCCCACGGGCTGGGCACAGGGATGAGGTGCTGAGGATGCTCACGGTGCCCGGGGCTGTTCCTGCAGCTCAGCCTCGGGCACAGGGGTCGGGGCTCCTGCACCGAACCGGCCCCGTTCTTCCCCAACCCCTGCGGGAAGGGCAGCAGGAGTTTCTGCAGCAGTGATGGTTTGTGTGTCTCGGGATGGCCTGGCAGGGCTGGGCATGGCTGGGAGTGCCAGGGGTGGTGCTGGGGACCCTCCCTCGGGGGTGCTCTGGTTTGGGTCGCGGCTTTGGGGTCGGTACCGGCTCTGCCCTCGGGTTTGTTCTGGCTCCAATCGCTGCTCTGGTTTCCGTACCGGCCCTGCCCTCAGGGTTGCTCTGGTTCCGTTCGCTGCTTTGGGTTCGGTACCGGCTCTGCCCTCGGGGATGCTCTGGTTCCGTTCACTGCTCTGGTTTCCGTACCGGCCCTGCCCTCGGGGGTGCTCTGGTTCGGGTCGCTGAGTTCGGTACCAGCCCTGCCGTCGGGGATGCTCTGGGCTTGACTTCTCCCAAGCCCATTTGGGCCAGGAATTCCCCCCCCAGGGGCTGTTTGGGGTTTTACTGCAGAATCCCAAGGAGACCCTACAGCTCATCCCACCCCGCCCCTGCTGCGGGCAGGGACGCCCTCCACTGCCCCAGCCTCCAGATGAGCCATTTATCCCAAAGCCTGGGGAAAACTGTGAGAAAACAAACTTTGATTTAAACACTAAAGCTTCACTTTTATGATCATTATGATTTTCAACTCCCTTACCTGTTCCTGCATTCATTTCCATCCAGGATAATGAGGGTCACATTTGCAGAAAGTGATTTAATTACGGGAACTTTTGCAAAGCAAGGAGGCTTTTTTTCTTTAATCCAGAATTTTAGCAATTCCCCACATACTTATGTTCATTTTAAGAATCAATAAAGCACAAACATGTCTAATTACCCTAAAATATTTTGCAAAATCAGAAGTCAGATTAGATATTGCTTAAGCATCAAATAGAAATTTTAATGTCCGCCAGAATCAATATGTTACCCCCGGGTCCTAAGATTTTCACTTACATGCTTGATCATACATTATAATGAGGGTTTGTAATAACATTAAAACCTTCCGGAATGCATTTTCTGTATAATTTACTTTTTTTCCCCATTTTCTACTGCACAGAGATCCAAATATCATTACTCAGAAAAATAATGCACAGCTGCTTTTCTTGTCCTGTTCCCTGAATTTACTTGCTGATGAACATCAGCCTGAAATATTTTGATGATTTAATTAAGGCCTTACTAAAAATACTTCAGCTGCATTGTAATTCTTCCAAAAAGGGGGAGAGCAGCGTGGCTGTCCTTTCTGTTCTGCACGGGAGTGAGGCTGGGCAGGAATTACCTCCCTGTGCCCTTGACAGCCCTGCCAGCTGAAATCCTTTTCCAGCCAGCTCCACGATTCTCCAATCCTCCCCTTTTCCCACACGGGGGTCCTGGGGGTGCTGGGGTAGGAACAGGAGCCAGTGGGGGCACGCTGGGCTGGGCTGGCTCTGCCCAGCTCTCCCAGTGAGTGAAAATTCTCCTTTTCCACCCTTTCCTTTGCTCCCGGGACCAGCCGTGCCTGGGGGTGTGAGGGGAGAGCCGAGGGCAGCTCTGGTCAGGCTCTGGGGTTCCCAGAGTTCCTCCTGTCCCAAGGAGAGCCCCCAGCCCCTCTCAGCCCCCAGAGGACACGGAGGGTTTGTGAGGTGGCTGCAGTGCCAGGCCCTGGCAGCAAACGCGCTGGCTGCTGTTTGCCAGCACAGCATTACCCTGATTACCCCTCAGTGGGATTTCTCACTCGGCCTCTCTCTTCCCCACACAGATGGAGTGAGGAATTAAACCTCTGAGTGGGGCTCCTGAAGGTCAGGCTGTGCACCAGGGGCTCCCTGGGCAGCACCAGGAGCCTCTGTCTGCCCTCCCAGCCCTGGAGCAAGGCCGTGCAGAGCTGGAGGATCCAAAACCCAGGGAGAGGTGTCAACAGAGTGGCTGGGATGCAAAGATCAAGCCCGGGGGGACTCAGAGGCTCGGTCAGAGCAGTCCCTTCCCTCTTGGGAGGTTTCCCAGGATGGGGATCCCACCCCCCAGGCAGCTCAGGGGTCTCACTCTGCGCTGAGGGCTTAGGGAGATCCAGGGACAAATCAAGTGCAGGTTTGGTTAAATTCCTTTAAACTTCCATTTAGATGGTGCTGCTTGAAATTAAAGCAAAGCAAACAAAATCGAGTTAGTCCACCTTATTTTTAAACAAAAGTGTTTACAAAGGTATTTAATGCAATTTGACTAATCAGTTTAAAAGTTAAAATTCCGATTATTTTCCTGATCTCACTGGGTACACAGGCCTTCATTAACTTCAGCAGAATTTGGCAATGCACCAAGCCCCACACCAAAATCAGCCCAGCCAGGCTGGAGGGGCCCTGGAGCACCCGGGACAGTGGCAGGTGTCCCTGCCAGGGCAGGGGTGGGACGGGATGAGATTTAAGGTCCCTCTCAGCCCAACCCTTCAGTGCTTCCAAGTCCTGTCCCCTCCACAGGCTCCCTCCTGCCTGGCAGGGACCCAGCAAGCCCCGGGCAGTGGAGGGGTGGCTCTGCCCCTGCTGTCCCCAGGGCAGGGGAGGGGTGGCTCTGCCCCTGCTGTCCCCAGGGCAGTGGCAGTGGTGGCTCTGCCCCTGCTGTCCCCAGGATAACCAGGGGGAGGAGGGACACCATCGCTGTCAGCTCAGCACCTCTGCTACTTTAAATAAACCCTGGCTGAGATGCAGCGCTGCAATTTTCCCCTTCTGTTTTCAAAAAGGGGTCGGATCAAGTGGCTGCAGAGCCTGCTCTGCCAAGCATGCAGCAGCAGCTATTATTCCTCCCAATTAAAACCCATATTAACATTTGTAGAGCGCTGTCATTGAGCCTGTAACAATCTCTGCTGGCTCTGCTTTACGTATGGATGAGAACTTAACAGTCCTTTGCAGACAGATGGAAAATGACTTTTCTGTCTCATCTGCTGTGTTCAGAGATGTGGGAGCATTAAAAGCTGTAAGGCCCTTCTCAGAAACCGACGTTAGTGAAGCCTGTCCGTGTCCCCAGTGGGACCAGTGGGACCAGTGGCATCAGCTCCAGCAGCACAGGAGGGAAGGGACCTTCCCTCAAAACAGAAAATCTCTGCCAGGAGTGACCGTGAGTCACAGAACCCAGAACAGTTTGGTTGAGAGGGACCTCAGAGCCCACCCAGTGCCACCCCTGCCATGACAGGGACCCCTCCCACTGTCCCAGGCTGCTCCAATGCTCCAGCCTGGCCACAGGGACAGCCCAGGGACAGCCCAGGGACGGCCCAGGGACAGCCCAGGGACAGCCCAGGGACAGCCCAGCCCGGGGCACTCAGACCTCACTGCCTCTGGGACCTGCAGCTTTTCCCCTTGGCTGCTCTGCCTGCTCCTGTGTGACATCAACCAGAGCAGCACGTGGCCCTGCTGAGCACCCGCCATCCCCTCAATGTCCCTGAGCACGGCACGGACAGAAAAACGTTCATTATTTGGGTTTGGTAGCCTTGTTAATAAAGGGCCAGTGAGTTTAGCTGGGATTGATTGAACCCTTCTTTGAGGGTGCTCCTTCCAGGAGGCTGAGCACAGCCAGGAGGCAGAGGAGCCTCCCCAATCCACTGCCTGCCTTCAGTGGCCATTGGAAAAGTTGGTGTTGGAGAAGAGGTTGAATTTTAAAATATTTAAAACACTTGAACCTTGTAATTTGTCTGCACGGACCAGCACTGTCCCGGGCTTGGCCAGGATCCCTCTTGGCCGTGTATACAGAAAGCAGTGACACTGCAGGGGCCTGAAGTGACACAGGTCTGTGCCCCACCGGGAGCACCAGGGCTGTGCTGGGCACAGAGCAGCATCCAGGGCTGCCCACCCTGCTGCCCCCAGCACGGCCCGGGAGGAGGAAGGGGATGAGCAGAGAAACCTTTGGAGAGGACGAAGGGGATGTGCAGAGAAACCTTTGCAGGGCCCAGGAGGAGAAAGGGGATGTTCAGGGCCCAGGAGAAGGAAGGTGATGTGCAGAGAAACCTTTCCTGCTCTCAGCTCCCACTTCCCACCCCAAGGGAGTGGCTGGCTCTGCCAGGCTCTGGCTCTGCCTGCTCTGCTCCTCGGGGCCCATCCATCACTGCCACTCGCTCTGAAGCTTCCCAAACATCACTCAGAGCAAACCCACAATATGTTTTCTCCAAACAGTGCAAATGAGCCAAACAAATTCCACTCATCACAGCCTTGCACTTCAAGGTGCTCTGTTAATGCTGTGGAGTCTGCGGGTGTGAGTCAAACGTGTCCAGGCTGACTCACCCCCTGAACTTTTTCTCTCCCTGAGTTTAGTGCAGCCCAGTCACCACCAGATGAGTTGGAACTGATATTCCAGCCTGATGCACAGACCCGTGAGCATTCAGGGCTGAAGCTGCACTGACAGGGGTTTCTCTCCTCACCCTCAGTGTCACTGCCAGTCAAAATGTAAGCAGCCACACCAAGAGAGCCTTTGCCTTGCTGTCCTTGGATTTTCCAAGCCCTCACAGCCCAAGAGAGAACTCAGTGTCGTTCTGGTTTTCTGCAAAGTGCAAGTGACCCTCATTTCCACATCCCTCCTTCCCCTTAATTGCTTCACTCTCTTCCAACCCCTCAGCCTGTTAAGCCCAATGGTTTTGCTCTGCACATCACAAGCTGATCCTGTTCTTGAAAAGATTCTGTTGAATTCTTTTTGCTGCTTTTGTATTGCAGATTTATGCAAAATTTATAAACAAAAAAGTCACAAGCAGAAATCTCATTTTTTAATTCTAAAAATATTCAGAACGAGACTTGTGGAACATCAGGAATAATGATTCAATGATTCAATCCAGATAGATTTCAACAGCAAGGAGAAAAAAAAGAGAACTTTTTGAGAATGGCAGATTGAGAAATGACTACATTACATATAAAAAAGAGTGTGTTAAACTTCCTAACTTATTAGACTTCCTGCACAGATCTGTTAAATGGGATGCAGAGAGGCAGTGAGTGCAAATCAAAGCCCTCCTCTAGAATGAAGCCACCAGGAGCTGCCCATGGCTGTCCCCATGGCTGTCCCCATGGCTGTCCCCATGTCCCCACGGGCTGGAGGAGCAGGGGAGGTGACCCCCAGGTCACTGGGAGCACACAGGTGAGCCCAGGAGGGATCTCAGGGGACAGACACAGGCTCGGGTTTTACCTCCTTGCTCCAGGCTGTGTTCCAGCAAAGGACACCTCAGGAAATGGCCAGGGCCGGGCTGGATGGAGCTTGGAGCACCCTGGGACAGGGGAAGTGTCCCTGCCATGGCAGGGGTGGCACTGGGGGAGCTTTGAGGGCCCTTCAGACCAAACCATCCTGGGGCTCCCTGATCTTCAGCAGACCCTGAGCAGAGCCATGAACAGATCCCACATGAGGAAAAGAAGAGGCTTTGGGGATTGCAGATTTTTTCCTTTATGGCAAATTTATACTCAGGGCAGTACTTTAAACACCAGGAGACTCAGCCAGGGCCCTGATGGAGTTTTCAGAGGTCCAGGCTGCATTGATTTCATGCCCATCTGCACCTTTCAGGGCTTTGGCACATTTTGGAATCTGGCCGGAGGATCTCTACTGCAGCTTATTTTGGCAGAGCTTCCACTGGGGATGTGGGGCCAAATCCTCAGCTCAGATAAATCACTGACACAACCGGCACTGCGCTGATTTGCACCAGTCACAGAGCTTAAATTAAAATTTAATTGAAAACTTAAGCTGCCATTAATTTTCAATGAATGGCTTTTGCAAGAATGCAGCCAGATCTCCACCGGTTGAGTCTCCAACAAAGGAACAAAGGGACGCCGATTACCACAGGCATGCCCGGTGTGTTTTGATCCTGTGCCTTTACCTTTCCCTCCAGCACGTCTGCCAGCACAGCCCTGTGATCCTTTGTATCAGGAGATCAGTTATTTCCATGCAAATCTCCTTGGTTATCCTCACCCTCTCCTACAGAGTAATTGACTTTCTGGGGCCTGGGCTGTGCCGTGGCTTCCCCAGCTGGGGCTTCTATTATGTTTCATCTTCCATTAAGTGTTGCCCTAGAAATGCAAGCAAAAAGCAGGAATTTACAAGATAAGGTGTGTGTACGTGTGTGTGCATTCATCTGCGGGGCTACACACACAAATAGTGATGGAGACACCAGGATATTGGTTTAAACAGGACAATAAATTAATTTTGACTTAAGCATAAACATTATAGAATGTCCTGAGCTGAAAGGGACCCACAAGGATCATCCAGTCCAGCTCCTGGCCCTGCACAGGACACGTGAAAAACCCACCCTGGGAGCTCTGTCCAACCCTCCTGGAGCTCTGGCAGCCCTGGGAGCTCTGTCCAAACCCTCCTCGGGCTCTGGGAGCCCTGGGAGCTCTGTCCAACCCTCCTGGAGCTCTGTCCAACCCTCCTGGGACTCTGTCCAACCCTCCTGGAGCTCTGGCAGCCCTGGGAGCTCTGTCCAAACCCTCCTCGGGCTCTGGGAGCCCTGGGAGCTCTGTCCAACCCTCCTGGGACTCTGTCCAACCATCCTGGGGCTCTGGCAGCCCTGGGAGCTCTGTCCAAACCCTCTTGGGGCTCTGGCAGCCCTGGGAGTGCTGTCCAAACCCTCCTGGAGCTCTGTCCAACCCTCCTGGGGCTCTGGCAGCCCTGGGAGTGCTGTCCAAACCCTCCTGGAGCTCTGTCCAACCCTCCTGGGGCTCTGGCAGCCCTGGGCCTGCCCATTCCCTGGGGAGCCCATTCCCAGTGCAGCCAAGGCTCCCGGAGCACGAGGAGGCAGGGAGAGGAGCATGACTGATGGAAGCAGTGATCTAATTTCCCGATCGGTTAATCCCAAATTAAAGTCCTCGTGGTGAGATTTAGGTCTGTGGTAGTGTGGAGGCACGGCCTGAAGCAGAGCCCAGCTCTTAATGAAGTGCTGCCATTAGCAGGGGAGGGTGTCCCTCGTTAGGCAGCCCCAGCAAATGAAGAAAAATGCTTTGGACGGGGCCTAATGGGGCATGGGGAGGCACAGCCACGGCACCAAGGCTGAGGTGGCTGCAGGGAGATGTGGTTCTGGCAGCAGCAGAACAGGGATTGTGCTGATGAGGCTTTAAAACAACACAGAGAACTCTGCTGGGATTTTCACTGATGGGAAGTATTTTCTGCCCTGTAAGTCTGTGCAGAACTAACTTCATGTTAGTGTGAGCTTCGGAGAAAGGTGTTGAGAGGCAGAGGCTGTGGGGTAGGGCTCAGAGACAGAACTGTGGGGGTCACTGCAGGAGAAGGGATCTGGCAGCTGGCTGTGATGGGATGCTGGGGGCAGAGGAGGGATTTGCATCAACGCTGCTGAGTGAGAGAGACAGGGATGCGCAGAGGGGAGGAAGCAGCCAGGATGGCTCCAGCCCACTCACAGGAGGGCCCTGAGCTTCAGGGGATGTCTGGAGATGAGGCTGCCCTATTCCATGTGCCAAATCACTGAATTATTCAGCATTCAGAATCCATTGGCTTACCTGGGATTGCTTCCCAACAGCTGCACTCACAAACAGCAGGTTTGGTCTCTGCAGTTCTGTCAGAGGCTTTCCTGGCCCAGGGATCAGATTTTGAAGCTGCTCTGGAGGAGCCAAGGCAGAGGGAGGGGCTCTGGTTTGCACAGAGGCTCAGGCTCCTCCAGGAGCCCAGTCTGCACCTGCTCCGGACTCTGGGTGTGTCCCCACAGAGGGAATGTTGAGAGGGAACTCTGGGTATGTCCCCACAGAGGGAATGTTGCTGCCTGTCCCTCAGATCATCCCAGTGGGACTGAGCTCGGGGTGTGAACTGTCACTCACTTCCCTGTGGCACTTGAGAAATTCCAGAGGGATGTTTGGAGGTGGGATGATGGACATGGGAATCCGCTTTGAATGCAGGGACAGATCAGGACCCGGTAAATGAATGCCTGTTTCTAAAACAAAAGCAACAAGGACAGAGGAAAGCTGGGAGATGAGGGAACACCTGTGTGCTCCTCTGGTGCTTGGCACAGGGGGATTCGGTCTGGAGCATTTGCTGGGAGCACAGGATCAGCTCACCCACTTCACCCTGTAGGAGCCCCAGGACAAGGACAGCTCTGGAAGTGCCATTGCACAGAGGGACAGAGTCTGGGCTAACAAACTGCACGGGGGGAAACGGGAACATGGGGCAAGGCAGGAACGGGCCGCAGCATTCCCGAGCCCGTGCTGCCCTCCTCCTCCTCCTCCTGCAGCACTGAGCATCCCAGCACTCTAAACCCTCTGTGCCACAGCATCCCCGAGCCCGTGCTGCCCTCCTCCTCCTCCCCGTGCAGCACTGTGAGCATCCCAGCTCTATAAACCCTCTGTGCCACAGCATTCCCGAGCCCGTGCTGCCCTCCTCCTCCTCCCCCTGCAGCACTGAGCATCCCAGCGCTCTAAACCCTCTGTGCCACAGCATTCCCGAGCCCCTGCAGCCTCCCCAGCTGCTCTCCTCCTCCTCCTGCAGCACTGTGAGCATCCCAGCGCTCTAAACCCTCTGTGCCACAGCATTCCCGAGCCCCTGCAGCCTCCCCAGCTGCCCTCCTCCTCCTCCCCGTGCAGCACTGTGAGCATCCCAGCTCTACAAACCCTCTGTGCCACAGCGCTCAGGCTTCCTCCTCCCTCCCTAAAGCGGCGGAGGCGTTTCAGCTGCATTTCCAGTGATTTGACTGTCAGTGTTAATAAACAGCTTAAACAAACCGCACGTGCCAACCGCTCCTGCAGCCTCTCCCTCGCTCAGGCTCTTGGCAGATTTGAATATTGGGCATTTCAGGGAAGCATTTGTGCTCACCAGCTCATCCAGGCTGCGGGAACAGCTCGGCTGCAGCCGCGGGGAGGGGGAACCCGAGGGCTCCTGCAGCCCTGGCTGCTGCTCCCGGTGCTTTCCCCTCTCCCCAGATCCAGGGGGTTTCAGGCTAAGGTCAGTTCTGTATTTCTCATGGCCTCAGCACAGTCTGGTTGTCCCTGCAGCCTGTGGGGAGCAGCAGTGGGGATGGATTGTGGTGTGCAGCCAAGGGCATTGATTTCTAGCTTGAAATCAGCATTAACTTTGAAAACACTTTCCTAATTTGGCAGTTATAGGCAGGAATGGATTGAACAGTTGGGAGAAACAAAGAAAAACAGCAAATAAAGTAGACAGGGATTCGGGTGGACCATTTGTCCTTCCCTCCTGCTCCGGTGGTGGTTGGCTGTTCTCAGGTGAGCCCTGGCAGGCACATCCAGCCAGTCCCTGGGACCCTGCACTGGCAGAGGTCTCCACACCATTTTCTGTGCTTATAAAGGAACAAAAGCTGCTGGAGGTGACCCCGGGGGTCCCATCACCCACGGCTGAGGGTGTAAGGTGCTGCTGCCAATGCTCATTAACAGCCAGGTCATTGTTCACCTCTCCTCAGTCACCAAACTCCTGCACAAACAATGTGATTATATTTCAATTGCTTTTAAACCATTTGAGGTTATCATTTTCTGCCTGTCTGCAAAGTTTTCCTGGTTTGATGAAATTCCCTGGTTGGCCCCAGTTTCCCAGCTGGCAGAGGATGGGCAAGGGGTGATGACAACGATCATTGCTTGGCCAAAAACCCTTCCAAAGGGGAGGAAAAAAGGATGAAAGCAGGGGAGGATGGAAGCTGAAGAGGAAGCTGTTGTTCTCTGTATGTTTGTGAGAGGAAGAGGAGAGAACTGATTTTTCCAGCAGGTAGGGATAGGAGAAAAAAAAATTCAAATTGATCAAAAAATTAAATATTCATAGGACATTATTCATCAAGATTCATCTTGCCAAGTGGGTGAAATGAGGCAAGGGAAGAAATTAGCTTGCTTGAGAGTGTCAAAGTGATTATGTGATTAAATTGCAATTTATAATTTCTCCTTCAGAAATGTTACTCCTTGATTTGTATTTCTGCCCCCTGTCTATTTCCCCAAGTCTCCCATTATGTGTGTGTGACCAGTGAGCAGGCAGGGCTGGTCTGAAAGCAAAGCCCCAGACACCAAAGCCCACCCCAGTGCAGGGCAGGACATCCCTGTCCCAGCACATCCCTGCCAGCCTTCCCCACTGTTTATTTTCCTCTCGTGACCATCCTCCCCATCCCCACAGCTCCACGCTTTATTTCCTCATTCCACAGGCTCCTCTCTGCTCCTCTCAGGCTGCTGCACTGTATAATCCATCCTCCCACTGGAGCTGCCAGGAGATTTGGTGCAGAAATCCGTGTTTTGGTGCTTGTTTCTGTAATCCCCCAGTGCTGGGGAGCTGCAGCCTCCACTCACACAGCCTTGGCTCCAGCACATCCCAGATGTGCTCAGTACGGGCAGAAAAGCAGGAAATAAACTTGTTCTAATATTTTACTCTCATTTAAGAACTCAGCCTCTCCCTGCTGTTGCAGTACCTACCCTAGAAAGGGGAGCTATTTCTGTTTGCTGCCCAGTAAAGATTTACTGGCATACGCTGGCTGTTTGGAAAAAACCCCACTATTAATTCCTGGGTTGTTTATGAACAGCACAAGGCTTGCACAGGTTAATTAGTTGAAGCAGGCTTTTCTTCAAGTGAATGAGCAGGCACAGGGTTTATGGCTCTCACCCAGTTTATTTGTTCACTTTCTGTTTTATTTGGAAATACACTTACACGACGATAAATAAAATCAGCCGTGACAAGGCTTATGTTTGCAGCAAACATTTAAGCCCTGCCAGGTAGTAATCCACAGAACACTGGCAGTGATCAGCCTGCAGGGGCTGGGCTTGTCCCCAGAGCGGTGGCACCGATGTCTGGGGGTCGGGGGCAGCCCCCAGGGGCAGCCAAGAGGGGAGGGGGACAGGGAAACTGGTGGGGAAAATGTGTTGGGTGGGCTGCAGAATCACAGGAGGGGGCTGGAAGGGACCTCTGGACCCAGCCCAACCCTGCCCAGGGGACACAGGAACACATCCAGGGGTTGGGATGTCCTCAGGGAGGGACACTCCAGGCTGTCCCCAGCAGCTGCTCCAGCTGTTCCAGCTGTTCCAGCTGTTCCAGGGCTCTGCCACCCTCATGGACAGAAGTTCTCCCGGGGTGAGGGCATGGCCAGTGATCAGAGGGCTGGAGAGGAGGGGCAGCTGTTGAAAGCCAACAAATAAATCTCAGCTTTGGGCTGATGGAACATTGGAATGGCTCCAAACTCAAGGAAAACTCAGCCACATCAAACTGCTTTAACTCCGTTTACTTGGTTGTTTCTGCTTCACTTGAGAGACATCATTATAATTACCTGGCATTGGCAAGCCACTCCTCAGAGGTTCTGGGCTGGGGTAGAGAAGATGTGAGCATCTCCCAAACCTGATGAGCTGCACTGATCAGCGGGAGAAGGAGCGAGGTGTGAACGGCCCCTGGTCTTTATTTGTCTGGAGAAGGAGCGGGGTGTGAACAGCCTCTGCTCCTTATTTGTCTCGTTGTTAGGGGTATGAACAGCCCCTGCTCTTTATTTGTCTCGGTAAGGAGCGAGGTGTGAGCAGCCCCTGCTCTTTATTTGTGTGGATAAGGAGCCGGATGTGAGCAGCCCTTGTTCCTTGTCTCTTTGTTAGGGGTATGAACAGCCCCTGCTCTTTATTTGTCGTGTTTTTAGGGGTGTGCTTGCAGCCCGGGCTTGGCAGTGAGTTATGGGCATGCCGAGAGTTTTTATTTGCTTCTCACATAGCTCAGCATTTGCATCCCCTCCCCTCGTAGCCAAAATCAGTGATGGATGGGAAGTGAATTTGGAGCCTGCTTTGAATCTCCCTCCACAGAAGGAGGTGCTGATGGGAGGCACAGCCCGGGCTGAGCTGTGACAGGGGCACTTTGGGAGTTGTGGCCACTTTGGAATGCCAATGAGCGCCTTTCCTGATGTGTTGATTAATTATTTGTGTAATGGGAGCCCTTTGCTGCCCCAGACAGGGGCACTGGGGTGTGAGGGGTCCCTGCCCAGAGGACCCCCCAGTGCAGGTGGGAGCATCAGGGTTACACCTGGGGCAGCCCCAGAACATTGCTCTTCATTGAATCCAGGGTTTGATGGTGCTGAGGGGAGCAGCATCACTTTGGACGCTCAAGGGATGCAGACAAAATCCTCACCTGCTCCCCAGGGCCACGCTCAGAAATGCTACTTGCACAAAACCGTAGAAATGAGGCAGTAGGAAATTAAATATGCTTATTAGAGCTAAAAATAGCAGCTCTGTTCTTTGGTGATGCATGAAAAAAAGCCCCTTGTACCAGAAAAACACTTTGGGTCTCTGCCAGGCAACAGATGCGAGGAACCTCTCGCAGCCTCGCTGGTGCTGCTGCCTCCAAACCTGGGGCTCCTATTTTTAGCACCGATCAATGCAGGCTGCTCTGCCCACCGAGGAGAAGGCAGGCCGGGCTGTCCGGCCAGCCGGGCCGGTGTGAGGAAGCCTGGGTTAAATATTCATTCCTGTACCACAAAGAATCGTTCTTCTCCATCCCTCAGGCCATGGAGGGTCCCCATGAGGGTGGCAGTGACAAGGGTGGGACCCTCAGTGACCTGGGAGCTGGCAGGCGCTGCCCACCTGGGGGGATTCCCTCTCCTTGAGCCAGCCACGGGCCAGAGGCTTCCGTGATGGGTCCGTGCATCCATCGGCGGGCAGAGGGGCAGTCCCCGAGCAGGATGTTGGACGTGACTCTGCTGTCCGAGAGCTCATTTGTAAACTATATTAATTAACATTGGCAACGCCCTTGTTCTTGCACTGCTAACGCTGCCGTCCTGGTGCTCGATGTGGGGAAACTGAGGCAGGCAGGGATGGCAGATCTGCTCTGTGCCCTCCAGAGAGCCCCAGAGCCCAAGTTATCCCAGCTCCCAATCCAGTCATTTAGTGGGCATTATTCCTGCAGACCGGGCTTGTTCAGAGTGGCTGCAGAGCCGCTCCTTTCCTTCCCCAGGAGCTGCTCCTTTCCTTTCCCTGGAGCTGCTCCTTTCCTTTCCCTGGAGCTGCTCTTTCCTTCCCCAGGAGCTGCTCCTTTCCTTTCCCTGGAGCTGCTCTTTCCTTCCCCCGGAGCCGCTGTCCTTGGGGTGCAGCTCCGAGCCGTCCCTGGCACCGGCAGCGAGCGCGGCTCCATCCCGGGCAGAGGCGCAATGCTGCACCCCTGTGGGAGCCGGGAGCCTTGGACACAAACCTGGAGCCCTGCTGGACACACAGGAGCTTTCTGTGAGCCACAGCAGCCCTGCCTGAGCGGGGGAGAAAACAGGGAACTTCTGGACATGCAACTTCCTCCTCTGACCCCTGGAAGCGCTGCCATTCCCTGAGGGATGGAGGCAGCTGAGGTTCTTCAGCCTGCAGGGATCCCGGAATTGAATTTGGGAGATAACCAGCTGTTAGCACTGTCACTTCCTGCAGGCAGGTTAATCCTCTAAACCTGAAATACCTCTCATCTGGAAGGAGGAATATTTGATCATCCAAGGGGTGGAAAAATTAAACAAGAGCCCCGTGCAAACAGGAAATTATGTAAATCACCTTATACGTGAGACTGATCAAGTTTATGGTTGCTGTTTCAACTCCCCTTGCCTGGATGCAAATTCTGCAGTAATCTGCTAGGTGTGAGCAAGCCTGGTGTGCAGGACAGCATCAGGCCAGTCCCCCCCTGTGCCCAGGGTGCTCCCCACACTTGGGGCCTTGCAGGAGCTTTTGAGGTTTATTGAGCCCCCCATCCCCAACAGCCTCTCCTCCTGCTGAGTGCGTTGAATTTTGGAGGCCTAAAGCCAAGCCTGGAAATATCTTTGTTCATGCTGTGGTTTTGGGGTGCTGGGACAGTGCACAGCTCCACCCTGAGCCAGCTGGGCTGGGGACAGAGGGGCTGGGACACCCCTGAGCCCCCACCCCACTGCCCTGGGCACAGCCCAGCCTGGCTCTGCTGAGAGAGCACCAGAGGAGATGTAATTAGTGAATGTGGTTGGAGTGTCGTGACTGTGCACAGTCAGACAGAGCAGAAATCATGTTTATAAGCTGCCTCCAGGACTGCAGCACGGTTAATCGGGTATGAAATCACAGTGATCTCAGAGCCACCTTCCAGAAGTTATTTGTAAGTGAAGTCCTAATGCAGACAGGGCTCTTATTATTCCTGCTGACTTGCCTCATTGCCCATGGCCTTTAAATGTTGCTTTCACATCTTCTTCCTTCTTATCTGCCAGCTCAGAAATAATCCAGGCAGGACCCGTTCTCTGGTGACTCCTGCCCCTCTCTCAGTGCTGTGTTAGCACTGGCTGATATCTGTCGTGTTCCCTGGAAAAACAGTCACTCTGAGACCCCTGGGGTAACAGATTTTCCACGGGAAAGGGAGAGGAGGGGCTTGGTGCATTAAATGGCTCAGAAATGCCCCACGGTTGTGTTTTCTTTAATCTCTCTGTTTGCAGCCTTCAGGAGATGTTTCCTCAGTCCCACAGCTCTTCCCCACTGGTCCCCCCCCCGTAAGAATGCTGCTGAGAAACAGCCAAAAATCTTTCCAGGCAGAAGTGAAGCTCCCCTCTATTGTTTCATGTCCTCTGTCTCATCAGACTTTGCGTGTTGTGGCTGGAGCTGCCACAGAAGTGTCCCCACTGCCTGCCCTGCGCTTGGGAGACACCAGCAGCTCCAGAACTCCAGGGTCTGTTTTTTTCAGGGCTGTTTGCTGTGTGTTTGTGCTCCTGATGCCCGTCAGTCCCTGTAGGACCAGCAGGGCCTCCCCTCCCTGTGGCTGCTCTGTCCATCTCACCTCAGCCCAGCACCCCTGAGGGTTCTGCAGTGAGGGGTGGGCAAGGGCGGCTGTGGGGCAGAGGAGGTGCTTGAGCAGCCACGAGCCAGAACACTCTAAAAGCTGGGGATTGTTGGCTCTCACCTGCTCTTGCAAGTCTTGGCTTTGAAGGGGAAGCTGAAAACTTTGAGGGTTTTTTTCTGCCTCACTCATCTGTGGGGCTGCAGCATCTCTGCCTCCTGTGCCCAGCTCTGAGGAATTCTCATCCTGGCAGCCCCTCAGAGCTGAGAGCAAACCACCTTGTGGTGCACTCCTCCTTGCTTTGAGGAGGCACTGGTGAATTAACCCAGAACTCCTGGCTGTGGTGGGATTTTTGTGGTTTGATTTTTGCCCGGCAGGCCCTGAGGGGTGAATGCTGTGGGTCTGGCAGGCCCTGAGGGGGGGGTGGATGCTGTGGGTCCAGCAGGCCCTGAGGGGGGGGTGGATGCTGTGGGTCTGGCAGGCCCTAAGGGGGCGATGCTGTGGGTCTGGCAGGCCCTGAGGGGGGGGTGGATGCTGTGGGTCTGGCAGGCCCTGAGGGGTGAATGCTGTGGGTCTGGCAGGCCCTGAGGGGGGGGTGGATGCTGTGGGCCCAGCAGGCCCTGAGAGGGGCGATGCTGTAGGCCCGGCAGGCCCTGAGGGGTGAATGCTGTGGGTCTGGCAGGCCCTGGGGGGTGGATGCTGTGGGTCTGGCAGGCCCTGAGGGGTGAATGCTGTGGGTCTGGCAGGCTCTGGGGGGTGGATGCTGCAGAGCCCTGGGGCTGCTTTTCCTTTCTGGCCCATTGGTCGCCATTAGGAAAGCCCTCGGTGCCGCTCTGCCTGCCGAGAGATCCCTCCTGGGCACATTAAGGGAACAGCAGAGCTGGCACAGGAATAACCAGCACCAGCCAAGGACTGCGGGGCCGGGGATGCTGGAGGGTTCTGTTGCTGGCAGACAGTGCAGAGAGCTCAGGAGCAGAGGCTGGGCATGCAGCAAGGGCCAAGTCTCTGTGGGCAGGGACACGTCATAAAGTGCAAGTTGGATAATTTGGAGAATGTGAGTGCAGAGCTTCCCCAGCTCCCACAGCGAGGCAGGCCCAGGGGAAGGAGCCCAGGGCCATTGCCCAAGGTCTGCTCCTGGTGCAGAGTTCTCCCTAAAGACACCGAGCTCCAGCAGCAGTCAGCATTTCTCATTTTTATGTAGCCCCCATAGAAAGTAAAGTTGGTTTCTGCTGACTTCCTCTATAGCCTGTGCATATGCAAGGTAACTTCTCATTTTTGCCCCCTCGGTGAGCAGCTGCTCTGTCTGACAGGATGCCTCAGGGGTTGGTGGTGGAGCACTTCCCCTGCGCTCCCCAGACTCAGCTCCTGGCAGTCCCAGTTCCACCTCTGGCAGGACTGCAGCAGGTTCCTCTTCTGGAAGCTCCTCTGCTCTGCCATTCCCCATTCAGGCTCATGAAAGGCCCGGCTGCTGTTGGAAATGTTTTGCTCTTTGCAGTGGCTTTGGCTGAGCCACCCATCCTGTGGCTCAGAGCTGCCCAGCGAGGCTGCCGGGGCCAGCCCTGCACAGAATGGCACAGGGAGGGCTCTGGGTTCTCCTCCTGCTCTAAATGCAGGAAGAGATGCTCAAGGCTTCACACACTAATGTAAAATAATAAATGAGCTTCCACGAGGGAGAAATAAAACAGAACAAACCAGCTGGTGAAGAAAGACAAGCTAGGAGTGATGGCAAGAACAGGTGCCATGCAGAAATATATTGTGCAAAAATGAGGACTCATTTACACTGTGCAGCCATGAGGCTGCGTGAGCCCCACACAGCTCCTGGCATTCCCCCTTTTCCACTTGGAGGAATAATTAGGAAACATTAATCAGCCAGCTCAGTGCTCAATCAGTTCAGACAGAACTTGCCCTTCCCATTTTGTGTCCTGGATTTCACACTTCTCTGCTCTCACCTCTGCAGAGGCACAGGAATCACTCAGGGTCCCAGGGCTTTGGCGGCTGCTGTCCATCACAGAAAGCAATTCCCCAACACAGAGTGCAGGGTAATTCAGAGAAAGCACAACCATGGGCTGTGCTCCTAGGTGATGTTGATTTCCGAGTATATTTCTGTTTTCCACTTATTTTACACCTTGGTCTTTCCAGAAGAGCATGAAGTGCTGCAGGGAAAGAGCCCAGCATGGCCAATGAGGTAGGAACAAAACTCCTGCTTCTTGTTAGAGCACTCAATCACTGTCGGGAAAGTCATCACCAGCCCAGCAGCTCCCAGAGTTCTTTTTCCAGGGAAATTGCTAAAACAGCTTCAGGAGAGCAAAGCAACATTTCCTCCCACTGCTGTAATTAATATTTTAGGTACGGCAAGAAGCTCCCTGCCCAGAGAGAAGCAAAGGCTGTGGGGTCCATGGAGGAGCTGTAGTATCTACGTTAATAGATGGGCTTTTCAGCAATGATGATTTGTTGCCTTTTAATATTTCACAGATAACTCGCATGTTTTTTGATAGGGCAGGGTTGATTCTATTTCAGCAAGAATAGTCTGATCAATGCACAGCTGCGTTAGCCCAAGCCTCAGGGCAGGGACAATCCCTGCATGGCTCTACCCTCTCCAGGCTTCTGGGCAAACATAACGATGTAGCAACACCACAGGATCAGGCGACACGCCTCACAGCAGAAGAGGTCAGAGCCACGACTAGGGCGGCCCGAGAAGCTATTAAATTAGCTTCAAAGGTAGTAGATCATGCCACGCCTTGGTCCACCATCAAGCAGGGGGAGAGATATAAATTCTTTTGTTCACAGCGTATTCCCTATTGTCTTTTTAAAAGTTTCACTACTTGCGCCAGGGTTTCCATGGTCTCACTGACACTCCGGGGGGAGGGGCCAGCTAAGGGATGTTATGTGCACGTGAAAGGTCAGTGGTTGAATTCACGGCCATGGAGAGAAAAGGAAAACACCTGAAGGGATTAGAAATCCTGGGGTGGTTCCTGGGCTGGGTCTGTGGCAGGGCTGGGTGAGGAATTCTCTGTCAGCTTCGTGTGGGGCAAATGAGCAAAGCTGGGCCAGACGAGCCCTTAGTGGAGCTTTAATGAGCAGTGTGCTCAGCTCCAGGATGTCCCCAAGTGATCCCACCATGGTCATGTCCATCCTCACCCATGCTGTGCTTCTCTGAATGCAGGCAGCGTCCTGAGGGGTCCTTATATCTAAATGTGACACATAAACATATGTGATATGCACATATAAAGATAAAAAGGAAATGTAATTTCCTCTCAGCAGGCACTTCCATTTATCAAAATATCAACAAAATTTCTTCTAGTATTTTCATAGATAAAATTAGTTATTAGATTGAAGTTGCACCAAAGCAGTCATTTGAAAATAACAAAGAATCAGCTTCCCAAATGAGAAATCTCTCTCTTGTGTCATAAAAAACACTTTTCTGTATTACTTTTGGAGAAGTGATGGCTGTTAAATCTTACATAATGTAACACAAGCCTTCCTGAAGTGCTGAGAAAGCCAATTCAGCTAGAGTGCCAAGGAATGCAAGGGAAACACTTAGCAATTGAAATTACAAATTGCCTGATTGGAAAAAGGGTTTTCCCAAATCCTTTGAACTGGAGCTGCCTCTTGGCTGCTCGAATGCTCTCAGCCCAGCGCTTCCCAAGGTACCTGAGAGGGGAGGGATGTGCGGAGCCCCAGCCTGGCCCTGAGGGCTGAGCCCAGAGAGGCCTTTCCCCCCTGGGGGAGCAGAGGCTGGGAGAGCTGCAGGAGCCCCTGGTGGAGCCTTCCCTGGCACTGGGCTGTCCCTGGCACTGTGCTGTCACTGTACTGGCACTGGCACTGTGCTGTTCATGGCACTGGCACTGGGCTGTCCCTGGCACTGTGCTGTCACTGTACTGGCACTGGCACTGTGCTGTTCATGGCACTGGCACTGTGCTGTCCCTCAGCTTCAGTCCCCTGGGCTGGCACTGGCGCTGTGCTGTCCATGGCACTAGGCTGGCACTGGCACTGTGCTGTCCCTGGCACTAGGCTGGCACTGGCACTGTGCTGTTCATGGCACTGGCACTGTGCTGTCCCTCAGCTTCACTCCCCTGGGCTGGCACTGGCACTGTGCTGTCCCTGGCACTGGCACTGGGCTGTCCCTGGCACTAGGCTGGCACTGGCACTGTGCTGTTCATGGCACTGGCACTGGGCTGTCCCTCAGCTTCAGTCCCCTGGGCTGGCAATCACAGCCAGAAACCTCCAGGGACAGGAGCCAGGACCCCCACAGCCCTGAGCCACCAACACCAGCGAAAGGACTTTTTGGTGCTGAGGAAGGGCTCACACTCCTTTGGGTACCCTGGGTGCCCCAGACAGGACATTTACTCGAGGGATAACGCTGAAAGAATTCTACCCTTTGTTTTGCACATTCAGTTTGGAAGACTGAAGCTTTTTTTGTTTATATACCGTATATTTTTATGAAATGCTTTATTCCCATTTCCCTTTGGTATAATTGGATTTTTCTCAGTAAGCAACAAAATAAAAAAGGAATTTAGAGCGTCTTTTCAGCATTCACTACTTTAAAAGCAAACAATATCCCAACACTTAAAATCAAGAGTGCATTTTGAAAAGCGAGGCAAGGCAGTAACTTGTACTTTAAAAAGCCCTACAAGTTTTATGAAGCTATTTTATGCAGCTCCAGAGTTTCAGGAGGGAAGGAAAAAACACTCAGTCAAATCCAGAATATATTTTTATGGCCGCAAATTTTCTAAAATGAGACTATAGATCTTGTGTTAATATGGGGAGCCTTCAGAAATACACACCCACATGCCAGCACAAACAACACACAGCTCCAGAGATGGATGTCATACAATATTTAAACAGAAAAAATACATAATTCCCAGGGAGGCAGGGCTGGCTCTTTTCCCAGATGGGTTCTCATTCCGACAGCATCAGGAACATGACAGATGTGCTTCTTCCTAATTGTTTGTGTTTGTGGTTTATCTCTCTTGCCTGTGATACTCCAGCAGAAATCTCTCTGTTACCACTCAGTTCCCTCCTGGGAGTTTTTCGGTGGCTGATGCTCAGCAGCAGGACATGAGCCTGCCCAGGGCTCCGAGGGGCCATCCCAGTGCCTCCTGTGGCTTCCCAAAGAGCAGAGACCTCCTGCCCCTGTGGGACCTCCTGCCCCCGTGGGACCTCCTGTCCTCATGGGACCTCCTGTCCCTGTGGGACCTCCTGTCTCCATGGGACCTCCTGTCCCCATGAGACCTCCTGCCTCCCATGAGACCTCCTGTCCCTGTGAGACCTCCTGCCCCCATGGGACCTCCTGCCCCTGTGGGACCTCCTGTCCCTGTGAGACCTCCTGTCCCCATGAGACCTCCTGCCTCCCATGAGACCTCCTGTCCCTGTGGGACCTCCTGTCCCTCATGGGACCTCCTGCCCCCATGGGACCTCCTTTCCTCCTCCCACAGGAGCTGCAGCCCCCACGAGCCCTCGCTCTAACCTGGGACTGTCACAGACAGGTAACAGGCATGGGGAACCAGAACCTCCTGCACACACCTGTGTCTGTCCTCACCTGTGTGCAGGTACTGGAACCATCTGGGCCTGTCCTCTCTTGGCAGTCTGTGCTTTCCTCCCACCAGGAATCCACCCTGCACAGGCTCTCAGGGTTCCTGATTGTCCTGCCTGTATCTGACACACCTGGCAATCACAGAACCACAGAATGGCCTGGGTTGCAAGGCTCAAAGCTCATCATTTTCCTACCCTGCCATGGGCAGGGACACCTTCCACCTCCCAGGCTGCTCCCAGCCCTGTCCAGCCTGGTCTTGAACACTTCCAGGGATCCAGGGGCAGCCACAATTACTCTGGGCAGTCTGTGCCAGTACCTCCACTGCATGTAAAAAAATGAAAAGTTTAAAGCGACCAAACAGCCTGGAGAGAGATGTCTTCCAGGCCTGGAAAGCCTCTTCCTTCTCCTGTGCAGATGATTTATTGCCCCCTCAATGCAGATCAGTGGGCAACTGAATATATTCTTTATATTTAAATGTATTTTTTTCTGTACGGACTCAGCTATGAAACTTTTTTTCCCTCAATTGCACTAATTTTCAAGGGTGCAGTTGTTTATTTGCCACCCCTGAGACCACCTAGGAGGTTTAGGACTCTCAGTGCCTTCAGATGTTTGCTCTGGGTTCATCAAGTGTCCTCAGCAAGCCCCAGAACAGAGAAGCTTTTGGTGCCAGATGTTCCCTGATGTAACTCACGCATCCCTGACCTTTCCAGGCTCAATTCATCACTAGTCAATCAGCCTCACGCAGAGCACAAAGGTCTCCTTTCTCCTGTTTCCAGGAGCGGGACTGGGCAGCATCAGGAATGTTTGCAGCAGGAATGACCAGCAAGCAGATGATCCCGCCGGCCGGCCGTGCCAGCCTGGAAATACGAGGAACTACAACCGCTCCCTTGCTATTTTGAGATGTGAGCGATTTCCGTGTGTTTTGTGGAACTTGGAGAAACAGCCCCAGCGCAGCCGCTCCCGAGCCGCGGAGCCGCGTCTGAGCAGGAGCGCTGCGGACGCGCGGGGGCGCGGCAGCCCCGCCGCCGGCACCGCAGGGGCACGGCACGGGCACGGGCACGGCACGGCACGGCACGGCACGGCACGGCACGGGCACGGGCACCGCACCGGCACGGGCACGGGCACCGCACCGGCACTGGGGGAGCGGGGCCCGGGAGAGCGGGGCCCGGAGCGCTGGGGCGGCACAGCCGGGCCGCACCGCTGGGCACCGCTGGGCACAGCCGGGCCGCACCGCTGGGCACAGCTGGGCACAGCCGGGCCGCACCGCTGCCTGGAACTGCACACTGCAACGGAGTCCTTACAGCCAGCACACCAGTGCGGGCGGTGGGGACGGCCCGTGTGTTCTGGGAATGGGGATGTTCTGGGAATGGGGATGTTCTGGGAATAGGAATGTTCTGGGAATGGGGATGTTCTGGGAATGGGGATGTTCTGGGAATAGGAATGTTCTGGGAATGGGGATGTTCTGGGAATGGGGATGTTCTGGGAACGGGGATGTTCTGGGAACGGGCACTCACCGCAGCGATGACTCCCTCGCTGACCATCAGCACTCAGCGTGGGTCTCTGTCCCTACACCCTTTTCCCCCCAAAGCCCATTTTTCCAGGATGCTGAGATGCTGTGCCAGCTTGCACATCCCTGGGGCAGGCTGCACCTGCCCTCACAGGATGTGGTGAGTTAAGTCAGCTTTTTTCCCCCCCAGCTTCCTTCATTTGTGGCACTCCACGAGCCCCGTTCCCCTTTTCTGCAGCCGCAGACAGTGTGAGCTCAGAGTGAGCCACCCTCCTGCAGACAGCCCTGAGCCAGCAGCCTCCTCCTCCCCATCCCGGGACACCCCGGCCTGCTTGGAGCATCCCCCTCCTCTGACCCCCCCAGCCCATCCCTGCTGTGCCAAGCCTTCACCCCTGGCCCTGGGTGGCAATGGTGTGTAGGAAGCAGAGCCAAGCCTGTGATATGAGCTGCCACCATTTTTCATGGGCGTCATTAAGGGATGTCTGCCCTAAAGTTTTATTTCAAGGGTTAAATAAGAGACAACAGGTGCAAAGCAGAGAGACAGGAGAAGCACAGGGTAATCACAATCAGATGTCTTTACATACCAGCTGTTTGGCAATGCCACAGGGGCACTGCCAGCCTGGCACAGCTCAAGAGAGGCAACCCTTGTGAGTTTTTTCCCTTGTGGGCTCCGAGTCTTCATGACCAGAGGCACTGCAAAACTTCCAGCACCTATCAAGGCTGGGAAATAACACTCAGACAACCCTGTCTAGACAAAGCCATCTTCTGAACGTACGAGAGAGGAGACCACGATGGTTAGAGGTGGCATTGCTGCTGTGTGAAGTGACATCGTGTCACTGTGCCACCATGTCACAGGCCCTGTGCTGAGCTCTGTGTGATCCCAGCACTGCCCTGCAGTCACACACATGGAATCACACAATCAGTCAGGCTGGAAAAGAGCTCTGGGATCATCGAGTCCAACCTGTGACCGAACATGGTCACCCAGACCAGAGCACTGAGTGCCACATCCAGTCATTCCCTAAACACCCCCAGGGACAGCGATCCCCCACCTCCCTGGGCAGCCCATTCCAATGGGTAATCGCCCTCTCTGTGAAGAATTTCTTCCTAATGTTCAAAACTTCCCCTGGTGCAGCTTAAGGTGCTCCCAATAGTGAGAAAAGCCATTTAAAAGCTGTTTTCATCTCTCTAGAACCAGCGTGTTAGCAGTGCCAGGCAGATCTCATGGAAAGCTCAGAGGCAGAACGACCGTCCATGTTCTCCACACAAAGGGTTCATTCCTGTCCCTGCTGTCCCCCGGCTGAGCAGAGTGCTGGGTGAGCAGAGTGCTGGATGAGCAGAGTGCTGGATGAGCTGGGTGCTGGGTGAGCAGGGTGCTGGGTGAGCTGGGTGCTGGGTGAGCTGGGTGCTGGGTGAGCTGGGTGCTGGGTGAGCAGCTCCAGCAGCAGCAAACCTGCTGCCCTCAACAGTGCCCATGCTGCCCTAGCTCCGGCATCCGAGGGCAGTGCTCCCTCCAGCAGCCATCCCCAGCGTGTGCAGGGCTCTCTCCTCAGCTGACAGCAGGAAAATAAATCGCAACGCTGGTTCTTCCGCAGCACCTCCACCCAGGAGAGCTGCTCGGCCCTCGCAAGAGCTCATCAGAGGGAAGTTGTGCCCGGCAGGGAGGGCTGTGCCCACGCCGAGGGCGTGCCCAGGTGAGTCAGAGCGCAGGTGAGTCAGGCTGTTCCAGGGCTGCTGCACGGAGAGAACAGATCTGTCAACACCCCTGGGCACCATCGGTGTCTGAGGCCAAGCGCAGGTGCCGCGAGGGGAGCAGGGCCTGCAGGTGTCAGGGGAGAGGGACTGGCCCGGCACCGCGGGGGCTCAGACCCGCTGTGAGGGCACCGCCGTGCCCCGGGCACCGTGAGCGGTGTGAGGGCACTGCCCTGAGCCCGGCGGAGGCACGGCCCCGGTCCCTGCCCTGGGTTCGCACAGCCCTTCCCGCCGCTGGGACAGGGACCAGGACCGGGACTGGGACCGAGACTGCGATCGGGACCGGGATCAGGAACGGGACCGGGACCAGGATCGGGAACGGGACCGGAACCGGGGTGGGGTCCAGGTCTGGGCTCGGTCCCGGGACCCGCCCGGACACACCCACGCGCCGGGGGCGGTGTCTCGGGCGGTGCCCCGGCCCCGCCCCGCCGGAAGTGACGCGCCAATCACGGCCGCCCGCTCGCTCCGCCGCGAACAAAAGGGATTTTCACCCGCGGCCCCGCCCACCGCGCCGCCTCATTGGCTCTGCCTGCCCTCGACACGCCTCCCCAGCGGCGGATTGGCTGGCCGTCGCGGCGGCGGCCGCGCTGATTGGCGGGCGCGCCGTCGGTCAGCGGGCGGGGCGGGGCGGCCGATGGGGAGCGGAGCGGCGGCGGCGGCGGCGAGGGGCCGGGCAGGTCGGTGCGCTGGGGCGGGCGCGGGTCCCGCTCTCGGCTCGGGCCGGCCCGGCGCATTTCGGCCCGACCCGGCGCGGCGCTGCCCCCGCGGGTGGGCAGAGGCAGGTGCGGGGCGGCCCGGCCCGCGGGGGCTGAGAGGGGCGGTGGCGGCGGGGCCGGGCTCCGCTGCGGGCGGGGGCGGCTGCGGTCGGGACTAAGGCGGCGGGGAGGGGGCGGCATCGGGGCCGAACGGGAAGATCGGGGGGCGCGGAGGCCGGGGGGCGTTACCGGTATCGGGGCGTTGCTGCCCGGTCCAGCCGGGAGGCGATGGAGCCGGTTGTTGCTCCCCGCTCCCGCTGCCTTCCCCGCGGGCCCGGTGCGGCGTTTCCCTTTGTTCGCCGCGGGTGTACCGGGCCGGTGCCGCGCGGGAGCCACCGAGCCCGGCCCTGCCGCCCCCTCCGCGGCGCCGGTCCCGCACGGTGCCGGTGTCGGTGTCGGTGCCGGTCCCCGCAGCCCGGCCGTGCCGCCGGCGGCTGCAGTGCCCGGTGTCCCGGGCTGACCCGCGCCGTTCGGCCGTCCCGGGGCCGGGGTCAGGAGCGATCGTGCGGCGGGAGGGGCGAGGCTGCCCGGGCGGGGGCTGAAGGTCAGAGCAGCCGGGGATGGTTCCCGTTCCCTCGCACGGAGCTCCGGGTGCTGCTCCGGGGCTTCAAGGACCCGCACAAAACCCACGCTCAGAATTTTGCTAATTTAATTCCTTCTGAGTATTGCTTCAAAAACTAATGGGGTGAGGATGGGGGTTTTTTGTGGGTAATGTCCTTTCTCCTTTAGGGTGAGATACAAGGATGCAGGAAATATAAACACTTCTTATTTTAACCCAGTTCTCCACAGCTCTGATGCAATGCCAGGTAGCATTGTGGATACACAATTATTAAACCCATGTTAGCTTTTTTTTCATTACATAAACACATGTAATTATCGAAACAACTCCATCACCACCCGATACACGCAGAAGCAGTTTTGGGAACTTGTCTGTCAGGACTTCTCAGACTGGTCATTTAGGTTCTCCCGTGAATGTGATTACACGACTGCCTGTGCTGACTCCTGGAAAATATCAGCTCCTCTTCAGGAAAGAAAATTGAGCTGATTCAGGATTATTGACATTGTGGCATTGTTGCATTGGTGTAGCTTTAGGAAATACCCCCTCTCAGAGGAAGAGGGAACAACAAGCTTGGTTCTTCCTGATGTTTTTTTTAAAAAGTAGAAGAGCTTTGAGCCAAGGGCTCGCAGAGGATCTTGAAGCTTCCCCTTGACAAGCTGCCCTCCCCATGCCTGGGGCTGTGCATTCAGCTCCTCTCTGGTCCCTGCCCCTGACTCCAGCCCTGCTGCAGTCGGTGGGTGAGGCTCTCCTGTGCTGGCAGCATTCTTTCAGGTGGTTCCTGCCCTGTGTGTGAGCCCGGTGCAGGGTGAGCCCGGTGCAGGGTTAGCCCGGTGCAGTGTGTGAGCCCAGTGCAGTGTGTGAGCCCAGTGCAGTGTGTGAGCCCAGTGCAGGGTGAGCCCGGTGCAGCGTGGCCCCAGTGCAGGGTGAGCCCAGTGCAGGGTGAGCCCGGTGCAGGGTGAGCCCGGTGCAGGGTGAGCCCAGTGCAGTGTGTGAGCCCAGTGCAGCGTGGCCCCAGTGCAGCGTGGCCTGGCACGGTGGTTCCTGCCCTGTGTGTGAGCCCGGTGCAGGGTGAGCCCAGTGCAGCGTGGCCTGGCACGGGTTCATAATCCCTGTGCTGTCAGTGAGGCTGCGGAGGAGCTGCCAGGGCTTATCTGCTCTGTTCCTCAAGTGGCACATGCCAGAGATAACTCCCCTGCTCTGCTGGCTCAGGGGTTCTATGTACACTTAAACTGCTCTGGGTGGTTATTTCCAGTTAAATACTGGGAAATAACTTTCTTAGAAAAGTTTTGTCTCTGTGGGGGGTGGGTTTGGGTCTGTGCAGGAGACTCCAGTGGTCCATAGCTGAAGGGAAGCTCACCTTTAGGCAAGCAGAAAGTGATTATCTTTCTTTGTGCTCGAAACTCTGGCTTATTGTCCAAAAATGGTGGTGTATCTCAGGCTCAGGGGAAATATTTATATCATCAGACTAAACAACAAGGTCTTTGTGGTTTGAGATCTGTGTGAGTGCACCCAGTGTGTTTCCCTGGATGTAAAGGGGTAATGTGCCCTGGGAATTGCTGGATCTTTTTTCTGAGGCTGGGAAACTGGAAACTGGGGCTGTGCATCTCTTGGTTAAAGGTTTGGAAATAGAGGGCCAGGTTCCCCAGCTGAAGTGCCCAGATCCCTTTGGTAGAATGGGACTGTTTGCAAGGAGGAGAGCTGGGTAATTTAATAGGGTTGGCATGATCTTCTGATAAAAAGTGGGATGAGGGAAGGCACAGGGATGTGTAGCTTGAAAGCAGCCATGGAAAGGTCAGCTCAGGAGCCTGGAGGGCTGGGAATGGATTTGGATTTAGATTTGGAATGGGGAAAAGGAGCTCAAATACGTGCCTGTTGGCTCTCTGATCCAGAGATGCTTCTTGCTCCTGTAAAATAATAACATCAAATGAATAGGGCTTTTTTCCCCCCAGTTTTCAGCTCCCAAGTGCAGAGTGGCCCTTAAAGGGAATGCTTGGGATTGTGATCCTTTCAGTGTAACAGAAATCTGCTGGGGTGCTCTAAAAGTTCCCTGCAGGTCACTGGAGAATGCAGGTACATTTTGGTGGGGTTTTTTAGAGCAGTGACTTCATTTGTTGCATCTGCTCCCTCAGCAGTAAGGATACAAACAAAGCAGGCAGAGATATTCTCTTGCAGCAGGCTGCACGTGAGGAGGCTGAGGCTGCACCACTGATGCACCTTTAATGTTGCCTCTTGGACAAATGATGGCTGTGCAAACTGGCTCCTGCTCTTTATTTCTCTTAAGTATTTTTCCCTGTGTATTTTAGGACAGGGCTTGTTTATGTTATTAAGCGCATTAAAGACTCCAGAGGCAGGGTAAGAATAGCATGGCTGATTCCTGTGGCACTGGGAAGTACAATGGGAGTAGTTAGAATATAGAGTAGAAATTATTGCTGCCCTGACTAATAGCTTTAAAATACCAGACTGCAGCTGGTGGCTGTCCTGGCTGTAAGACTGAGCTCTTTGGTAGCTCCTGGGGAGATGCAGCTGCACGTTTCCACATCACCTCTTTTCAAGAAAAAAGCGTGGATGCAGTCATGGTGAGAGTCCATGTTCAACTCTTACTGTCCTGGGGTAACAGAAGTATATGATACACTTTGTTCTAAGATCTCCAAGGGTTCTCCTTTTTTGTTCTGGTTTATAATGCCCCAGCACCGCTGTAACTTGCTGAGTATCAGCAATAAAAGTTGTTCCCCATTGGTATCGGTTCAGTCTTAGAACCTGTGAATTTAGTCTGAGCAAGTGCAGAGAATGTTTTGAAATCAATCTGTGCAGCTCCTAAGCAGAAGTTTGGATATTCCACATCTGAAGGCTGCCTAGGGAGATGCTGCAGCTTTGACATAAGCACCAACACAAACATGGTAAATACCAAAGATGAGAACCAGGCTGTGTCTTTTCTCACTCTGTGTGGCTACTTCTTTTTGTTTTAGCATTTCTTTGCTGCTTCTGTTGCTCTCTCTTCTTTTTAAGATGACCAAGCTGTAAATCTCACTCCTTCCACGAGGTCTCAGCTCCCCATGGTGACAGAGCCCTGCAGCTGAGGGGGGTGGCCAGGCTCCCACCCTGACATCTCTGTCAAGGTCCATTGACTGACCAGAAGGGATCAGTGCTGAAGAGTGACCAGCACTGCCCTGGCCCACAAAAATGGGATTTTAGTCAATACAGTGAGTTTCCTAAATTGTGCCTTTGTGCCAAGTCTAGATCAGGGGTTTTGGACACGATGACAAATATGAACGGATTTCCTGAACGTTCCACTTGTGGATTTTCCTCTTGAATATGTGACTGGATCTGCAGCAGGGAGATCGTGCTGACACACCTGTGGTGTCCAGTCCAGTTTGGGAACAGAGATGCCATGCTGACACACCTGTGGTGTCCAGTCCAGTTTGGGAACAGAGATGCCATGCTGACACACCTGTGGTGTCCAGTTCAGTTTGGGAACAGAGATGCCATGCTGACACACCTGTGGTGTCCAGTTCAGTTTGGGAACAGAGATGCCATGCTGACACACCTGTGGTGTCCAGTTCAGTTTGGGAACAGAGATGCCATGCTCACACACCTGTGGTGTTCAGTTTGGGAACAGAGATGCCATGCTGACACACCTGTGGTGTCCAGTTCAGTTTGGGAACAGAGATGCCATGCTGACACACCTGTGGTGTCCAGTCCAGTCTGGGTTTGGAGCAGGCAGTCCTGGTCACTTCTGGCATTCCCTTGAGCAGCCCTTGCCAGTGGCAGGGTGAGCCAGGAGAGCCTGGAGGAAATGTTGCTGCTGTATGGAATTTCATGTCAAACACTGTGAGGCAGGAGTGTCAGTGTGTGGTGAGACACTTCCCTGCCTAGCAGGGGGGCACAGAGCAGATTTCTGATTTTTCTTGCTCTGTGAAGACTGCAGAACTTTCTGTTCCCAGCGACTGGAAAACTGCTCTGGCACAAACAAGACAGAACTTGCTTTTGTGTGTAACTCTCCAAGGCACAGTTATGCAAATCAGTTGTAAGGAGCAGTGACTTCAGACAAACTAGACTTGAGCTGAATGTTTTAGCTGGATAGGCTTCTGCAGCAGGGGCTGTTTTAACCCTTTATCACTTGCCACTGGAGTTTGATATTTCTGAGTGGCTTCTTCGTGCTGTAGCATTTTCTGCCTGACATGAAGTGGGATTAAAGATGGGCATGACTTGGACTCAGGAAAGTGTATTTGATGGTTGTGCAAAGCACAGGAATGTATCAATGGGTATGTTTGCATCAGAGACAGGGATTTCATCTGAGATTATTTCCATTTTTAACAAAATGCAATAAAAAGGCTCTTCACTGGACAGTGTTAAGTGTATCAGCAAAGATGCAAGGGAATATAAAGTTTCTTTATGTGCAGTTCAGATAATGGATCTCATATGTAGGCAGTGAAATTATTTTTAATAAATGATGCTGATATTGAAAGAGTTTGAAAGAGTAGTAATGAAGTGTGTGTTTTCTGTGGCATTGATTTTTGTGGAGTGGTTTGGGCCAGTTCCATCAGTGGATAATGGCATTCCCAGGAAGGGAATCCCAGCACTGCAGCATTCCCATCTCTGCTGGGCTCGTGTGGGTGGCCCAGTTTGGCCCTCACTCATCCCAGCTCCCCAGTGATGTTTGCAGCTGTGTGAGGCAGATGTGTCAGCAATATGACTTTTAAATATCCATGGTTTTCCACTCTCCTGTTAACTTTGGCTACTCCTGGCTGAATGTTGTCCAGTCCTGTTATCCTGCACGTTCTGCCATCACCATCTGGGTGTGCAGATGTTCCTGTCCCCTGGGAGAAGGTGACAAATGCATCTTCTACAACTGGTCTTGGAAGCTGGAGAGAAAATTGTCCCCCCCTCAGGGCAATTTGCAATCCAAAAAACAGGAAGCTGAAGTTAAATGGAGATCATATGTCATAGCTTCAAATACTGATCTTAATGTCCAAAGAAATACCCACTAAACCAGGTTTCATTATTTTCCAGGTTTTCAGGATGAATCTGGAAAAGCTCAGCAAGCCAGAACTCCTGACGTTGTTCAGCATTCTTGAAGGAGAATTAGAAGCAAGAGATCTTGTCATAGAGGCTTTAAAGGTGGGTTTTAATTACCAGGATAAGAAACAAGCATGACAACAGTACTGCTCTAAGTTCTGCACTTGTATCCAAGGTGAAGTTCAGAGGTAAAGATTTATTACTGGTTCAGAACCCCATTTTAATATCTGGATTACATAATTAAATGCTGTATATAATTTTTGTTTTGGAATTCATGGCTGGAAGCTGGCTGCAAGAAGGGTTTTGGTGTTGGAATACAGTGTTGTGTGTGTGTTTCCATCCTTTCTGATAAAGAACCGTGTGTTTCTGCTGTGTAAAAGCTCTACCAGAATTCCTTGGTAGGTTTTTTTTCTCCTTTAGCAAGGAGGGCTGCTTAAAGCAGAAACTCTTCTCTCCAGGAGGGATCACAGATCAGTCTTTTAGTGACAACAACGTCACACTAAGTAAAAAGCATCCAGGCTTTGTGTTGACTAAGCCCCCATAAGCTGGCACTGCTGAGAGCAGCAGCCCTGAGTGCTCAGTGACTTTTTCTTTCCCTTTGCTGGCACGAGCATCAGTGTAACCTTGCAGTGAGGTGAATGCCAGCTAAAAGTGCTCCAAAAAGCCAGTTCCAATCGGTGTCAGTGCAGCTGAGGTCGTGGTGCTGTGGGAGCCTCTGCTGGGAGGGGCAGGGGTGCTGCTGGAGCCCTTCCTGGGGTGCAGGGGAGCTGCCTGGGGTGGTTCTGGTGAGCTCTGTGCTGCTGGAGCCCTTCCTGGGGTGCAGGGGAGCTGCCTGGGGTGGTTCTGGTGAGCTCTGTGCTGCTGCTGCCCTGCACTGGGAGGGGCTGTGCTGCTCTCTGCACAGTTTGCTGTGTTAATACTGAGCCTGGAAGTTATTTTAGAATAATGTCCCTGTGTAATTCTGCTGCTCTGTGAAGCAGCACTCAGCCTCAGTAAAGTGGGAAAAACATTGGCATAAATGATGGCAGGGGTCGATTTTGGGAGAAATTAGTTGTGTGAGGGTTGAATCCTGAAGGCTGAATCAAGCTGACCTGTCACTGCTCATGATGTATAAAACTTCAAAGGAGGAATGGCACTTGCAGGCCTGAGAGCTGCAGGGGCTTTTCCAGCCAAAGCTTCTCCAGCTTGATTCCAAACATCTTTTAGGAGGTGTATCCTTCTCCAGAGGGATCGGGATGCTTATGTTTGTTGTTGGTTACTTTTGCATTTAGATAATCCTTTTATTTTGGAGGAATATTGTTGCCCTCTGAAAACAATTGATCAGGTGGAAGGTTTGTTTTCTGTTTTGAGGCACTCATGCAGGTTTCTGCTCTGTCCTGAGATGGTTTTTTCACTGTGTGTGGTCAGAATGCATTACCAGAACAAGCCTCCCTTCAGCATTTCAGTGTCAAATGTGAACAATGGAGAGAGACCATGGGAGGAAATGCAGCGGCTCCATTCCAGAGCTTTTTATTACCTACCTTGCAGTAGTGTAAAGCAATTATCTTTCCTGTTGAAATTTAACCTGCAGTTCCCTCTTGTGCGAGGGGATTAATGCAGCAAGAATACCCTTTGACATAATTTGTCAAGTACTCATAGCTGAGGAGAAATTAAAGGAAATTGTAACCTAGGCTTGGTAATTATGGAGTATAAAATACTGAGCTAATCAGAGGTTAGGGCTATCTTCCCCTTCCTCTGTCAGGGACGTGCTGTGGTGTTTCACCTCGGGATTGTGAGGAAATCTGGGGGTGGTGGGAAAGGCCAATGAAAGCTCCAAATCCAGGCTGGCTCTGGCTGCCTCCTGAGAGTGATCAGGGAAAATTGGCACCCCTGGGATGTGGCCTGTGCCTGCAGCCCTGTGAGATGCTGGAGCTCCCCAGCTGTGCTGCTCCTGGGCTCCAAAATCTCGTTCCCAGTGATGTGCAGCCTGGCCTGGCTCCCTGCTGGCAGCAGCTCTGCTGCCCTTTCAGTGCAGGGAAGGAAAAGTCATGGAACTGCTTCATCTGGTGCTGGGCAAAGGTTCAGCAGCAGAGAGCGTCCAGCTTTGCTTTGTCCATTTATTTGGAATATAGAGCTCGAGAAACTCAGGCCTTACACTGTTTCTGTCATTGTTTGCTGATAGTAACTGTGGCAACAGCTTCACCATGCCTCACTGCCTGAGAGACTCTGTGTGACTAATTAAAGGAAACCTTGCTGGTCTGTGTACTCACGTTTTGATGCATAAAAGTGCTGCCCTGAAGAAAAAACAAATCCTAAGGCTGAATTAAAGATTTGCACTCTTGAGAACATTCAGTTTGACTTGCATATATTGGACAAATGGAGTTGTAATTTACACTGAGGGGCTGGGGGAAGCTGCTTGTTCCACACACAGAGGAAGTGTCTGACGTGGTCTCACAGCTCTCCCAGTTCCCCCAGTGCTATGGACAGTGTATATAATAGATATTACTTTATATTTATTTTTATTTATATATATATATATGATATTATTATTGTATTGTTATTATATTATGTTATGTATGATATATAATAATAGATATGTAATCCAGTGCCTTGGCTGCTGGATTCCTTTGGAGGAGTAAGGGTTTTATGTTAAATAAACCATTTATTTTCTGGATTTCTGTTGGAAGCAGGTGGAGTTGAGTCCTCTGAACTTTCTTGGGCGATTGCATACTCCTGAACCACAGCAGTGATTTTCTCCAGCTGTTATGTTAAATGCAGAGATGTCAGTGGTTGGAAATCAGAATTTTATCTGCCTGTTTGCTCCCCACATAGTAACAAAAACACATTTCCCTTCAGATTTAAATGGTTCTGAGTTCTGGCCGTTTGAGTGAATTCCTTTGGTACATTATAGAAAAGGACAGGCACTGGCAGAGGAAGAATACCTTAATTTGTAAACATGTGCTGTGGCTGTAGTACAGTCTGCAATAATTGATATTCCTGCACGCTCAGAGACAAACGTTCCGTATCTGGCATTTAGCAGAGGGAATCCATGCATGCAGATGACAAAGCTTAAAATAGTTTTCTTCTCCCCCATGGCATCAGGCACTTGTAGCTGGCACCGGCCCCGTTTCTCTCTGTGTCAAAATCGAGCTGCTGAGCTGGGCATTCCAGACTCTGCTGGTTGAGCTCCCTTCTTTTTTCTCCTCTATTCACCCCCTCTCCCCACATCCTGACCCTTTTTCCTTGCTGTCTGACAAACTGACTGTATGCAAAATATTCTTTCCCAATGCTTCAGTTTGCTTCCTCTGTTTTAAAACCTCTTTGGAAAAAAAATGTTGGTTTTTTGTTTTGTTGTTGTTTTTTTTTTTTTGCCTGAAAGTAGCTTCCTGTCCACTACATAAATCTCAATGTTCTCCTTGGAACAGATTTTAAGCCTCACTTCTTATTGTGCTCCTTTTCCTGTAGTTATAATTGTGTTTATATCTTCCAAAAACCCCAGATGCTGTCAGAGAGTTGCATAATCCTGAGAGTCAGGCTCTCAGTCCTTATTGCTGTGTAGGAAGGGCTGCATGAAGCCCAGGTTCACTTTCTGAAACAGCAACCACACTGGAAACAATTCAATATTTAAATGCATCCCTATGGCTGGGTTAGCACTTGGTTCCCTCCTCCCTGCTCTTCTAAGGAGAGTTTTTCATACATTAGAACTGAAGTTCTGTTTACTTTTAGAAAACAGGAAACAGCTCTCTGGCTTATTCTTTTATGTTAATAAGGCCTCGGGCAATTTACACTGGAATAGAAACTATTTTGTGTTAATGACTGGGAGCTGGAATTCATCATCTCTTTGCTTCTGAGTTCAGTGATTCACCATAAGGCAATATTAATGCAAAACTAGGTGCTGTTTGGTAGTGGATTTAGAAATTAGGTTTACAGTGCAGCTTCAAAAACTTAAGTCTACTTCTTGTTTAAATTAAAAAAAAAAAGTTCAGTAATACAAAACCTTCCTGCAGTTAAATCTTTCACAGATGGGGCAAATTGGGCTTATGCATCACTCAGCAGTGTTCCCATGGGTGCTGTCCTGGAGTGCAGGCATTCCTCACAGCTTCTCTTGCAAGCCTGGGGCAGTTTTTGTTTATTCCTTGTGTGAAGCACCAGGGTTTGCCAGCATCACTCCAAACCTGCCTCTGCTCACCTTCACTGCCCCCAGGTGTGCTGGGCAGGGGCAGACAGGTGTGGGACTGACTTCTGTGCTGGAAGGGCTCCTGCTCTGGATTTCAGCAGCCTGGGGGCCGCTGGGCTCCCCAGGTTTGGGGTGACCCAAGTGCAGCTGCTGCAGCCCCTGCACCACCACCCCGGGGTGCTGGGGCCAGGCACTGCCAGTTGTCACTGCCAGTTGTCACTGCCAGCCTGGCACTGCCTGTCCCCAGAGGTCCCCAGGGAAGGAAGCTGCAATTTCGTGCTGCTTGGCATTTCCTGAGAAAACAGCTTTTATTTTTCAAAGCTGATAACAGCTCTTACCTGGGCCAGTGTGGGTGGCTCTCGTTTATCAGGTCAGCTCACCCGATACAGTGATGGCAATTTGAACAGTTTGCTTGGTGGCTCTGTGCCTGGCATTGCTGCAGAGCTGCAGCTCCTGCAACGCTGCAAATCCCACTGCAGCACTTGGACATTGATTTCTGGGCAAAGCAAGTGGTCCCCACCCCCATTTCCCTCCTCTGTCAGTGCTGCTGTGACCTCAGCCTGTCTTTATTCCCAGCTTCTGTCTCTGGGGAGAGAAGCTCATAAGGAAGTTCAAGGCAGTGAGGAGCTATTTAAAGCTTATTCCTCTCTCTGCTGCATGAAGGAGGAACCTCTGTGCACATTATTACTGGAGAACTGCAAACTCAGTAGCTGCAGTTAATTAAGAGTGTGTTTGTCTTGTACCGAGGGTTAAAACCTGAACTCTGAAATTACAGGGAAGAGAAATGCTCTGCTTGATGTCCAAAAAACACTTGAAATAAGTCTTGGAAATTCCCTGTTTGATGTTCCAGTAAAACAAGTTGTAAAGATTCCTGAAGAGAGAGAGAATATTCTGTCACATAAACAAGGTTTCAGTAGAAGGAAATATTTTATTAAAAAAAATACAGAAATAGGTTATGAGAAACATTCATCCCAAAACAGCCTAGAAATCCCAAGAGGAAACAGCAGCTTTTTCCTAACAAAGCAAAGCCTTTGCTTTGCCTGCCTGCACAGGAAACATCTTCTCAGTTGGGTCAGATATTGCTTCTGCCCCATAAAATGACAATTCTCTCTTCCCAAACAGACTAGCAGTGGTCCATTACCCAAACCTGAGCTCACAGCCAGCCAGTTTCACATGGAACCCTCTCTGCTTGTGCCTAATCTTTCCAGTCTTCTGGAATTTTATTTCTAATGGTAGTTCACATTTAGAGTTCCTTCTTGTTTTTAAAGGCACCCCAAGCTTATATGTTACCTTCTTTTCCTGTTGGGAGAGGTCAGTTTAATACTCCTGAAAACTGCTGAATAATCCATTTAGTTGCTTCTGGAATTTGGGTATTTTGGTGGGAAGTTCACATTTCTGCGTGTCTGAGATGACAGAGGTGGAGGCACTGAGTTAGAAGATGTAATTGCACAGAATTGCATCTTCACCATTGCTGATGCTGGAGGTATGCAGGTCATCTCTGGTGCTCAGATGAGATTTTCCCCTCCTTAACTGACACTGTTTTGTAATCTTATTTCCTCTTTATTTAAGCTTGATTTTCAGTGGATTTGTGTTTTTGTGCTGGCATCTGAGATCTGGGTTGATTTTTTCACTTTGGGCTCTCTTCCATCACCAAGTTTCTGTTCTGAAAGTGGCACACCAGCAGTATTTAAGGCAGGATCCAGTTCAGACAGGACAGAATCAGAGGTGCTGAGGATGTTTGGACGTGGCTGCAGTGGCAGGAGCTGAGCTGCAGAGCTGCCCCAGGGAGGAGTCACCCACGCCTGTATAAAATAACCCCTGCAGATGATGGCCCTGTGAGTTCATTTTCCAGGAGCTGCCTCAGTGATTTAGGTGGCCCAGGTGGCTGCTGTGTGGGACCTGTGGCACGGAGGTGTCACAGCCTGGAAAATCCCCATTTGCATTTCCAAGTGCTCCCCAGTGCCAAAGCACTGCGTTTGTTTGTGCAAACGTCCTGTGGTCGGTGTAGGATGACCTGGTTAAGACTTTTTCTAGTCTAGACAACTTTAATTAAATGTTTATGCTCTGCTGGCTACTAAGGAAGAATAGCTGGACTTGAGAAGGCTCTTAGTGTTGTGATAGTCTCATGTGTTTGTCATGCTAGTTCAGGAAAATACTTAATTGCCCAGAGTAGCAAGGAAGAACTTCTTGTTCTTTCCCAAACAGGAAATAAACCACCCCACTGAATTCAACAGAGTTCAGAGCCCAGAGCTGTGAGGAGCAGAGGAAAACGTGGCTTTTGTTACACCTTCAGTGCTGCAAAAATCACCTTAATGTCAGGTCTTGGAGCTCTTGTTTGGTAGAACTTGCCCAGCAGTAAAGCAGGGTTTGTTTGCCCAGTTGTTTACCCTGGTGCCCTTCTGGAGGGTCTCTCCCTTGTTCTGTGTGGAATGTCCAGCATGGGATGAGTTGGGATTAAGCTCATCTGTCAAAGCAGCAGGGCCAGCTGGATGGAGATCCCAGTTCATTTTTACAGACTTATTAATGCTTGAGTCACTTAGAAATTCCCTCCACACTTGCATGGAGCTTTCATTGAGTCATTTTTATAAATACTTCAGAAAAACAGAAGATTCCCTGTTCCTAAAAAAAAAAAAAAAAAGTAGTTTTTCCTGTGATTCATTAAATCAGGGCTGCCCATTACCCAGGGCTGATCTTTTCCTTCCTCTCCCTTTTATTATTGTGTAAAGTTAGAACAATATCTGAAGCTCTGATCAAAGGTATCCACAGTTCCAGATGGGTGCTGCAGATAGGGAGGGAGGGGTGTCTGTCAGTGTGAGCTGCTCCTCTGTGTTTGTTTGCTGCAGGGTTAAAATCCAGCTCCAAACTGGAATCACAGGACGGATGTCTCTAATTTGGTCATGGAGAAGATATTTTGGGTTGGGTTTTTTTATGCCTCTTGTCAAGGTAATGCAAACACTTTTCCTTTTAGGAGCAAAAATAATTTTTTTGTTGTTTATTTCATGTTAATCACATGGCTGCTTTTCAGAATGCAAATCAGCAAATCTCACCAGCTCTTTGAGTAAACCAAGTTTTATTGTTTAACTCTCCCTGTTCCAGTGCAGCTCTGCCAGCTGCAGTGTGGGGATGTCCCACAGTTCTGACTCCTGCTCTTGTGTGCTCCAGGGAAGCGTTTGTGGTTTTGACACTGGGACATCACAAAAGAGCCATTCCAATAAGTGCTGGCTTCTGAGCTGCCTTTTCACTTGAGTCAGGCTCAGCCTTTCCCATCTGAATGATGTCCTTGTGCAATCCCATAAGAAATGGGTGACACTTTGCCATTCCTGTTCCCTGGAGGGTTTCTGGGAGGCTCAGAGCGAGGCTGGCACGGCTGTGCCTGCGTTCAGAGCAGGAGTTTTGTTCTGCTGGGTGCCATCCCAGCCCCTGTGTTCAGAGCAGGAGCTCTGTTCTGCTGGGTGCCATCCCAGCCCCTGTGTTCAGGGCAGGAGTTTTGTTCTGCTGGGTGCCATCCCAGCCCCTGTGTTCAGAGCAGGAGTTTTGTTCTGGGTGCCATCCCAGCCCCTGTGTTCAGAGCAGGAGCTCTGTTCTGCTGGGTGCCATCCCAGCACCAGCACAGCTGGGCTGGGTGGGACTCGCCCTTGGAGCCCTCCAGCAGCTCCAGAAGCTGCTGTGCTTGGCTTGGGCTGGGCTGTCTGCTGGGGGCAGAAGGGGGAAGCACACCTGAGGAGGTGCAGGTTTGTTTGGAGCCCTTGCTCAAGGGAAAAATGTGTCTTGTGTGTGCTGTGGCAGGAAAAGCACATTGAGGGTCAGACCCCTTCTGTGGGTCACACCAGCTGGAGTCTGTTGTAAATTAAACACTTGGATAAAGGTCCCAGGGCTCACTGTTGCCTTTCAGGGGTCTCGTGCAGAGGATCAGCCCCACCTCTGTGGCCTCACTGAGGACATGCCAGTGCAGAACAGGACAGTCATTTTTACACTGTAGGAAAGAAAAGGCACGAGCTGTGGTGGGAACCAGCCCTTGCAGCACAATACAAACAGGAGGAACCAAGCTGAAGCCTCATTCAGGTGTTATTCCTTGGCAGGTGCATCAGCTCTGCTGGGCAGGGGCTGTGCTGCCAGTGACACACAGGGAGTGAAACACTGAATGCTCAGAATCCAGCCCAGAACATTTCACTGGAAATCTGGGATTATATTTCTTTGAGCCAGGACACCTCTGAGGGCTCTTTTGAACCTAAATCTGGTTTTTCTCCTGTGTCTTTTGTTGCATAAATATTTGGTTTCTTATGATTTCTTATCAGGGTGGTAAACATGCAGATAATACTTTCATATCTGTCTGTTTATGAGATTTCTTTTTGTTTTTAGACCTTTACAGTCATCATTGAATAAGATAAGCCTGTGGGTATCCTAACAAACAGATTTCCAGATGGAATGGCTGATTCATGGAAGAATTGGGGCTGGAGGAGAGCTCTGAGCTCACCCATTAGGCCCTGTAAATGTAGAGCCTGGGATGTGTGAGTTCTCTTAATCCTTAGGAGCACCAAAGGAAACCTCATCATTCCTGTCTTGCCTCTTGAGAAACTGAGCTCTGTTTAGTCTGGATGAGAACATTAAAGATTTTATTAACAATTCACAGATTTATGGCTCTTGCAAGAGTGAAACTCTTTAATTGCCTAACATGAAATTCTTTGATGGTGACATAGTCAAGGAAACCACACAACTGCTTCTTTCACTGATGGACAATAAATGATTAAATCTTTAGTTGAGCAAGAGGTGGTGCTTACCTTGCTTCCTTTCACAGCTCTGGAATGTAAGTCATGGCCCTGGCAGGGAGCTGTGCTATGAGGATGTTTGTACACTCAATATATTGTGGAGATGCTGTGTTTTTAAGTGAGATTTTTCTTTATTTCCTTTATTTCTAGCAGATAACAGGATATGAATCAGACTGTGTTAAATCTTTTTAAATGGAGAACTGGGGAAAAGGAATATTAACCACAAAGCCCTGTCTTTAGCTAGTTTAAGTGTATTAAAATGCAGATTTGTTTTTGTGTTGCAGGCCCAGCACAGGGACACGTTCATTGAGGAACGCTATGGGAAATACAACATCAGTGATCCCTTGATGGCTTTGCAGAGAGACTTTGAGACCCTGAAGGAGGGGAACCACGGTGAAAAGCAGCCAGTATGCTCCAATCCCTTGTCTATTTTGAAAGTGGTGATGAAACACTGCAAGAATATGCAGGAGAGAATGTTATCCCAGCTGGCTGCTGCGGAAAGCAGGCACAGAAAGGTAAGTTTTGCCTCAATTAAGATGTGCAGAGTTTATTGTTCCATTTCAATTACATGTTAACTTCAACAAAAACACTGAAGTTCCCTGAGGTTTGGTAACTGATTTGTTTAAACTTTTCACTCCAGATGATGCAGCTGGTGAGCTAATTAGTTCTAGTTCCGGAATTTGAAATGTACACAAGATGTTTTTGTTAGGACACACCGAAAAGGAGCTCGCTTACAGCTGGGAGGTGCAGTGCTTCCCAGAACGCAAGGAAGGGTTTCTGGAAGGTGGAATTCTCAGCAGACCTGTCACTGTTCTGCCTGGCACCTGTTCTCCGTGGTTATTGAGGAGCTGCTGCCAGGGGAAGGCACCTCCTGGTGCTTCCCTAAGGAAGTATGGAGTGACCAAAAGTGTTTTTCTTGCCCTTTGGCCTCTTTAATGAAGCACCTGTTATTCCTCAGGCACAATTTAACATACATTGACACCAATAAAGTGCTTGGTCACGTGTCAGACCATACTACCACAAAAACTGAAGTTACTAGAAGTAAGAACAAGGCTGTGCTTCACTTTTCAGCCAAATATCCAACCAAGTCATACAGTAAAATCAGGTTTTTTTCACCTTTTCCTCTTCCTGTCTACTGTGAAAGCTTCCTGTATACTTGATGATATTTAAGCATTATTTGGAAGCTTAAACTTCAGGAAGACTGAGGAGCTGCTAAGTTCATGGTGAGTGTTGGGAGAGCTTAGTTTGGTGATGAGATACAGCAGAGCCTCTTGGGAAGTTTGTGTTCTGGCTTTTTTGTTGAGTTAATAGCATTTCAATTATTCATGTAATTCGGTGTTAAAGCTGAAGGAGCTCCTTCACTGGGCCCTTATGGGAAGCAGTTTCACTTCAAGAGCTCATCTTGTTCTTAAGTGGAAGAACAAATTAATGTTCTTTAAAATAAACTTTACACTGGAGTCCTCAGTCCCTGTAAGGCACTGGGAGGAGGCTGTGTGGGAGCTGCTGCAGCCACAGCAGGGGCTGCCCTGCTGGTGGTGCCCCGTGGCTCCTGGTGCAGCCCCTCTGCCCCTGCTGGGCCTTGCACTGATGGCCCTGCCAGGAAATTCTGACCTTCAGGGGACAAGAGGCACAAACTGAAATACAGGAATTTCCAACTGAATGTGAGGAAAAACTGACTGACTGTGAGGGTGACAGAGCACTGGAGCAGGCTGTGGAGGGGTTGTGGATTCTCCAGTACTCAGACCCTTCCTTGGGCTGATCTGTGACCCCACTCCAGGGCAAGGCTGTGGCAGGGGTTGGGCTGGGTGATCTCCAGGGATCCCTTCCACACCCAGCCATTCTGGAGTGAGGGCACCATTCATATCATGAACCTCTCAAAGATATTGCTCAGCCTGGGGGAAAAGTGTGCAATTTAGATATTTGATAATAAAAGGAACGTAGATCCAGTGTGAGGTTTTCCTGAGGCCTTTCACAAACTGACTCAATTTGACCAGACAATGACATGTCTTGAACTTGTCCAAAAGCTGCTGTTCTGTGCTCTGAGTGAACTCAGGTGTGGGGAGCTGCCCCGTGGCTCTCCCTGTGTGAGGGCCCTGATCTCCCCCTGCCTGCCAGGGCAGCTGGCACTGACACTGCTGTGTTTGGGCAGGTGATCCTGGACCTGGAGGAGGAGAGGCAGCGGCACGCCCAGGACACGGCCGAGGGCGACGATGTCACCTACATGCTGGAGAAGGAGCGGGAGCGCCTCACCCAGCAGGTACAGCCACAGAACCCGGGGAGCTGGGCGGGGAGCTGGGCAGGGATGTGGTGAAAGAGCAGCAGGAGCCTCCCTCTGCAAGGCACTCCTGGCTTTTATCATCTTGATATGAAAAACAGCCTTCAATTTCTCGGTGTGTTTTGGCAGCTGAGCAGTGCTAAAAGGTATTAATAGGTAATCAAATGCTCTGAAATCTGACTTCAGCCTGGAATCTGAGGAGCTCTGAGGAACAGGGCTGCACTTAAAATTAATAGCGTGCTGCAGTACTCAAAATTCAGAATAAGTCATGGAAGATCTCCTGGGGTGTTGTTCAGAGATGCTAATAAATATTTAAGCCACTGTTGTCTGTTCCCCAAGCGCTGTAGCCTTTGTTAAGCATACGTACCACATCAGCATTTTAAAGCCTAAATGCCTTTAAAAGCAAACTGACAAAGTAGTAAATGAGGTGGAAGGAAGCTTTGCTTGTTCATGGCAGGGTGGGTGTGTCTCTCACTAAAGGCCAATCGAATTTCACACAGGATAAAACCACTAGTAGGAAATAATTGTTGCTGTGTGCCAGATGAGTTGTTCCAGACTGTTCTGCAGATTTTTGGGGCAATAACCCCTTTCTTAGCCATTGTCATTTTTTACTGTGTAATTTCTCCAAGACACACAGTGAACCTGTTCCCTTTTGGGGTGTTGCCCTCATTTACTTTCAGGAGGTTTTATGGTACCCTTAAAATCTTTTTTGTTATTAACTTCCAGGTGGAGTTTGAAAAATCCCAAGTGAAGAAGTTTGAAAAAGAACAGAAGAAGCTGTCCAGCCAGTTGGAGGAGGAAAGGGCACGCCACAAGCAACTGTCTTCCATGCTTGTTGTGGAGTGCAAGAAAGCCACTGCCAAAGCAGCTGAGGAGGGCCAGAAGACAGCAGAACTGAGCTTGAAATTGGAAAAGGAGAAGAGCAAGGTGAGTAAACTGGAAGAGGAGCTGGCAGCCAAGAGGAAGCGGGGTTTGCAGATGGAAGCACAAGTAGAAAAGCAGCTCTCAGAGTTTGACATTGAGAGAGAGCAGCTGAAAGCGAAGCTCAACAGAGAAGAAAACCGTACAAAAGCACTCAAAGAAGAGGTGGAATGTCTGAAGAAAGCCCTGAAGGAGCTGGAGGCTTCTTGCCAGGAGCACAGTTCCTCCGAGCCTGTGCATCCCAGCCCCTCGGTGACATCCAGGGGGGTCACCACTGACAGCCCCCCCGTGAAGTCTGTGTCCTGCCAGACTGAGAGTCTGCAGGCAGAGCGAGCACACGCTGCCAGCACCAGCAGAGCAGTTCACACCGCCTTTGCCAGCCCCTCTACACCTGCTCATTCCTATGCAAAATCCAACGGGCACTGTGACACAGACACGGTGCAGATGGGCGGGGAGACCAACGCTGCAGAGAGCCAAGTGCACAGGGAGAAGCCTGCTGCAGCCTCCGAGAGCGCAGTGGAGAATGGAAGCTCTCCTGTAAGAACAGAGTCACCGGTGCCCCTGATGTCCCAGCTGCCCTCAGCCGGGGTGTCCCTGTCCCCCAGCAGCACAGCTGCCTCCTCCCTGACCCCCTCTCCCTGCTCCTCCCCAGTGCTGGCCAAGCGCCTGGTGGGAGCCTCTGCCAGCAGCCCCGGCTACCAATCCTCCTACCAGGTGGGCATCAACCAGCGCTTCCACGCGGCTCGGCACAAGTTCCAGGCCCAGGCAGAGCAGGACCACCAGGCTGGGGGCCTGCAGAGCCCCCCGTCCCGGGATCTGTCCCCCACCCTGGCAGACAACTCCGCTGCCAAGCAGCTGGCGCGCAACACGGTGACGCAGGTGCTGTCCCGCTTCACCAGCCAGCAGGGCCCCATCAAGCCCGTCTCCCCCAACAGTTCCCCTTTTGGCACGGACTACCGAAACCTGGCCAGCGCTGGCAGCCCCAAAACCGAGGCCGGGCACTCTCCCAGCCCCGTCAAGGTTTCCAGCCCGCTGAGCCCGTTGTCTCCTGGGATTAAGTCACCGACCATTCCTAGGGCAGAAAGAGGGAACCCTCCACCCATTCCTCCAAAGAAACCCGGCCTGGCTCAGTCACCTGCTGCTCCTGCTCCTCTCACCAAAACCTCCCAGGCCTCCTCCCTGGATGTGGCCAGCAGCTGCTCCACCACTGTCGTGGCGAATGGCAAAGACCTGGAGATCCTCCTGCCAGGCAGCAGCTAGTCTCCAGAAAATGGGAATGTGACATTCCACAGCTTAGCTTGCCCTGGAGCTAAGACACTGTTTTTCCACTCCGTGTTATTTATTTCCATAGTAGCAGAATCTGTCTGTATAAAGCATTTAGTATATTTTTTTTTCTTTTTAATAGGTAGGAAAATATTTTTGTTTATGAAGAAACTTTAACTACAGCTATACAGTAGCCTCCAAATGTCTCATGGCAGCAGTCAAATCATTAGAGATAACAACCATAATCACATGGTAGGACCTGTCAACCTCTAATGGGACTGAAATGCTACTTTTAAATTATGCAGAAATAATTTTTGCAGACTTTTTACTCCATATGAACATTTTCTAAAAGTGCCTGAACTAAGCCTGCAATATGAATGTGATTCTCGGGAAAAGGTGAGGAGGGGAACATCCAGCTGCAGAAACAAATTCCTCTGAGTCCTGAATGTTGAAACCAACACTGGTTTTCCTTTTAATTCTTGGCATTTGCTAAGTGAGCAAATGTGCTACAAATTCTGCACGGTGACCACCAGACCAGAGCAGCCAGGCTGTGTCCTCCAGGACATGGCTCCCAGCTATTTGAGGAAGCACACATTGGTTTCTTGGGGTAAAATTTACTTGTGGTATCATCCAGATTACTTCTCTCTCAGTATTCCTTGTACATACAGTTCTTTCTGCTTTCCTGCCAAGATCCCTGTGTGCTTTAAATGGCTCAGCTCTGGTTTCTGGTGTATCACCTGGAGTTTTCAAGCTCTTCAAGCATTCTACTGTTGTGTGTAGAACTTCTGAGAAAAGGATCTTTCACTTGACAAAGATCTCGCTATTACTTGAAAAAGTAACTTTTCCATACAATACAGGGTTTTTGCAACACCTGCACCATGGGATCTTTGACCTTAAACAAAAGCAATAATTTTGTTCCTCATCTGTGTCAGTTGAGTCTGACTGACCTGGATTTTACCCAGCAGCTATGGCTGGCTTTCCTTGGCTGCAAATATGGAACCAAGTCATTGCTGCTGTGGAACTGAACATGTGGATCTGTGTGAGTATGTCACACACATACTAAACACACAGAGTAATAGGGAATACTGAGCTCTTCTTGATATTCTGCTTCTTATGAAGAAAACATGGCAATTCACTGAGATTTTAAAAAATTCCTCAGTGAGGAATTGCCCAAGTTTGAGGCAGATCATGTGTGTGAAGAAGTATTGGACCCAGGAGAAGCAGGCTGATTCCTGTGCAGAAATGTTTGCTGCAGGAAAACCAAGGGGCACAGCACGGTGGTGTTTGAGTCACTGTGCTGAGAAATCCAGGACAAACACCACAGGTCAGTGGCAGAGGCTGAGAGCATGACCCCGAGTTAATGATCTCGGGTGCTGGATGTGAGCTGATCCTAAATTTAGAAACTGGACTTGCTGCTCGGTGAGGAGCGTTGAGCACTTCCCTGTTTGCACAGAGCCCAGCTCCCACTGCCAGAGACTCGTTCTCCTTTGTCAGTTGTCACTGCTCCATCAGTCCCTTTGGGGAGGGTCCCTGTGCCACGGAGGGATGCAGAGCTCTCGGGGCAGGAGGCTCCTTTGGGATTCCAGCCTCATTCCCTGGGACGTCGGGGCTCTGTGCTGCTTTGAGGTGGCTGTTGTTGGACTGACCCCACACAGCCAGGGCAGGGGTTTAGAGGTTTGCACAGACCTTTTAGAGGTTTGCACAGACCTTTTAGCAGCCTTTTAGGCAGGAGTATTATGGGCTGTTGTTCCTAATCCAGTGCCACAGTCTGTGTATTAACAGCAGGGACACAGAGGCAGCCAGAGCTAAATGGGCAGTGACTCTTTTGGAAGCACATTTATTACTTTTTTAACTAAATGTCCACAGCAGATTTTTTTTTCCTCTTGCTGAGAGTAAATGTAAAAATGGATGGGCAGATGGATTTTGGCCCATGTATCCCTTCTGATTGAAAAGTGAGGCTTTTGTATACACTGCTTTGATGAGTTTCTTTGCTTTTCCATTAATCTGACTGGTATTATCCCCTTTCTTTATTGATAGCTCTAGAGAGAGAGATTATGATGAAGTCTAATAGGAAATGCACTGAGTACTGTTTCTTCTAAAATATAACATGGGAAGGGGTATGCAAAAGAATGTATTTTTGCTAGTAGACTAACTTCTGAAAGAAACTAAGCACAAGGGATTAAAATGGATCCAACTAATTCAGTAAGACATTTAGAGTTAGTATTTAACTGTTGATGTAGATTCTGTGTGGAAGCAACTAAATATTTCTTCTCTAACTCACGTGTCCTAAGCAGACATTGTTGCAGAGTTTGTCACTGGCTAATGGAGTATAATGAAGTGCAAAACATTTAACACTAGTATTAATTCATTAACACTTGTAAATTTGTAAAGCCAAACGTACCAAGCTGAAGTCTTTAATCATTTTTATAGCTGATGGCATTAAACATGTTAAACATTCATATTATCAATAAAGGATTTTATTTTTAAGATGTGCAAATTGCTTAAGGAGATGTTTGGAGTTGGGGCTGCCCAGCAGGAAACAGTCCTGAGAGAGACTGGGCATCGGTGCTCACCTGGAACCTGGAGCTTTAATGGAAGCTCTGAAATGTCAGGAGAAAATTAATTTCTTGGGAGGGCAGTGGATCCTGAGCAGTCTTGGCTGCTGCAGCCAGAGCCTTTTGCTCCTCCATCTGCACCCACCTGCAGCTGCTGCTGCTGGGAGCTGGGAGGAGCCCTGGGGCAGTTGTGCTTCAGGTGGCACAGTGGCACACTCTGGAAGCTCCAGACAGTTCTGGCTTTTAGGTATTTTTAAATAAAAACGGGTTTCCTAAAGTACCTCTCTGCCACAGTGTCAGGATACTGAAAGGATGACATTTTCTATTAATGGAGTGTCATATCTGGGGCTTGGGGAAGGAGAGACCCCAGTTCCTGCTGATGGTTCAAACAGGATGGAAATTCCCTCTGCCCGAGGAGTGCAGCTCAGTCATGTCACAGGACACAGCTGGGAACAGGTCCTGGCTGCAGGAAAGGCTGCTCTGTGTGGGATGCAGCATGGTGGGTTCTGCATGCACAGAACCATCACCCCTGTGCCCTGGAGAGCTGGGAACAGACCCTGGCTGCAGGAAAGGCTGCTCTGTCCGGGGTGCAGCATGTGCATGCACAGAACCATCACCCCTGTGCCCTGGAGAGCCGCGGCTGCTGCCGGTGCCTCCCTGCCCTCCTGCAGGGCAGAGCCCACGGCCCCGAGTCTCCCTGATCTACCCCAACAGTGACCTGATTTTCTTATCTTCACACCCGTTCAGCCGAACAGGTTTTGCAGCAGCCGGGGAAGACGCTCTTGGTTCATCTCTCCAGGCTCGATGACATCCCCGAGGTCGTTGCCAGCGCTGGTGGCAGCCCAAAGCCACCAGACCGGTGCTGCTTCCTGCCCGGGACAGGCGGCGGTGAGGAGCCGTGCCCGGGCAGGAGCGGGAGCTGCCGCGGCTCGGCCACAGCCCCGGTGGCTTTTTATAGCAGCGCTGGCAGGTCCTTGTCCCAGCGTGGAATGCTGACAGAGCCTTGGGTAAACAGCTCCGTGCGGCTGCCCGAGCCTCCGGCACGCACGGTGTGTGCTCCGAGCACCGCCCTGACCCTGAGCCCGGCCCCGAGCCCGGCCCTGATCCCGGCTCCGATCCCAGCCCGATCCCTGCCCCGATCCCGGCCCTGATCCCAGCCCCGGCGGGCTGAGGCTGGTGCCCGTTCCCAGCGGGGTGAGGCCCGTCCTGTCCCTGTCCCGGTGCCCGTTCCCAGCCGGTTTCTGTGCAGGGCAGGGCGAGTCATTTCCCCGGGCACGAGGCTTTCCTGCAGCCCCGAAAGGCATCCGGGCCACTTCGGCTGCTGCGTGTGCGGGGCGAGCAGGGGACCCGGGCTGTGGTCAGGGCGAGGAGGGGACCTGGGGATTGTGGGGGACGAGGAGAGGAGCCCGGGGGGTGTGGGGGACGAGGAGAGGAGTCCAAGGGTTTCTATGCAGGGCAAGGAGGGAGCCCAGGGGTTTGTGTGGGGCAGAGACGGGGCCTGGGGGTTTGGCACTCCCTGCACTCGGGCTGCGGGCACCGCTGGGGGCGCGGCTGGGGCCGGGCCGCGCTGTCCGAGCCGCCTCTGTCCCCGGGCGGAGCTGGGGCTGCAGCTCCTGATCCCCACCCCGCCTCCAGCGCCCCCGGGCCGGGCAGGGGAGCTCAGGGCAGCCTGGGAGAAGGACGAGGAGCTCAGGGGCGGGCGGGGATGCTCTTGCAGCCCGGGAAGGGCCGGGCCCGGTGCGCGGCGCAGCGGGGCCGCTGGAGGGCGAGCGGCGCCCGGGAACGGGAACGGAACGGGAACGGGAACGCGCCGGGGCCGCTCCGTGCGAGACCGCGCTGGGCACCGGCAGCACCAGGGGCGGGAAGCGGGGCCCCAGAGCCGGGCTGGCACACCGCAGAGAACCCCCACGGACGGGAGATCCGGCACAGCTCATCCCTGCTGCAGCACACCCCCATCGCAGGGCGCCCCATCACCGGGCACTCATCGCAGGGAGTTCCCCGGGAAGCGTGGTCGCCCCAAAATGCCGCCATTTCTGTCAGGAAAAGCTCTTTTGCTCTGGCGTGCATTGAGCCCGAGCTCGGAGCCGTCCCGCCCGCGGTGCTGCGGACACGGTTTGTTTGCACAGCCCGGCCCGGCCCGGCCCGGCCCGGCCCGGCTCTCCCCTCCGCCGGGTGCACCCGGCCAAGGCAGGCTGCGAGCGCTGAGTGTTGTTGTGAAAAGCGTTCATGCCGCAGGTTTAGCACAAGCAAACATGCCAAGCTGAGCTCTGCTCACCCCGCTTCCCTGCCCCGCTAATTCCGCCCGGCCGTGGCCGCTGATAACCCCGGGGCGCCGGCCCGGCGGCGCTCACCGCCCCGGCCCCGCCGCCCCGCCCTGCGGCCCGGAACAGCCCAGCACGGCCGTCGGAGCAGCAGTTAAAGGAGCTGGGAAAATCCTTTCAGGGCAATCGTCACTTTCAGGGTGAAGATACTGAAAGGGCTGCATGGGTGGTGCCTCATGGCCGGGAGCTGCAGAGCTGCAAACCCCAAATAAACCCTGGTGACCGCAGGGTGAGGAGCGGGGGCTCCGGGGTGTCCTGGAGGAGCTGCCCGCGGCCACAGTTCGGCCCAGGCACGGCACTCCGGGTGTTTAACGGTGACACACGGTGACAAAGCAGACCGAGACAGGGGTACGGCCTGGCCCTGGGGGAGCAGGGGCTACACCAGTCCCATTTCTCCCCTACAGCTTCCCTGGGAGTCCCTGGGTGCTCAACCTGCCCAGACCGCGCTGAGCCTTGTGAAGGCACCGGGCTGGGGTGGCGCGGCCTTCCCGGGCACAGCAAAGGGACGGCGGCTCCGCGGGGAGCCCGGCGCTGCCACAGCTGCCTCTCGTCTGCGGGAGCCTCGCGGGCAGAGCGGTGATTAATCTTTTGTCACAGAGGAATAGGGAGAAGCAGCAATTAATAAACCCCCGGCTGCGGCGGGAGCGCGGCTCTGCCGTCCCCGCCGTAAACATCGCCCCGCGCTGCCGGCGGCCCGGGATGTGCCGGCGGCCGGGCACGGGCGCGGCGCAGATGTTCCCCAGGGAACCAGGGTCAGCACTGTTTGACGAGGAGGAATCACCAGCGGGAGGATGTTTGTTTTTGTAGCAGCTGGATGTGTCTCGGGGAGGGATGGGAACGTCTTCTGTCACTCGTGGGCCGGGAGGAGGCTGGCAGGGCAGGGATAAAGCTCCTGACAAGTTTGGACTAGCAGGCGAGTTGATTAGCTGAGAGATGAAAATTCACAGCTCGGCTCTCGCAGGGGCCGTGAGCTGCTGGAGAGATGTTTATGTGAGGGGAGAGCGCCCCGTGCCTGCCGCCCCAGGCCCGGCCCGGCGCTGCTGAGCCGCCGTGCCCTGCGTGCCCCGGCACCGCACCGGGTCCCCGCGGCAGGGACAGCACGGGTCCGCACCCCTGCTTGGGGCTGTGCGGGGCCAGGCGGGGAGGGGGGACCTGGGGCAGCCCTGAGGGGACCCCCCGGCTGTGGCACACAGGGGTCGGGTCACCGCGGCCACCTGAACACCGCCACAGCAGCCTGGGCGTGGCCCGTGTCCCACCGCTCTGCGGGCACGGGGCCCCGGACACCGGGCACAGCCCCGGGCGTTCATCTGAGGTGAGGGTGACAAAAAACCTCGGCCCGGCCGGCGCAGGCACTTGTCAGCCCAGAGCCCGGCTGGGCTGTGTCTGATGGGACCGATTAGCCGATGATAGACAGAGATAAATGTGTACAGCTGGAGGCAGAATAAATCGATGCTATATGTTGTATAATTGTCTCGAAAATAAGGTAATGCCGGGCTCTTGGAATGCTTTGATCTTATCAGAAAGACAAGGAATACACTAATGGCTTTAATTAGACTTCGGGGATGAAATGAATTCAGCCTCCTGGGTGAGCTGGTTTCTGGAATTGACCACTGGTGGGGATAGAAAGGCTTTAATCAGATTTAGGCTCTTTAATGCCCGCACCAGTGCGTGTCTGCATGTGTGCTGCAGACCTGGGCTCGGGCTGTTTTTGTGGGGCTCTGGAGGCTGCATTGGGCTCCCCGTGCCATTGAGAGCCGGGTCTCGGTGCTCTTTTCCAGCTGTGTTTAAGCTCAGCAGAAGCCACCAGTTTTATTTATTGACTTCTAAGTTGAAAACAACTTGTCAAAAAGCAGTGGAAAGCTGGGAATCGTTTCGTTTCCCAACAGCAGGATCGCGGCAGCTGCTCCGGCAGCAAAGCAGCGAGCCGGTCGTGTATTTAATTGTTAATTACTGCAAATACTGGCTGCAGCGGAGGCGGGGGAAAGCTTCGTGTCTCTCCAGGAACGCATCTCTGTGCTGTCCCCGGGAACTCTCGAATGAGCAGCGTTTGTGCGCAGAGGATGAGCGGGCTCTGACTCAGCGCCGTGACTCACCGGGTGAAGCCGCTGCTCCTCCAGCGGTGGGGAGGGGTGGGGGTGTCCCAGCTCCCGGGGGGGCTCTGCCGCTGCTCCCCCCTGCCTGGGTCAGGGCCATGTTCCCGAGTGTCCCTGCGCACCCTCACTCCCGCTTCCCTGAGTGCCCGAGGGTTTGGTGGGGCTGGGATTTCTCAGAGGCTGCACCTGACCTTCCCCGGTTATTTCCCAGCAGAACCGAGCGCTCGCTGAGCAGCAGCAGCCCAGATGCTGACGCTGAACACGCTGCAGTTATTCCTCCTGGGCTGTGTTTATGCCTTCCCTGCTGTAACTACAGACTTGGATTATTTTGGTCGGTTGACATTATCTGCTGTGCTTCCCTTATGTTAATTTGTTGGGCTTAGATGAGCTCCTGAAAAGGATTTAATAACAGGAGCTGCTGCCAATGAAAGCACAACCTTGTTCAACACTCACTGTGCAGCCAAGCCCTGGGAACGCCGAGCCTCCAGGCGTGGTATCAACTCCCTGCAAGGAGCTGAGGGTTCGTGTGAGCACAGGCAGGAGCACGGCGAGGTCAGCGCCTGCCCCACAGGCAGAGGAGGTGGGTCCCGGCTCTGCCGAGCCATCAGCCCCCCCCAGGAGCACCCTGGTGGTGCTGGGGACAGGGAAACCACAGCTCAGCCTCGTGCAGAGGACACCCAGTGTTTGGTGATTCTGGCTCAAATGGCAGGGCCGTGGCAGTGGCCCCAAAATTAGGGAGCAGGGATGAGGCCCCTCCTTCCCCAGACCCCCAGGGGTGCCCGTTCTGCACCCTCACCCCACAGGGGTGGCCACACACCCGTGTGGTGCTGGGATCCAGCCCCAGGGGGACGCTGTGGGGCCCTCAAGGGTGTCCCACCACCAGCACCACCCTGGTGGGAGAGGAGGGTGCAGGAAGGGAAGGGGAGGAAGAGCAGGAGCTGCCAGGCAGCACCAGGGGTCCCCCCACACCACCCCGCTGGCTGCATTGCCCCGGGGTGTGAGATCCCCCGTGTGTGTGGGAAAGCTCCTCACCTCGGCACAAACACACACATGCTTAGTAACATAATCTCTTAAAAGCAAAATCCCAGAAATTCCTTTTTCTTCGTGGAAAATGTTGCCTGGGGGAGAAGCTCATCATGAAGGATGAAAGCTTAATCCTTGAAGCAGAGCAGGGCTGGGGGGGAAGAGTGCAGACATGACAGTTGTTGCTCAGTGAGGTGGAAAAAAAAGGTGAAGGGATAAAAGTCGTGGTGGGGCAGGAGGGTGAGGCTGTGGGGACAGTGTGGGGACAGGCTGTGGGGACAGTGTGGGGACAGGCTGTGGGGATGGACTGTGGGGACGGGCTGTGGGGATGGACTGTGGGGACAGTGTGGGGACAGACTGTGGGGACAGGCTGTGGGGACAGGCTGTGGGGACAGACTGTGGGGACAGGCTGTGGGGACAGGCTGTGGGGACGGGCTGTGGGGATGGGCTGTGGGAGCCCCAACAGCGCTTCGTCCCTGCCCGGGTCATCTCCATCATCCCAGAGCTGCCCTTGACAAATGGTTATCCTGGTTATCCTGGCACAGGTTATCCTGGCTATCCTGGCACAGGTTATCCTGGTTATCCTGGTTATCCTGGCAGAGGTTATCCTGGTTATCCTGGTTATCCTGGCACAGGTTATCCTGGCTATCCTGGCACAGGTTATCCTGGTTATCCTGGTTATCCTGGCCCAGGTTATCCCGGCAGCTTCAGGAACAGAAGAATGCTCTGTGCTCTGGTGAGTGAAGATGGGAGAATAAATGATGCTCTGTACTCGTGTAATTCACCATGGGGACAGCCCCGGGTTTCCAGGTATCAGCTCTGGCAGCACTGGAAGGAGCTTTACTCAAGCTCAGGCAGGGAGCATTATAAAATAAAGCAGCAGGGTGTGTCAGATGGATTTTCCCACCTTTCCTGAGCCGTCAGCACGGATGTTGGCAGGTGATGTGACAATGCTCAGAGGAAATGCTCTGAAGGAAGCACCTCACTGCCATCCCCCATAACCAGCACTCTGCCAACCAGAGAAAACCTGTGTAAATCAGAGTTAAACCCTCTGCAGTGCTGCTGGTTTAACTGAACCTCCCTGCAGGAGAGGCAGGGCAGCGGCAGGAGGAGAACAGCTCACAGTGGGGGACAAGGACACGGGGGTCGTGCACTGGTGGCCACATTGACGGTAGGGGAAGGAGCTGGGCTGATGGTTTGGGGCAGAAATGGGCGCTGTCCATGGCTCCCTGTGGCTCCTGGCAGGTCCCAGTGAGCCAGGCCAGGTTGGAGCCTTTGGGAACCCAGGAGGTTCCCAGGACAAAACTCCCCAGTCTGGGAAAGGGGCTTTCCTAGCGTGGCATCCCCAGTCCAAGAGGGAAAAACAAACACGCTCCTCTTCTCTTCTTTATTTTCAATTGGCAGTGCAGCAGCAGAGGTGGGGTTACACTCTCCAGAGCCCAACCTGCTCTGTCTTTGCTCACTGCACAGAAACGCTGTTTATGGACTCAGATTCCAACCTTCTCCTCTCTCGAGGCTGTGAAGATGTATTTCCTCTTGTGCCATTTCTCCTTCTGGCAAGCAGGCTCCCAGGTGGGTCTGGAAAATGTCAAAGTGGGAAATAAAGTTGTTCGCTGAGGAAAAAAAAAAAAAAAAGAGAGAGAGAGGAGAAAAAGGGAAAGGCAAAAAGGAACAAGGCCCAGAGGTGCAGGGCGAGGTCTGCTGGGAGCCGACCCCTCAGGCAGGAGGGTGAGGACTCAGACATGAAGGAGAATCATCAAATTCCCACTCTGTGCCTCTGCTGCCACGTGCCCAGCACTGGGCACCACGGCTCCATCAGCACAGCTGAGGGCTCTGGATTTTCACCCCTGGAGCAGGCTTAAAACACAGGACAAAACAAAACAAAAAAAAAGAACAACCCAAAGCTGACCTCTCTGGCCTGTAAAGGACAGCAAAGAGCAGGCAGGCACCTGGGCTGGGGTGATGGGGAGCCCTGCACCCGTTCAGCCTGGGGAACCCTCACCTCACCCAGGGGGAGCCCAGGCACAGAGGTGACAGGGGACACCATCCCCGTGTGCCCAGGCTGGGGGTGCCAGTGCCACCTCCACCCACAGAGCTGCCTGGTGAGGGAAGCTCAACCTGCACATGGTTCATACATGCTCATGTATGTATGAGCTGGGGCAGAGCTGGGGGAGTTGGGGCAGAGCTGGGGAGAGCTGGGGGAGCTGGGGCAGAGTTTGGAGAGCTGGGGAGAGCTTGGGGAGAGTTGCGGGGAGCTGGGGCAGAACTGGGGCAGAACTGGGGCAGAGCTGGGGAGAGCTGGGGCAGAACTGGGGCAGAGCTGGGGCAAAGCTGGGGCAGAGCCGGGGCAGAGCTGGGGAGAGCTGGGGCAGAGCCGGGGCAGAGCCGGGGCAGAGCTGGGGAGAGCTGGGGCAGAGCCGGGGCAGAGCTGGGGAGAGCTGGGGCAGAGCTGAGGCAGAGCCGGGGCAGAACTGGGGCAGAGCCGGGGCAGAATTGGGGCAGAATTGGGGCAGAGCCGGGGCAGAGCTGGGGAGAGCTGGGGCAGAGCCAGGGCAGAGCCGGGGCAGAGCCGGGGCAGAGCCGGGGCAGAATTGAGGCAGAGCCAGGGCAGAGCCTGGGGAGAGCTGGGGTAGAGCCGGGGCAGAGCCAGGGCAGAGCAGGCCACGGCCGCCCGCAGGAGCACCGGGGCTGGGCACAGATGCTGCAGATTAGAGAATGAAAAGCTGGGAGGTTTCTGCTGAAGACATTTTTCCATTTGTGAGGCCATGGGGTGGAGCGGGCGGGGGGGGGCAGCGCCTGCAGCAACAACAAAAGGCAGAACAAGGGGGAGGGGAGCATGAGGGAGAGATTTTTGATTCATACTCAAAAATTACCCAAACTTTATTGCCAGAATGTCTACATTTTTATGTGCTTAAGCACAGTGAGTTATGGAAATCTTAGAACAATGGAATGATCTCCTTCATTGCCCTCGATGCGTTCAAAGCCACCACCCCTCCTCACCGAGAGGAATCTCTTTTTCTGTTTTACTGACTTACAAAAATGCCTCTGCTATCAACACCCTCCACGTGCATCTCATAAATACCAGGGTGGGACGCTGGGCTATTGGTGGATGTTTTTTATGAACCCATCTCTGCCCCAGCCCTCACTCAAGAAAGTTTTTATGGCATTTGGTTGATTTGGCAAATTTTCTGCTAGAACCTGCCCGAACGAGAGGGGCTGCGAATTCCTTGATTCGCGTCCAAGCTCGGAGCTTTGCGGCTCCCCTGCTCTTGTCTTTGCTCTGTGGGAGTCCCTGATCTGTCAGTCACGTCCTGATCTTACAAACCCCCTGCCTCTCCATGTGAGAGCGGCGCGGGGTGTGCCTTACACGCTCCATCTGCCAGGTAAGGCCCCGGAGCGGCATCAGTGCGGCTCCAGCACGTGTTCTGCAGCCCCGAGCAGGCAGAGTGGGGCAGGTTTGGGTGGGTTTGGCGCTGCAGGGCGGGCAGGGAGCGGAGCCGTTCGTTTCTGAGCACACCGGAACAGGGAGCGGTGTGGATCCATCCTCGCACCGCCGGCAACGCCCGGAGCGGGGACGCTGCGGGGAGGAGTGCTCCAACAGCAGCCGTGCGTGCGCAGCAAAGTGTCACCGAGCGTGAGGCACAGAGTGTCACCGGGTGTGCAGCACAGAGTGTCACTGAGCGTGCAGCACAGAGTGTCACCGAGTGTGCAGCACACTGAGTGTGAGGCACAGAGTGTCACCGAGTGTGCGGCACACAGAGTGTCACCGAGTGTGCAGCACACAGAGTTCACCGAGTGTGCAGCACACAGAGTGTCACCGAGTGTGTAGCACACAGAGTGTCACCAAGTGTGAGGCACAGAGTGTCACCGAGTGTGCAGCACACAGAGTGTCACTGAGTGTGCAGCACAGAGAATGTCACCGAGTGTGAGGCACAGTGTCACCGAGTGTGAGGCACAGAGTGTCACCGGGTGTGCAGCACACCGAGTGTCACCGAGCGTGCAGCACAGAGAATGTCACCGAGTGTGCAGCACACAGAGTGTCACCGAGTGTGAGGCACAGAGTGTCACCGGGTGTGCAGCACACCGAGTGTCACCGAGTGTGAGGCACAGAGTGTCACTGAGTGTGCAGCACACAGAGAATGTCACCGAGTGTACAGCACACCGAGTGTCACCCAGCGTGCAGCACAGAGCACACCGGGGTGGTTTCCTTTGCTGCCCAGATAATTCCTTCCCACCCCTCTAAAGCCGCGTCCTCCTCGGGCGAGCGGAGCGCGGCCACACAGGCCCGGGCTCTGATTTACAGCCTGCCGGCTGACGGGGCTGCAGGCAGAGAAAGTGCTGAGGTGGGAGAAAATGAGGACCAGACCGGGAGGAGTGGGGCGGGGGCGCTGCCGGGGAGGTTTCAGGAGCCAGGATCATCCCAGCCCGGCTGCGTGCACCGGCCCGGCGGGCGATGCCCGTGGCCAGGAGGGAACAGGGACAACCGAGCCCCTCGGCTGCCGGAGGGAACCGGGGCATGCACGGGAAGCCCCAGGGTCTGCACGAACCCCTCTGATCATCCTTCCTTTCCCAGGCTCACCCCGGCCATCCTGCCCCGCTTCCAGCTCGCCGAGGAGAGGGAAGCTGAGCGAGCCACCGGAAAATGTCTGCAGCCCTATAAACTGACACCATTGTTTATAATATTCCTAAGTGCCATTGCGTGATGATAGCAGCTCTCTGACAGAGAAAATTTACTTTTTTCCTTCTTTTTTAAATAAAGTTAGGAAGTTGCGAGTCCCCTGGAAGATGTTTTGGCCATTATCCTGGTTTGTTTGTTTTTCTGCTTCCCCTAAGTGACACGGGGAGGGCCATGTCCTGCTGCTGATGTTCTGGCACTGTCACAGCTCCCACAGAACCCACAGCACGGTGCTGTGCCCAGCTGGAGCCAGACAATCTGAATCCCTGCTGGTGCCAGGCTGGCAGCCAAAATCCCAGGACAGACAAATTTACCAGCCAAAGGCCCTTCCTTCCTTCCTTCCTTCCTTCCTTCCTTCCTTCCTTCCTTCCTTCCTTCCTTCCTTCCTTCCTTCCTTCCTTCCTTCCTTCCTTCCTTCCTTCCTTCCTTCCTTCCTTCCTTCCTTCCTTCCTTCCTTCCTTCCTTCCTTCCTTCCTTCCTTCCTTCCTTCCTTCCTTCCTTCCTTCCTTCCTTCCTTCCTTCCTTCCTTCCTTCCTCCCTTCCTCCCTTCCTCCCTTCCTCCCTTCCTCCCTTCCTCCCTTCCTCCCTTCCTCCCTTCCTCCCTTCCTCCCTTCCTCCCTTCCTCCCTTCCTCCCTTCCTTCCTTCCCACAGCTGAACTTCCCGGGAAGGAGGCTCGGATTTGGGGGATGAAGACTAAAAGCTGTTGATGTACTGGATGAAATTTATCAGTGCACATTTCACATCCCGGGGGATGGAATCATTACTTTGTCATTCCTGTTTGTGTGCAAACACTCCTCCATAGGAGTCAGGCACTTTGCTGAGGGCATTGCAATTTCCTCCAATCTCCAGTTTGCTTATATTGTGCTAAAACCAAACAAACAATTCCTGAAAGGCAGCAAGAGCTCCAGGAATCCCCTAAAAAAATAAAAACAACCAAACCAGGAGGGATTTATCAGGGCTTCAGTGCAGGACACAGCAGGGATTCTGAGGACCCTGAACCTCCTGATGGCACCTCCAGAGCACCCAAGGCTGTGGGGTCAGCAGGTGTGGCTGTTTCCCATGGTCAGGGATGGGGCTGACCCTTCACTGCCCTGTCCTTCCATCAGCTGAGGCACAACAAATCACAGAGTGATGGAATCACAGAATTCCTGAGTTGGAATGAACCCACAAGGGCCAACGGCTGGCCCTGCACAGCCCAACCCCAAACCAGGAAACAAGGGATAGGAAGGGATAGGAAGGGATAGGAAGTTCCTAAACACACTGAAGGTGGTTTGGGGAAAAGTGTAGGAAATGCAATTAAAGTTTTTATGAAGTGTCCTGATCACACTCCTTGGTCACTGTGTGATTTTGATCATAAATCTGAAAATGAGCTGGAGAACTGAAGGGGAGGGAATGGCCAGCAGGGCAGTGGGCTGGTGTGGGATCAGTGTGGACACAAAAGTGAGTTTGTAACAGTAACTGAGCCATGACTGATGCAATCAAACACCTCAAAACTTGGAAAAATTAATTGCAAAACCCATAAACATCGAATGCAGCACAAGCATCATGAGTCTGACGTTTGGCTTCTCACTGCTGAGCTGCTGGTCCAACAGCTCACAAGCCAGAGGTCAAGATTCGCTGTCCCTCTTTCTGAGATGCATCATTCTCGTGTTTCCATGCTGCTGGACACGAGGAGCAAAAAGAATCCCTCTGAATGAGCCGGCAGGGCGAGACCCAAACTGCTTTCCCAGCCCCTCCCTGGGCCGGGCCCGGGCGGCTGCCCAGGCACCCGCACAGCCCAGGAGGAAACCGGGACAGAGAATAAAAGTGCTGCAGTTTGGGGCTGATAAACAGACGTGGAAAGGTCCGAAATGTGAGGGCACAGCCAGGAGCTGCCCAAGCTCTGTCCCCATCCCTGCCCACGGCCGGAGCTCCCAGCCCCTCGAGGCTCCACAGGCAGGGGCCGGCTTGGCAGACACCTCTCCATCCGTTACCAGTAAATGCACTGGGACTGGCTGACAATGGGCTCGGAGGCTGCCAAAATCCAACATCAGGGCTGCAGATGTCCCTGGGACCAGCAAATCCTGCTGGAAGATCCCTGTGGAATGAAAGGTTACCCTCAATTTGCTTCAGATGCTGCTCGCACCATCCGACAGGCATCGCTGGAGGAGGGGCCTCCACCGGAGAGAAAAGATAAATCCAGCTCTGCCTCCAGACTGTTACTGTCTCCTCTGGTTCAAATTAAGTGACTCGGGTCATTTTTTATATGTTCCCATTTGTCTTCTACCTGAGGGCATTGCAGAAAGGGAAGAAGAAAAGGTGAATCTGGCACGAAAGCAGGGAAGGAGCAGAGGCTTTAGCAGACAATTAACTGAACTGACATCAGGTTCTCCCTGAAACACCAACATGGAGGTTCCATGCAGGCAGACACAGTTAATTCCTTGCCAGTGATAAATCAGCACCAGCGGCCGTGGCTGCAGGGAGCACCCAGCCCTGACCCCGGGGATGCTGCAGGGACACCCCAGCTCCCACCCCAGCACTCCCAGTTTGTGTCCAAGAGCCAGGAGTGAAACTGGTGCAAAGATCCAGCCCAGCAACCGGACAGGCACAGGGTGACACCAGTGCCACCACCAAAGGCCACCAGGCAACTAAAATTCAGTGGAGAAAACAAAATCTTCTCACAGAATCTGCAGTGCCAAAGGGCTCTGCGTGTTACAAACTGGACTGAGTGCTCAGCAAGCATTTAAAGGTGCTGGGTGTTCTATCAGCTGCTGGACTAGAGGCCAGTGAGCTGCAGGAAGCCTCAGGTGGGTGAATGTCAGCACCGTGGGATGTGGGGAGCCCCGGCAGGCTCCCCAAAACCAAACCTCGCTTCTTTCTGATGCTCATCTCAGCCTGGCTCACCCACACGGAGAAACTGCTTGGCAGAGGGGCAAAAAGGGATTTTACAGCAGCCTGACATGGCACAAACCCCGCCCACTGTTTGCCCTTCCCAAGGGTTATAGAGAAATATGGAATCATTAAGGTTGGAAAAGACCTCCAGGAGCAGCGAGTCCAACCATGATGCCTGCAGAAACGAGAAGACTTGGATTAGTCTCCAGGTCCACTTCCAGAGGTCAAGAGAGGCCGGGAAAGAGGCTGGGAGCCCACAGGGGCAGCAGCCCTGCCCCTGCTGGGGCTGAGGATGCTCCAGGCAGCCCTGCTGCTCCCCAGGGTCACCTCCTCTGTCCCGGGAATCAGCTGGGACCGGGAGCAATCCCTGTGGGATCGCTGGTGTCTGTCAGTGCCTTCCTCCCAAAGCCAGCCCCAGCCCAGGACATGGCCCAGGAGATTTATTTCTTCTGACAGGCTCCACACACGCCGCTGTTTTTATTCATTACTCTCGATGTCTCCTGCCACACTGGGCAAACTTTGGGGTGGGCCCAGAGCCAGCGCTGGGGGAGTAAGATGTGATACATTTAGATGGTTTATAAAATTAACATCCCCCAGGTATCCCCATGTTTGCCAAGGTGAATCTGTGTCCGTTCTGGACGATTTCTTTACCCAGTGACCCCTTACATAATTTTCCTTTTCTTTTAAAGCAGGCAGGTTTCCATTTCCAGCCCAGCCCCCTGCAGCACCAAGGCCCTTGGCAGTGCTGTGAGGGAAGGGAAACTTTGCTTGCAGCACCTGGGAACCCATCCAGGCTCCCAAACCACCTGCAGTACCCTCCTGCCAGTGCACCAGGGCAGCTGAGCTCCCCACAGGGCCCCACGGTGCCACAGCCCTGGGAGTGCCCTGGCACTGGGAGAAAAAGCATTACCTTGGCCTGAATTTCCATGCTAAAACCAAACCAAAACAGCTGATTCATGGGAAATCCAGAATGAAACTCAGGCCTAAAGCCTGTGATCTCTGCTGCTTTCATCAGGACACAAGCAGCTCTATCCCAAAGAGTCTCTTCTCAGTGTATTTGGTGATTTAAATATATATATTTTTTTTCTCCTTGTCAAAAGCAGATGCATCTCATGTTTCCACTGCAAGAAAATGCAAGCTTTTAGAAAACAACAGTTTGATGAAAATCTGTTTCTCCTGCCCTGTTTGGAGCACTCAGGGAGAGCTCCCTTCCCACACCCAGCACTCGACCTGGCTAACCACAAACCACACGCCTGCCTTGGGTCAGGCTCCTTTTTTCCAGCACTCTGATTATTTTTTCTCCTGGGGATTGGGCTGGGAAGGACTCAGCCTCCAGCTCAAGACAAATCCTGCCCTTTCAGTAAAGTGTAATAAACTTCTTCCCCTGACACATAGGAAAATGTTTTAAGGCAAGACTTTATAGAGAGCATCAATCACTCTGGAGGTGATGGAATTGCTGCAGAATTATAAGCAAGTCTGAAGTGTCTACAGAGGACTCTAAACACTGTCTTCTATTTATTCTCTGTGTCCTTTGTAAATGTAAACTTCTGTGGAGTTCAGAGGCCCTTCCGTCTCCACGGCCTGTCAATCCAGCACCTTTCACCACCGCTAAAATCACAATTAAAAAAAAGGGGGATTACAAAAACAAACAGAGAGCTCACGCGGCAGTGATGGCCGCGGACTGCGGCGGGAGCGGCGCTGGGATCTGCCCCGTGCCAGCCCTTCCCAGCCCTGGAAAAGGAGCCCCGGAGCCTCCTCCTGCAGCCCCGGAGCCTCCTCCTGCAGCCCCACCGAGCAGAGACAGCGGGCAGGGCCAGGCAGGAGCAGGAGGGAGGGTGGGGAGAGCTCATGGCCGCAGCACCCACTGCTGGTGCTCATCTGGGAGCCATCCCCACCCTCAGAGGAGCAGGAGCAGGGAGAGAAAGACCAGGATTAAATCCCGGGGATGGAGTCCCGGCTGGATGCAGGGCAGGTTTTTATCTCCCCCAGACACGACCAGCGAGGCAGGGTTACAGTGCCCTCCTGCATAAACACCCGCCGGGGCTCTGCAGGCTCCGGGAAGATCACGCAGAGGACAGGGCACTGACAGCAGCACGGAGCTGGGTGTGGGAGAGCCATCCCAGCTGGAATGCTTGCTCAGGGGAGCAAGTGGGAAGTGACTTCCTCTTCCACAGAATGAAAAAAGAGATAAGAGCTCTATAAAGTTAGAAGATAATCTGTATTAAAAACTTCTCTTTGACAAAAGCTGGAAAAATCACTTTATACAGTGAAATATTCCACAGCTGCTCCAGGGGGGAAGAAGCCTGTTTTGAAAAATCCCTTCCATGAGACATTTCCTCCGACCCTGGAGCATCCTGACCCCAGCACACAGAGACTGCAGGGGGACAAGTGGCAGCGTTTTGTCCCTGCTCATGAAAGGTCAGGAAATAAACTGGGAGCCTTTTGGTTATTTGCATTAACAGAGGTTTTGGTAGGTACAAACAGCCCTGCACACACCCACAGGCATCACTTTAACATCAAGTTAAAGAGGGGAGTTCCTGCCGGGGTCAATCCATGGCCCACCCTGCCCGTGCCTGGGGGACAGACCCCGGTCCCACTGCTGCCACCTTGCCGGGATCTTGCTTTACCAGTCCGTGTGCTGCTGGTCCTTGCCAGCGTCTCTAGTCCTCTCAAAGGCCCTTTGCCTCAAAACCCGAACCAAAAGGCGATTATTTCAGCAGAAAAGCAGCGTTTGGGAGGCTCCCCCGTAACACCCTCACTAAGTCCTGCTGACAGGCCAGAGCTCAGCCAGGCGACGTGGGGCAGGAGCGTGGAGAGCTCCGCACGCACCTCCGGATGCTCACTGTGATCCCTGCAAGGCTGGGGTCCCCCCATCTCCCCTGCAAGGCTGGGGTCCCCCCCACCCCCAGCAGGGTCGGTCGGTAGCCAGCAGGGTCGGTCGGTAGCCGGCCGGGTCGGTAGCCAGCAGGGTCGGTCGGTAGCCAGCAGGGTCGGTCGGTAGCCGGCCGGGTCGGTAGCCAGCAGGCTCGGTCGGTAGCCAGCAGGGTCGGTCGGTAGCCAGCAGGGTCGGTAGCCAGCAGAGTCGGTCGGTAGCCAGCAGGGTCGGTCGGTAGCCAGCAGGGTCGGTAGCCAGCAGGTAGCGCTGCGGGTCCGTCCCTGGCCCCGCCGGCTCCGCCGCGTCCCTGCCACCGCCCTCCGGGGTCCGTCTGTCCGTCCCAACCCTGCACGAGTGACAGCGAGCGTGGGGACCCGTCCAGCACGGCCGCGGGACACCGAGCAGGCGGCACCGAGCAGGCGGCACCGAGCAGGCTGCACCGAGCAGGCGGCGCCTGCGCCCCACCCATGGGAACGACCCCGCTGTCTGCCGGGACCCCCAGAGCGGGACCTGTGTCCATCGGGATCCCCGGTCTGGGACTCGTGTCAGGATCCCCAGGGATCCCCCGTGTCCATCGGGATCCCCAGTCTGGGACTCCTGTAGGATCCCCAGGGATCCTCTGTGTCCATCGGGATCCCCAGTCTGGGACCCGTGTCAGGATGCCCAGGGATCCCCTGTGTCCATCGGGATTCCCGGTCTCGGACCCGTGTCAGGATCCCCAGGGATCCCCTGTGCCCATCGGGATCCCCAATCTCGGACCCGTGTAGGATCCCCAGGGATCCCCTGTGCCCATCGGGTTCCCGTGAGGAGCGCCGCTGCCGCCGGGTCAGTGCGGGCAGGGAAGGGGAACACGGCCGCATTTCCAGCAGGTTATTTTCATGCTCAGAACGTTCAAACATTCCAGCGGCCGCGGCGTTCCGCTGCCTCCTGGCTGCACTGCGAACAGCTGATCCCTGTAGGATCGCACCCGCCGCCTTTCCCAGGGCTGACCTGGAGCATCCCTGCCTCCCAGCCCGCCCCGCGGCCTCCCGCCCTGCCTTCGGCTGCCTCCTTTGCGCTGCAGAGTTGCTGTAGCAGGAGCGCAGCTCCAGCAAAAGCTGGCAGGGAGTCCAGGGACCAAGTCCGGAGTAAATTCTGATAATGCAGTGTTTACATCAGGAATTTCTTTGGCAGATTAATCACATGAATGGAGTAACAGATGGGAACTCGCTGGAGACACTGTAACAGGAATTCCAGCGCCGGGCCAGGCTGGCAGCTCAGCCCTGCGAGCGCCACTGCCGGGACCACCTCTGCAGGGCGGCAGGGGGAGGTCAGGCAGGGATCAGTGCCGGGGAAAAGCAGCACCCCAAGGGGAGCTCTCCTCTGAGAGCCAGTGAGAACAGCCAGGACAGCAGCTCGTCCCCTGGGACACGCCAGCCTGTCCTTCCAAGGCTGAGTTCTATTTCCCAGTGGCTGGGATACCAAACTTCTCCCAGCCTGGGGAATTATTTCCAGTCAGCCCCTCAGGAACAGGCCAGGTGCCTGTTTAAACAGCCATTGCAGCAGCATTGGCTGTGCCTGCGTGCCTGGCTCGCCAGGTGCTGCCCTGAGAGTGACAGGAGCCAGGTCTGGCACAGGGCAGGGGCCGGGGACTGCAGAGCAGAGCGTTGGAGACCCTTCACTGGCCACAGGAGGCTGTTTGTGAGGGGCTGTGCTCTCCCCACCACTCGCTCCTTCATTCAGGGTTGTGATCACCTCACAGGGCCTGTGCCCCTCCAGAGAGCTCCTCCTCTGCTCCAAGGCCAGCACCGGGTGGGCAGCACTCCTGGGAGATGTGGGAATGTGCAACCAGGAGCACAGGGGCTCGGGGAGGATGTGGTCTGCAAGTGCTTCACGTGGCTTTAACTGCACCCAGGATCTCCTCACCTCCCTTGCAATGCAGCTGCACACGGATTTACCAAGCAGGATTTGTGAGAGCTGGGGGGTTGTTTTAATTGTACAGCACCTTGCTGAGGAAATGCCACTTCTGCCCCTGCGCCCTCCCAACAGGCTCCAAGGGACAGCTCCAAGTGAAGGGCATCACTTAGATCACAACAGTCCCTTGCAGAGTAACAGAGCCAGGTTAGCCAGGGTAAACTGGAGACCTTTTTATCTTTTTATAAATCTTTCCAGTCTGGCTGAGTGCTGCCCAAAAATCTCACCGGTGGCACCAGCCCTGGTGCTGCCCATACACACCTTCCCAACCTTCCTCCCAAGGTCTGGGCGGCACCAACAGAGCACAGCACGGCCCTGGCTGCCACGGCAGGACGGACACGAGCTCAGGTGTGAGGGGCAGAGCCGAGCACTGCATGGCCCCTGCCCTGCCCTGGCTCCGCAGTCAGTTCCTGGGAGCCGGGGCTCGGAGCCAACAAGGCTTCCTGCCCCGGGGCTGAACGAGCCGCTCTCCCCTGGGGCTGCAGAGGGAACATCTGGGAGCCTTTAGCTGGGAGCACATGAAATTCAGCTCGGTATTACTCATCAGCTCCCTCGTGTTCCCTCCACCGCTGGGGGACAACTGCTTGTGTTTCTGTCAGCTCCAATAAACAACCGTGTTAATGCCACAGGGGGAGAGGGGGCTTGGGAGCTCCATCCAAAAATAACGAGTTTTATCACGATATCCTCGCCGGCTCGATGGCTCCACCTCTCCCCAGTTTGCCCAGCAGCGCTGTGGGCAGCAGGGTCTGAGGGCAGGGGTGGCCCAGCAGTACCAGAGCTCTGCCCCCTGCCTGCTGCAGGGCCCTGCACGCTCCAGCTCGCCCGTGAGTCACGCACCATTAACATTCTCCCCGTGACATCTCCAAAATACTTCAGATATAAATTGGTTGCTGGCTGATTTGCAAAGCATTTAGGCAAAATTATTAGGAGGAAGGTTGGTGGGGAGCCAAGAGCTGGACCCCGAGGGAGGCTGGGGGCTCGTGGGTCACTTGGATGCTCATCCCACGGCCTGGGGAGCTCAGCCTGGGCCCCACAGGTTGACAGCATCACACGCCAGCCAGTAAACATGGCATAACTCACCCTCGGGAAGGGCTTAAGTGCCCTGGCGCTGTTGGATAAACAGCACCGTACTGGATGCACACAGCAACCGGGCAGAGCCCTGGAGGCATCTCAGCACCTTCACAAAACCCCTGTGACTGAGGGTGACACCAGGAGGGGCCCAGAGCCCAGTGCCCACAGCCCTGGGCATGGGCAGGGGTTGGGAGGCAGGATCCTGACACTCGAGGGGGAATTGGTCATCCAAAAAGCCGGGTGAGAAAGCAGAGAGCCCTGACCAGGTTCTGCACAGCCACAACCCCACCCACGCCTGCTCTGCCCACAGACCCAGCAGTGACCAGGACACCCATCAATCCCCTCCTGCCCACCCTGCCTGGAGGTGATGTGGAGTTCTAGGCTGTTAGAGGGCTGGAAAAACCTGAGATAGGAAGAGAAATGTCGCCCCAAATTTATTGTATTTACTTTCTCCGGTGTTTTCAGAATTTTTTAGTCTTCAATAGTTTATATTATACACATTTATCAGCTTTCCTTCAGGCTTTTAACCCCGGATTCACTGTCTCAGGTTATACTGGAAAGTGATGAAATGGGCATTCCTGGAGCATCTGCTCAAGGGGAGGCTTGTGGCCAAATTTAATCAAAAGGCCAAAATGAGCCCAGTGCGAGGCTGCTGAACAGAGAAACCCTCGGTACCCCTGGCACTGGGGACTTCCCGTGGATCTCCACACCCCCACAACTGCCAGAAGCACCCACCCGTTTTATTACCAGCTCTGTCCACATATTTCTTATTCATCAGCAATCATCATTATTCATCAGCAATCCCCCTGGATTTTTCTTATTTTTTTCAGTGGAGAAATGGACATTTTTTCATGTTATAAAAAAATATTCGCAACTAAAACGGCCTTTTCTGTAGCAACCTTATTTTTAGAGAGCATTTTCAGCCCTCCGAGAAGCCAAGGCAGGCAGCAGTGACACCAACCCAGCCCTGCCTGCAAAACCCAGCCACGGCAGGAGGGCAAAAGTTCCCGAAATGAGGGGAAATCACACAAACGGAGGGAGCAAAAATGGCATTTAAATCCTGGCAAATGTATAGATAATGAGTAAATTAACTCCCCGGCTGTGATCTATTGAACCGCACAGCCCCAAAGCGGACAATGGGATCAAAGGCGGAATTTCCCCACGCCCCGGCCGGGGTGCCGCGCTGCGTGCCCGCCGTGCCCGGGGGCCCTAAGCTGCTCGGCGGAGTTCAAAGGAGCCCACACAGCCTCGCGCAGCTCCTGGGGTGCGGCACAATTCCCAGGTTTTCTGGGGGCCGGCTGCCCGAAGGGAGCAGAGCGGGGCCGGGACACCCGCGGCGCCCCCGGCCCGGCAGAGCGGCCCCGGGCGGGATAATGCTCGCTCCCGCTGGCAGGATTAGCCGTATCGCAGGACAGCTGAATCAGACGCTCAGCCCTTAACAGGATTACGCTCCCGGGAGCTCCAATGAAAATACAGACACCCTGCCCACGGGCTGACAGCGGCCCCCGCGGGGTGAGCCCCCGCGGTTTTATAAAGTCAGGATAAAGCGGGGCTGGATCCTCATGGGTACCCAGGGAACGGGCTCAGCCTTCTGCCAGCCACAGGGGATTTACACAGGCAGGGGCTGGAGGGAGCAGTTTTCAGCTGAAAAAGTGTGATTTAGGTTACATATTAGGAAGAAATTATTCATGCAAAAATGCCCTGGCACATGTTTCCCAGAGAAACTGTGGATGCTTCACGCCTGGAAGTGTCCAAGGCCCAGCTGGACTGGGCTCAGAGCAAACTGGTCTGGTGGAAGGTGTCCCTGCCCACAGCAGGGCTTGGAAGCAGGTGAGCTATGAGTTCCCTTCCAGCAGAAATCATTTGAGGATTTCCATGATTCAGGCTCCTCGGGGTTCAAGCTGAACCCAGCTTTCCAGCTGCCCCCAGAGCACCTCACCAGGCAGGAGCAGGGGGCTGCAGCCCCTGGAACGGCTGGAGCTAATCCAGCACCCTGTGCCATGCTGCTGTCACCTCAGATACTGCTGTCACCTCAAATACAAACTGCTGTCACCCCAAATACACGCTGCTGTCACCCCAAATACAAAACTTCTGTCACCCTCACCACAACACCCAGACTTGCTGAACCCTCGGTGACACCAGCCCAGGTGTCCCCCCTTGCAGAGCCCAGCCCAGGTGCCCCCCCTTGCAGCAGGGACAGCGTGTGGCGCTGCTGGTGCAGCTGGGATCCCACCCAGCATCACCAGGTGTGAGCTGGAGTCCCGTGGGAGCACAGGGGCCGATCCCTTGGGCACTGCAGGGCACTGGGCGGGGAGGGGATGCCCACCAGGACACAGCAGATGGGCAGGAGAGGAGCTGGCCAGGCTTCTCCACTGCCAGGGTTGAGGGCCTTGCCAAAAGTGGGGATGTTTCAATATTCTTTAGTAACTCTGGATCAAACCCTCCATTTCCATGGAAACACAAACCTTCAGGTGTCCAATCTCAGGGCCTTTGCATTCCTCCAGAGAGGCTGGATGCTTCTCCAGCCATGCTCCTCACCCACCGGGATTAACTGAATAACCAGGTCAAAAGCAGAGCCTGAATTCAGCCCAGCAAGAGGCCGCTCTCATTACATCTCTGTTTCCTTGGAAGTGGATTTGCACCACACCAGACATTTTTAAGGCACGGGGAAGCACCCAGCTAAACAGAGATGTACATTTTCCAGGTTAACAGTGATTTCCACCTGCTCCAGCCTGGAATCACCACAATAGCTCTTGACAGCAGCACACAGGTTATCAGAGCAAAGGCTGAAAGCACAGCTTGCTGCCCTGACTCCTTGTTGGATTTCTGAGAGGCTGGCAACTGAAAAGCTGATCCAATTTATCCACAGTTCATTATCCGACATAGCATGACATTGGGACACTCGCAGACATAATCCAGCTTCCTCCTGCCTCACAAGATGTATTGACCAAAGGCAAGAAAACAGAGCATTAATAGCTCTCCGCTGTGCAGCTGAATTTGGGCAGCAGCAATGAGATTCTTTGGGCTATTTCTATCCAATCTCACACAAGAGTAAATCAGAAGCTTCTACAGACTTTCATTAAATTTCTCCCCATTAATACCAACATAGCAGAGATGAGAATTTGTCCTTTTTTAATGTTTTTCTGATATTTTAAAAAATGCTAAAACTCTTCAGCTTCTAGCTGAGCTTAAGATAAAAGTTAACCTCTGAACCACAGCAGGATCTTTCATGTCAGGCACAATACAGAGAGGGCTTTTTACAGCGGGTTTTGCTCAGCAATGTGTGCTTCAGACTGCATTTCCCCCTTCCTCACCTGGCTCTGGGAGCCAGGGAACCACTGAATTTCACAAGAAATTTCTGAGGGTGACAAGAGGCCCCAGGAGTGCCCATGGAATGAGACTGGCCAGGACTGAGTACAAACCTTGCTCCATCCCTGGAATTCTTCTAAGCCAGTCTGGACATGCCATGGAGCTCCAGTGGAAAGTGTCCCTGGGGCTCACAACAAGGTGATCTTTAAGGTCCCTTCAATCCTGTGATTCTATGATCAATAAGAGGAGAAAGAGGCCCTGTTCTCTGCCCCCTGACCACCTGAACCACACCTGAGACACCTCATTTTATCATTTTGTGCCTCCCCACGGAGCAGCCGTGGCTGCTGCCCTGGCAGATGTCCCACGGCAGCGTGAGGGCTTTGTAATAACCTGTTATCTGATCTGAGCTCTCCGGCCTTTCCTCTCCGGCAGACAGCCCTTCAGACCCATTCAGGGATGATGAGTCACTGAAGAAGCACTTAAAATCCATCCTGGGTGATAAGGTTGGAGCTCTGTGTGGTGCATTTCCTGCCCTAGTTTGGAGTTATGCTTGGGCTCTCCACACTTCCTCGCTTATTCCACCTTCTTCTCCTTCCAAATTCCCCACCGTGCTGGGCTGCAAAACCCCCAGCAGTTCAGTGGAGATCCATCAGGGCTGGGTGACCACACTGGGCTTCAGCAGGGAGCCGGCAGCACGGGTGGGTCGGGTTTGGGGAGGCACAGCATCACCTGCTTCAAAGGGCAGAAAAAACCTGTGGGACATTGATCAGGGAAGGGCTGCAGCGATGCCACCAGCCCAGGAGCAGCTCCTCGCCTGGCTGAACAAAGCAAACAGTCCCAACCACTCCTTGAGACCTCTCACCACCCTCATGTCCCTCATTTGGACATTCCCCAGCAGCTTTATAATTTTCTCACACCGTGGTGCTCAAAGGTGAGTCCAGGATTGAGGTGAGGCTGCACGAGTGCAGTGGGTCACCTGTGCCAGGTGGGCCAGGACACAGGAGACAGGAGACAGGACACAGGACACAGCACACAGGACACAGGACACAGGACACAGCACACAGGACACAGGACACAGGACACAGCACACAGCACACAGCACACAGGACACAGGACACAGCACACAGGACACAGGACACAGCACACAGGACACAGCACACAGCACACAGCACACAGCACACAGGACACAGGACACAGCACACAGGACACAGCACACAGGACACAGCACACAGGACACAGCACACAGCACACAGGAGAAGGTGACCCCTGTGTCCAGGAGCTGAGCCTGGGGTCATGACAGCAGCGTTAAATCCTCATCACTTCCAGGCACCCATCCCCTGGCTCACCATCAGCAGTGCAGGATAACAGATTTGCCTTACATTACAGAAATGATTATTCTTAATGCTCAGGCACTGATCATATTCCTGAGGAAAAGGAAACATAAATCCCTCCCTGCACTGGCAGCAACACCCGCATCCCCAGATAGGGGGGAGCTAATTAAACCTGGTCACACGGCCAAAGCCCAAGCAGGGTTTGCACGAGCTTTGTAGTCAGAGATCTGCAGGATTTGGCCCTATTTCCCCGTTTTCATTAATCACAGGGAAAATTCTCCACTTAGAAATAATGCTAGAGATATACCTGATAGGGATTTTTTTTTTTTTCCTCCCTTGGCCATTTCCCACTTGGCAGCACGGATGGAGTTCTGCCTTTGCAAAACATTCTGAAACCTGTTTCTGTTCCAATTCAGAATCACCCACCCCAAAGCTTTCCAGGTTATCTGTAAAATAAAACCTAGAGAAATGGATGGCTTGAAATGCTTCAAACTGATAAACCCAAAATGTATTATTTTAACTGTAATTTTGGTTTGCACAATGAAGCAGAGTGAAAATGTTAAAAACCACAGAAGAAATAGCAATTGCAAATGGGAAATGCTGTTTGGAAATTGAAGAAATAGAATGTTTTTGGCCTGGGCACCACCTTCCCTTTCCTCCAAAGCTTGACAGAGTTTCACAAAACATTTCAAGTTTGATGTGCCGTGTTTTGGGGGAGCTGGGCTGTTTCTGCTGGGGAGGGTAAGGAGAAACTCCAGGAGCAAACAGCTGGAATGCAGACAAGGGGCACTGGTGCCACAGTGGGACCAGACCCTCCAGCTGCGCTCCAGGGCTGGTTTAGGCCTGAATTTGGTGCTCCTGAGCCCCATTTCAGCTGCTCCAGGGGAGTCCAGAGGAGGCAGAGGTGTGCGTGGGAAGGCAGCTGCTCCGGGGATGAGGGACAGGCAGCCCGTGCTGCTCCATCCCGTAAAAACCCACCCCGAACCCTTCCCTGGTTATAAATAACGCAGCCACTGACCTCGGAGATTAATCAGTGGGCCGGTGTCTCTGCGTGATGTCACCCCGTGTTTTTCCACAGGCCTGCCGAGTCTCAGCCCGGCTGATGTGCTGCTGACAGCCGGGGCTCGCTCCTGCCAGACGCCCCGCGCCGGCCGCCGGCGGGACGGGCGGAGCGGAGGCCGCCAGGATTTATGGCCGCGCTCTCCCGGCTCTCCCGCACACACAATACACAGATGCCTCTGCAGGATGATGGAAACCGGGGCTGCTCGGCGCACTGCGGGTATTTTTAGGTGTTATTGCACCATTTCTGGCCGTCAGTGACTCCTATGACTAACACAGCTGGGTTTGGGGCCGTCCATCCCAACCGGGGTGCTCGGGCACACGGAGCTGCCCCAAGAGAAGCCCGGGCAGGGAAAGAAGGGATGGAGCCAGGTCCGAGCCGATGCCATGGGATGGGAAACCCATCTCTCTTCCCATCTCGTGATGGGAAACCAGTTCAGTGCACCACACCGGGCAAAGGTGCCCGGGAAGGCACAAAACTCCTGGTTGGAAACCCAGGTCTGACATCAGGGGTTTGATTTCACTGTTTGACCTCTGTTCCTGCTTGCAGTTGAACCTGCAGCCTGATCCCCCCCATGGGCACAGGCAGGAGCTGCTCGGCTGCAGGCAGGCCTCGGTGGGCACCGTGGGAGGGGAGGATGTCCCAGCACCCTCTGTGCCCAGACAGCAGCGGGGACCAAAGGGTTACACAGAGCCGTGGCTGCGAGGCAAGGCACTGCTGTCCACACAGCAATTCATCAATTAATCCGAGAAGGAACAAAGCAATTAACACTGGAAGTGGGGATAGGCCAACTGAGCACGCTGTCGCTGCTAACGGGGCTGTTTGTTTGGCTCCTGTCTCTATGGAGGTGGGGGCCTTACCGAGGGGTCAGTTCACTGCTCTGGGTATTTGTATCTATCCAAAATACGTTCTCAACACCTCAGAGCCCGGGGAGACAGCCAGGGGCTAACGGGGACTGCTCAGCCTTTGGGAGCTGGGTTCTTTTGGGGGATAGGAGACCTTCCTACCACAGCCCAGTGCCGGGGTCACCAGAGCTCAAGAGTAACCACACTCTTGCTTCTGCGGGACCAGGCACAGCTGGCAGAGGGCCCTGGGCTCCCATGGCCCTCCTGTCCTTGTGTTGTCCCTCAGGAAGGGTCAAAGGAACCCCTGCCCTGTCTCCAGACAGCTGGAGCTGCTCCTGAGCACCCTCCTTGGCACAGTCTGGGGGACTGGGGCTCCAGGGCCAGCTCTGCCAGCAGCAGAGGCCCCAGCACGGAGCAGGACTGCCTGTCCCAGTCCCACCTCTGTCCTGGGGCTCCACTGGTGCCGCTGCAGTGGGCAGTGACAATGTCCAGCACCATGTCCCCTGCTGAGCAGTGTCTGTAGAGGAAAGGAGCTCCATGGAGGCTGCAGTCCCAGCTGCACACAGCCCCTCACTGTCCCTTCCCTGCCAGTCCAGGGGTTGGCTGAGCTGCATTATCAACCCCAAGGTCAGTTCCCAATAAATGTGTCTATAACAGTCCTTGTTCCCTCAGAGGAAGGGTTTCCTGTGAGGTGAGCCAGCCTGGCACTGGGGTTATCCCAGGACAGGGATTCCCCCCTTGGGTTTCAGGGGGCTGTGGTCATGCAAGGAAGTCTCCGAGTTCCTCCTGGGGCTGCCCGTGAAAGGTGAAGCTCCCTGGGGTGAGCACAGGCAGCAACGCCACTGCCACAGCTCCGTGTGTGACACCGGGCCCTGCCACAGCTCCGTGTGTGACACCGGGCCCTGCCACCACTGCCACAGCTCCGTGTGTGACACTGGGCCCTGCCACAGCTCCGTGTGTGACACTGGGCCCTGCCACAGCTCTGTGTGTGACACCAGGCCCTGCCCCTCACCACAGCTCTGTGACACCAGGCCCTGCCACAGCTCCGTGTGTGACACCGGGCCCTGCCCCTCACCACAGCTCCGTGTGCGACACCGGGCCCTGTCACAGCTCTGTGTGTGACACCAGCCCTGCCACCTCTGCCACAGCTCCGTGTGTGACACCGGGCCCTGCCACCACTGCCACAGCTCCATGTGTGACACCGGGCCCTGTCACAGCCCCGTGTGTGACACCGGGCCCTGCCACCACTGCCACAGCTCTGTGTGTGACGCCGGCCCTGCCACAGCTCCGTGTGTGACACTGGGCCCTGCCCCTCACCACAGCTCCGTGTGTGACACCGGGCCCTGCCACAGCTCCGTGTGTGACACCGGGCCCTGCCACAGCTCCGTGTGTGACACCGGCCCTGCCGCAGCTGCCGCAGCTCCCTGGCATGAGCAGCCACCACCTTCAGCACCCGGGGTGAGTCTGTGGAATGCCCGACCTGCTCAGAAAATAGAGAGCCAGTTCCTTTGAGGGTAATGGATTGTGAAAGCCTTTGAAAGCAGAGCCTTGTTTATTTACTGACCACAGCCCATGTGGACGAAGCACCCAGACACCCCAAGCGCTGCTGGTTTGAGTGGAAGATCAGACTCGAGGCCCTGCCCAGCTGGAGGAGCCAGAGCTGCCCCGGCCTCTGCCCTGCCCAGGCAGGGAGAGCCTCGCACAGACCCAGGGCAGTCCCTGGGCTGTCAGCTGGGTTTCATGGAGAGGAGCATCAAACAAGGCACCAGGCTGACAGAGACATTCAGAATGCTGGGTGCAAAGCTCTGACACCAGCCTGAACATTTCACTTGGACACCAAAACTCAGCTGTGATCCCTCCTGCAGACACCCATCACCCTCCCAGGGCTGCCTGCACTGCTGCCTGCACTGCTGCCTGCACTGCTGCCTCTTGCTCTCACCCTGAGTTCCATCCCGAGCCAGAGGTTTCCTGCCCAGCTCCACATCCCAGCCGAGACCTGCACATTCACATTCACATTCACATTCACATTCACATTCACATCTTGGTGTCACCTCCTCCCTTTCCCTCCCCATGAGAGCAGGACACTGAGCACTCAGGCTTTGTGTAAAAACAACCCAGGAACAGAGAAATGCTCACAAAACGGCCACAGCAGAGCCTCCAGCACCCACTGTGATGGGCCTTCTAAACAAACCCACAGCCTTCCACAGTCTATAAATATCAGCCTTTAGCCCTTTCAGTGCCACCACTTCGGGGATCAGCTGTAATGCAATATTCTGTGTGGGCTCTCCGACAAAAGGACAGCACCCCACCAGCACCAGCGTTCTGTCACTGCAGTTTTGCCAAGTATAATTGGATTATAACCACGTGTGAGCTCCTAGTCCCTGCTTCTCCCGTGCTGGGGAAGTCGCTCTCTGATCTGAACAGGAATAGGAAGGAAAGAGCAGGATGAGCTGAGCTGGCTGGAGGGGAGGGGGTGGCTGAGGGCTCTGGCAATGTGGAAAGGACTTTGGTGGATCATGGGGTTTACAGTCCCAGTAATTAATCAGATCTATCACGGAAGTGCTGACAGTGAGAGGTTTCCAAAATGCCCGCTCACCTCCGTGGTGTGGATGGAGCAGCCAGGGAGCGCAGGGGAAGAGGGAACAGCCAGGCGGGGTTGGTGCTCCCCAGCTGTCAGTCAGCAGCTCTAGGGCGATGAAGGAAGGACACTGAGAGCCCAGGGCAGCTCAGCCGCGAGCCTCCCTGTCCCACAGCCACGGGTGACAGAGACATGCAGAACACGGGAGAGCCCTCTCCAAATCACTGCGAGGGCTGTGTCTGAGCTGGGACACCCACACCCCATGGTGGCTCTCGCTGTGGCCATCACCGTGCCAGGCAATGTGTGCCCGCCGTGTCCCTGTCCCCCAGACCGCTGCCTGCAGCTCCCCGGGCACCTGTGGGGTCTGCACCGCCTCCGCCCCATGGCTGGGACCCTCCCGGCCGCCCCGCGCCGGAGCCGCCGGCTCCTGGCAAGCCGATCTCCGTGCGCCGCCCGCTCTGCCCGCACCGGGCGCTGCCACGGGCGGACACGGAGCCCCGCGGAGCGCGGCTCACCTGCGGTTTCCCACCCAGCAGTGACACCTGGCGGGGGCGAGCGCGGGCGGAGCCGGCCCCGGCCCCCGCATCCCGCATCCCACACACCCCGCATCCCGCATCCCGCATCCCACACCCCGCATCCCACATCCCGCTGAGCCCTTCCCCGGGCGGGGCCCGACGGAGCGGCCGTGACCGGCGGCTCTGCCCGGCATCCCCGCGGGCGCGAGCGCGGCGGTGGGAGCGGCCCCGGTGCGGGGCGGCGGCGGGGGCAGGAGCCCGAGGGGGCTGTCCGACGTGCCCTCGGGGAGGCGGGGGTCGGTCGGGCCGGAGCGGCGGCTCCGCGTCTCTGACTCTGCCCAATGAGAGCCCGCAGCACGGCGGGCGCCGGCGATATTTGGCCGCGGCCCCCGCGCTCCCATCCCCAGAGCGCCCTCGCCCTCCGCGCCAGGACCTCCATGGCCCGGCCCGGCCGCGCCGCCCGCCCCGCTCCGCGCGGGGGGCGCCGGCCCCGCTGAGCGCCCCGGAGCCCCGCGGGGAGGCCCCCCCGGCCCCCCCGGCCCGGCCCGGCCCGGCCCCGCCTCCCCCCGCAGCAGCATGAGCCCGGGCGCGGGGGCCCAGCCGGGGCTCGCTCAGCAGCGCGGAGCCGGCGGACGCGCCGCGGGGCCGTGACGGGCAGTGCCCCGAGGGGAGCGCGGGCAGGACCCCCTTCCCCGGTCGTTTCTCCGTCTGGACCCCGCCCCGGAGAGATATGCTCAGCCCAAACCGCCTGGAAGCGTCTCCTGGGATTGCCGTGGCCCCCGGGCGTGCGGAGTGCGGAGCCTTCCCTCGGACGGCGGGCGCGGCCCCCCCGGCTTTGCCTTCCCCTCGTCCTCCTCCTGCTCGCCCTGACGCCCCGCGCCGACTCCTCGTGGTGGTGAGTGAGGCCCCGCAGCGGCGCCGCCGCCCCGACGGTCCCGGGGCCACCGCGGGCGGGAGCGGCGCGGGGCGCGGCCGAGGGACGGGATGGAGATGGGGATGGAAATGGAGACGGGGATGGAGATGGGATGAGAACGGGAACCGGCGCGGCAGCGGGGACAGGGTGGGGACGTGGATGGGGACGGGGAAGACCGACGAGGGGTGGAGGCAGCGCCGGCGGGAGCGCAGCGAGCGCCCGCAGTGCCGGAACCGGCGCCCAGCGCCCGACGTGCGGCTGCGGGAGCCGGCGGGGTCCGGCCGGGGCCGTGCGGGCTCCCCGCGGCTCCACCTGCGCGGCTCCGGCGGCGTCCCGGGTCTAAGAGCAGAGCGGCCGGGGTGGAGCGGTAGAGACGGAACCGCCCCGGGGCCGGTACCGGTACCGGGTCTTTCCCCGGGGCTCCGCCACGGCAGCGGTCACGGGCACCCCGCGCCCCGAAAATGCCGCCGCTCCTTCCTTGGGGATGGGATTTGAGCGGGGACCTCCGGCTCTGTCGGGGAGCCGAGCCCCGAGCGCTGCGCGCCTCTGACAGCCCTGGGCAGGGTTTGGGCAGGGGCAGCGGCAGCAGCCCGGGTCCCCCGATCCACCCCGGCCCCGCCGGAGCTCCCATCCCTCCACAGTTGTGTGACTGCTCCGGGGAAGCGAAGTTGATGTCCCCCTTCCTTTAGATAAGATGAGGCTTTGTAACAGACAGAAATTGCGCCATAACAAAAACTTCTGGAAATTAGTCTGCTCCTGCCCCGGTTCGTGTAACAGTGAAAATTCATCTGTGCAGAGTGACAGTAATTAGGAAAACAAGGATCGGGAACTTTTCCGAGGGACCCTGTGCTGTTTCAGTAGTTCAGCAACACTGGAGAAGAAAAAATATTTGGCTGCAGAAAAGTTCTCAGTGTCCTCCACCCTATAAAAGCCCTTTCTAATCTTGTGGAAAACAGTGTTGTCCATGCCAATCTCATCATCATTAACAGATCGCGGTGGATGAGGCAAAACTTAATCAAGTTCAACCCATCTGCCACTGAAAGAAAACGGCGGTTTCTGGGAATTCTCAGCTACCGTGGAGCGCTCTGTGCGGGGCCGGGAGCACTCCACGGCCGTGCCGATAGCAAAAGTATTCCGGTGTTTGTGAGCGCGTCTGGGCGTGCGGCAGCCCCGGCCGGGCGGGCATCCCCAGCAGAGTGATTCCCGGCCGGGAAAGGCGGGAGGGAAACTCTGGGGCTGGAGGGAGCTGGAGCCCGGGGGACAGGCTGCTCGGGCAGCTGGTGGCAGCCAAGCACGAAAGCCGCTTGTTCAAGAGACCAGAAAATGCTCTGGGGGTAAATGGAAAGCAGAAAGAGCCAGGCTGCTCACAGCCATGCCCAGAGGAGCTTTCCCAAGCCTGGTCAGCTGAGCGGAGCTGGAATCCCTGTGAGAGAAGTGAGTCACTGCCGGGGAGCCTCAGGTTGATACAAGCACTGACCTGGCTCCAGAGCCAGCTCTGCCCCAACCCAGCGGGGCAGGTGAGGGCAGGGCGGCTCCTGAGGGCAAGGTGAGGCTGGAAAAACGCGAACAGCTGAGGAAGGAAGGAAGTGGAGAAGTTGGATTATTTCCATTCTCGCGGGGGTTGGTTAGATATCCCGTTGGTTGTGCACGGGATAACAGGGCTGGAATAAAAGGAGGAATGGAGCAGTCACAGCATCCTCTGCCCAGAGATGGGCAGTTCTGGTAACACACGTGGATGCTGCCTGAGGGGTGAAAATTCCTTCTTTAGGAGTGTTAAAACCACTGCTTCCCTCGCCGCCGTACCCCACTGCTCCCCACAGCGGCTCCGCCGCGGTCTGCCCTCATTCCGAGTGCGTGTCGCTTCCCAGCAAGCGGGAGGAAAACCAGCCACGTTTTAAGCCTCAGTAGCTGTGGCTTGTTTGGAGGAAGCTCGATTTAGCTCCCACAGCAGTTTGTGTTCTCGGTTCGCAGGCCGGTCCCCGGCTGGCAGCTCGGGGAGAGCAGAGCAGGGCAGGGCAGCCCCGGGAGCTGTGCTTGCCTGGGGCAGCCCCCACGCAGCCCCACGGCCGCAGTGCAGCCACACACGATGCCTTTGGATATTTTTGCCAGGCAGTATTTGTCTCAAGGACCTTAAATATATGACCTTTAAACCAAAAAAAAAAAAAAAAAAAAAACCAAAAAAAAAACTATGCTCTTAAGATTCACACTTTCAATTGAACTTTCTCTTTTGGAAAGCAGAACATTCCTAAGAAGCCTAAATTGAACCAAGCGCTGTTGTGCTGGACGTGTCAGTCCTGATAAAATTGCGTGTTTAGATGAAATTGTGTTTTACTGAAAACGGTTTCAGCCAGCTGTGGTTTGGGGAAAAAGTTATTCAGTGATTTGCATAGGTTTCCAAGCACATCTTTAGCACCACTGATATTACAGTAAATACATTTGGTGGTGCATCATCGTTCCTTATTTTAATTATTATTGCCAAATTCTTCTAGGGATTCACACACAATAAACTTGTGGAACCAGAGGAAATGCTTTTCATTTTCAGAGTCAACTTTTTAAGTAGTTTAATAGGAAAAACTGGGTCCCCTCTGATCACAGTACATGGAAAGGAAATATCGACCAAATGTTTCTTCTAAACAACTGCAAATTATTAATTTTCAGTGACGTCAGGCATGGCCCAACCGCCTCACAGAAACGCCAGGAATTGGTGAACTTTGGCATCCAAAAGAGTGGCTTGGGGGTGTGTGTGTGTGTATAAGAGTGGGTGTGTGTGTGTAAGAGTGCCTCTGTGTGTGTGTGTAAGAGTGCCTGTGTGTGTGTGTAAGAGTGCCTGTGTGTGTGTGTGTAAGAGTGGCTCTGTGTGTGTGTATGTGTGTGTGTGTGTGTGTGTGTGCACGTGCTCAGGGCCCAGCCCAGGGGACACCTTGGGGACACTGTGGCTTTGGCCGGTGGCCTTGTGGCCTTGTGGCCGCACTCCGAGCCCACGGTGACTAACAGCGGCAGCGGCGTGGCTGCGCCTGTGGGGAGCAGCACCCTTGCAGAAATACTTCCAAACCCCAACGTGTTCCTTAGCAACAAAATACCAGCTGAAACACGGACAGAAATTAAGAAGGAATGCGAGGGGAAAATCCCTAAATCCCGTTCACACTTGCGCGCTCGGGCAGGGACAGAGCGCGGTCTGGGCACGGCGGCTGGCAGGGCTGTGCCCCAAGCTCAGGCCCCAGAAGCGGCCTCCGAAATTCCTTTGGAAAGATTTGGGAGATTAGACAAATGTTGCTTATAAATATAAACTGTGCAATAAACAAACTTGGTGTAAATAGCTAAGTAGAGTTTACTCGCTGTTGGGAGCCCGGCGAGCCGTTCTGGTGTGGAAAGGCACAATGAAGTTAAAGGTTTGGTTAAAGAGAAATGTACACAAAGCCCTGTGTGCCCCCCTGCGTCCCACCCTGACACACACCCACACCCCTGCAACCCCACAGACCCCCCCCAGCTCCCCAGCACACCAAATCCTTGTTAGCTAACTTGTTTATTGCTAACCACAGCCCTTGGAAACTACAAATATTTAATTTCGTCTGGCATTGGAACAGATGGGAGGCATCAGGCTCCCAAAGAGATAAAACAAATCTGTGGAAGGAAGAGGATCGCAAGTTTGGGTGTGGGTTGGAGAGCGTGTGGGAGCCTGGCAGCCACATGGGGCTACCCATGGTGCTGTCAGGATATGGGGGCTCCAGGGGAGCTGAGGCACCCCGAGGTGTGATGCCCATATGGGGATTTTGAGGGATGGCCCATCCAGAGGCAGGCAGGGATCATGGTCCAGCTCCCTTCCTCGGCCAGGGAAGGAGGATTGTGTTCCTGGCATGGAAATCATACCGAGGGTAAATCCTGAGGGGTGCCCACGGCGCCCCTGTGCAGGGCAGCCCCGGACACGGGGCCGGGCCCTGGCCAAGGACAGCCAAGGACAGCCAAGGACAGACCCCTGCAGGGAAGAAGGGGACAGTGCCACCACCATGGGCTGCTGGCTGTGCACCCACCGGGGCTCCTCTCCAGGGTTTGCCGTGTGTCCCCACTGTGACACCAGAGCTGCTCGTGGCCCGGGAGCAGCGGATGGGCACAGGGAGCGATGGAAAAATGGAGCCACACAAATGTGTGGATACAGGAGAGAGAGGCTCACTGAAACAGGCATCATGCTAAGGTGTGTGGGAGGGGAAATAGCACAAACAGGAATGTTTGAAATTAAGCCAAGGGAAAGACAGCTGCATGGAGGAGCTGCAGGGCCGCTGGGTAACCCGCTGGGGCGCGGGGGTGCCGCTCCTCCCCTCCCTCCCCTCGGTGCCAGTCCCAGCTGGGCAGAGCCACAGCAGCCCCAGAGCTCTGTAGAGGCTCTGGCAGGCTCTGTGGGGGCTCCGAGGGCTGTGTGTCCGTGGCTGTTCTCCCACCCTGTGCCATGGATGAGCCACTGCCACCCACCACCAGTGCTCCTGCTGCCCAGAAGCTCATCACCCTTCCAGTCCTGGCACTGCTGCAGGCAAGAGACAGAAGCACAGAATCACAGAATGGGTTGGAAGGGGCCTTAAAGGGCATCATCAGGTTCCATCCCCTGTGCCATGGGCAGGGACAGGGGACAAAGTTCCAGGAGCAGAACTTGCCACCTCCAAGGGGAGAGGACGTGCAGCCCTCGGGACACGGAGATCTCCGGGGTGCTGGCCCCGGCTGTCAGTTTGTTGTTGCAGAGCACTTTGCATGGCAATAAAAGCAGGAGGTCAGTGACCAGGAAGTCTTTATCCTGAGGCGCTCCGCTGCTCTGGCTCTCCAGGCAGCCATGCTGTGAAAAATAAGTTTTAAAGTAATGTCAGGCTGATGGAGAATGAACCCGGTGGCCTTTGCAAGCAGCCCTGGTGTTCTTGGTTAGGGTGGATGGAACAGATGGGTTCTCTCAGTCACTCTGCGCCGTTATAATAATCCTAACTGTGCTGCTTAGTCCATTTGTCATTAGGGTCACTTTCACCTATGGGAAATCTTTCCTAGAAAGAAATGCAGAAGGAAAAAACAAAATCCTTCTGCTCTTCCAAACTCATTAACTTTTACTATTACCAAAAGTGATTTCAGCAGTGCCATGAGGAGATCTGTGCTGGGCCAGAGCCCATGGAAACACAGCTCCTTCTTGGAGCAGCTCACACCCAACACACAGGATGTGCCACGGAAAAGAGAATTGCACATCCAGCTTTACTACCAGAGGCTGTCTTACCTCCCCACCCCTTAGCAAAAAACTTTGAGAAGAAAAGAATTGGTTCTTAAGGGTAAAGCCTATTTTTAATGAGCAATTATTCTGTATTCGTGCACCACCACCAATGTCCCTGAGGAGCAGCTTTCACCCAGCGCTGACCAAAGTTTTCAGACCTCAATTTTCAGGTTAATCTTATGCAAGATGCCAACAGCAAAGCCTCCCACATCCACCCAGGGGTCTACAGCACCCATCTGCTCCATCTCCCCAGGACCACAGTGTTTCCATCCTCCTCACAGAATTACATCCCAGTGACTGCACAGGGCACAGTAAAACCAGAGAGGGGACTCTGAGGATCTGAAGGCAGACAGCTTTGAAAGAGGGAGGCACAAGAAAGAGAAAGATAATGGTGCAGAAAATGAAAAACATGTCCTTTGAGTGGCACTGGTAGTCGCTCAGCATTATGATATTAAAAATTATTGAAGTGAGACTAAGGCTCTCAACATGCAGAGTAGTGGCTCTAAGTGAGGAAATTAGGACTATTAATCACTCAAAGGCGTTAACAATTCCAGCAGGCCAGGATGGCCCTGTTCCCAGTGGGGCTTAATAAAATACTCAGGGTTTGTAATACTAAAATAATATCTCAGATGTTTATAGCACCTTGCAACCCAGAGTGCTGGCAGTTGGCTGTGATTTGTCTGCCACAGCAGGGAGAGCAGAGGAAGGAAGGTGCAGCATCCTCGGGAAGTATGCAAAGAACTCGAGGAGGTGAAACGCTGCCAGGCGTGCTGGAATTTGCTCTTCAGCAGGCACAGAGGCAAAGAGGGATGTTGGATTCGATCCTATCTGCACAAGCCCTCTCCAATAGCTGCCTACGGCTCCCCAGCCTCCCTCCAAAATGCAGATTTCAGGAGGACCCAGTGGGGTGGGAAGAGACCAGAAGCCAGGAGAGTTTGGCTCCCAGGTTGATCCTTCAGGGCTGCCAAAGCTGTTACAGAGCATTGGGGAACTGAATGGCTCTGCCCAGGGATGGACTCCAGCAGCCCCTGATGCCACCACGGAGGCAGCCCTGCTCTCCTCTCAGCCTCGGAGGCACAGAGTGCCCAGAGCCCCCGGGAGCAGCTGACATCGCTGGGGGTCCAGGGACTCCAGGCTGCCCTACCCCAGCTGGGCACACCTTGCCCTTGGTAGGAGTAGCTGTGCCAGGAAAGGTGAATTCCCCATGGCCTGGGCTGTCAGAGCTGCTGCCATTGCTGGGACCCTCTGAGATGAGGGAGGGTCCCTCCACCCCAAATCCATCGTGCTGAGGGGCTCACGGTGCTGTGAGCCAGAGCTCTCCTCACCCTGGGCTCTGTGTCCACCCACGCTCCTCTTCCCACCCGGCTCTGCCACCGAACAAGGAGGTACAAACTGCTGGCAAACTTTTGGGATCCTCGGGTTTTCACCCACAAACTCTCTCTGTGTTAGTAAGTGACATTAATGAGTGAGGAAGCCTCATGCACTGATCCTTTGTGTGTCAGGGACCAGCCGTGGGCTCCCAGAGCTTCCTCACGCCTGGGTCCCGGCCCAGTGCACAGCCAGAGCTGCTTGCACAGAAATCCTTCTCCCGTGTAAGGCTGTGACAGTGATTTTAGTTATGCTTAGCTTCTGTTAATCTAATTTGAAACTGTGCCTTTAATGGTGTTGGTGCAACCCAGAATGGGAATTTATGACGTTTCAAGCAGCTGTTTAATTCAGAGCACTAAAATGTTGATTTGTCTGAGAATGGCAATTCCAAGGATTTCTTTTTGAAATCAAGTCATGTTCAATAGATTTTCCAATGCCTTATGAAATGGGGAAAAGTGAAGTCTCAGCTAAAGCCGTGTCTAGTATAAATTTCATTGGAAACTGAATTAGGGCACTCACTTATTTTGCAGGAACACCTTGGTATTATGGAAGAGCAACAGGACAGTTCCTGATTCCATGTAATTCTACGAATTCCCATTAAATTAATTTCTTTCTCCAAATCCTCATTTTCCAAGGGACATTTCCCACCTGATGTCTCCCAGTGAGCACAGGCAGGGAGGACCCTGAGCTGTTCAGGCTGTCCCCTGAGCCGAGGGCAGAGGCAGACACGGGCCCCGGGAGCCGGCGGGGCCGTGCGGGGCCGGGCGGAGCCGTGCGGGGCCGGGCGGGCTCCTGCGGGAGCGCAGGGGCAGGACAGGGGCAGGACACATCCAGCGCCGAGCCGAGCCGAGCCGTGCGAGGCGCTCAGCACAGCCGGCACGCCACCAAGTAAATAGATGCGTCTGCCTCTGATTTGCATGTTTATCTTAGAAGCAATTTGGGTTTCTCCTTGTTTACAAGAGCCAAAGTCAGCAGACTCTCCGCAAGAACAACAGCTTGGAAGGCAGCGCGTGACGGGTGTCTCCTGTTCCCTCGGCACTCGCGGGGCGCTGGGACCAGCGCGCTGCAGCCGCGTTCGGGTGCATCCCTGCAGCCGTGCATCCCTGCAGCCGTGCTGTGGTGCATCCCTGCCACTCGCAGGGAGGAGCGGGGCTGGCAGGGAGAGAGGAGGGCTTGGCCTCGCCGTCTCCAAAAGCACCTGCCCTTGGAACAGGAATTCTCCGTCCTCTGCTGCTGTTGCTGGCCCGGGAGAAGCGAGGGAGGGAGGGCGGGAGGTGCAGCGCGGAGTGCCGCAGCGCGGAGCCCCACAGCGCAGTCCCACAGCGCAGAGCCCCACAGCGCAGTCCCACAGCGCAATCCCACAGCGCAGAGTCCCACAGCGCAGTCCCACAGCGCAGCCCCACAGCGCAGAGTCCCACAGCGCAGCCCCACAGCGCAGCCCCACAGCGCAGAGTCCCACAGCGCAGTCCCACAGCGCAGCCCCACAGCGCAGAGTCCCACAGCGCAGTCCCACAGCGCAGAGCCCCACAGCGCAGTCCCACAGCGCAGAGTCCCACAGCGCAGAGTCCCACAGCGCAGCCCCACAGCGCAGCCCCACAGCGCAGTCCCACAGCGCAGAGCCCCACAGCGCAGAGTCCCACAGCGCAGAGTCCCACAGCGCAGCCCCACAGCGCAGAATCCACAGCGCAGAGTCCCACAGCGCAGCCCCACAGCGCAGTCCCACAGCGCAGAGCCCCACAGCGCAGAGTCCCACAGCGCAGCCCCACAGCGCAGCCCCACAGCGCAGCCCCACAGCGCAGTCCCACAGCGCAGAGTCTCACAGCGCAGTCCCACAGCGCAGCCCCACAGCGCAGCCCCACAGCGCAGTCCCACAGCGCAGAGTCCCACAGCGCAGAGTCCCACAGCGCAGCCCCACAGCGCAGCCCCACAGCGCAGCCCCACAGCGCAGTCCCACAGCGCGGCCCCACAGCGCGGCCCCACAGCGCAGAGTCCCACAGCGCAGTCCCACAGCGCAGTCCCACAGCGCAGCCCCACAGCGCGGCCCCACAGCACGGCCCCACAGCCGGCTCCTGGCAGCGCAGCTCTGGGGAAACGGGAAATGCTCCGAGCTGGGAACTGCACCCTGACCGGCCGGCGGTGACACTGCAGCATCGTGCAGCGCAGGGTGGGCAGGGGGACTGTGCCAGCCCCTCGCCCAAGCTGGGCAAGCAGCTCTGCCCTGGCAAAGGGGTTCACGCACCCTCCGGAGGCAGCAGCATCTGGAATCCCATTGGACAGGGTGGGGGATTGTTATCCCCACATCCACATGCACTTAATTATCCACTTCCTTCTTCCCTGCCTCCCAGCTCCTCCTCACTGCCCAGCTCTTGCTTCTGCCTCTCTCCTCCCAGCCCTGAGGTCCAGGCCCGAGTGGCCTCCAGCATCAGGAGTTTTCTGTCACAGGCTTTTCTGAACTCAGGGCTTGGGTTTTGTGGGGTTTTCTAAGCTGGAAAAATGCAGATTCCCCCAGAGGACAGCGCTGCAGACGTGCCCACTTCCAGCACAGCTTCATTTGTTTGAAAACAAAGTTCTGATAAGGCAGCTGGGGACTTCTCAGAACATCCATTGTCTTTCCCATTGCAATGTTTTTAAAATGTCGCAGATTTTGAAAAATAAAATTGGAAGGGATGCTTCCATCCATCCAAAACAAATGTTTGGGTTTTTTTCCTCCCAAAACTCTGCTTGGCAGAATTTTCTGATGTTCCTCGTCTTGCTCCATCACAGAGTAACTGAACCCAACTGGAGCATTTCTCACCAAGTGGAAGCTTTTGTCCTTGCCGAGATAACCACAGCCTTTCCAGGACACGGGAGGAATTTTCCCTCTGGTTGTGTGTTAGGTTTCAGTACATGAACTCTGATGGGCTCCTGTAGGTCCTGCTGTAAATCCGCTGCCACAGCAAAGGGAGGTGCAGCCACTGACCCCGGCCGTGCACACCGGGTGCTCCTGCAGCACTCGGTGCCCTTGCACTGGTCTCCTTCCACTTTCTCCTGCCGATAATGTTTGCTCTGATCTGGGTGTTTGGCAGGAGAATTAAAGAGAAGTAATTAGCTTCCAGTGTGAAAAAGGGAGTGCCTGGTGTTTATCTTGTCTGGAGGGTTTCCCTTGATCTCGGTCTCCCAGGGGATGCTGTGAGTGCTTTATCCATCACTCTGGACTGCCAGCTGCTGCGTCCCAGTGCACTCCCAGCCACTGCTGTGGCTGGAGAGCAGAGCCCCAGCCCAGCGGTGCTGGCACAGGGCAGGGGATGGGGTCCCCACAAGGTCCTGGGTGAGCTGGCCCATCGCAGAACATTTCACCTTTTCCAGCTTCCCCAGCATCACTTTTCTCCAGCAAAGAGGAGCTTTGGCCTCTTCTGCACCTCCATCCTGCAGCGTGCTGCCTCGCAGCATCTCATCACTGCTCCTGCCAGCACAGCAGGGATTAGCCAGCCATGCCATCCTTGTGGGCAGAATGAATTTAGGGCTGGGGACCCGACCCTGCTTCCCTGTAGGGATTCTGCAGTCCCACTCGATGCCACCGTGCCATCATCCAGCTGCTGGGATGCTCCTCTGCCCTGCCCTGCCCCCTGGGAAGGCACGGGCTGCTCTCACAGTCTGGCACGGGTAAGGCAGTGGAACATCCACAGCCGGCAGTGCTCAAGGAGTCCTGTTGGCTTCTCTTCGCCAAACAGCCTCTGCTACTCCCCTGTTCCTCTGCCTCGGGATGAAAGGCTGGTGAGCACGCCTGTGACAATAATGCTCGCTGCCCCTTGGAGTCTGGGCTCGCAAAGCCACGGGGAGCTGGGTTTATTATCCTCAGCTCCAGCCCGAGATGACCTTGTGCTTCTGCCAGCATTTAAACAAAATATTTTAAAAGACAGAACAGATCCCATTGCTTTCTGTGCTTGCAGGGCTTTCCTGAGCCTGGGAGCTCTCTCTGGGGTGGAATAGAACTGAGAGAACATGTCCAGAGAGAGACAATGAAATATTGTCCAAGCTTATTGCTTTTTATTATTATTGAAGGAAGGTTTTTGCTTCCAGTCTGGGGGTTAGAAAAAAATCTGAGTATCACCCAAACCTCATCCCTCCCAGCCAGAATCCCAGCTCCGTGCTCAGGCACAAGCAGCCAGAGGGGTGAGCGGGTGGCGCAGGCGGGAGCTGACTGGGATGGAAAATTCCATGTTGCTGCCATTGTCTGGGGTGGTGTGAGAGTGCGGGGCAGAGCTCGGGTCCCTCCCCCGTGGCGGTGGAAAGCTGCCCAGGGGCTCAGCCGGGCTCTGGCAGGCTGCTGTTCGTGCCTTGTCTTTCTGCTCTGGGGTCCTGCCCTCCCCATGGCTGCAGCGAGGGGAGCAGGAAACAGGCAGGGAACGGCAGGACCGGGGCCACAGCAGAGTTATCCCGGTTATGGAGCTCCGGGGCACGAGAGTCGGTGTGCAGGAGATGCACAGAGAGGAACGGACAGCTGGGGGATAAGGGTGTGAGACAGGAGCGCGGCACCGAGAGGTGAAGGCTGCTCCTCCTCCTCCCTCACCTGCACACGCCGCGGGTGGCAGTGCCGGGGACATCCCTGACAAACAGGCAGGAGACGGGGCAGGGCCGGCTCGAGCCCTGGGCTCAGCTGGGCTCCATCCTGCTGTGCTCAGCAGGGCTGGGTGACAGCGCGGGGCTGGGATGTTGGGGAGAGGGTGGGAGGGAGGTTTTGCACATCAGCAAGTTTCTCTGCTGCTGCCCCAGGAGCTGATGCAGCCCAGTCTTATGGGAGATATCCACAGCACCCAGAGCTGACTGTCTGCAGGGGGGACGGGCTCCACAGCTCCCGGCTCCCTCCTGCAGTGATGTACACACGGAGAAAGATCTGCTGCTCCTGGCTGGTGCATTCGGGATTATTTTATCAAACAAAAAGGCTGTGATTGCTCAGCTGTGCCTGTCCCTGTGTCCTGCCTGTCTGAAGCACAGCCCCAGGCAGGTCTCACACGTGCCCATGCCAAGGGGATGCTGCAAGGGGCACACTGCTGTGTGGAGGCACTCCGGGCAGGGCCTGGAGCAGCTCTGACACAGCCAGAAAGGAAAGAGGGAAAGCTAGACTTCAATATAAAACCCACCAAGCAGGGTGAGGACCTGGAGTCACTTGGTTTGTTCAGCTGAGGTCAGACCTCATTGGGGTCTGCAGCTTCCCCCTGAGGGGCAGTGAAGGGGGCTCTGATCTCTGCTCTCTGTGACCAGGGACAGGACCCCAGGCAGTGCCTGGAGCTGTGTCACGGGGGATTTAGGCTGGATATTGGGAAAAGATTCTTCTCCCAGAAGGTGGTCGGGCACTGAACGAGCTCCCCAGTGCAGTGGTCATGGCCCCAAGGCTGCCAGAGCTCATGAAGTGTTTAGACAATATTTTCAGTCACAGGGTGGGATTTTGGGGGTGTCCTGTGCAGGGCCAGGAGTTGGACTCGATGATCCTTGTGGGTCCCACCCCACTCAGGATATTCAGTGATCCTGTGACCCCCCTGCAGGCCAGCTGTGATGTGGCCCCGTTCTCTCCCGCAGGTACATCGGGGCTCTGGGCGCGAGGGTGATCTGTGATAACATCCCCGGGCTGGTGAACAAGCAGCGGCAGCTCTGCCAGAGGTACCCTGACATCATGCAGTCGGTTGGGGAGGGAGCCAAGGAGTGGATCCGGGAGTGCCAGCACCAATTCCGGCACCACCGCTGGAACTGCAGCACCCTGGACCGGGACCACACCGTCTTCGGCCGGGTCATGCTGAGAAGTAGGTTCTGCCCTGTCCCCTCCCCTCCACCGTGTGCCTTGTCCCCCTGGGAGGGTCTCTCCTCCCTCTGGGCTGCCATGCCCCATGGCTTGGATTACTCCCTGAGGAGAGCTTTGCCTTTCCTTGTAAATTAATCAAGTCGTAATGGGAGCAGAGCACTGTGTGGAATAGCTGCAGCAGATGAGATGGAGCAGGGGGAGCACTGGGGGAGAAGGGGGAAGGAGGAGACACCTCCAGAGAACAGGCTCGTATGTAAACAGTAATGGGATATATAAATATTTGGAGAGCAGGGTTGGCCAGGACTCAGCAATTCACGTGGGAACTGGCTGTTCCCTCGCATGGCAAGGGAGGCAAGGCACAGATGCAGCTCCAGGCCCTGCTTCAGGCTGCCAGGTGGAGGAGGACCATGGCCCTGGGGCAGGTGCCAGCCCTGCACAAAGGACCGGGCACGGCCCTGCCCGGGGGAGACCTTCCCATCCAGGTGAGGGGAGGACACAACACAGGTGGGGATGCACCCAGGAAATGTACCCAGGGAACAAAGGGGAAAAGCACGATGGGGACAGGGATGGGGCAGCTCCATAGCAGGAGCAGCATCAGGGGCTCCAGCTGTCCCGGGGGTGCTCTGGGAGCAAACAGGCCCCGGGAGCTGGCACAGGCCCCGGCACAGGCAGCAGCACTGCGGGACAGATGCTGCTGCATCCCATGACGTGCTGGGAGCATCCAGCCATGTGGCCTCCAAATCAAAAGCGGCTGGAAGAGTTTTTCCACTCGCAGCCCGTATGGAGGACACGTGAGTGCCACAGAAGGAGCCGGTGAGTGGGGGCCTGGCTCCTGGCTGGAAGGGATGGGGCAGCTGCCCGTGGGGTGGACAAGCAGCAGAGCCACAAGGCAGATGCCCGACCTGAGTGGAGGGAAGGGGGCTGGAATGCTGAGTGCAGCATTCCCCCTGCCAGGCTGCAGCCTGCCTGCTCAGCCTCTCTGCTCCCATCACGGCACCTTTTCTCCTGCTCGCATCCTCTCCTGGCAAAGGATGGGGAATGATGAAAGCTCCTCGCCACAGCCCCATCCTGCGAGACCCAAAGAGAGCTCTGCTGCCTTTGAAGTTGCTTTCAAAGGCTCTCGAAATGAAGAGTAACATGGTTTTGATTTGCAGCTTCTTTTACAACATTATAAAAACAGCTGCGAACTTGAACCAGAGACATAAAATAGCAGGCGGCAAGCTGTGCCGAGCCTGGAGAGCCGAGCCCGGCCAGAGCTGGCGCTCTCTGCGCGCTCCCGCAGCGCCGGCAGCGAGGGGAGCGGCCCCGGCGGACGGGGGCTGGCCGGCCTCAGCACCTGCGGGCATGTGCCCTGAGCACTGCAGTTAGGCTGAAGGGCTCCCGGGAAGCCGAGGCTGGACACTGTGGGCAGCAGAGATGGCTGGGCTTGGCTTACCCACATACGGGATGGTCTTGCTGCCCTGCCCTGGTTCCTCAGGGGCTGCAGGCACTCGGCACGGCCCGGCACGCTCACTCCCCATCCCCGTTTCTGTCCCGTGGCAGGCAGCAGGGAGGCCGCCTTTGTCTATGCCATCTCCTCGGCCGGGGTGGTCTATGCCATCACGCGGGCGTGCAGCCAGGGGGACCTCAAGGTCTGCAGCTGTGACCCGCTCAAGAGGGGCCGCTCCAAGGACGAGCGCGGGGAGTTCGACTGGGGCGGCTGCAGTGACAACATCAACTACGGGATCCGCTTTGCCAAGGCCTTTGTGGACGCCAAGGAGAAAAAAGTGAAGGATGCCCGGGCACTGATGAACCTGCACAACAACCGCTGCGGGAGGATGGTGAGTGCAGCCTCTGGGCAGAGCCCAGAGCTCGCCCATCCCACTGGGACCCTCTGTAGGGGACTGGGCAGGTGGAACAGCCTGGCCAGGGAAATGGGACCTTGGGCTTTATCTTTGGGTAAGGCTGGATGCTGCCCTGCCTTCCCAGTGCTCCCCTGCACGCTTTGCCTTGGGAACAGCCCCACAGGGATGGCAGGACCTGGCTCACCTTTGCCTCCTGTGTCCTTGCTGATGGTGACATCAGTGACCTCCACACACAGCCCCCTCTCCCATCAGGAGCCCCATCCCACAGAGCCAAGAGCTGACAAGCAGCACCAGCAATGGGCAGACACTGGTGCAGTCTCTGATGCCCAGGGTGAACAGTGCCCCTTTCCCATCCCTCTTCCCACAGGCTGTGAAGCGTTTCCTGAAGCTGGAGTGCAAATGCCACGGGGTCAGCGGCTCCTGCACACTAAGGACTTGTTGGCTGGCAATGTCAGATTTCCGAAAAACAGGGGATTACCTAAGGAAGAAATACAATGGGGCCATCCAGGTGACGATGAATCAGGATGGCACTGGCTTCACCGTGGCCAACAAGAACTTCAGGAAGCCCACAAAAACAGATCTGGTCTATTTTGAGAACTCACCTGATTACTGCGTGATGGACAAGTCAGCAGGTAAAACCCAGAGCTCCATTACCCAAAAGTGTATCTTCCTCCCTTCCCAACAGGCCAGCAGCTCCCAGCCTGGGGGCTCAGCTCCCCCACTCAACCCCAGTCTTTGGAGGGGGGTTACCCACACCCAGATCCCCCACAGCACCCCACACCTGCACAGGCAGGACTGCATTTGTCCAAAACCCCCAGGCTTTACCCCAGCAGCAAACACAGGCCTGGGCATGGGAAGGGGGCTGTGCAGATTGGCATAGAAACCCAGAATGTTTTGGGTTGGAAGGGACATGAAGGATCTCATTCCAACCCTCCATCATGAGGGACATGTGAGACACCAAAGCCGCATCCCTAGCGAGGCTGGTGGCATCCCATGTCCATAAAGCACAGCAAGTGCAGGCTTCGAAGTGGTGCCTTTGGAGACCCCCCTGCAGCTGTGCTGTGACAGAACAACGGGATTTCCCCACCGAGGCAGTCACACCCAAGGCCCCCACTGCAGATGGAGATGCCCAGTGCCACCAGGAACCCCTGCAGGCGGGTGGGCGGGGAAGTGTTGGAACAGGATGAGAACACCCTGACCTGTCTGGCTCCCCCCCGCAGGCTCCCTGGGCACGGCCGGGCGCGTGTGCAGCAAGGCGTCCCGCGGGACGGACGGCTGCGAGGTGATGTGCTGCGGGCGGGGCTACGACACCACGCGCGTCACCCGCGTCACCAAGTGCGAGTGCAAGTTCCACTGGTGCTGCGCTGTGCGCTGCAAGGAGTGCCAGGACACTGTGGACGTGCACACGTGTAAAGCACCCAAACGGGCCGAGTGGTTGGACCAGACCTGACGAGACAGGAGCACTGAGGGAAGAAGCCACTGCCATCCCCCTTGCAATGTTTTTTAAACCCCTGTGCCCTGAGGGCCACGACGTTCTGGGAGCTGTAGTTCAACTGCATGGCTTTTATTTAATTAATTCTACAGAGCACTAAGGAAAGGACTACAGTTCCCAGGAGGTACTGTGGGCCCTTCAATGTGCTCAGCAAAACTAATCCCTGACCTAGCAGGAGGCTGCGATCCTCGCTTAAACTGTGAACCTGCAAAGGTTCTCTTGGCAAAGGGACGGTGCAAGCAATGGACTCGGAGGACTGACTGTCGGGACGTGACGGCTGAGGAATCCTGCACCTCCCCAGAGAATCTACCTTACAGTAAAGCTTCACCAGCAGAAAACACTAGTTCAGAATAATCCACTCTTGCAAAAGCATTCTTGCTTTTTCTTTTTTGCAAGGCCAGAGGAAGGGTGTTGTGAACCTGTAGGACAGTTCCATGATACCTGCGTTTCCCTCAAGCACACCTGGCACGTCACTAACCCCACTGAGCAAGAGTCACCTCTGCACGAGGCCTGTCCCTGTGTCCCCAGCACAGGGGAGAAGTGGAGCTGTAGCTTGGAACTGAACCCTGAAGGACTGCACAGAGACAAAGGCCACCTCTAGATGCTGGTGGACACACGGGGCTTGAGAGAGCAAATGAAACCTGTGAACTTACTGGTAGGTTCTGAAGTCAGCGATACAACAGCATCTCTGTACAACTCACGTGTATGTTGTGTATACTGCTTATTATTTTAAGTCAAAATTCATTATAAACCTATATCAGAAAATTATGTCCTTTGCTTTTTGAATTCCTACACACTCAGCCAGGCACGGCCCCAGAGCAGGAACCAGCCCACAGTGTGTCTCTGCCCCGCTGTCTGCAGCTCCTGCTGTCCCAAAGCCTCCTACAGAGCTCAGCATCCAAAGCCCAGGGGAATCCTTTCTCAGCCATATCACACTTCAGGAGACGTGGATGCCCCATCCCCAAAAGTGTTCAAGGCCAGGCTGGACAGGGCTTGGACCAGCCTGGCTGAGTGGAATGTATCCCTGCCCATGGCAGGGGGTGGAACAAGAGAAGTTTTAAAGTCCTGTACCACCCAAACCATTCCGCAGCTCTATAGCACTGGGTCAAGCAGGAGATGCTAGATAAACTCCCAAATCTTTCTCATTAAAAAACTCCCAAACACTTGAAACATAATCAACTAAAATTGAAGCTGATGAGAGGAGGGGAAGGCAGCTGCAGAGCTGCTGGTAGGTAAGTTACAGGGATCCATGCCTCATCTCTACAAATCTCCTCTTTTTTCCACCAATTTGAGCAAGCAGACATTACAAAATTGATTTAGTGTACAGATATTTTACAGAGTCTGGTCAAAAGGTCCCAATCCACACAAACAAATACAATGTATAACAGTTGAACCTGGAAACTAAACTGACCCAGGTAAAAAAAGAAAAATTATCCTAATCATTGCAATTCCTGAGGCTGAGGGTGCTCCTGCAGCTCCCCCAGCAGAGCTGGGCTGCACATTGCCCCAGGAAGGGCTGGGCCTCCTCCCTGAGCCAGGAAAAATGGGGTTCATTCTCCTAATACTGCTCAGCATTGTGCTGATGGGCAAGTAAGGACATTTCACACAGAGGAAGCTCTCATGGAAGTTCCAAACTTGTAACAATAAGAAAGGCCAAGTCAGGGACATTCACCTGCAAATACTTTTTGCTGGGGTCTGCTTTCCTGCTGCCAGGGGTATCCAGGAGGCTGGGGTTTTCTCCTGGAAGCAGTGAGATGTGTGGGCAAGAGGGAGCTGAGCAGGCTACAAAGGGTGAAGTTTGCAGAAAGGTCAAAGGAGCAGGATGGGATTAAGGCAAAGAAGATTATTCTGGTCCTAAGCCACCCACTGGCTACTGCACCCAGAGCATCTCCAAACAGGGATTTTATTCAATGGCCCTAGGAAATAGTTTAAGTGGGGAGAGAAATCCACTTTGAAACCAGCTTTGATGGGGGAACTGCTCAAAGAATTACAAGAGCCTGCCATGGGCTGGATAAAGCAGCTTCCTCCACACCAAACCCCCGAGAGTGCTCATGCAGAAAAAGGACCTTCAGCAGAGCTGCTGCAAACCACAACCAAGCCAAAGGTGACATTTTAATGGAGCTCTCAAGAGAATTACAGGAATCCCTTCTGCCCACTGCCTAACCTCTTTATCACAGAATTAAACCAACTCATGACAGCACAAGAGGGTTGTGCAGCACCTTCCCTGCGCTTGATTGGAGCTGGGGTTTACCCAGGAGACTTCTGGTCTCCCCCCAGGCCCTCCCAAGACTCTCTCAATTTCAGGGAGACAGTTTTCCCATCCTGGCTGTACTGAGGAATGCTGGCAGGTGAGCAGGAGGGCTGAGGCAGGCCAAAGGCATCCCAAGGCAGTGCAGCATCCATCAGCACAGCCTAATGGACCGGGAAAAGCCTCTCGTTTATCTTCATTACTGCTCCACCTACTCCCAACTTACTACAGACTTGAAAAAAATGCTGCCCCCTCAGCCATCAATCCAGGCCTCCCTCCCAGAGCAGGACACAGTCCCTGGGCTGGGAGGGACCCAGTGCCTGGGGACCCGGGGTCAGCTGTCAACAAACACTTCTTCTGCAGAGGAGCCCTGGAGGGTGTCTGTAGGAGATCTGCGGGCCCACCTGATGAACACCTTAATCAAAGGCTGCTGCCTAAATACATCATCCCCTTGAATGCAAATGTTCCTATTTTAAAACAAAAAGGGAAACTCCTCAGGACAGGTTGTCTTGGGCTTATTGTCACAGCAGTAAATAAGAGGAGTAAAAATACTTGGAATCAAGTGCAAGTGCTACAGAAGTACCTGGAGAAGCAGTCATGGAGACAGCCCAAGTTCATCTGACAGAAGTGACAGTTTCTTCTGCAAAGGACTACGCAAGGCTACACTCATTTATTAACAAGCCATTAGCAGAAAACCACAGAACTGGAGTAGAAATACACCAGTCAGCCAGAGCAAACTCCCAGTGCTTGTACAATAGAAGATCCCACTGTGGGCTGAAGGAAATTCAGACTGGTCAGTGCCCTACTGCAATGAGCCCCACAGAAGCTTCCTCAGCACACTCATCCTCGGCAAGCAGTTGTTTTCCAAATTGAAACATTTCTGAAGGCTTCAGTCTCATCAGAGAACACTCAGTCCCTCTCACAAGCCCCTCCTAAGTTATCTGCCTAAAATGTGGAAGGAACCTTTCATGCAAGTTCATCTTCTAATTATCTCCCAGTCAAAAGCATGTCTGCACTCAAGGACAAGGTGCAGAATTAATTGCTTAATGAGCTTCTGAATATATTCCCTTCTCTGAAGCAGCTGGACAGGACATACAGGAGGAGACAGAAGGTGTTGGAAACATGGAATCATGTACAGGACCAGGAACTGGACTTGACATCCAAATGTTCCTTGTGAGTCTCTTCCACAGTCCAGGAGATTCTGTGATTCTGATTTTCTCTACGTGGGTGAGAACAGGCCTTAGCCCAGGTGACACCACAACTTTTTGGGATGGAGGTAATGGCAAGATCCCCAAGCTCTTGAGCTCAGCAGTGCAGGTGAATACACTGCCAAGCTACACCCCAACCCCAACACCCCCTTGCCTTTTCTGCTCTCCATTGGGCTCATAAAGGCACAGGCAGCTTTGCTCAGGTACCTGTGATCAGTGCAACCCATGGCCCAGCCCACAGGGGCAGATTTATTGTGGCATTTGGACTGACACTCGTGGAGCCTGTCAGGATCTGTGTGTGAGCTCTCACACCCCGCACTGCTGACGCCGAGCACCGAGGGCTGCTCCAGCCAGCAGCAGGGGGGGTCACTGCTCTGCAATCACAGCCCGTGAGTCAAGGCAGGAGAATGCAATAGTCACACACTGTGTCACTGTTTTATAACTGATGAAAGCCCACAGCCAAATTAGCAAAGAGGTTGTTCAGAGAAGGGTCCAGGCGATGAGGCCGCACTGCGATTGCACAACTCGATGCATCCAGAGTAAAGGGAAAACGTTGCTGGCCAGAAATAACCAAAGGGGGAAGATCCCAGAGGAGGAACGCTCTCATCGTGGTGGATGCACCCTCACTGATGCCGTAAGCAAGGGTGTGTTATCTCGCTCTCCCCAATGACCAGAATCACTGAAGGTCCCACCAAAGAGCACACAACAGCAGCTGAGGCTGGAAATGAGGAAAATTCCAAGCACATGAGCAGCATCCCTGATCACGGTCCTGTCCCTCCAGTAAGGGCTGGGGCATGCAGAGCACACCCTGCCAAGGAGGCTCCAGACAGGGAGGAGGCAGCCAGGAGACAGAGCTGGAAACTGAGGCTGCCTTTACTCTTTATCCACCTTTATTGCAAGATGGGTGAATTCAGAGCACAGGACACTGAGTACAGAAGCCCACTGTGATTGTTCCTGTCATCCTGACTGATCTGTAGATTTTTGACCCAAAAGCAGGTGATAACAGCTCATACATCAGCTCTGCAGCCATCCTAATCAAATGCAGACAAGAGGGGTCTGTCCCTTTGAACAGCAGAACAGGCGAGTTGGGTACTGCTCAGAGGCTGGCTGAGTATCAATACTGGAGGTTTAGCCTGGGTATCAGGAAAAGGTTCTTTCCCCAGAGGGTGGTCAGGCACTGAACAGGCTCATCAGGGAATGGTCACGGCCCCTTGGCTGCCAGAGCTCCAGGAGTGTTCAGACAATGCTCCCAGGCACAGGGTGGGATTGCTGGGGTGTCCTGTACACAGCCAGGAGCTGAACTTGACCTTTGCAGGTCCCTTCAGCTTCGGATATTCTGTGACTCCATGAACCCCACCTGCCCTCTCTGCAAGGAGCACAGCACAGTCCCAGTGCCCCTGACCTGCAGAGCCAGGCCCACTGGGACAGCTCAGCACAGCCTCCCTGCCCCACACACCCCATGCATTCGTGTTTGGGAGGTGCTGCTCCCCTCACGGGCTCATCTCTGAGCAAGGGGGAAGGGCAATATTAATTTATGTCTGGCCAAGCCCCATACATACATCTCCTTTCCCTAAGGGAGTCTGCTCTCATATTTAACCTCTTCATTCTGCTGGCACTGGAGGTGGATGATGCAGCCTGGAGAGGTGCAGGCACTTCCCTCTCCCCCTCCTCCTGGAATCTTCCTCTCACTTGCGGTCCTTGGGATTCACCCAACGTTTCTCAGGAAAAAAAGAGAAAAAGGAAAAAAACCCCAGGACCTCTAGACAAGTATGCATTTAATAAGCAGTGAGACAAATAAGCTCCAGTTATCCCAGCAGAATTACAACACCAGAGAACAATTTTCTGCATTCCTCTGAAGGCCTGAAGGAACCCAATTGCCTGCTCTCAGGCTAAATAGGTACCAGACACCAAGTGCTCCATAAGCAAACAGAGCCCCCAAAGTGCAAAAATGAAATAAGTAAAAAGCTTCACATTACATATAAACCAGCCGTTTGCACCTTGTTATTAATGGTCTCAACTATGACCTTTACACCCTGCCTTGCTCAGAGTCATGGATCTATGAGGCTTGGCACCCTCACAACAATTCCAAGATGAGGAGCAGGGAATAAACATGCCTGGCCAGCGCTGGAGAGATGCAGGAAGGGAACTGGGCTGTGACAAATCTGGATGGAGAACCACCCCAGGGCCATCTCCCTATGAATCTGTCCCCATAACCTCAGTGACCAAGGGGTCTGACAGCATGAAAAGTCCTTTTGCCATACACATACGTGCATAAAAGCCACTAACAGGCATCTATCCCAAATCTCAAAAATGAAGGGCTCCCAGCATGGTAAATATCTGCCAGAGATTATTCCCCAGAATTCTGATGTGATTTATAGCCCACATGAACCAGGGTTGCAATGAAGAGACCTTGTTACCCTGAAATATTTATTAGTCTAAACTGCCTCACCTCTGCTGTAAGAGTTTTATTATTCCAAGAGTGCCAACAGCCAGTGGAAAGTTTTGCTCCAGCACCCACTGTACCATGGTACACTATACTGAAATGCTCCTACAGTAGCTACATGAAATGAAATAGCCAATAGCATGTAAGCATCAAACACTTCAATCCACACATTAGGAAGCTGTTTCAGTAATGTGTTAAATCACAATCGTGTCATCTCTGCAGATGCACATGCACACAAAGATCTTTAGACACTTTTCATTAAAGTCAGTGGTAAGACAGGGCAAATTCACACAGGAATTCAGTTGCTTAATTGCTTCACAAACAATAGTTTCACTGTGGTAACACTTCCCCCTTTCCTACCCTTCCTGTCCTTTTTGAAAAATACTCCTGGAGAAGTCAGAGGTTGGCAGGAAGAAATGCAGCTACATTCTCTTCCTGGACATCCTGAACAAGAACTGACTTGTCCTGACCTGGTGAGACACTGTGAGCACCCAAAACCACCCAGCAAACCAAACTCACCCCCAACTCCAACTCTGCCCAAATGATCAAAGAGCCTACAATTACCCTGGTTTACAAATACACAGATCCAGATATAGAAATAAATGCTGATCTTCAAGATTTGACTTTCACTGGCTACTCTGAATGAACTGGAAATGTGAGGAGTCTCTTAATTCCACATAAAGCCTTGTGAAAAAGCTATTGCCATCCCAATGGCTGTTAAGTCACCACAGTTCTTGTTTCAGGGAAGTTACATCAATATTCATCTTGTCCTGAGTCATAATTGTAATTTTTTTTATGTATACATACATACAAATAGATACACGTGTATATACACACACAACATAATTGATATGGCATTACTAAGGCATGGGTCAGGTGTAAGTCCCTGCTCCCAAGGGGCAAAGGAACACTTCCCAGAAGCATGGACAGTCCTGCTGGAAAATCATAGCACTCCTTCCTCAAGAACTGCTGGCACTTGTAGAGACAGGAAGATTTTCATTACACAGCCCGCTGCCAGCTCTCCTTTCAGAACAAGCCCATCCCCTTTCTGTTACTGTTATGTCAGGGGAGGACAGTGAGAGAAAGCAGCTCTTGGGATGATACATGGGAGGCAGAGCTTCATTTATAACCCCACACAACTGCTGGAAAAGGTTCAACTTTAAAAAGCATTAGCCTGGTTACCTTATGGGCCCCTGCAGATCACGAAGTGAAATCACATGAACACAACAGGCCTATTAATCACCAGTGATTCCACAGTGAGAAACAGCCCCAGTGACCAACTGGAAAGAAAGTTGAGAAAATTACATTCTGGTAGTTAGGTAACTAAAAACACTGGTAGTATCTTTCTGTAGGGCTTCCCTTTTGATTCCTTGATGAATTCACACAGTTAACCTGGACTTAAGTGCAGTCAACAGAAATATACAGTGGAGAGCAAACAATGGCATTTCTACCTAAACAAGTGTGTTTCCCTTCAGTTACAAATAAACTACACTTACATGATATGCAGAGGTGACTTTCTGCTCTTCAAAGAACTTGGTTTACAAGGTAAAGAAGGATTTGAAAATAAGGAAAAGGAAAAAGAATTCTTGATCTTCAGTGTAAGGAGGTATTTTAAGTCAATTCAAATGACTTGGAATTGACTGACAGAGGGATTTTTTCAGAGAATACAGTAGGCTACAGCGAGCTTCCTCCATCCAGGATTCAGAAACTGGATTAATCTACACCACCTTTGGAAGAAGCCATCCATGTCACAAACATTCACAAAGATAATGGAGATCAAACACATAAAATCTCCCCAGTTCTCAGTGGCAAGTATATGTGCTCATCTGCAAAAAGTAAGATGATGGGTTTTCATGTGCTCAGAATTAGCCTTTATCCACAAACCTGGGCTGTTTTTTCACTTCCCCCCCTAAGAAGCCTGGGCTGACAGGAGTTTGCCTCCCCAATGCCAGGCAGCAGACCTGGGTGGCAAAAAGACTTTTGCTCTAATGGGAGAGTGGAAATGGAAGTGACACCAATTACCTCAAACCACATGGCTGCCACAGCCACCTTTTCACCTCTGCAGCACACAAACCTCAGGGCTGGTCTGCATGTGAGGCAAATCTTTTGAAGAGTTTTCCACATCTCCATTCTCCTAAAGTCTTTGTATCAACAGTGACACTACTTTGGACTAACACTTGAAAATCAAGTTCAGGTCTCCCAACAGACTCCCATGCAGATATCACAACACTTTGGGCAGTTTCAGAAGCCATCCTGCCTTTCAAAATCCTTTGTCTTGAAGAATAAAAGATGCACAATTAAACCTAAAGAAGTAACATGAAATAGAGGAGTTTACCATCTCCTCGAGCAATGCAAGCTCATAAGATACAGAAAAAACAAATCTTTGTTTGCACATTATAATCTATATTAAACAGACACTTAAGAAGTCAACAAATTCAATGTGTTAAGTAGCAACCTTTTAATAAAGAAAGCAGAACCATACTTTGCTGTTAACAAATATTTTGAAAAAGGCTTATAATATTAAATCTAAGCCAAGAATCCGGTGCATCTGCAGCTGAGAAGGAAGCATCAATACTCCAAACACCTGCTCAGTTTGTGTATTCTCCTTTTTTACAGAGGAAGTATGAGCTTCCAGTTGTCCAAGAGATTTAGAGAGCAATAAACTATTGCTCAACAAGAACTATTTTCTTAGATAATTACAGACTAAGGCCAAAGAAGAAATTCCCATGTTAAGCACCATCAACATGGAAGACTGTCAAAGACATCAGTTCGAAGAGCCCAGATTTCTTCCTTAGCCCCAGATCTGGGGATCAGCCAACCACCAAGTGAGGCTCACGAGAATAAAATCAAACTATCATGGAAAATACACTCCAGTCACACTGGAGTCAGCTGATGCCAGGGGCTGGACAGCAGCAGGTCCTTAATGTGTTCCATGGTGAAGATGAAGGGTGAAAGAAGAGTCCCAAAGTACTGGAAGAAACAGAACACAACAATAAATCACCTGTTTCCAAACCAACTTCCTTCTGCAGCCTCAAGGTGTGAACAAAAACCACCCTGTGTCTTTCCCTCAGGGCAGCAGAATTCCAGTCCCTTCGCTGCTGATGCCATAAATAGGCTTGTTGTAAACATTAGATATTAATGAAGACACACAGAAGAAGAAAAACCCCCTGGAAGGCCCATTCCAGCCCTGCCCACTCACCCCAGCGCAGTCCCTTCAGCTGGAGGCCAGAACGCTGGGAGCACTCACCGGCCACAGCACCCGCAGCACCTGGGCGAGAGCAGAGGGTTAGGGTGGCATTCCTGCAGACTGCACCTCTGCCAGCTGCTCAGCACTCTGCCCTCAGGGCTCAACAGACTAGGGAGGGGAGGAATCTTCACTGGATCTTCAGAGAATCACAGAACCATTTAGGCTGGAGGGGACCTTAACGATCACCTCATTTTTTCAATATTCAGGCACAGATTATTTACTGTCACTGACTCAACCTGAACAGCCCATCCACCAAGACCAGTCTGTGCTTCCAGACAGGATCCATATTCTAGATGCCATCTAAACAGTTCCAGAAGTAAGATTAGGCTAAAACAAATCATGCAAAGTCCCCTGCACCTTCTCAACCCATCCCCCAGATATTCGCTGGCACTCAGGTTATCCTTGTGCAAACCCTCATTTCATGAATTAGCAACAACAGGACTCATTTACTTTGAAAGTTTTACTTTGGCCCTCCTGGCTTCTATCATAACCTCAAATATTACATTAAAAAGGCTTTTAAAACATAACATTCACAGCAGTGAATGAGCTGTAGGAGCTTTTCCCTGCAGTGGGCTTCTTCCCTGCCTGATTGCGTGTGGCACCTTCACATTAAGTGCATGAGTTAAGATGTAGATTAGCAAGGCAAGAAACCTTTGCCCTTGGCATCGACACTCAGCTCTGACAGGAAACTTCAGGCTTTTTTTTCCCTACCAAGTGTAGAACCACTCATTACACATTGGCAGGGAAGTGCACATCTCCAAACTATACACATTTTCTCTTAGATAAGCAAAAGACTCAAGTGTTTATAAATATGAAAAGTTCAGCAGCTGGCTAAAAAGTTAATTCTCCAGTCTCACTTAATGAGCTTTGGGGAAAGTGGTAGGGGGATTTGTTCCTAAAGTAAAGCAGAGTGTCACACAAAGCAGGACTTGCCAGACACGGCTCTGCTTTGCCCTATTTTCTGCCCCTAGATGGCTGCCACGGACAAAATGGCAAGGAATCCTCCAACAGGGAGCTAGGGAACAGCCAGAATGAAAAATGTTTTCTCCTAATCTTACAATCATAAAAAATAGCCAATTTTTAATTTAAGTCCCATGACTTCTTTCTTCATTGTGAAAGTATCAAACAACCCATGTAAAACCACTTTGGAACAGGGACTGTCTTAGAATTTTGTCCAATTCCCTGAAAAAGAAAGTTGTTTTCAGTAGGATACAGTGGGAACACTGCTGTATTTTTTCAGTACTTTAGAAATAATTTACACTGGTCTATTCTGATGTAAAAAATGGGATTGATCTGCTGGAATTGCCCAGAGCAGCTGTGGCTGCCCCATGCTTGGAAGTGCCCAAGGCCAGGTTGGACGGGGCTTGGAGCAGCCTGGGGTAGGGGAAGGTGTCCCTGCCCATGGCAGGAGGTGAAATGGGAAATGGGAAGAGCCTTAAGGTCCCTTCCCACCCAAACCATTCCATGATTCTGGGAAGGAATCTTCAGTGTTTTCAGGAGCTTCTGACATCAGTGTACAGTGCCTGCTGTCACTCTGTATCACTCGTGTTCTCGCAGACCCTTGGTGTCTTTGTATTACAGAAGGAATTGTGCAACCTCACTTTTGCAAGATGATCGATGTCCACCCAGTCCTCCATCTACGTAATTATTAAAAAATAATTCATATTGAATGAAAAAACAATCAGGCCCTTTTGCCTGCAATTTTGACAGAAGTTGTTTTATCTAGCAGTGGCTTTCAGCTTGTTCAGAGAGCTGTTCACAATACTGTCATTTGGGTACCTCCCTCCCTTCTGTCACTTACTGCAAAGAACCTAAACAGAAACAGAGCTGTCTAATGATCAGAACAGTGTGATGGGAGATCAGAAACCTGAATGAAACAAACAGCGAGGCCCAGGGAGCACCAGCACTGGTACTGCAGCTCCTGTGGATCCTCTACCACAGCCTGTTCACTGTCCCCACCAGCACCAACTCACACAGTTATCATGGAATCACAGAACAACTTAGGTTGGAAAGGACCTTAAAAAATGTCTAATTTCAACACTCTGTCAAGGGCAGTGACACCTTCCACTACCCTAGGTTGCTCCAAGCCCTGTCCAACCTGGCCTTGGACACTCCAGGGATTTGGCAGCCACAGCTTCTCTGGGCACCTTCCCGGGCTCTAACTGCATCAGTAAATGCCCAACATCCTGCCAACTCCAGCCCCCAGCACCTGCAGAGCCCCCGAGCCCTGCAGGACTCCCCTGAGCCCCCGAGCCCTGCAGGACTCCCCAGAGTCCCTGAGCCCTGCAGGACTCCCCAGAGCCCCGCAGGACTCCCCAGAGCCCTTGCAGGACTCCCCAGAGCCCTTGCAGGACTCCCCAGAGCCCCCAGAGCCCCGCAGGACTCCCCTGAGCCCCCAGAGCCCCGCAGGACTCCCCAGAGCCCAGCAGGACTCCCCAGAGCCCTTGCAGGACTCCCCAGAGCCCTTGCAGGACCCCCCAGAGCCCTGCAGGACCCCCCAGAGCCCCAGAGCCCTTGCAGGACTCCCCAGAGCCCCACGGCACCGCTGCCGGGCCGGGAGCGCGGGGGCAGGCGCGGCTCCATCACTCTGTATACATTGGAACTAGGAAACGCTTCCTTGTGATTTTTGGCCACTTGGAATATTTTTAGCAATTTGCCAAGGTTTACCCCGTGATTTATTATGGAGGAAACAAACTCAAGCACTAACAAATGAAAATATGTAAACTCAGACTTTTCAAGTCAATAGAAAGGTATTCAACTTCTTAAACTCCTTCTGAGGCGTTGAGTTCACTGTGGATTCAACTGCTGGAAAAACAGTTTGATTAAGAAGTAACTGAAATGTAATCTAAGGAGTCACTGCTTGGAGATTTATAATGAAAAATTCCATATACACAATACTTTCCAATTGCCATTCCTAAAATTGTGTTCTAGGTTTCTTGGAAATTCACGAGCTGGAAATACATCTTGCATTGCTTTTATCTATGGCCAAAGCACTCCAGATATACCAGCTAGAACTTTATTATCTCAAAGAACTATATTTAATAAATTAAAAACCAGTAAGATGAAAAATACAGGAAAAATAATTTTAAAAGCTTAAAGCACTGGAATTACTTGAAGATATAATGCTCAATATAGCAACTAATAATTGCTTTATTACAGTATGCTTGAGTGGAAAGGCTGGTATCATTAAATAGAAGATAACCTTCCATTTTAGGTATGAAAAGTAGATATTATTACAGACCTCCAGAAAACAAGAGAGTTTATATAAAGTGTTAGCAGCCATCACAGCATTATCTGTAGTTAAACTATTGAAGCAATCTAGTAATTAAAACACAGAATCACAGAATGGTTTGGGTTGGAAGGGACCATAGAAGTCATCAAGTTGCAACATCCCTGTTATGAGCAATAAAACCAGAAATGTCACTTTGATGTTGAGTATCATTGTTCCTTACAAGTTCTCTGAATCCCTCTGAAAACATCAGGAATGGAATCATGAGTACAATCATCTAATAAGTAAAATACGGAAGAATTTTTATCATTGGAGTATGATTGAGAGTCAACATTAATTCTAGCTAAAACAGGGCATACTGGAAGTTGGTATTTCCTTCTCAGCTGTCAATCTGGAGAGAGCAATACAGAATTCCCTTCTTGCCTGATGATCTCAGCACACAATTTCAACTTTTGCTGATAATAAACTGCCACAGAGTGTCAAGGGCCCCTTGGTCTGTGCCTGCTACCTCTGATTTGGTTGGGGGAATGCTGTGGCAATGCACACTCTTCTTGATCATCTATTTTTTTAGCTGAACAGACACTATCCATCTTTTCCTAAAGAAAATAAACAAAACAAACACACTGCCAAATGACTAAACCCTGGGAGGTTTTTTCCCCACACTTGGACATGTCACTGGACATGTCACTGGACATCCCAACTGCAAAGCCAACTCAATCACACCAAGTCTTTTCTTTTCTTTGGTTCAAGAAACCCAGCAGAGAGAACTTCACCAAGCAATTCTTTGTTAGCATAACATCTGACCTTGTATCTCTTTGGAAATCATACAACTTTGCTCATGCAGTCCTTACAGAATTAATCAAGCAGATAGTTAGCCCCCAGTTACTATGAATCCAGCCAATTATGAGCAGCACTGAAATTTGTCACTGGCATGTCCAACCACATTTTCCAGCATAAAGATCAACACCACTGTGTGGAAATGAGGCCCCACTCTCAGACCTGCATGACTTGGACACTGGACTGGGCTCACCAGTAAAGCCAACACTTTTAGGAACAAAGTATTCTTAAAAAAGAAGGGCTTTCCTCCTGGGTCCCCATTACCTGTTGCATTAAACCAGCCAGGATGCAAAAGCCTTTTACCTTCTATTTTGACTAGCAAAGCCAGAACAAATGATTCCCTTAAGAGTTCAGAGCTCTTTATTTGTTACCCTGCTCTACTGCACGAGACCCACAGTTCAGTAAGGCCAAGCTTACTGCCTGGAGCAGTTTGAGGAGCTGGAGTGGGAAGCTGGAGTGGAAAACTCTGTTTTTGTCAGCTCCCAGACCCAGGGAAAGATGACAAGGTTACAGACAGCAGATGCTAACAAACAAGTAAGGGAAAGAAACCCTAAAAAGAGCAGGGCAGAGAAGGAGAAAAGAGACAGGCACAGAAGGCACCCACAGGAACAGACATATTTAAGATGCATTTAAAGCATCACAGATTATTAGCAATGAGTCCAACTTCTACCCTTGAAAAGGTACTCAAATGACACAACTGTGGTCACTGAACACATCCTCCATCCAGTAAGTGAAACCAGGTGAGATATAAAACCCCTGGCTGGGCTCCTGGAAGGTTAAGTGACAGCTAAACTCAGTTCTGAACCTGGTTTGAAGTCACCAGTTACTTTATCTGCTCTCATCCCTTCCATTTACATCGTGCTGTGGGTTTTCAATGCTCACAGAGACCAGTTTACCTGCAGCTGAGCCTGCCTTTTACTCACTTCTCAAAATCTGCAGTCAACAAATTTATTTTTGAGGCTCTCCCACTGCAGTCGTGCACCTCAACAAGGATAACATCCATACTCACCACAGTGCTCTGTGGAAAAACTCCTCTGGTGCTGAAATGCTGCTCTCTAACCATAACAGTGCAAATAAAGCCATGGTACATAATAGTAATAGCTCATCTCTTGTCAAAATACACATTTTGCCCAAATTTCAGCATGTGTTTGTCACTACTGAGATTCTTACAAAAGCAGGTAAAATAATTTATGCTCCACAAGCATGAGATTGACTAGAGGCTACTTCACCCTGGACCTCAAAACTCCCAATCACCCACGAGACACCTTTGCAGCCCCATGACAGACACAGTACTCACAGCTTTTGCAAAAATGACCATCAGCTCAGGGAACTGGTGGGTGAGGAGGGCCAGCATGGCTGAAAAGGAACACAGGCCTGCTGTGAAATGGATGAAAAAGGGAAGCTCCTTCTGGGGGTAAACGGAGACTTCATGAAATGCTGAAAGGAAGAAATGAAGAATGTTGACATTTGATAATCAAGGACTGCTTTCTCAATTATTTATGGCCTTATAACTCATCTGGACTTTGAGAAGGAAAGACTCCTGCAGCACATCTTAGGTTCCAGTACTTTAACTTCTTAAATTTTTTTCCCTACATCACATGCTTGTTTTCATTATTAAGTCTTCACATATTTGTTTTCATTATTAATATTTTTTTCCCAGTCTTCTTTTTCACTTTCACGGGCTTTATTTTTGAAGCATTTCATTAGGCTCAATTTTTGGTACCAACTTTTCCAACAGGACAGAGGGAACACCTGTAATGTTCACAAGCTGTCAAAATTACCCAAACCAACTAAAATAATTCAGGTGTTTTCAGCTCTCTGGAGCTGTAATCCTGTTACCTGAAAAGAACACATCTCCACACCCCCTAAGAAGCTGAGCAAGTACAAAAGGACCAGCATGTTGTGTACACATCTATTTCTTAGTCCTTCTTGAAGACTTGTGGTTGTAGACTACAGTAAATCTGTTCAGAGCAGCTGACAGAGCAGACCTCAAAGAAAACAGCACCAGGACTGGGTTATAAATTCTGTACATAGCAGCTCCTTGCAATTTCCAATCTCTGGTAACAAAATCCAAAGCAGGTGATTAGCCAGGCCAAGGGTGGCATGTGGAGCTTTCAGCACTCACAACACTACCACTGGTCACTCGGCCAGGGCCTGCTGGGTGAGTCTGCAATTACTGACTGGCTCTGGGTACCTGCAGCTCTGATCTCTAGCCATGATTTGAAAAGACTTTTAAATGAAGAAAAAAATGGTTTCTATAGACATAAGTAATTCTAAAAGGACTGCCCTTTTTGTCAAGCTGTTTTTAAAATCTAACAAAACCATAAAATTATGAATGAACCTTTTTTTGTAAAATGAGAAAATACAATTGTATTCTTTCTTAAACTGAAGTCTGTGGAGGAAAAAGACACTTTACCCTCGCAGTTACTGCTCCTGAATGTTACCACATTAAAGCACCATCAGAAGAGTAAACCCAGCAAAGTGTCTTGTGCTCTTGCAACTCATTAATGGCAAAGTGCTCAGGGTTTGTTTTGGTTTTAATGATACATTTTGGAGCACAATTAAGTAGGCCATTGGGAGATCTATGTCTAACATCCATAAGAGATGTTAATGGTACTCAGAGATTCCTACTGTATAGAAACTCACCTCATTTCTAAAACATGGAGCAATATAATTTAGGAAAGTGTTTAAAAACCAGGAACTAATTCTTTTTGCAGTAGCTTTTCCTACACTGGGAAATTAAAACCAAATTCAAAACAGGTAGAGACAACTAAAGCTAATTCTATACATTCACAGACGTTTGAGAAGCCTCATCAGACCAATCCAGGTTTTTTGAATCATTGATTTGATCAACATTATTTTAAATAGATAAATTTTTTTTAAATTAGGTGTCAAGATTTCTTGAGGAAGTACTGCAATAAAAGTGTTAAGATGATTTTATTTATAGGTAGTTTTATATTTAAAACATAACAGGAATGCGTGAGTGATCCTGTTGAAATATCTGCATGTGTTGGTGTTTAATTATGCTGGGAAGTCTACAATTTAGGGTTAGCTGCTAACCAAGGAATTCCTTGTGCAATATCCTGCATAAGTGAGAAATGAGTAATTTAAAGCAGTCTGGGGGCAAATTTAAATTACACATTTTAAATATAACTTTGGGCTTTTAAATAGAAACACGTCTGTGCAGTTTTCCTTTCCACAGCTGTGGTCTCTGTAGGGCTGCTGGTGCTTTTGCAGTAGCCCTTTCCAGTCCCTGGGGAATTGTGTTTCTTCAAGATACAGAAGTCCAACCCCAAAGGAATTCAATTAAGAGGTATAATTAACAGCTCAATTCTAATCTAAATTAATGTTATTTTCCTAAATATCATGAATAAAGGCAGTAATGATATAGTTTATTTGTCTTGCCCAAAGGAAAAACATGTAGGCTCATAATTGTACAAAGTAACCTCGAAGCAAAGAGCAGCTGGGCAAGACTGACTTTTCAGTATCAAATGTTGGTATAAATTCATAGAAATACAGGTATAAAAAGTTCCAGGAGGCAGCCAGCAGGTAAATAGACCATTGAATTATTAACAACAGAAAGCAATCCATGCTCTATGAAGTTTAACCAAAGATTCCCTGTAAGATCAGGCAGGTGTTACTGGAGACCCAAGGCAGGACTGGAACCATGGGTTGATTCCTTGCTACAACAGCAGTCAAATCCATGAATTCTTTTAAAAGCAATTTTTAACAAATGGTCAACTTTGTTGTTCTCAAGGTTGGCCAGGCTCAGTCTGAACGTACCACACACAGATTTCATCTCTGAAGGATTTAGGCTATTACAGCATCAAGCTGACATTTACCACACACACATCAAGTGCTTCAGGATCTGTTGGGAGGGACATCAACAAATAGCTGAACCCCCTTCACAGGAAGCTCAGACTAAAAAAATCACAGTAAGGTAAATACAGAATACCACAAACTGACTATGTCCTTAGCCTGTGTTTTATTATCATTACTGCTTAGAAACCACTTACTTGGCAACAGTTCTCTGTCTGCTGTTTCTGTGCAGCTTGGGTAGGGATAGAAAAGATGTCCTTTCTCTAATGGGTATGGGATCATCCTAAATGCTGCAAAAAGGGTGAGTGACATTAGATCTGTATCTCATCAGGCAACCAGCTTCTCACAGAGAGAACCAATCGTGTTTGAGGGGTGTAAAGGCTGAGAGACTGGTCTACTGTACAGCAAAAAATAAAAGGAGATTCTTACTGCCTTCCCACGTGCAGTGCAGCAGATTTAGAGCCCCTTCTATCCTCTTCCAGTGCTGGAGGTGGAAAAAAGCGTACGCTACTGCCTCACTGTCCCCTCGCTTCAGAATGTGCTCTGGAGGCAGCACGAGGCTTTTCATTTCTAGTAAATACTGAAAGGAAAAATGGAAAGCACACCTGGTTACACGGAATGTTCCAAACCCTTTCATTGTGAAACATAAATGATCATTTTAGGTGTAACTGTGCGTGGAAGGGGTCAGCTTCTACCACACTGCAGCCAGGCTGCACTAAATGAGAAAGGAAAAGCAGCTAAACACACTCTTGTGTATGTGACTCTTAAATTAGGCTTTCACACACAAAAAAAATCAAGAGAAAACATACAGCTTCAGTAAGACAAAATAAAAACACATTCTTGTGAAACAGACATTAAGGATAATGCTGCAGGTGCAACACCAAGGAAGGACAAATTTAGGCTGGTATAAAACCCCAAACCAAAGGTGTTTTTGCTCATTACTGCTGAAAGCTTTAATGTAGGCGGTTGAGGACTTGTTAGCTGTGAAGTATGAGCAGCAAACCTGAAAGTGTCAGTGTGCTAACCAAAAGAAGAATAATAAACCAAACCCAGGAAAATCTTCTTTTAATGTGGTCTTACTGGGCTACCACAAAGTATCTTTGATTTCAGATTTTTTTTCAATCTCAGCCCTCTCCCTCCATCAGCAGAAAACCAGTGCTGAGAGGGGTCAAAGAACACAAGGATTAATCATTTCCTATTTCTTTGCAACGCAGAACATGCAATTTTTTTAATGTACCACATTTTCTCAGGGTACATTAAAAATGTCAGGTATTCATTTGAACCTGGCTTTTAAAAACAGATGACTACCTTTTACAAGAATGAAATGACAGTTTCAGCTCTAGCATTTACCTGTGAGCTGTCCTCTCCTACCACACAGTGTCTCATTCAATCACAGCCAAAGTTAATCCACATCTTTGATCAGCATAGCTGGCAATTCCTTGGAGCGTCCCCCGAAGTGTAAGAATGCAGCTAACTCACCGATTTATTTCAGCAGATGCCACAAACTATGAGATTATTTACTAATCCAGTTTGAGGACTTAACTTTTCCCATTCAGACTCTTCAAGGAATGTAGGAGGGGTTGTGCCCCAGCCAAATAAAGCACATTTGCTGCCTGGCTAGGTTCTTCTCTCAGTGCCTTGGGCCTGCACTCCGGAGGGTAATATTCTTGCTAATCCTCTCTAATCCTCTTCAATTTTTTTTTTTTTTTAACACAGTAAAGGATCACTCACACAGCACTGCTGTGGGAAAATGGTCTCAAATATCTGACCCCTGACCTGACTCCTCATGCTCTCCACAGTGCCCACTTTTCCATTATGCTAACTGGGAATATAAATCCAGCAGTGGTGACGCCCCATTGCAAGTATTGCCACAACACACCAATGCTCAGCTCCAGGCTTTGGCTCTCTCTGAGCCTATGTTACCACATAAACAGAAAAATTCCAGTCTGGCAGGTTTTCACGTCCATGTTTAAGCATAAAACAGGCAAGGTGTCAGTGCTGAAGGTATCTCGGTACTGAACTGAAGGTTTGAAGTCTTTATACATAATAAAAATCTCTAAGATATTCAGAAGATGACTGCAAAGATTGTTTCATAAAGTACCAAAAGGCAGTTACAGATTTCTAATTTGAAATGGCTTAAGAGGACCACTTTTCTAGCTGGTTCTAACTTTCCAGACAAACCCCAGCCTTGTAAAAGCAGAACAAAGAGAACAGACCTTATTTTATTTTCCTTATGCAAAATGTTACATACAAAGACAATCACTTTCATCAGATGTGTGAACAGAGGGATTTCCTGCTTTACATATTCATTTTTAGTTTATGGGGCAGAACAGAGAGGAAATTCAAAGATCAGATTTTCTTCCTCCTCTGTGATCCACTGGGCAAGCTGCTTCACTTCTCTGCCCTTATTCATTTGTTTGCTTTGACCATAAACATTTCAGTTTTAAATAGCCTGCACCAGTAGAATTCTGCTCTGTCATCTGACCAATTGGTGCCTCAAGGCAATATTGTCATAAAAAACTCATGAAGAATGGGGAAATGTACAATTAGAAGAGAAAATCAAATTACTGAAACCTGGGATCAGTTTCTGAATTTGTCTGCAGAACTACAGACCATATTTTAACAACAGCCTGTTTGAAATGATCTCTAACTTCTTTAAAAAGGTATAGAGGCTCCAGAAACAACTGGAGGATACCCAAAACAAAAGAACTTTTAGATAATGATAATGCATTATAATCTTCTGCCCCTAAAGGCAGAGGCTAAAGAAAAATCTGTCTGAGACTGTCTGAAATGAACTTGCTAGGCTCTTGATCAGTCATGCAAAGAAGCAGCAATTAGCTTCCCCAGTGCACATTCTATTGGATTGGACAGGCAGACAGGACGGGGCGGCCGGATCATTCCAGCCTCCCCAGCAGCAGCCACTGGGGCTCCATCCTCATCTGCAGGGGATTAGAGCCTGCACCAGCCAGCCTCTGCATTCAGCCCAGCCAGCCCCTGCACCCAGCCCAGCCGGCCCCTGCACCCAGCCCCTGCACCCAGCCCAGCCTCTGCACCCTGCCCAGCCAGCCCCTGCACCCAGCCCAGCCAGCCCCTGCACCCAGCCCAGCCTCTGCACCCAGCCCCTGCACCCAGCCTAGCCCCTGCACCCAGCCCAGCCCCTGCTCCTGGTTCACTCTGAAAACATCGCTAGGACAGTAAAAAGCCATGAGAGATGTTATTTTCACCCAGTGCTCTGTGGAATCTGTTTTTTGATGCCAGATATTAAATTACAGCCTGTGCTGATACAGACTCTTCATCTTGTTTACACGTGGATGAAAAAAATAAGTGACTGCAGATCTTTCAATAACCATGGAGCCATGGTTGGAAGCCCAGCAGAATAAAGGGGTTTGGATACTAGAGTGATTATTGTTTGGAGAACTTAATTGGCTTCAGGGACTTGGAGCAGGGTGCTGGAATGAGATATCTTTAGGGTCCCTTCCAACACAAATCATTCTGTGATTATTTTGTGACTTTAAATATCTAAATTTATATTTACTAATGTCCACCCTTACTGAGAGTAAAGCGCCTTCAGTAATACATTACTGGATCTTCCAACGAGTTAGGAAATTCCAAGTTTAAATTTTTGTGCAAAAAACCCTGTTTGAACATCAGTTATTACTTAAAAAAAATCTGGCCACAAAGCATTTATGATATAAATACTAATGTTTTTAACAACTCCATGGCTGGAGTTAATAACCAAATTCAGGAAGATATGTGGCTAGAAAGGCTCCAACAACAAAATTATATTATAATATGGTATTCTTCAGAATATAATACAAGTGGTCCAATAGGAAATAAAATATTCTTACCTTTGGAACATGAGGGTTAAATTCCACAGCTCTGTGAATTGCTTCCACAGCATTAATTTCTGCTGTACTAAGGCCTCTCTTGGAGGCAGTTTCTGGGGAGAACCTGCAGGGAAAAACCCACCTTGAACAAAAGTAATAAATAATAAATGCTAACCAGGTGTTTATTTGCACTGCAAGCTTGGAGTTCATTAAAAACTGGCTGATTTATAAAGAAAGATAAACAAACCCTTCTAGGAGAAAAATGTTGATGTTAAGTCAGGTATCCTACTGTTATCCATGCCCACACAACACAGGAAAATTCGTGTCAATCACGTCAGGTGAGTGCCCTGACTCTCCCTGTTACAGCATCACCTGCTGGGAGGTGGGGCTGGGCTCAGACCACAGTGAAACACCAGCACCAACTACCAAAAATATCCTGCACACACCCCAAAAAACAAATCCTGAGCAGAACACTGAAAATAGAATTTACACAAAAGCATTTGGCCAGTACATGGGCTTGTGAAAAACCTGTACGAACCTTATGGATGCTAAAACGTAGTTTTAATTGTGTTTTATTACACACACAAATATATGTGTATATATAAATAGACTCAACTTGCTCTTAGAAATGTAACTGCTACATACCTAGGCATACCCAGCGATGTAAAAAAGACTGAAAAATTAAAATAATTCTTGAATCGAAACAAAGATTTCTTTACAGACTAGAAGTAATTTTAAAACAGAAGATTTAGACCGTTTTTCTTTATATTTTACATCAGAACTCAAGATTAGCAACAAACCAAACCACACGCGTCCTTGCTTACCTTTCTGAAACAGCTCTGGCTTTCAGCAGAGCTGCTGTGTAACATATTGCTGCTGATTTGGGAAGACTGATATCTGTGATAAAATAAAATAATTATTTATTAAGACTGTAGGATTCTAAGGCAATACAAACATTTTAAACCCACATCCTTCAAGTTTAAGATTTTTCCTTGGATATGGGAGACAATGAATGCAACATCTGGAACATTTCAGCTGTGATTAGAAACTGAATTTCTTTGCACAGTCACCAGTCAGTCTCAGATTGAAAATTCAAAGTTGTATTTAGGTGATAAAAGTCAATTTTTGTTTCTAAATGTACCAACACACTGAAACTGAATCCAAAGAGAAATGCACATATAAATACACTTAAGAACAGAATGTTTTTCCTGTATTGACCCACAAAGATTTAAAGTAAGCTTCTAATCTTTACTTAATTTTGCAACTGCACATTAACACAGTTTTATACAATACTGAGAGACTGACCAGAAGCTGACTGCAAAAAATTACACTACAGACAGGTAGATGAATTTTAACAAAAATGCAATTTCCATTCTTCTGCAGTTCCGTGGGGGAAAATTCTGTTAGTTGGAGCTTTGTAGAATATCTGAAGCCAAGTCTGAGCTGACAATTACAGATTAGAAGGTTCGCACTCCACAGTGTAAGTTTACTTTAAAAGCAGACAAAGTCTGGGGTCTAATTCCCAAGTACCATGTTGTGTATAGTCAGATGGTTCCTGCTTTTTTTGTAAATCCCATCCTGGGCCTGTCCATCACTTACTGCAAGTCTGGCTCTTGTGTCAAGCCAAACACAGGGGTGCTGCAGGGAGCTAGAAGCTTGCACTCATTTTTCCAGATGCTCAGAAAAAAGTCAGCAATGCCTTCTTAAGAAAGTGTCACAACTCCTGGTGTTAACAAGAAAGAAGCACTGGGCAAAGTGCAAATGGTTTTCATAAATTAAAAAGAATCCACCAGAAGAGGATCAGGGAATGGGAGCAGGGTGCTAGGCTGGCCATGTACAAGTGGCACAGGATTTGGGAAAAAATATCACAGCTTTGATTCCCTGAGGCAATCAAGAATTGACATAAGACAGAACTCAACAACTTCAGAGAGTAACTGTCACAAAATACTGCCATGGCCCTCCATTCCAGAGGTGATTTAAGGCCCTGCTCTGACAGCAGCCCTTCATACACTCATCAAGTGGGCACTCTCCAGGTGGCAAAACTGAAGGCAATAAAAAATAAGTATATATTTTATTAACCTTTCTTTAGACTTAACAATATCTGAAACCCCCTAACTGAGAGGGAAAGTGAAAGCAAAGGACACCATCTGAAGCACACCACTGATCTCTGGCAGCAGCATGTTTGCACACTGCTGATCTCCTGATGAGCAATCTCAGTATTGCAGAAGCACAAGACCAAGCCTGGAAGATGACAAAAAGGAAAACTGCTTTTTCCAGCTTATTTACATCAATTACTCACAGGGCTATGTGCTGGCTGAAAAAGGCTGATGAATTTAGGCATATCCAGGGATGTAGAAGAGATTAATTAAAATAATCCTTGAATCGAAGCAAGGATTTCTTTACAGATTAGAAGTAACTTAAAAGTAATTCAGATGCAATTTAGTTTGCCTAAATTTGACCTCAGCAGTCAAAAGGAGAACTTGACCTGCACTCTGCAAGCACCTGTTTGCTCCTGATGAAGGGAATCTGCTCACCTTGCTGAGGCATGGGCAGACTCCTGCCTGTGGACAGACACCCCTTGCCCATCTCATTTACACTCTTACTCAAAACCCCCAGACTTTCCAACAGGCATCACTCACCATCATACTTGGCTAGAACTGCCTGGACATCTGCATAAGCCTGTAACTCCAGAAGGGCCTCCAGGAGGTTTTCATGGATATTCAGCATACTGAGAAGTGGAAACTCTTTCATCAACTGCAAATCAGTAAAGAGAAATAAATTACATATAGAATTGCAGCTGAATCACTGAAATACTTAATAGAAATCAGTGCAATAATCTAGGATTTTTTAATGTTCTGTTGTCTCAGAGTGTAAGAAACTGGCACAGAAGCAGCACGAACAGAACTGCATCATGTCATAAAATCACAGAATGGTTTGGGCTGGAAGAAACCAAAGTTCATCCCAGCCCCTGCCACAGCAGAAGGGCAGAGACACCTCCTACTAGACCAGGTTACTCAAAACCCCACCCAATCATGATGTGCAAATCTCACAGGAAAATAATTCCATTAGATTATTTATAATGCCTAGAAATGAACTTAAACCCATCAATTAGGACAATGTGACTTAAAACAATGGTTAACTCAGTGGTTTTTTTACTTTTACTTACATCTCTCATCATTTTTACTGCTTCTCGTATTCTCCCAAGTTTCCTGGCACACATAGCCAGCCTCCTTTTCACATACACCAACACATTAGTGTCTCTTCCTGATTACAAAGACAAAAAAATATTAGTGTACCAGTTTGAATCCTTACCTCTCCTAACTACAGCTTTAGTTTTATATTTCTGCTCACACAAACCCAAGAGTTCATGTGATTCAAAGTCCTTACTCAGCTGTGCTTCGTGCTGGGGGCTCTGGGAATGGCAGTTCTGAGATTTTCTGTAAATCATTTCTCCTGCTTTCAGAGCCTGCTTGAAATATTTCTCAGCATCCACAATGGTTGTTGCTTCTTCCTCAGCCAGGAGGACATATGCAGTAGCACAACTGAAATAAGAGAAAAACCTACTAGTTGTTTACCATTTTTAATAAGTGTTAAAAGCATTAGAAATGGGAAAGATTCACTTATGTTTAAGATGTGAGCACTGACAATATTAAAATTCAAAAATACTGACTTGACTTCAAAGGGGGAGTGACAGGAAAAAAAGAAACTCTTTCCATTTTACAGAAAAAAAACACACACCCCCTTCTCATTTGGAAAAAAAGCGGTAAAGCAAGTTAAATTATTTTCCTTGAAACTGTAAAAATGGTCTGTAATTGTCTGGAAAGGTTTTTCATTTGGTTTGCTTTTTCAAAACCAGGAGGTTTTAAAACATTTTACGCAAAAATAACAAGACAACATAACAAAGCAGATCACAGCTGTGGGGGAAATTCTTTGGTTTATACTACAGAGTATTTTAAAATCCTTTACAGGAGTGGCATCTGTGAATTCCAGATACAGTTCCACCAGGATGCCACCTCTGAAATATATTATCTCATATTCAATTAAGATCATTACATACCTGAATAAGATTTCTCATTTGTTATTGCCACTAATACAGTGTTTTAAGAAAAAAAGCAGCACAAAAGATGTTTTTAGTAGAATAGTTCAATACTTCAGGGCAATTTACAGCCCCATGTGAAATTCTCAGTCCGAAGAGTCCCCCTTAAGCATTCAGAACTTTGCTAAAAGTGAATTATTAAACAAAGAAATGATAGTGTGCTGAGTATCCTTTAATTTAATCCTTCACACTGGACACACAGCCACTGAACTTATAAACTCACTCATTGTTCAGCTCCAGAGCTTGATATGCTGCTTTAATGCGGGCCTGCGGGTTCCTCTCTCGCCACGCCTTCTGCATAACTGTGGGAAAACAGGGGAAGGCTGGTGAGGGACATGGACACCTGGGAAAGGCCTGGGAGCCAGTGGAGAACACACTGCCTGCTTGAGCCAGCTCCAGTTAACATCCCCTTCCAGCCTGAAAATTCCTGTTTGCTGTATGGTTGTTACAAGGAAGAACAAACAAGTGTTTTAATTTCAGCCTGTTCCTACCGCAGGCATCAAATCCTTGCAACAGCTCACTACACCCCAAATTTATTTTAAGAAAGCAACACCACCAGGAAGATTCCTCACTGACCATTTTCAGAACTCCTACACAGAGCACAGAAACAGCTTACATAACCAGGCAGATGTACAATTTCTAAATTGCTACAGATTTCTGGAAACATTTCCCAAGACTTGTTGAAAGCTTGGCAGGAGCAATTGTTAAACACAGGTTCTTACACAGACTGCACAGAACTTGAAGCTTTCAAACAGAACTTCAAAGAAAATAGTGATGGAGTAAGTGGTGTCTTGCACAGGTAGAGTTTTGTAGTTAAATATTAAATTGGCCAGAGCAGCTGTGGCTGCCCCTGGATCCCTGGCAGTGCCCAAGGTTGGACACTGGGGCTTGGAGCAGCCTGGACAGTGGGAGGTGTCCCTGCCATGGCAGGGGGTGGAGCTGGGTGAGCTTTAAGGTCCCTTCCAACCCAAACTATTCTGGGATTCTTTTCCATGATTATTTTTAGACAACAGTCAGATCATAAAGGGTTAACAATTTCTTTTTAAATTTACAAAGCACATTTGGGTGGCATCACACAGCAAAGTCAATTCAAGATATACATTTATCAGCTCATTAGAAAGTGTCCTAGGGAAGTAAAAAGGGTGAAATCTATTCAGAGGTGTCCTCTGAACTACAACTTGAATTCAAAATTATTTCAATGCAATGATGATAAACCCCTCCCAACTGTGCTTCTATTTGGTATAACTGGAAAAGACAAACTGAAACCCAACTTCTAGGAAAACAACACACTCAGAGCTACCATTTTCCATGCAGGATTATTAACTTTCACACCAAAAACCAATTCTGACAGAACTCCAAAACCTTACGTTCATGGAGTTCCATATCTGGCCTATCTCAAGGACGATAAGAAAACTGAAGAATCTATACATGTTTCTTTTGGAACAAAACCTCCTGCTGTCAAGCAAGAATAACGTGGAAAAATATTTGAGTTTTCTTTCGGAAACAAAATATTAGTCTTGGCTCAGCAAGCGAGACAATTCACTCCCCTTTGTGAAATAAAAACACATCTCTCATATCAAACATGTCACAGCCAGCTGACAAGGAACACCTCCGGAATGTGACAAATTGACAATAATTCACACCCACACTGACAATATCCAGGTAAAGAACATTTTCTGCACTAAACATGTGGAACACAAGGAAAAAAATCTGGAGACTGCACTATTCATTACCAAGGTTTAAATGAGACCACATTTTGGCTGTTGAGAATATAATCCAGGTTTGCAATATTGTGTTAATTACTTGAAATGTGTGATATCTTAAAAAATGTCAGGACCCTGACAGCACTAAAGCTGTAGGGAATGCACAACATGAAACAACATTGTTCCACTATTTTTCACTTGACACTAAATTTCAAGGTCAGGTTGGAGGGGGCTTGGAGCAGCCTGGCCCAGTGGAAGGTGTCCTTGCCCATGGCAGGGGATGGGACTGGGTGGGCTTTAAGGTCCCTCCCAACCCAAACTACTCCATGATCCTCTACACCTATTAAAGCTCTTTAGTACTTGGGAAATGCTACAGCTTCACACAGTATTTAACAGGATAACTTGCACTGCTTTGAAGTTCACTAAAAACACACACTTGATTGTCCAACAGGCACCAGTACCTGTGTCTGAAGGCCGAAGGGCATCCGTGTCACACGTGAAAAAGGTTTGATGATCTTGAGCAGACAAATTCATGTCATAGTAAGTAAGAGGCTCCTTCCCAGTCACCCACATGTACCTAAAACAGCAGAAATTTCACTAAGAGGCATTCCTAGCAATTAGCAATGCTGATACCAAGGGGATATCTGATGTGCCTAGTGCAGAAAATCTGTAATAAAAGACTAAAGCTACTAACACAAAGTTCCAGGTACTACTGTTCAGTAATCTGTAAAGTTCTACAACTTGGGACCTGGCTGCCTAGAAAGCAGCTTTTCCCACGAAGTAATGCTAGGAGACTTACAACACAGTTTAATAAAAGAGAATTTAGGTGGAGAATCACTGTCTCAACCTCTGAATAAAGTTTTTTTCCTACTTTATTCTCAAAAAGATTTTTGTTCTTAACATTGAAACTGCCAAAGCTTGGCTTGGTGCCTTTTAAACACAGGATTGGTATCAATCACCCCTATAATCTTGCTGGTCTCCAGCTGTCTCCTGACATTACCAGTGGAAGCTCTGTGAAGAAGTCATGTGCATGCCCCCGATTAAATTTAAAAACATGCAGTGGAAAACAATAATAATAATAATAATTAATACCTGCTATACTCTGCCCCTCTGAAAAGATTGAGAGGATTTCGCCACACTTTGCATTCTGAGGAATAAAAAAAAAAGCACTTTTTAAATTAAAAGCATGGGAAATATTACCTTGCCATTAAAATGTAGTTATGCAAAAGCAGTGTGCTTTCAAAAGCATCTTTAGTTTTATTATTATGCAATCATCACCTTAAAAAACTTCTGCTATTCCATAAGTATTTTTGCACCCCGACATTGCTGGGGTACAAAAGCACAGGGTGGAAGATTAAGCAGTGCATGTATGTACACTCATGCAATATTTACCTTGCACGTATTTAGAACAGTAAATAACTAATGTTACTGAAACACTTTTAGCTAAATGTATAACATTTTCTAAATCGTATTTTTAACAATGAATGGTTTACAGTAAAAAGCCATTATTATTTAGGTTATTTTTACAACTACTAACAAAACACTTTGTAAGATGTAGGCTTTGTCCATTTTTTACAAGCCAAAGCCATTAAAAAGCCACCTCAAAACTTAAGGAAAGCTCCTGGGACACATCAGGAATCACCTGGCATGTTCTGCCTGCTGGTCTCATTGTCCCCTGCCGAGAAAGCTGCTGGGGCTGGGGGGCTGCTCTCTGCACCCCCGATGAGGGGCCTCAGATGGCTCACAGAAACCTGCTCAATGAAAGATGTGCCGTATTTTCGGAAGTGCCACCACTCAAACACCTGCCATGGGAGAAAAAAGCACCAGAAATTTCCTTAGGTGACACCCTGCCAGCACACATGAGGGATGAAGAGCGTTCACAGCAAGGACATCTCTTGCAAATGATCAGGGATGGAACTTATTTCATACTCAGTAACACTCATGATCTGGTTTGGCCTGTCTTGTCATGCAGGATCACTCAAAGAACATGAAAGAGAACAGGAAAAAACCAGCAAAATTTTAGTCAAATGTTACGTTCCTCCCCAGGTCATGAGGGTAACTCATAAACCCTTTCAGAAGTGCCTGTAGAGGGAAACTGGGAACAGGAGCAAAAAACCTTTATATCCTCTTTTTCTGGTGAGGATCATTCAAGCTGTAGCCCTACCTATAGTACCAAATTTGTAGTATTCAACACAGGTGTAGTTTTTTTATTTCACAAGAATAATCTAAAAGAATAAAGGATAAAACGGCCCATTAAACTGAGATGTTCCACTAACCAGAAAGAGAGAGGCTAACAAAGACACAAGGCTAAGTTAATGGTAGTCATTTAGCAGAAATTTTGGGCCAAAAATATTACCATCTCTTTTTGAAGCTATTAAAAATACCTGCGTATCACAAGCCCTTAAGGACTATACCAAACTGTGAGCCCTGGAGCAATTTGGATCCTGTGCCTGGATCAGGCACTGGTCTCTTCTCTCTGGTGACCAAGGGAGAGGCTGGAGCTGTGCCAGAGGAGGTAAAACACTCTGGCATTCCCTACAAGTTATTTTCTCAGACCCATGCAGCCCCAGCATACAACACATACAGCAAAAGAGTTGCAACAACACATCAGAGAAGCTCCTTCCCAGCACAAAGGCACCCTCTAGAGTCTGATATCCATTCCCTTTACCCCTCATAAAGTCATCTGAGAGGTGCTAAAGTTGTTTAAAAAAAAAAAAAAAAGTGGACTACTTACAAATATCAGTCCAGATATAAAAGATGAAGTTACTGTAAGGGCAAAGTAGAATTTTGGAGTCAAAGTGCTTAAGAACACAGTCACTGTTAAGAGAAACAAAACCAAAGAGTTAATAAGTAGAACTGAAAAACAAAAATAGCTTGTCTATGAAAGAATGACAAATATCATGCAAATATATAGTATATACCACTACAGCCCTAGGAGCTTTATAATGCCACACTGTTAGGGGAATCCTCACCACCTATTATTTTGTTTCTATCTACCTGTGACAGACAATTTTTATATCCAACCAAAAAAAAAACCCACTCTACATTTCTAGACAAAGCATCTTACAGTTACACCCATACAGTGGCTGGTGGACCACAACAATTCAATGTATTATTTCACTTTAAGACAAAATCATCCTGTTTTGATGCAAATTTATATTCAATGCTAACATACATTTTCCACAGTGCAGGGAATGCAGTTCTCTAGTGGTGCTCTAACCACGGTTTGGACTCAAACTGCACATCAGCCTTGTCACCTGCCACCAGTGCAGGCTGGACAGGGACAGTGGCAGGCAGGGCAGGGCTGCAGCCTGACAGACTGACAGAACCCCAGGTGGGAGCACACAGCAGTACTGGGGCAGCACTGGGGCAGTGCCTTGGCTGCTCTCAGCTGCCCCAGGACTGCCCAGCCCTCAGCCGTGTCCCCAACCCTGGGGTTAGGTGATGAGCTCAGTGTAAGTCAAGGTGGGATGCACAACCAGCCTGCAGGCACCGCTGGGACAAATTCACAGAATTTAAATATCAATTAGTTAGGGAAATACCCTATCGAGTCCAACCTGTGACCTATCCCCACCTTGTCAACAAGACCAGAGCACTGCGTGCCAGGTTCAGTTATTCCCTGGGTACCACAAGGGGTGGGGACTCCACCACCTCCCTGGAAAGCCCATTCCAACGCTTGACTACCTTTTCACGAAGAAATTCCCCCTAATGTCCGATCTGAACTTCCCTTGGCACAGCTGGAGGTCATTTCCTCCTGTCCTGTCCCAGTTCCCTGGGAGCAGAGCCCAATCCCCCCCGGCTGTCCCTTCCTAATCCTAACCCAACCCTTGTCAGGGAGTTGTACAGAGCGAGAAGGTGCCCCCTGAGCCTCCTTTCCTCCAGGCTGAGTCCCCCCAGCTCCCTCGGCCGCTCCTGGTGCCCCAGACCTTCCCCAGATCCGTTTCCTTCTCTGGACACACTCCAGCCCCTCAATGCTCCTCCTGAATGTCCCAGACCTGCGGAGCCGCTGGCCAGCGGGACAATCACTGCCCCGGTCCCGCGGGATATTCCCGATACAGCCCAGGATGCTCGGGACGGCCGGGCCGGGCCGGGCCCGCCCGAATGCCCGGCAGGGTCCGCCTCCCCCCGGCTCGCCATCCGCCCCTGCCGCCCTCACCGGCCGCCAGGCCGTCCCGGAGCCGCACCGGCACCCGCAGCACCGCGTACAGGAGCCCGAGCACGGCGGCCACGGCAAGGAGCCCGCGGCCCCAGGGCGTCGCAGCCCTCCGCCGCAGCTGCTCCCAACGCCAGAACGCTGAGGCCGCCCCGAGGCACGGCGGCCCCCGGCCGCCGCTGCCGCTGCCCTCCGCCATAACCGCCGGCGGGGCACGCTGGGACAGGGGCGGGGCAAGCACCGGGGCGGGGCTCCGCCAGCGCGGACAGCCCGTTCGCCCACCCCGTCACCGCTGCTCCAGGGCGAAGCGCGGACCGGTCGTCCCCCCCACCACAACCGGCATCCCCGGAGGCTCCGGGACGCGGCAGGTCCGCCCCCGCCGCGTTCCCGGCAGCGAAAACCCTGCCCGTACCTATGAGAGCGGCATCACGGCGTCTGCCCACAGCTAAGATGGCGGCGGCCGCGCTTCCGGTCTGCTGCTCCCGGCCGTCTCAGCCCATGGGGCACTCCGGGACAGGGCCAAACGACCAGACCGGGGCTCCTCTAGCGTGGGCAGCCTGTTCGCCGAGTCCATCCCCGCTGCTCCGCCCGAGCATATCCCACACGATGACCGGGAGCCCCGACGGCTGCGAGAGACGGCGGCTCTGTCAGCCGGTACCGCGAGAACCTTCCCGTTTCTATGATGGCGGCAGCGCGGTATCTGCCCGCAGTTAAGATGGCGCCGCCAGCGCTGTCGGCCCGCCGCCCGGCGCGCCCGGCATGCACTGGGCGGGGCCGGGCACACAGCTGCCAAGATGGCGGACCTGGAGGAACGGGTGTCGGATGAGGAGAAGGTAAAGGAAAGGGGTGGCCGCCCTTCCACTGTGGGCCTGCGCCGCTGCCCACGGCAAGGCACTGGGTGGGGAGTGGCGAGCAAGCTCGTGTGGTGCCAGTGTGCCGGCCTGCGGGTGCCTCGGGGCGGGCCGGCCCCCGAGACCACCGGGCCGCCGCCGCCCGGCTGAGGGACTGGCCGTTCCCTGCCAGCGCCGCACTTTACCTCCCGGTTTCCTCGTTGCCTCCCGGTTTCCTCGTTGCCTCCCGGTTTCCTCGTTGCCTCCCGGTTTCCTCGTTGCCTCCCGATTTCCTCGTTGCCTCCCGATTTCCTCGTTGCCACCCGATTTCCTTGTTGCCTCGGTGCAGCTGAGGCATCTCGGTTGTGCATTAAAATGCGCATAGTCTCAACCTAAACCAGGGGAGGTTTAGGTTGGACATCAGGAGGAGTTTCTTAACAGAAAGGGCGATTAGACATTGGAAGGGGCTGCCCGGGGAGGTGGCAGAGTCCCCATCCCTGGTCATGGTCAAGGAAGGGTGGATGTGGCACCCAGTGCTCCGGTCTTGTTGACAAGGTGGGAGTCAGTCACAGGTGGATCACTTGGTGATCTTGAAGATCTTTCCCAACCAAAATGATTTTGTGAAAATGTATTTTCTGCGCTGCTTTTCCCAAATCAGCAAAGTAACCAGCGTGTCTGTAAGGTGCTTTGTAACCTGTCCACTTCCTAAACACCCTCTGAGTGTGTCCTTGCGTTTTCTGCTCACCCCAGCTGCTGACAGGAACTTTGATGTAGGTCCTACAAATTATACTGTATGGAAAGGACTGAGTAGGAGCAAATAGAGCCATAATTATTTTGGGAAAAGGGGAAATGAGCAGTTTGTTCCTCTTGTGTAGGAATGTGGGAAAGTTACAGCCTGCAAGTTCTCTGCTAGGTAATACACTGTTGTCTACACACAGTAGTTTAAAAATACACTGTTACTCTTCCTTACATCATAGAAGTGTTACACTTAGTGCTTGTTTTGTTTCTTAACATTCTGGAGGAGTTGTTCAAGCTCATGGATCTTCAAGGATCCTACACGTCCAAGGGCTGCTTTCATTTTCCCCTTAAACTGCAATTTCAGCTTCATTTCAGTGACATCATTTGTGAAACCAGCAGAGCTTTAGAGGTGCAGTTCATCCATTAGTCTGTATTTTAGGGGATGTTGTTTGAAATAAGTATTCCAGAGCAGAATTGATATGGCCTTTAGAACATTCAATTAGCTCCATGCCTCACACAGGCAGAGAAGCATAACCTTAAGGGAGGATCTGAAAGAGAAACATGCAGCAAATATTTACTGTAGTATCCATTTTGTGACTATTCAGGTGAGTCTAGAAATTTATATATGTTAATTTTTTAAGTCTGAGTTCACTGGTACTTTAAAGTAAAGAAAAAAACCCAAAAACATCAATTAAGCAACAAAATTAATTCATTCCGTCCTCCAAGCTTCACTCCTTTATTCTCTATGGGCGTATTTTAGGTTAGAGATTCATTTCTCAGACAGGCTGGAGGAGCTGGGGGTGCCCAGTCTGGAGAAGAGGAGGCTCCAAGGAGACCTTAGATCCCCTTCCAGCACCTAAAGGGGCTCCAGGAGAGCTGGGGAGGGACTTGGGACACGGGCCTGGAGTGACAGGACAAAGGGAATGGCTTCCCACTGCCAGAGGGCAGGGATAGATTGGATATTGGGAAGGGATTGTTCCTTGTGAGGATGGGCAGGCCCTGGCACAGGTGCCAGAGCAGCTGTGGCTGCCCCTGGATCCCTGGAAATGCCCAAGGCCAGGCTGGACAGGGCTGGGAGCAGCCTGGGACAGTGGGAGGTGTCCCTGCCATGGCAGAGGATGGAATGGGATGGGCTTTAAGGTCCCTTCCAACCCAACCAGTCTGTGATCCTGTGATTTTCTTTCAAGTTCCTCTGAAATCTCCCGTTTTGCTCAAGTTCATTCTGCTGCTGTTTTGCCAGTCTAAACTAACGGCTGATCAGCTTCCCTTCCCCTCAGACACTTTCCCCATTTTAGAAGCAGGAAGTTGATCTGCCGAGCTGAAATGGCACCTGAAATGGCCCCAGGGGCCAGGAAATGGGGCAGGCTGCAGAAAGTCCTGATTTGGTGTTTCTGCGGAGGAGCATCCTGACACCGCCCTCCAAGACACCAGCTCTGAAAACCAACTATTCAAGTGCTTGACATTTCAAATTAATCACTCCCCAGCCTGTTTCCTGCACTCCTGATTTCAATAGTTTGACTGAAATGTTTTGTGTTTTATTGATCTGTGAGAGGCAGGGCAAGGGATAATTATCCAAATGAACACTTTCCACTTGCAGCCTTTGCTTTGTTCAGAACTGGGTTTGTAATAACATATGATTGAAGTGCAGAGGCCTTTCTGTGTTGGTTTAAATTTGTTCATCCTTCCAAGTAAGAGAATTTGTGGAAGACTGTAAAAATCTCTCAAGTAACACTTGGGGTTTTTTCTGTTTGTTGTTTCTTTTTCCCATAAGGATTTTCTTAAGAGAATCCATTGATCTAAAGTTCAGCCTACTGAAACAGTGACCCCTTTAGCAAGGGTTTCATGTTCTGCAGCCACAACATCATTGCATAAATCTGTAAGGTATTAAATTTTATAGGTTTTTAGAGGCCTTTTTTTTGTCATATGTTGAAGCACCTTATCAAAGAGAATCTGTTCATCCAGGAGGGTTAATTTGCCAGGTGTATTCCAGTGCTGTCTTCCCACCAAGAGGCATCCCAGCATCGGGATACTTGAGAGAGCTTTGGCACGGTGATATTCTGTGCTTTAGCACTGTGCTTACAGTTGTACTTGCTCAGGAAAGCACATGGTGATCACAATGGTGTCCTTGCAGAAACCTTTCAGCCTTTTGGGGTGGACTCTGAGTCCACTGAGGATATTGAGCAGCAGGGTCTCTCTAAACTGCTGCCAGGCTCTCTTCATCACCACACAAATTTCTGACAGTGAAATTTGATGATATTGTGGCAGCAATCTGTCCTAATTACAGCTCTTTAAATAGTGGAAGTTTTCAAACAGTTTAAGAGCTCCACTTTTAGAATTGCTGTAAACTTACCAATCTAAAACCAGAAGATTTAGAGAAAATGGTTTTATGTCCTGCATCATATCAATTACACAAGATACTGTCTTTTTAGTGTTTTCTTTGTACTGCTTAATTACTTCAGGCACAAAGAATGTATATCTGTTTTTTGAAATCATTGCTAATTTGGAAGACAGTCTATTTTTATCTGAAGCTCAGTCCAGTTAAGGCAGAGTTGTTACTTGATCCTGTTGAAATAAGGCAATTACCTTTTGTTTGGAAAAGTGTTTATTTCTTTTTGTGGCTTGCTTTAAATCATTGTGACAAACAATACAAACAATTTCGAGTTAAAAAGGGAGGACTGTTGAGAGAAGTGAGTTATTTCCAGCTCTGGTGATAACTCAGGTGAAGCAGTTGGATATATATAGACAATTCTTTGTTTTGCTGCTCAAAATGAAAAGTAGAAAGTAATCAGATTTGTAATGAGCAATTCTGCGGTCACTTTCAGTAAATGTTGTTAGACCAGAGAAGCTCATTGGGCAGCTTTGTTAGCTGGGCTTATCAGAGGAAATGGGACATTTTTATTATTCTGAAGGAGAGGTTTAATTTTGTGACATTTCCTCTTTCACTTCTTCCAAGAGCTTTCTATTACCTTTGGTCCTATAAAAGCCATAAAAGATTTGATAACGAAAACCATAAACTCTTACTAATTCCAAGAGAATCAATACTTGGGCCACCTAAATTCTAACAGTGCAAGACATGTATATTGGATTTCAGAACATGCTGCAGTTTTATTACACTTTTAGAAGAGATGGGGTTTTTCTTTTCCAGATTCAGAGTTTCTGGGCATTGAAAGTTGGCCTTTTCAGTTATTGATGCCTTCATCATCACAGTTCCACGTGACTTCATAGAATCCCAGAATGGTTTGGGTTGAAGGGACCTTGAAGATCACCCAGTTCCACCCCCTGCCATGGCAAGGACACCTCCCACTGTCCAGGCTGCTCCAAGCCTTGCTTTGAACAGTCTTACAAGACTATTTCTATCTTGACAATTCATGCCTGGATTTCTCCCCAAATCTGCCACTTTCTGCCACTTCAGAGTTGGTTTTGTTGGTCAATTGCTTCGATATGTATGAACTCAGTAAATTATCTTTTGTCTTTAATTACTTGTCTGCTTCATTGTAGGTGCGTATAGCTGCAAAATTCATCACTCATGCACCCCCTGGAGAGTTCAATGAAGTATTCAATGGTGAGCAATTATGGAAAAAATGATCTGTGGTGTTTTCTTCACGTTTTATTTATTATAAAAATCTAAGGCTGTGTCACACATTCTGCTTTTAAGGTTAGTGGTAGGGAAAGCATGCAGTTCTTCCGGACTACTTCTGCTTAACAAAATTATTTAATCATTTTAATGTTTGCATTTGTACACTTGAAAACAAAGTGCATAAATAGAAACATTTGATTAAAAAATCCAGTAACACACCTGAATTCTTTCTTCTCCAGATGTCCGGTTATTGCTTAACAATGACAATCTTCTCAGGGAAGGAGCAGCACAGTAAGTACTAAGGCTTCAAACACAAGTCAAATTCTGTTTTCTTACACCCATCATTCTGTGACAAAGAAAACCATCTGCTGTATTCAGAGCAATCTTCTGGAATTCCTTACCCCACCTAACAAAATATATAATGAAAGGTGTGGATGATTCTTTTTAAAAGCCCTGAATTGGAATTTGTACTGTATAAAACTGACAGGAAGGCACTCTGCCAAACAGTTTAACTCTGCAGCAGCAGCAATGTCTGATCATGTTGAATGGTTTGATTTTTAAAGTGAAGCCTGAAATACTGATTAACCCATAGTCTAAGTGTAGAAAACGAACTGCCCTCAAAAAAAAGTTTTCAAAATTTGTTGTTTACCTCCACAGCTTCATCAGAAGGTGCTTAAAGATTACACATAAAAGCTTTTTGATGCTAAGATCTATTTCAAGCTAGGTGACATGTCAGTCAGCAAGTCTTTACATAAGAAAATTGTTGTAAATATTCGTCTATTCATTTGTTTACCTTGCTGCTGCCTAAATTGTAGCTGGGGTGTTCCTGTTTTGCCTTGGCTTGCTCACACTTCCCCAGGCTACCTGCTGTTCTACTTTTGAACTCTGTATTTTCCTGGTCATCACTAAACAAACCTGCTTTTAGACTGGGGTTTATAGCTATCTGCAGTAAAAGGTATTGAAAAATCCTTTAACTCGCTTGTGTGCCTTTTACTTGTGTATATTTTTTGCCCAATTAAGTTGACATTTGCTGTAATGTAATCACACATTGTACTTACTCTTGAGTCAGAGTAAATGTGCATGTACAGCTAAAGTTCATGTTCCTTTGATCCTCACCAGTGCATTTGCACAGTACAACATGGATCAGTTCACTCCAGTGAAGATAGAAGGGTACGATGATCAGGTAAGAGGAAACTTTGTACACCTGAGGTTTGTGTTATTGCACTGTGAAAAAGCAATAAAAATGTTGTTTCATCAGGATGTTGGCTCACAAGCCAAATCACCATCAGCTGACTCACTCACTCTGCTCACCAGGTACCACCCCTTCTCCTTCCCCCACATTTCATTAGAATGACAAACCTTCTTCTATAAGAACAAAGCATAACCAAAATATTCTTTTTAAGTTTTGTGTCCTACTACTTAGTAAATCCAGTTCAACATTCCTTAAAGCTCCATGCTGAAGTCACTGGAATTTTACTGAAGAGTATGAATGATTAAAGATTACTGTCTATTTAAAGCTCACTTACAAATCCTTATGTTGCTACTTGCTTACAGTTCCTACTGACAGCTGATAGTAGATTCTTAATAGTTTGTTTGGTTTATTTTCTGCAATTTTAATCCATTCCCAGCTACCCTAAAAAACAAACTGTATCTTTGTTTATACCAAATCATTGATTTGGTGTAGTGATTATACTTAATACTACCCAGTCTATGACAGCAAAACAAGTTGTTTCAGGGTTTTTTAATTTTCTTTTTAGAACAAACACCAAGTCGTAGAGAAGCCAGAAAGCTGCCTGACCATCTGCTCTGTTCCCTAAGCCAAGCTCTGACCCAGCTTTTCTGGTGTCCCAGATATGTTTATGGAAGGCATGTATTAAGAAGGCTGTTCATAGAAATAGCTTTGATGAGAAAGTTACAGTACAACCTGCAAAAGAAAAAAGCCCACACCAATAAAGTCAGTATTTGGGAAGCCAGAGAATTAAGGTGAAGAAGGAAAAAGAAGGGAATGTGAAATGCTGCTTTGCTGTCTGTTTTAGTTGGTGTATTTTAGAAGTAGTCACATCTATGTACCCTTCTTGCCCAGAGGCAGAGCTATTGCAAACATGGAACATGGCAATAAATGGTAGATTCCGGAGTAAAAGTCTCTGTTTCCTTTAGAAACGAAGAAGGAAAACAGCTAAAATAATTTTAAAGGCAAAGCAACTTGCTTCTATTGTAAGGATACCCAATTTTAAGCCAGATATATACATTATTATAGTTCAGCCTTTTCTGGGACAGAAATCTAAGTGCAGTATTACTGTGGAGAGCAGAGAGTTACCTTCAGCCTCACAACAAGTGCTCATTTAAATTATTACTGAAAAATACTTGGTTTTCTTTATGTGATCTTATAGGTCAATGAAAGAACCTGTTGTAACACTGATAGGCAAGTAGAGAAAAATGCAAAATAACACATCTATAGCAGCCTAAATGTATCATCATTTCAACTTCTTTTACAGGTCTTAATCACAGAACACGGTGATCTGGGCAATGGCAGATTTTTAGACCCAAGGAACAAGCTTTCTTTTAAGTTTGATCACTTAAGGAAAGAAGCAAGTGATCCCCAGCCCGAGGACACAGAATCAGCTTTAAAGCAGTGGAGAGATGCCTGTGACAGTGCCCTGAGAGCCTACGTCAAAGATCATTACCCCAACGGCTTCTGCACTGTTGAGTATCCATCTTGTTTCCCTGGAGGGGTATTGCTCTGGGTCAGGCAGTGCTAGAGCAGACTCTGCTGGGCAGAGCTCTTGGAATTCTCCATCCTCTCTAGCATTTTGGCTACCTTTGGAATGGCATGTTCCAAGGAGGTGCATCTCTCTTGGTGTGCACACAGAGGTAAAGATGGGTTAGACCTTTTTCAGGTGTGACTGCCGAGCACCCTCACACCTGTGGGTAATAAAGGGGAGGTGTTGGACAGTGTCACCGTGGTGCTTGTTCCCCGTGAGTACCACCACAGCAGCCTGCACCCTGCTGCCAAGAACAGGGATTGAGAATGGATTTCCTTAGCTCTTGGGCCTTTTTAACTCTTTTTCTAAATACAGGTTTATGGTAAATCTATAGATGGACAGCAGACAATTATTGCCTGTATTGAGAGCCACCAGTTTCAGCCCAAAAACTTCTGGTAAGATTTTTTCAACATGTGTGTTTTCTTCCTTTGCCTGGTTCCTCAAACCAATCCATCCTCTAGCTCCAATACAGCCTGAAGGACAGGGAGCTTTGGGCTTCCCAAGAAGTTCTTTTCCTTCTGTAGCCTGTTCTCCTTGCAGCCACCTTGGCACTTACCAAAACTCTTCCAGTGACCTGTCCAGAGGAAAAGGCATTAGCAGAGCTGGATAGATACTCCTTTCCATCTCTGGAGCTTCTTTGTACTGAAGCTTCATTATGTTCAGCTGGGCTGCAGAAATTTAACTCCATGCCATCTAAAGCACGAAATCCCATGTAGTATTGGTGATAAGACAACATCAGAAACAACTTGCTCGTTAATTTGGTTCTTTTTGCTGTTAGAGCTTCTTGGAAATAGCTTTTCATGCTTTGATTGCTTTTAGGAACGGGCGTTGGAGATCAGAATGGAAGTTTACCATCACACCACCAACAGCTCAAGTGGCTGCAGTGCTCAAAATCCAGGTGAGTTATTTTTGTGGCAGTAATAGGAGAAACTGCATTGTGCTTCTCTTACATGAATGATTTGGCTCAGAATGAGATGCTGAAATGCAGCAGAGATGTCCTTCTCAAGTCAGGATCTTATTAAACTAAACAATTCAAGAAATTAATTCTTAAATCTAGTATTTCAGGAATAGTCTCAGATCTGGCCTGTGGTTTACTATGCAGCATTACCCTATAGACCTCCACGTGGCTTCACTTTATAGGGCTAAAACCTCTACCTTGAGTCTTTTATAATTGCTCTTATCTTAGCTCTAGGCATTTACTGATTAACATAATCTTGTACAGTCTTGACAAAGAATGAAACCTTTTAGCAAATCCATCCTGCATTTAGTCTCCATGTAAGCAGAGAAGACTGGCACGATGCTCTGTTGTCTGATTTTTGTAGCATTTGGGGGCTCAGGAATTCTGGAGTGAGTGGTTGTGATAAAACCTGCATTCTGTCTTTCTCCAGGTCCATTACTATGAAGATGGCAACGTCCAGCTGGTTAGTCACAAAGACATCCAGGACTCTGTACAGGTGTCAGTAAGTATGCTTATCTTTATGATAAGTAACTGTTTTATTCCTTAAACAGCTCATGAAGCATGCACTGCTATGACTGCATTCTCTTGACTTTAATTTTAGGGTAACAGTCAGTGTGGTGTTTAAAGTCATGTAGGAATACCAAATTCCCAATTGCTTAAAATTCAGTCTTACTAGAAAGTCTCTGTTGGAGAGCTTCTCTTGGAAGTTTGGGTTAGAATATGCTTTTCTATCTCTGTGCAAGGGAAAGGTAAGAGATATACACTAAGAAATTAAGAAATCCTGTAGTATGGTAGAGGGAGCAACAGCTGCAAAGTGACCATTTTACCATGAAGGTCCACGTCCTTTTTGCTCACTAGGGCGCAGCACTGTTCCAGTTTGGAGCACAAGCTCTACCCAGTATGAAACAAGTGAAAGGAGCCCAGCTACAGCCATGAGCTGATGATGTTACCCACTTTATCTGTACTCAGCCTATCATTTGTGAAGAAATCTATTGTGTAGCTTATGTAAATTGCTCTTAAACATACAAACATTATTTTTTTCTCCTTTGCAGAATGATGTCCAAACTGCTAAGGAGTTTATTAAGATCATAGAAAGTGCAGAAAACGAGTACCAGGTAAGATCAGTGGCAGTTAAATAAACCATAGAATCATATCAGTCTCCATTTGCAGTTAATGGGAACATGGAGAGCTGACCTCTGGTTCTGTTCCTGACTTAATGTGGTGTTGACTGTAAGAATTGCTTAGAAAAGGGCAGCAGTATCTGTTTAAACAATATAAAGCTGTAAAGTTACAAAGCTGTGTTGTAATAAACTATCAGGTTTGCTGTATGGTTTTTTTAAAGGGTTACAAATGATACCTGGAACAAGCAGGGGAGGGGAGTGGGTGAGTCCATGTATTTTCCTCTGTGACAGTTAAGAATACTGAGGAGGAGATTTGTGCAACAGCTTTTACATTGTCCCAGCCTGTGTGCAAGGGGACTGGAAAGAGATGTCAGTGACAGACCTAAGGAGATGCTGCTGCGTTACAGGGGAGGTGAACAGAAACCTTTGACTTGTACACACACTGAGGACTGCAGTATTAGTGTGCCTTACACCTTATAGAAAGGAGTTTGTGGCTTTAACACTGAGCTGAGCTTTCTCCCAGTGTTTTATGAGTGCCCTAACCAAATCTGCCTGCCCCTGCAGACAGCAATCAGTGAGAACTACCAGACCATGTCAGACACCACTTTCAAAGCCTTACGCCGGCAGCTGCCCGTCACCCGCACCAAGATTGACTGGAACAAAATCCTCAGCTACAAGATTGGCAAGGAAATGCAGAACGCTTAATGCAGAAACAAGGAGGTGTATGAAACATTCGTGTGCAAAAAAACAAATGTGGTCCCATGCCAAGTAGATGGTTTCTAACCTGAGCAGCATTTTTTAGGGCTTTCCAAGTTAATGGGTTTTCTAGCCTGAGAGGGAACCGTGGAACAAATAGTTGTCTTTGTGTTTTGTGTTTCCTGCCACATAAACTTCCTGTTGTAGCTGCATTTAATAGGTCATTTAAATTCAGCCGTTCATGGCCCAGAAGTATAGCTGTTCTCAGTCACTGGCTGGAAAACTTCCTAGCTGGAAAAGCCCTATTATTACCCAGGAGAGGGTGCAGAGCATTCCCTTCACCTGTATCCAGCACTCCAGGTATCCAGTAAGTTTGTCAAACCTGCCAAGAGCTCACGATGCTGCAAGACACAGTAAGTGCAAGACAGTGAGTCCTCGTGTATCCCTATTCCCAGCCTCCACAAAGCAGATGCCTGCAGGCTTAGATTTTACTGTAGAAAATGAGTTTACAGGATCCTTTAAAGAATTCCCCACTGGCCCAGCTCTTCCAGGGACATAATGTTTTTTTTAATCTGAAGATTTGAGCCATGTTCCCTAAAAGTGAACATCTTTTTCCTCCCCTCCCTCGTGTACGTACGGTTACCAGACAAGTGCATTTTTACAGAACTACAAGATGAGTCACTGCTGACCCACAAGGGCTGGATGGTGATTAAAAATGCAAATGTCTACGGAATAATAGGTATGTTGTGCTTTAATGCTTTGTGGCAGGTTCATAGATTTGTATCACAGGTGTATGGATGGATAGTGTACAAAATAAATAAACTTGCACCAAAGTGAAAAAAAAAGTCTTTTCCATTTGTCTCAGTTGTGGACAGTTTCTTGTCATGCCTAGATAGAAGTTGAATCTTCTACATGCTTGCCCTGCATTACTATTTTCCCCCTCTAACATCAAAATTAGCAGTCATAACAACAGTTCCTCTGCAGGGGGGGTGAAGAAATACACATACGCCTTTCTCAGATCTTGGAACGTGGATTCACTACAAAGTGAACTTCCTTTGGTGAACTCCCTTTGCTTTGTTTGCTCTTGGTTATCACTGGGTGCCTTGCAGGTTCTGATTTTCAAACTGGCTCATGTCTTCTGTTTTTAAATACATAAAGGAAAAAGGGTTGGGAAGAGAGGGGTGGTGTTGCCTGCGCATTACACTTTTTTTTTTTGCACAGTGACACCACAAAATAAATGTTTATCCTTTTTGAGTTTCATCTAAATAAAATGTGTTTGCTGCTGAGACTGACAGTTCATCCCTCAGGCATGCAACCAGTCTAGTGCAAATAGACAAGTTTTGTTTAAAGCCATTTGTGTCTGTCCTTTCATGGTCTCACTCCTGTTCATTCCTGAAGGCTCGGAAGTGGTGCAGTCACCGTCCCTGAAAGTGTCCAAGAGCATCAAGGTGCACTTGAGGACCTGGTTTAGTGGTGAACATGGCTTGATGGTTGGACTTTAATGATCTCAAAGGTCTTTTCCAAGTTTACAAGTTTGGCAATTAAGGCTGGGATGGCATCACTCCAAACCCATGGGTGATGCTCCTGCTCTGGTATACTGACATGGGAACTGGAGCTTCCAAATTAAAATCACAGAGCTTTAATGCAGCTCCTCACCCTGGAAAAAAAGCAGCAAGGAGGTAATTCCACTCATCCTCGGTGTGTAACTTTAACCCTACCTCAGACACTCCTGTGTCACAAAGCAGGGCTTTTTGGAGGGTTTGCACAGTGCTGTGCACGGAGCTTCTCAAGGTCAGTTTAAAGTTAAGAGGGTCCCGCCTGCGGCAGCACCCAGGGGAAATAAAGGTTGTGTGGGCCTCAGGTGCTGTGGGCTGCGGCCCTGGATCCATCCAGGAAATTGCTGCTGCAATTCCAAGAATGTGAAATTGAAGCAGGGCCCGAGATAAGACTCTGCACACAACACAGCTTTATCTGCCTCAAGGCTAGTCTTTTCCTGCTCCTCGGTTACGCTGGAAGCAGTTCCCCGCCAGCGTTCCAGCCTTAAGAGCGTTTCTATCTCTTTGTCCTTCTCCAAATCTTCAGCTAATCATCCTTCAGGCTGACTCGTTCCCTGCCTGCCCCTTCTCCCCCTACAGCAGGCGCCGCTGTCCCAGCGCAGCCCCTCCACCTGCCCGTGCCCGGCGGGCGGGCCCGCACGGCCCCTTTCGCTTTCGTTTCTGGTGCGCGACCAGCCCAGCCCAGCCCAGCCCAGCCCGGGCCGGGTCGGCTTAACCCGGCACTCCTCGACGCGGCGCCATCTCGGCTCGGCTCGGCTCGGCTCGGCTCGGCTTAACCATGCCGCGGTTCAGCGTGGGGGAGGCCAGTGTTTGGGGGCATCAATTCGTGCAGTTTTTGCAGGACACGGGCCGGCAGCAGGTGACCCTGCGGGAGACACTGCGGACCATCTACAACCAGGAGTTCCGGGGCAGGTGAGAGCCCTCGGCCAGACCCAGGCAACATCACCCGGGACAGACCCCTGGCCAGCATCTCCCAATCCCCGGGCCAGCATTCCCAGTGTCTGGCCAGCTTCACTGGTCCCCAGCCCATCACGGGGGCCGCCAAGCTCGTCTGTCTCACCAAAGCCCTCTGGGATGATCCCCAGCTCCATGGGCCCCCAGCAGCTGCCTGAGGATGGCCTTGGGCACCCACTGCCCACCACACTCCCCCACCTCATCCTGCTGACAGCAACCACACTGGCCCTTGTGCAATATCACCGCTGTTAATCATTGGCAAAGCCAGGGCTCAGTGCACTGGTGGGACTGGGAGGAGGCACCTGGAGAGTCATCACTGCTGGGACCACGGTGGCTGTGCCTTAGCAGAGCCACCATCTGTGCCAGCTCAGAGCACTAGCATGGGCTGTGAGACAGCTGGAATGGCTGTGGCATAGCTGGAACAGCAATGGCACAGCACGGAATGGCTGGAGCAGCCAGCAGGGATGTGAGATTTGCACAGTGGGAAGTGGCCAGTGGGATGCCCAAGCCCTTCTTCCTCTCCTGGAGTAGGGGAGACCTGCTGAGGACTCCCTCACTGCAGCCTCAGTGTCCTGCTTCCTCTCTCTGCTTGCCTCACCTCAGCTGCCCATGGCGGCTGAGCCACACTCTCCCACACAAACCCTCTCCCTTGTCTCTGCAGGACTGATGCAAAGACTCCCGGGTTTTCCTGCATGTTGTACGCACTGAAGACAACCCAGCAGGTTCAGGTGCGCGGAGACGTGGTGAAATTCAAGGTGAGTTCATGTTGGAGCAGCGCCCACTAGGACTGGCTCCTCAGGAGCTCCCCGCAGGATCCCGGGGCTGTGCTGATTCTGGCTCCTCCTTGCAGGTGAAGAGGCGTGTGGTGGTGGCAGACCAGTACCGGAGACTCAAAACAAAGGCACAGACACCCGTGTCCACGTCTGCCTCAGGAGAGCAGCTCAGCTCCGCTCCACCAATGCCTCAGATCTATGGCAAGCAGTGGTATGACTAGCAACACCCTGCCTTGGCTTGGCCCCTGCATCCCCCAGCCCGGCTGGCAAAGCCTGACCCTCCCTCCCCACAGGCCTGAGCTCATTCGTGGGAAGCACGGGGTAGAGATCGTCTCAGACTATGACCAGGGCAATGGGAATATCCGCTTCCCAGTGGTGCCGGGGGAGCCCCGGACAGTCACTGTCCTGGTGCAGAACCGTGGCATGGAGGTGGTGACACTGCAGCGGTTCCAGCCACGCCAGCAGGCACAGGAGCTCTCCTTCACCGACGAGCAAGGGGCAGTGCAGGGCCAGCCCCTGCTGTTACACCCAGGTAGGGTCCCATCCCTCCCCTGCCCCGCACCCTGCCCTGCAGAGAGGACCCAGTCTCACCAGTTCACCCCGCAGGTGGCATATACCCCATCCACGTGCAGTGCCTGACCAGCTGCAATGGGCACTTCAGTGCTGTGCTGTCCTTCGAGTTCACCAAGGGGCCGGACGAGCCCTTCAGCATCTCCCGCTACGTTGCTGCCATTGCCGAGAGCCAGCTGGCCAAGGACCTGGGGCCCTCGGCACCCTTCCAGCCTTATGAGGCCAGCCTGCAGCGCCTGGTCACAGTCGTCACCGAGGATGGCATCCCCCCCGACAGGTACGTGGTGAAGTCACCTGCTGCCACCCTGAGCGCAGGGGCCCAGCCTGTTCTCCAGCCAGGACAGGGTTCAGCTCCTTGACTGGCACCACAGGACAGCACATCAATGCTGTGCACTGGCTGGTGACAGTGGGCTGGGGACACTATGGAGTCCCTGCAGCACTGCTGTCCCCTCCACCCAGCTCCCTGGAGAACCAACTGGAGAGGGAAATCCCTCTGGGCACCTACCAGTACCCAAAGAGCCTCAAGGACACGATCCTGCTGGGACCCAACAGCAGTGCCAGCTCCAGCTGGGCTGCCATGCGGTGAGTGCCAAGGGCTGAGAGCAATGCTGAGGTGTTCCTCGGCTGCCAAGCTGTCCCTGGGACACAATGACATTGCTGCTGCCCTCAGCTCGCTGCTGGAAGCACCTCTGCAGCCTGAGAACTACCAAGAGAAATTCCAGCTGCTGCTGCACCTGGAGGAGATCCAGATGGAGGTGGACATCCGGCGCTACGACATGCAGGATGTGACCATGGTGCAGGACAGGGGGCTGCTGGTTCTCCATGTGCGTAGCGGGTGAGGGATGGAAGGGGTGCTGGCACAACACTGGCACTCCAGAGTGCCTGGCATCACTCTGGCCCTTCGGCACAGGTGCCTGGCGTGGCCGAGAACCGCCCGTCCCTGCTGAGGGGGGACCACCTGTTTGCCCACCTGAGCAGCGAGCGGTACTGCTCCCCGCTCACCCAGTACAAGGGCTACGTGCACGCCGTGGAACTGGAGAGGGTCAGGCTGGGCTTCTCCTCCAAGTGAGTGATGTCTGGTCCCAGCAGCCTTTCTGGGAGATGCCAAAGGCCAGGAGCGGGTTGGAAAGGGCCAGAAGGGGACGGGAGAGTGCCCCGTGCCCTGCTCACACCATTCCTTCCCAGGCTGCAGAAGAAGTTTGTGAACAACCTGAAGTTTGATGTGACCTTCACCTTCAACCGGCTGCCGCTGCAGGTCCAGCATCGGGCTGCAGTCCTGGCCAAGCGCCGCAGCTTGTTCAGCTTCCTCTTCCCCTCTGCCTCCTGCCACAAGTCCCTCTTCCCAGGCCCCTTCCAGCCCCGGTGAGTGCCCAGTCCTGCAGGGTGGGGGGGTCTGAGGGCTGGGGGCAGTGGGGCTCCGGCAGCGCAGCCTCTGCTCCCACAGGTGGTTTAACCGCAAGCTGGAGGCCAACGAGGAGCAGTGCAAAGCTGTGACCCACATCGTGACCGGGATGTCCCGGCCAGCCCCGTACCTCATCTTTGGCCCCCCTGGCACTGGCAAGACGGTCACCGTGGTGGAGGCCATCAAGCAGGTGAGTGGCCGGTGCCCAGATCCAGCCCTGAGCATTGCTGCCCACTCTCGTACACGGGGCTCAATGCTGTCACCTCCTCCTCCCACCCAGGTGTGGACGTGCTTCAAGGATGCCCGTATCTTGGCCTGTGCCCCCTCCAACAGTGCCACAGACCTGCTGTGCCAGTGCCTCATCAAGGACATCGCCCCTCAGAATGTCTACAGGCTCATCGCCAGCTCCAGGAACTACAGGGACGTGCCCACTGATATCTTGGTAGGTCCCTGTCCCTCCACCCTGAAATCCTTTCAGCACATCGGGGCTGGTGTCCCCTGGGATAGCGGGAGCTCACCCCACCGCCTGTGCTCCAGCCCTGCTGCAACTGGGATGATGAGCAGAGCAGCTACGTGTACCCGAGCAAGGAGAGCCTGGGGCGCTACCGGATCATCATCACCACACTGGTGACAGCAGGAAGGTCAGAGGAGCTGGATTGTCCCCAGCACCCGTGACAGGTGGACCCGGGGCTGCCTTGCAGCCAGGCTGTGAAGGCAATCCCTCTGGGGTTCAGCAGGGAGGGGCTGGGGGAGGGCAGGCAGCAGGGGAGAAAATCCCTCCTCTGTGGGAGGATGAGGATGAAGGGCAGGAGAGGAAGGATGGCCAGGTGGGGCAGGATGCTGAGACAGCCTCATTCCGTCTCCTCCAGGCTGGTGTCGGCCAACTTTCCCCCCGGGTTTTTCTCCCACGTCTTCATCGACGAGTGTGGCCACGCGGTGGAGCCGGAGAGCGTGGTGGCCATCGCGGGTGAGTGGTGCCCGGCTGCTGGGCCAGCAGGGGCCGGCATCTCTGCCTGGCCCGGGGTCCCTCCCATGCCCCACTGAGCTCTCCCTCTTCCCAGGGCTCCTGGCTCCCATGGATCCGGAGACCAACCCCAATGGGGGGCAGCTGGTGCTGGCAGGAGACCCCAAACAGCTGGGCCCCGTCCTGACCTCACCACTGGCCATCCAGCACGGTTTGGGTGAGTAGGGAGAGGGGTGGGAGTGCTGCAGGTGCCCCACAGGGGCTGAGCTGCCTCGTGGGGAACCACAGGATATCACTGGGCACAGGCACCTCACTGCTGGAGAGGCTGATGCTGCACAACCCCCTGTACAAGAAGTCAAGTGGAGGATACGACCCCCAGTTCATCACCAAGCTGCTCTGCAACTACAGGTGGGGACAGGGATGGTGCAGGAGGGGATGGAGCCAGGCAGGGGTTGGTGAGCTTGGCACCCCAGGACCTGTCCCCCAGAGCCTCGTGGTGCCTCCGCTGGTGTGGGAGATGGGAGTGCCCCTGCTGTCCTGGGTGCACGGTGCCTGAGAAAGTTCTGGACCCTGTGGCACCCACCCTGGGCACTGTCTTGCCTCTGCCAGGTCCCACGAGGCCATCCTCAGGATCCCCAACGAGCTCTTCTATGACAATGAGCTGAAGGTGTGCAGGAGCAATGGGCCTGACGTCCGGAATCTCTATTGTACCTGGGAGGAGCTTCCCAAAAAAGTGAGGGGCACAGGAGGGGCTGACCCAGGGGGATCCCCGAGGCACAGGCAGAGCAGAGCCAAATGTTCTCCATCCCCAGGGCTTCCCCATCATCTTCCATGGGGTTTGTGGGGAAGACCAGAGAGAGGCCAAGAGCCCCTCATTCTTCAACACGGCCGAAATTGAGGTCCTGGTGCACTACCTCAAGAAGCTGCTGCAGAGCCGGGGCAAGGGAAGGTGCCCCACTGTGTCCCCCAAGGAGATCGGAATCATTTCTCCCTACAGGAAGCAGGTGAGGGACACAGGCAGAGACCACCCCAAGGCACAGGGAACACTGATGGGCAGCCCCAGGGCTGGCACAAGGATGGCCCTGTGCTGGCTGGATTTTGCCACCTGCCTCCACTCAGGTAGAGAAGATCCGCAAAGCCATCACCTCCCTGGATCCCGACCTGCAGAAGATGCCAGACATCAGCCAGCTGAAGGTACGTCCTGGGCACGGGGAGAGGAGCACACCTGCCACAGGAGGAGGGAGCCCTGGCAGCCCCAGCCCAGGGTGCTGCTGGCCCCTCACCTGCTGTGCCTGCCCCAGGTGGGCTCCGTGGAAGAGTTCCAGGGCCAGGAGCGGCACGTGATCCTCATCTCCACCGTGCGCAGCTGCAGCACGTACCTCCAGTTCGACCAGACCTTCAGGCTGGGCTTCCTCAAGAACCCCAAGGTACCCCCTTGCCCCAGCAGTCCCTTCTTCCCTGGCATCCCTTTCTTCCCTGGCATCCCATTCTTCCCTGGCATCCCCTGCTTCCCTCTGGTTCTCCCGGGCAGGCAGAGCTGCTCTGGGTGCTCAGTGCCACCCCAGAGCTGCCTGCACCCAGCTGGGGCTGTGAGACCATGAGAGGTGTTGCAGCCAGGTCTCTTGCTTGTCCCTTCAGAGGCTTAACGTGGCCATCACCAGGGCCAAGGCTCTGCTGATCGTGGTGGGCAACCCAATCGTGCTCAGCAAGGACCAGCACTGGCACAGGTGAGCTGCTCCTGGCCCCTGCCACAGACAGGGCACGCCTGTCCTTTCCTGCTGCCGTGCCCGGTGCCACCTCGTGCCCACGCTCGGCACCCGCAGGTTCCTCAGGTACTGCAAGGAAGAGGGCGCCTACACAGGATACCCCTACGAGGAGGAGAGCACAGCTGAGGACAGAATCGCCGACAGCCTCCAGATGCTCCAGCTCAATGTTTAGCACCCGGGTGAGCAGAGCTGGGCACTGCCAGCAGGGCTCTGACAGCAGCAGGGTGCCAGTCATGCCGTGCCAGGGCAGCAGCAGGGCCGGGGTTACAGCTGGGGCACCCCTGCCCCAAATGGAATAGGGCTTACAACAGGTTTTTCCTTGGGGCTTGCATGTCTCCACCTCATAGTCAGGGGCCAGCTCTGCCATGAGGTTTCTCTGCAGGAAACGCCTGGGAAAGGAGAAGCCCCATGAAGCTGCATTTCCCCCTCAGCCTGCCCATGGCCTGTTCCTGCTCTTTGTGCCTCAGTCCTGGGGTGCTCCGTGCACCCCTGTGGAGATGGGGCTGAACCCACTGGACCAGAAGGTGTTGCCAGCCTTTGCTGCCAGCCACAAAGCCCACGCCAGCATCAAACTGGGACAGCTCTCCATTTTAATCATTTTTTGACATGGCTGTGGCAAAACAATTCTCTGTGACTGGTCTCACCGCTCAGTGAAAAGCTTAAGCCTGGAGACTCTGTCCTCCAAAGTGCATCCCTAGTGCACAGGGGAGCTCGCTGCTGCTGTGAGGGTAACTGGGGAAGGCACGGACCTGGCCTGGGACAGGCTGGCTCAGATCTCCCCTGAGCAGCTGCCAGGCCTGAGAGCTGGCATGGCTGTGCAGGCACTATTTCCCTGGAATAAATGTTTAGAGAAAAGCCGTGTATTGTTGAGTGCTAGGTGGGCCTTGCTTACACAGACAGGCTTCAGAGCAGTGTCAGGCTCACTGCAGAGGCAGGATGGCTCCAGCAGTGATGGCAGTGCCCATCACCCAGGGACTGGGTACAGCTGGGAAGCTCCTGCCTGCCCCTTCCAGTCTGAACTGCTTCCTGGCTCTTTTGCAAGCACAGGGTGCTGGGCCCAGACCCTCCACCAGCAGCTGAAGCAAGAGGAGCTGGGGGCCAGGAAAGCCCCCAGCCTGCAGCACAAGGCCTTGAGCCCCAGGCAGGAGCCTGGAGCAGTGAGGGGCACAAAGGAGACCCAGAAAACGCCACACAAGCAAAGTTACAATTACTAAAATACCAGTTTGCATTTATTCTCCCAATTATGCAGCTGGGTTTGCTGCTGCCAAGTCCCTGACCGAGGCAGACGGGAAGGCGGCAGCACCGGCAGGGCTGGGCACACGGCCCGGGAGGAGCTCCTGGCAGCAGCTGAGCCCAGCTCTGCTCACACACAGGGCTAAAGCTGCCCAGGCCAGTCTGTAACACTGCTGTGTGCTGCCTGCGGCCCAGGAGAGAGGCAAAGCACACCAAGGGCCTGGCACACCCCACACGTGAGCTGTGACCGGCACCTCCTGCTCCTGTGGCACCAGAGCCGGGAGGGAGAGCGAACACCGAGCAACGCCCACGGGAAAGGCACAACCAGCGAGCTCAGTACAAAACGGGGAGCGACACAAACACCCGGCCCATGCAGAGCAGCAGGTACTGAAGGCACTGGCCCCTCGTGGCCCCAGAATGTCACAGGGACACCCTGCGAGCGTGGGTGGCAGCTCTGGTGCGAAGGGTTCAGGGCAGGCAGTGGCACCACGAGGTCCCGCTTGGGCTGTCACCGGCGCTCCCTCCCCGGGCGGTGCCGGTGCCCGCGGGGCCGCTCACAGCAGGGGGCAGCCTCGGCGCCTCTTGTTCTTGCGGACCTGCAGCCCAGCACGGGTGGCCATCTCAAACACCTCCCGCACGCCCTCCTTGGTCTTCGCCGAGCACTCCAGGTAGCCGAAGGCATTGATCCTGTTGGCCATGTCCCTCCCCTCCTCTGGCTTCACCGGCTCCTAGGAGGCAGCAAAAACGGGGTTTGGAAACTTTGCCAGAACACAACAGCAACTGCCCTTGGGGCACCCAGCCCTCCCAGCCAGGATCTGCTTTGGGCAGAGCTGCCTCGCTGCCGGGGGGCCTCGGGGCTGTCCCCACCTGCTTCATCTTGGCCAGCTCCCGCCGCGTGTGCTCGTCATTCCGCAGGTCCTTCTTGTTCCCCACCAGGATGATGGGCACGTTGGGGCAGAAGTGCTTCACCTCTGGCGTCCACTTCTCAGGGATGTTCTCTACAATGAGCACACGTGGGATCTTATGAGCTGAGGGGCTGCTGCCCCAGAGCCTCCTCACAGAAACCAACCCCGAGCTTTTCCCGTTGGAGCAGGGAGAGCTCGCCCCTCCTCTCCCACCACACCCATCAGCAAGTTCCCAGCATTTCCCTGCAGTGCACACAAAGTCAGGGGATGAAGACAAGGCTCTGACATCCTCGAGGGGCAGCACGGGGGCTTCCCAGGCCCCAGGGGGTTCCCCAGACCCCAGGGGGTTCAGCAGCAGCACCGAGTCCCGTGGGAGCCCCAGGCCCCCCTGAATCCCCAGTCCCTACCGAGGCTGTCCGGGCTGTCAATGGAAAAGCACATGAGGATCACGTCTGTGTCCGGGTACGAGAGGGGCCGCAGCCTGTCATAGTCCTCCTGTCCTGCTGTGTCCCACAGGGCCAGCTCAACCTGAGGGGGAGAAGGACACGGCTCAGTGGCTCTGCAGGCCAGGAGTAACAGATTTATCTTCCTCGGGTGTAGTTGTGCTCTTCCTCAAACTGGGGCAGGCTCAGGGTGACCCAGAAATGCCGGAGCCATGGGGCTCCTCTGTGCACTGCAGAGCACACAGAGCAATCCCAGCAACAGCACCAGGTGGTGGCACTGGGACAGGAGCGAGGGGATGGGGATGGCATCGGCCCTCACCTGCTTCCCATCCACCTCGATGTCAGCAATGTAGTTCTCGAACACGGTGGGCACGTAGACCTCGGGGAACTGGTCTTTGCTGAAGACGATCAGCAGACACGTCTTTCCACAGGCACCATCTCCCACTATCACCAGCTTCTTCCTGATGGCCGCCATCGCTGTGGGAACACGGCCAGGTGAGCAGGGCAGAGCAGCACTTCAGGAGCACTTCCTGCTCCTGGCCCCCCAAATTCCTGCAGACACAAGCCCCTGGGCACACGCCACTGTGAGTAGCCAGTGACAGACAGGACAGAGGCTGCCCCAGCCCTTTGCCATTCACCCCTCACACATCATGGGCACCACAAGAACTGGCCTGACCAGAACCATTTACCCCAGCACTGCTGCTGTGGCTGGGAGAACCGTCCCAGCTGTGGGCAGTGCTGGTGGCTGTACACAGGGACCTCGTGGGGGGTGACAAACCCCACTGCCTTCCCCAGACACCCAACCCTCCCTGGCTTTGCTCTGCTACCATCCAGGTAACCAGGATTTTAGACAGCCTCAGAGTTCCACACACATGCTGGGTTCATTTTAAATTATAAATCCTTCAGGGCAGAAACTGCTCCGGGTTTAACCAGGGCACTCACACTGAGCCTTAACAAAGGCCAGGAATCTGTCCCTGCCCCAGTGATCCCACCCTCACCCCGTGCCAAGAGAAAGGGAACAGGGTAAAACAGGAGTCTGGCTGCACCGTAATTAGCTGCAAGTGAAGGATTAAGAAATGGGCCTGAAGGGCTGACTGGCATTCCAAAGGCAGGCTGCAGACCTGTGTGTCCCATCGGCCTCCCTGGCAGGTCACCCTGCCACACAAACCCTGGGGAACCACCCCATCCCACAAATCAAACTGCCCAATGGTTTGGGCAAAAGAGAGAGAGTTTCCACCCATCCCCAGCCCAGACCCTGCTGTAGCATTGGGTCTCTGCAGGTTCCAAACATTTTGGCTCACAAGCTGAGGCAGGAATGGTTCATGGCTGCTGAGTGCTCTGGAGCTGGTAACAAAAATAGAAAGCTGGCACTTGTAAGGTGAGAAGAGTGAGAATCCAGGGCTGCATCCGGAAGGGATGGATCCTCAGCTGGGACCCTTGGTGCCAGGCACACATCCCAGTGGGGCAGCATGGCTACAGGAAGGTGAGCACATTTGTGTGACACTGAACTCAGAGAAAAAAAGAAAAAGGTGCTCCAAAGGGTCCCTTTTAGGGACCAGGGGCACTTCTTAGGGAGGCAGGTGCTGAACATGGAGAGCTCCTGTCCCTATTCCTCCTGTCTGTCCCAGCTGGGCCAGGCAAACCCACAGTGCCACAGAATCATTAAGGCTGCAAAAGACCTCCAAGATACACAAGTCCAACCCTTGTTGCAAACCATCCTTCCTGTCTGACCAAAGTCTCGTCCTGCCTCCAGCAGCACATCCACAGCACAGAAAAAGGAGAGCTCAGGGAGAAAAAACCCTGTTTACCTGGACACAAAGCTGCTTTGCCAACAGCAAAACATGCTGTGCTGCTTTGTGGCTCGGTATCTCCAAGAGGAAAGGCAGTTTGGGCCACGCCAATATCCAACCCCACAGGACAACAGCTGCACTGCAAGGAGCAGCAATGCCCCAGGACACAAACACCCGCTCCCAGAGGGACACCAGGGTCTGCCCATGCCCCATCCCATTCAATTGGATTGAAACCAAAACCAGCCAGAGCAGCGCTGCTCCTGCCCAAACGCTGCCCTGCCCACACTGCCCTGCCAGGGGCACAGCCAATGCCCCAAGCTGAGCCCAGCCACCGCACCCAGAGCTCCTTCCCACGGCCTCCAGAGCCCTCCCTGACCCGGGCCAGCTCCGGGCCCAGCAGCTCCCAGCCCGGCGTGCAGCCGAGCGGTGACTCAGAGGGCAGAGGCACTGTCCCCACCCAAAATCTCTGCACAATTCATTCCATTACTCAGGAGAACCTTCCAGAAATAGCCCATTACTAATGCAGAGCTGGTGTGCAAGGGCGAGCAGGGCAAGGAGGCTGCAGGAGCTGTGAGCCTCAGGGGTCAGCTGGGTGTCCCCATCCGTGCCCTGGACCCAGCAGCTGGCACAGCACCAATGCCAGGTGCCAGCAGCTCTCTGATCCAGGACAGAGGAGCTGCTTTGCCAGGGGATGCTCTTCTGCTCAGCAGAACGAGGCCAGTCCCTGGGATGAGGATTCTGATGCAAAGGTCTTTGCACTGTTGCCAGATTACGAGCAGATAAAAAGAGTGGAAAACATAAAGACAATTTCATGAAGACAAACAGGGCAATCCCAGGTACAAACAGAGGAATTAAGTGAGAGCAGCCCTAGAGGGAGGACTTGGGGATGCAGGTGGATGAGAAGCTCTACATGGCACAGCAGCGCCCACTGGCAGCCCAGAAGTGCCCCCGTGTGCAGGGCTGGTCCCACAGCGTGGGCAGCGGGGGGGGGGGGGAATTCCTGCCCCACTCAGGTGAGACCCCACCCGCAGAGCTGCCTCAGCCCTGGGTCCCCTGCACAGGGAGAGCACAGAGCTGCTGCAGCCAGGCCATGGAGCTGGAGCCCTCTGCTCTGCAGCCAGCCTGGGAGAGCTGAGGTGTTCAGCTGGAGAAGAGAAGGCTCTGGGGAGACCTCAGAGCCCCTCCCAGAAGAAATTATTCCCTGAGAGGAATAGAGGCAAAACCCACCCAGAGCAGCCATGGCTGCCCCATCTTTGGAAGTGTCCAAGACCAGGTTGGACAAGGCTTGGAACAACCTGGGATGGTGGAAGAGGTTCCTGCCCATGGCAGGGGGTGGAACAAGATGAGCTTTCAGGTCCCTTCCAACCCAAACCATTTTGGGATTCTATGGCAGTCTGAGGACAGCTTTACTGAAACTGCCATCAGGGTTAAAAGCACACAGTCATCCACAACAGACATGCAAATTGAGATTTTAAACTCTGCCAAGTGCCAACCACCCCAAATTACAGCCAGTGCTGCCCAGCCCACGCTGGCAATGCAAAGTGGCAGCTCTGGGGTGTGAGCAGCACTTGCAGGGCCCCGCTGGAAATGCCTCCTGCTCATCCATGGAGATAAAAGGGAGCAGCAGCTGTGCCAGCATTTCCCACTGCCAAACCCCGCAGGGCTCCCGTGCCCATCCCTGCACCTGCTGCAGGCTGGGCCCACACGGGCATGGCTCTGGTTTGATCTGTGCCACCACTGCCAGCACCAGCTGAATCCTGAGCAGCATCTCCCTCAGCTCACCAAAAAGCTGCAACATGACCCCAGATTGCTCCGTTCTACTTCCCAAGCAACTGTTTTAAAGCCATCACCATAAAATCAGCCAGGCTCCAGGGCAGCCTTTGTGTTGCTGGTCTCTCCCAGCTTTGTGCCTCAAAATGTGAAGTTCCTGCTGAGCAGGATATGGGGAATTCCTCTGGCAGCAGGATGTGTCCATCATCCAGTGTCTGCTACGGGGACTCAGGAATAGCAGAGCAAGATGTTAATGCTTTGAAGGACTCCAGCCAGGGACAGAAATCTTTCAATGAACCTCCTTGGCCAGACTCCACTTCCCAGAGGTAACAGAGGGGTTTTGTTCTAAGGCAGAAATTCCCAAGCACTGCTGACGGCCCCAGCCCGGTCAGACCGGTCCCACCAGGGACCACAGCCCTGGCCAGGGGCACAGCTCTGGAGCCTGGGCAGGGCTGGGGGGCAAAGAACTGTGCTGGGGGCAGCCCCTCGGCAGGGACCCCCCCACAGGGATACCCCCAGTGCTGGGGGCAGCCCCTTGGCCCCCACAGGGATACCCCCAGTGCTGGGGGCAGCCCCTCGGCAGGGACCCCCCCACAGGGATACCCCCAGTGCTGGGGCAGCCCCTTGGCAGGGACCCCCCCACAGGGATACCCCCAGTGCTGGGAGCAGCCCCTTGGCCCCCACAGGGATACCCCCAGTGCTGGGGGCAGTTCCACTACAGAGATGGTTTTAGCAGTTTGGACTCACTGGCACAAGGATAAACTAAGTAAAGTTCCAAATTAAAACCGCACAGGAATGCCCGTGTGGGGAATTTCATTTGCTGGGACACCTAAGCCACGGCCAAGGCAGTACAGGACAAATGTCTTGGCCACTCTTGCAAGCACCAGAGGGACTCTTACTACAGAATCATAAAATCATTAAGGCTGAAAGGCAGAAAAAAAATTCCCAAAAAGGGCTGGAAGGAAGCAGCGATGCCAAGGGGAAATGCAGTGGGCAGGGCAGAGCCTGGCCCCCGGGCAGAGGGCAGCTCCAGACCATCCAAGTGGTGCTGCCTTTGGCAAAGCAGCATCTGGGACTCCGTGCTTGTCCAGCCGCTGGGCTGGCCAGGCCGGGCAGTTTGTGCAGCACAGAGCAGCCCCAGCCAGGCCAGCAGGCATGGCTGGCACCCAGGGCTGACCCACAGCCACCCACACCACCACTGCCCATGGCTCCCACCCCGCTGGCCTCTGCTGCCAAACCCAACACCAAGGAAAACCTCTGTGTTCACCACTGAGAGCAGCCCAAAACCTTCCTCAGACCTCAGACCTGCTATACCCAAACAAGTGATTGTCAAAATACGAGCTCAACCCCGTGCTCAACTTTAGACCTTACCCATTTTTTTTGAGATGATAAATTTCTTTATTCTTTGGGCACAGCCATGAAGGCTGGGCTTAACACACATTCCAGCAGCAAAGGGCAACTGTCCAGACCCAGACCCAGAGCAGAGTGTCCAGGGTGGCTCATTTTCCTTGCTAAATCCCACAAAAAAACATCCACAGGCAAAACAGAGAAAGGAACTGGGAGCAGAAGAATTTGAAAGCCTAAAAAAAGTTCAAACCACAAGTGTTCGAGCATTGTGGGAAAAGCTGCCTGCCCTTACCTCCTTTTCCAAAGGACATCATGCCATGTTCTTATTTTACCTCCTGCAGTAGTGACAGCCTTCCCAGCCTCACGGTAGCACAAGTGTCTTGCTGAAAGCTCCAAATAACACGCCACAATCCCAGCAGATGCCTGTGCTTGTGCAACGCCTGCCTGCCCCGGCGCCGATCGGTATCTGCTAACACAATTCCTTACTTTTCATGGCCACGCGCCTCTCCGGTGCAAACGGCAAGCTGGGAGGTGAGCCCGGTTAAACGCTCCCGATAACCTGCAGGAAGACAGGGACTTGGCTTATTTTCCACTTACACGTTTCCCCGGAGAAGCTGTAGCTGTCAGGAGCCTGGATGCAAGTTAAAGTTCACAAAATCTCACGCAGCCTCTACCCGAGCTGAGGAGGAGGAGCTGGACATAAACTGAAACTGTTTGGACACCAAAAGCACTCGACAAAATAAAAACAAAACGCAACCGGTCCCCCTGACACACAGGCAGCCAAACCGCAGCCTCCAGCCTCCCGTTTCCTGACTGAAACACTTTCCCAGGGATGTCAGCTCGGGGGGCTCCGCCGGGCCTCCGCTCCCAGCCCCCGTTCCCCCGGGATCCCGCCCCCGTTCCCCCGGGGGTGCTGAGAGGCGGGGGTGGCTTTAGGGAGCTCGGCGCCCGCTGAGAGCCTTGGCTGCCAGACTGCTGGTGCTGGAAAAGGCCACGCAGTCATGCTTTTGGAATGCTCCCCTGCTCCTAAGACATTACACAATTATTTCCCCTCCCCGCAAGCCCCCCTAATATAAATGTTTAAGAATGAGCTCAGCAGTAAGGAAAGGGAACTTTTTTTCCTTTTTCTGAAGAAAACACAGAGCGGCCACTCCATAAGCACGGCAGTACATGGGGACACTGCTGGAGTGGGGCTGTGGGAGGGTGTGGGATGGGGCAGCAGCCCCAGGCTCTGATCCCAGGTACAGCCACCGCCTGGGACACAACTGAAAATTGGGACCCACAGCCCAAGGCCACCCTCAAGGGATGACAACCTGAGGTGCAGCTGACCCACCCTCAGCACACCCAGAGACCCCCACCCAGGCACACCCACCCCACCCTGTCCCGCTGCACCCCACCCAGCAGCCGCGCTGTGCCACCCTGTGCCCTGTGCCACCCACCCTGTGCCCTGTGCCACCCACCCTGTGCCCTGTCCCCTACCCCTGCCCTGACCCCACGCCCCGGTAAACCCAGCCCTGAGCCCGCACCCTACCAGAACCAGTAACCCCACACCCCACCAGTAACCCCAGATCTCAATCCCCCCAAACCCTACGAGTAAACCCCGATCCCAGTTCCCCCAAGCCCCACCAGTAATCACAGAGCCCAGTTTCTCCAGACTCCCCTCCAGATGGGGTAACTTAGACCCCGTCCATCCCAACCAGTGATCCGGACCTCGCTTCCCCCAGATCCCAGCTCTGGCCCCACTCCTTACCAGTATCCCCACCGGTATCCCCACCCCACCAGTATCCCCACCCCACCAGTATCGCCGCTCCCCAGCTGCCCCTCCAGCACGGACCGCAGCCCCCGCGCCCGCAGCAGCGCCCCCGGACCCCGCTCGGCTCCCCCCGGACCCCGCTCGGCCCCCCCGGACCCCGCACCTCTCTCCGCCGCTGCCCGTCCCGCTCCCGCTCCCGCTCCGTCCCCGGCCCCGCCGCGCGGCTCCGGGCACCGCCCCGTCCGGGGCCGCCCGCCGAGGGTGGAGCGGGACCACGGGGCCGTGCCGAGCCGTGGTGGGCTGTGCCGAGCCGTGGTGGGCTGTCCCGAGCCGTGCAGGGCTGTACCGTCCCGAGCCGTGCGGGGGCCGTCCCGAGCCGTGCGGGGCTGTACCGTGCCGAACCGTGATGGGCTGTACCGAGCCGTGCGGGGCTGTACCGTGCCGTGCCGTGCCGTGCCGTGCTCCTGCCAGCGCTGCCCCCTCCCCGGGGTCTCCCCGCGGAGCCCTCGGGCGCCCCGGGGCGTTCTGTCGGTCCAGGTTCCCGAGGCCAAGCGGGGAGGGGGCGACCCCAAGAGCCGGCGGGGCTGAGGCGCTGCCCCCAAACGCCCCGTGCCGGGTGAGACCAGCAGCAAAGGCCACCTCGCACTGCGACAGGCACAGGGGACATCCCGTGTCCCCAGGGTCCCCTCCCCAGGGCACCAGCACAGGGGGCTGGGACGTGCCCCGCATTAAGGTGACCCGGGTGCCACCGCCGGGGCTCCGGCTCCCCTGCTCCCCCCTGACATCCAGCTGCAGGGCAGAGCTGCTGTCCCCCAGCCAGGGAAAGGCAGCCCCAGGAGCCTGGCCCAGGCCCAGGCTCATAAACCGCTGCTATTTTAAGGGCTTGCAGACAATTTTTCTTCATTTATCAAGCCCCGGGCCAGGAGTTGGTTCCAAAGGAAATGTTTCCTTAGTGAAAAAGGGAACCACAGAGGAAGCTTTAAATGCAGCAGCCTCTGCCTCCTTTCCTTCTCCAACAGCCGGGCAGTGACCTGGAAAAGCAGAGCCGGTTCTCAGCCACCAGCATGAACAGGAATGTGCTTCCAGGGGAACAGGGCCGTGCAGACAAGTGTGAAGAGAGCATCGGGAGTATCAGGGGTACCCGATGGGACGTGGGGCAGCAGGGATGCTCCCAGCAGGCAGCCCACCCTCCAGACACAGGGAGCTGCTGCTTGAGTGCCTGAACTCCCAGAGTCACATTCCTCGGAGCCACAGCCTGCCCATCCCTCCCTCACGGACAGGAAAGCCTTTTCTCCCTTCCATTCCATGTGCAATGGTTCTGCTCCCAGCAGCCTGGCCATTGTTGCCAGCCAGGCCCGGGGCTCCAGTGCCCCCGGGCAGTGCCAGGACCAGCAGCACAGCAGCGGCTCCAGTGCCCCCGGGCAGTGCCAGGACCAGCAGCACAGCAGTGGCTCCAGTGCCCCCGGGCTCTGAGCAGTGCCGGGGCAGATGGGCAGCAGCTCACATGGCTCTGCGCAGGCCTGTTTGCCTGCCTACATAAATTAATCAAAGCTAATTGGCTTTTCGGTAATTCTTCTTTGCAGGAGCTCTGCAGAGAAAGACTTTGGAGTAGGACTGCGAGTGGCAAAACCTTTATTTAAACACACAGTGCTACACAAGGACAGCCAGCCCCAGCACCACGCCCTGCTCCCCTCAGCACGGAGGCCACCAGGTTCAAATCTCCTGTGTAACTTTGCATTTTGTGCACCCAGTTTATTTACGTCTCACTGGTTACACGAGACAAAACATTCACCAGAGGTGACACTTGACAAGAGCTGGCGGCACCCAGTGACAGGACACGAACTCCTGGTGCCACGGAGCCTTTCCCAAACAAGGGACCATGGCCCAGCCTCCCCATCCCCACAGGGCCAGAGTGGGACAATCCCTCACAGTTTAGGATGCAACACTGCAGAGCTCTGGGAAATGGATGCTCTGTGTCAGAGATGTGTGTGATGCAAAACTCCTGTGCAGAGATGAATGGACCCAGCTCCCCTCTGCACAGTTCTGAGACCATTAAGGAAAACAGGGGAGCTGTCTGTCCCTGCCCTGGTCACACCAAGCTGCTTTTTCTGTGGGTTCCCAGCCCGGGGCTAAGCAGATCCAGTGCAGTTAAGCTGTTAAGCTCACCTGAATAGGGCTGCTCTGTGTGAGGCTAACTCAGAACGACTCCAAAACACAGACACACATTCGCAGACTCCCCACACCAACAGAGGATTTAGACATTTCCAGCTCAGCTCTCCAGTTAATAAATAATTGGCTGCAGAAGCACTGCAGTGGTCCAAGGCAGGAGAGGATGGGGGTGAGAGCTGTGGCAGAGCCAGGGCTGGTGCAGTGGCTTTTCCCTCCTCAGGGCTCTGGGGCACGGCAGGGCCTGGTCACTGCTCCAGGCTCCAGACTGAGACTGAGACAGGGGCCGTGACAGAGTGAAGGTGTGAGGGGCTGGAAATTGGGAGCACAGGGCTGGGATGGCCATTGTGGGGCCACAGCTGGACTTGTGCCAGGCTGAGCATTGCCCAGCTGTGCCTGTGGGACTCCACTCCCAGCCACATCCCATCTGTCCCAGCCCCAAGAGCAGCCCCAGTGTCACTGGCCAGAGCAGCACGGGGCAGGGGCAGGGGGGGAGTGCAGCAGGTACGAGTGCCCCAGCAGCCCCCAGGCTGTCCCACAGCCAGCACAGCCACGGCAGGAGGCGAAGGACACGCTGAGGAGCCAAGGAGCCTTCAGGCTTTCACAGCATTGAGAAAGTAGCAGCATAAAAACAGCCCTCAGCTCCAGGGTCCATTCCCTGTCCAAGGCCTCTCCGTCTCCACCTGGGGCTGGGATGCAGGCAGGTGGAGGGGGATGCTCTGGACAGGAGCACAGACTGAGGCTCTAAGGTTTCTTACTCTTGTTGCAGCTGGCTCAAAAACAAGTGCTCAGAGGAGGGGAGGCCCCGAGGCAGCGTCAGTGTCCCACTGCCTCCATCCAGGCAAGGTGACCCCGCCGCCCCGGGCTCATTCAGCATCACGTGTAGTTGCCGGGGCCGCCCAGGGGGATGACAAAAACAGAGATGTCGTCACCAGAGCCCAGCTTGTCGTTGGCCAGCCGCCAGCCCCGCTCCTTCAGCACTCCCCGTGACCGCACCACCAGCTCCTGGGCCACCATGGTGTACCTGGGGCACAGCAGAGCACGGCTCAGCAGCGGCCCCAGACCCGCTGATGCAGCATCCTGGCAAGGAGGGAGAGGCTAGAGCAGCCAGAGGTGCAGGACAGGGTCCCTTGGAGGGATCCAGGCACAGACACGCACATCCAGGGGAGCGATGCACACTGTGGAGCCCAGGGGGACGCGTGGCCACAGCGCTGCTCTGAGGAGCAGGGCCAAGGGGAGGTGGTGGAGTGCCCCACACACCTGTCCCCCTGCCCCCTGCAGCTCACCTGCATGGGTCGTTTGGCTCGTAGCTCGTCAGCACCTCCATCACCACTCCAGCCACCTCCTTGTCATTGGTGACATCCCAGAGCCCGTCGGTGCCCAGCACCAGAACGTCGTCAGGGCAGTGCTCGTACTGCGTGAGGTCATAAACCCTGACCTGGAGGGCAGCAGGGCAAGAGGCAAGGGTGAGGGGCAGGGAGGCAGAGGAGGCTCCTGCTGCACCCCAAATCGAGGGGCTGGTCCTGCTGAGTGGCTCTGGCCACTGCAGGAAGCCCTGGGTGAGCAGCACTGGCAGCCAGGCTTACCTCTGGGAAGCAGGACAGGAAAGGTTTGATGTGGATGTTGGAGCTGAACACCTTGAGGTCGTGATCTCCCAGGCCTCTCGTGACCCCAATTGTGGCCATCATCCGAGCCTGGAGAATGGTGGGATCAAAAGAGAACTTTGAGCAGCTTTATCTCCAGCTCCATTCCCAGCTGAGGATTGGTGATGACAGCACTACCAAAAATGGGCTGAAATCCCCCAAAACAGTGAGAGCAGGCACTAAACAACCCCTGCCGAGCTTCTGCCACACTGATTTACCTTTTTGCCTTCCCCAAAAATAAGTGGAAACTTCAGGTCATCCTCTTCTATCTTTTTGTAAGCCCTGGTTAAAATAAGTCAGAGACAAGGTGTCAGCAGGTGGGGGCTTCCAGCACCTCCACTGACCACCTGGGTACCCCTGGGATGGGGTGCCAGAGAGGAGCAGCCACCACAGCAGGACCCCAGTGCCCCTGGGGAGTCGGGGGTTACCAGCCATTCATGTTCTGGTCCCTGTAGAGAATCTTCTTGCCCAGCTCCTTGGGCTGGATCCTGCGGGGGAACTCCAGGTGCGTGAACTCCTTCCCCAGCAGCTCCGGCCTCAGCAGTGCCTGCAGGGAAGAGAGTTGGGTCAGCCACAGGGCTGGGAGGGGGGATCTGCGGATCCAGCCCTGTCCAGGTGAGGAGCCACCATCCATCATCCCAGACTTTGGCTGCAACATTCCATGGTGGGAGAACTTCTGCTGCTCTGGAGCCATTGGAATGCTGGTAAAGCAGCTTCAAACCACCCACCTGTGCTAAGCCAGAGGGGAAACGAGTTGAGGACAGCCATGCCAGCACTCAGCAAGAAGGTGAAGCTTTTGCATACAGAGTTTTGGGAAATAAAGATCTCCAAAAGGGATAAAACAATCAAACCTCAGCAAATTCCAGGAGAAGCTGGAATTTACGCAGAAGGAATCATAGCTGCAAACCTCCCAGGATGCCAGGCTCAGTGCAGGGCATGGCACTCACCCAAGGAAGAGTGACAGATCTTTTCTGAAAGTGTCCCAGCCGTGACCATGACAAGGGATGAGCAGCAGCACAGAGCCCAGCCAGGGCAGCCCCAGCACAGAGCCCAGCCAGGGCAGCCCCAGCCAGGGCAGCCCCAGGCCCTCATGGAGCACAGTGTGAAGGGAACAGGGAATGTTGGAAAATGCCAACATGGGAAAAGAAAAGCAGGAAGAGAAGAGGAGATCCCTTGGGAAGATGGGGTGGCAGGGGCTTGGTTCAGAGGCATGGAGACCCCCAGCCCACCCTGGGGTGCCCTGACCACAGCCGTGGCATCATGAGGCAGGGCATCTTGTGGCAGAGCAGTGTGTGCCTGTCCCCAGCCTGCCTCCTGCCCCTCACAGCCAGCTGAAGAGGATTTTTCCTCTCGGTCAATTTCACAGCAGTTTTTTCCTCTCGGTCATTCAAAAATAGACTCAAGAAAAAAATGCCTCAGTGTTTTTCCAAGTACATTGCAAGCCAGGAAATTTCGTCCAGCAAGACCTTCTCCAACACAAACTCCTCCTCCCCTGTGCTGCCCTCAGAGAGGTCTTTATAACCTTAAAGAGTCTCCCTGGGTGGCACCAGGGGATCCATCCAGAGAGGCACAAGACAGAAACCCGTTGGCACAGATCAGCTCCGACCTCCAGGGAGCAGCCAGGGAAGGAACCAGGGCTCAGCAGGAGCTCCCTGCCAGTGGAAGGGAGCAGGGCGGGCAGAGGGAGCAGAGCTGCTCTCCTCCAGGCCACAGCAGCCCGGGCAGGGGATGCTCCCTGTTCCCTGGACAGCGACAGCACAAGATGGACCCGAGTGGCTCCATGCAAAGGCACCAACCCAGCCCCATGCCAAAGCCTGGGCTCTCCCCGTCCCAGCTGTGCCAGCCACAGACCCTCACACTGAGCCCACAGCAAACCAGGGCTCTGCCAGCCACAAGATGCCCCATGCCAGCTCCCTGCATCCCAGAGCCTCTTCCCATCCCAGGGAGCAGTCTGGGATGGACAAGTGCCAACAGCAGTCCCAGCCGTGGGGCTGCCCCAGGGTGCAGAGCCCACCATGGCAGCAGCCCCACAGGCAGCACAGGGACTGGGAAGAGGCCAGGAGGTGTTTCAGCAGGAATGAGGTTAGAAGAAAGGTCTTCCTTACTAAAAACTGCAGCCTCTGCCTCTCTGTCTCTGGAGTAAACTCCCTGGACATTGGAATGATTTCCCCATTACGGATGATAATGGCCCTGCAATGAAACATGGAAGGATGAGATTAGAGAGGAGACTTGGCGGAGGAGCTGAGTTTGGGAAATAAACATCACAGAGCCCTCTCTGAGATCATCACTCCAGGGCTGGTTCCCAGGAGTGGTGCAGCCCCTTCCCTTCTGCTGCCCACCCTTTTCCCAGCCTGAGGTGGGAGCTGCTTCCTGGATTCTCTGCTCCCCTGGGCAGGGCAGGGCATCCCTCCCTCCTGTGCAGGACAGGGGCAGGAAGGAAGGGGAAATGGGAGAGAAGCATGAGGCAGAGAGGAATGAAGCAGAACAAATCAAAGGACAGGATATGGTTCGAAAAGGAGCAGCACAAAGGTGGGGCACCATCCTTTAGGGGGGAGCTGCACACAGCGGGGGCAGAAATTGCCTGCAGCAGGACACAGGGACACGTGCCCACCCCACAGCAGCACTGTCACTGCTGGGGCTGCTGTTACAGTTTATTGTCTCAAAAAATGTAAAGGTCTGAAAATGAGATGTTTCTGGATGTCGTGGTAGGCCCTAGGATCTCCAGGACTGGTGGCTGTGAGTCTCCTGCAGTGACGTAAGGCCAGGCTGAGCTCAGCTCTGGCAGTTTGATACCCGAGACTGTCACCCACAGGCACAGTTACAACCCCAGGACCCTGTGCCTGCTGCCATCCTGCAAGGCTGCTGCTGCCATGGAGGGGCCTGCATCCACAAAAGGAGGTATAAGGGATCTCCTTCTTCTCTGTCCCAGAGCTAGGGGCACATCCAGCCTCAGAAAACTGACCAGAGCCTGTATTTGCTGTATTTGAAAATTTTCTGTATTTGCTGGTCTGACACTGCTGAGGACAAGGTGACCTGCAGTAAATACCCAGAGCAACTGTCGCTGTCCCATTCTTGGAAATGTTCACAGCCAGGTCAGACAGGGCTTGGAACAACCTGGTCTGGTGGAAGGTGTCTGCAAGTGGCAGGAGGTGGAACAGGATGAGCTTTAAGGTCCTTTCCTACCCAAACTGTTTTTGACCCAATGGTAAATACAGTTCAAACCAGCTTCTCCTGCAGCCTCACCCTCAGTGCAGGGTGGACCTGCCCTTCTGCCATTGCTTGGGCTGTGGGCACACACAGGGGCAGGTACAGTTGCCCACCCCTGTAAATACACATGGCCATTAAAATTCTTGGGCTCCACGCTCCCACTGCACTTGTCTGCACATAGATCTGTGTCCTTCTCCTGAAACAGGGCACTGCTAGGAAGTGCATTCTAAAATGACTTCTTGCACATTTTTCAAAGCCTTGCTGAGCACAATTTTCACTCTCCAACCTGCAGCCCAGGCCATGCCAGCAGCAGGCTGTGATCCAGAGGCACTGGGTGCAGAGAGGATGTTGTGAGGAGGGAAGGGAGCACATCCCAGATTTTGGGAAGTAATCTCCAGCTCTATCCGTGCACCCAACAAACAGAGATGACAGCAGGTGCACTGTCCCCGGGGCATGGAGCAGGCAGGGGGTGACCCTGCCCAGTTCTGCCACCCTCACCCTCCCCCAGACAGGGATGGAGCTGGGTGGTCTCACCAGCCATCCCTGTGGCACCACCGCACTCTGCTGGTGTGTCCCCAGCCCCTGAGCAAGAGGTGAGGGCTGCCCTGTGGGGCCGTACCTGCTGTCACCAGCGTTGGCCACGTAGAACTTGCCCATGAGGTAGACAGCAGCCAGGGCACAGCAGCCCCCAGGCAGGTGCTGGGATGCCCGCTCCCGCTCGATCTGGTCGTCCTGGGGAGACACAGGAGAGGCTGCAGGGTAGGTGGGCAGCCCCAGACAGCCCCTGGCTGCTCCAGCAGCACCTCAGCTCCAAGTGGGCAGCAGTGAGGGTTCCTTTCCCCACACAGCCCTGGAGTGGCTGGGATGAGACCAGGGATGTGGATTCACTGGGACAGGCAGGAAAGAGCAAGGCAGGAGGGGCCTCCTGGTACAAAGTGTAATGCAGCCTTCTGCACCCACACAGGCCTGGAGCCCAAAGCCTCTGCACCCTGAAAGCTCAAACTGTGGAGCACCACAGAGCCCTCTCTGCGATCATCACACCTGGAGCCCTCTCTGAGATCATCACACCTGGAGCCCTCCCTGCAATCCCCTCCTTGCTGCAGAGCTGCCTTTTTAGTGGGGTCAGGCTGATGCTGGCACAGCAAGGGGGTCCTGCTCCAGGGGATGTCCTGGCTGATCCCACAGGCAGAGGATCCTCACCATGTGCTTGAAGGCGTTCTCGATGGCACCGATCACCAGGCTCTCGTGGGACACTGCCTTCTCCAGGTGAAACCGTGGCACAGCTTCGTTTGGGACCTCCCCGTGGTCCTCTGTGTGGGACACCTGGCTTGGGTCTGCAGAGCCGGTCCTGGCGTCGGGCGGGAGGCAGATGGGGGGCGGGGAGGGGTCCTGCAGGATCTCCACCAGGTCCCGGAGCTGCTCACAGATGTGCAGGTGGAGCCTCTCGGAGGCCAGGACAGCAGCACCGCTGCCCGCATGGCCATCAAACAGGGCCCAGTAGTGGAAATAAAAACCTTTCCTGCCCTGCGGGGAGAGAGGGAAGGTTAAATGAGCCTGCAGGGAAGCAGATGGGACAGGCAATTCAGAGCAGCTGGGGCCACTAGCTGGGGACAGTGACACGGGTCTCACGGGTCTCAGTGCAGGCAGGAGCAACGTGGGCAGCTGAGCAGGGGTGTCGGGACACAGCTGGTCCTTGGCTGGAGCCCCCCCTGCCTCAGCAGCCACCCCTGAGCCCAGCAGGGCACGTGGGCCACTGGTGTCCCTGGGCCAGCCAGCCCTGCTGTAGTCACAGGGGGATGGAGGGTGGCTGGAGCAGGCAGAGAAAAGGGCCACAAAGGGAATCCCTGGTGTGAATCCCCGGTGTGCACACACTGCCACGTGTCCCCTCCCATGCCCTGCTGCTGGGCACCCTCCCTGCCGTGTCCCTGCTTGTGAACCACCACAGCTCTCACCCCATCCAGCTCCCCGCTGCCTTCCCTGGACGACAGGCAGCCCCTTGGGCTGGGCCTCTGCTCCACAAACACCACCTCACAGCACGCCTGGTCCTCATTGTGCTGGCTCTTCCCTGCATTTATCACCCTGCCAGGAGGGAAAAAGGTGTAAAGGCCCCTTCCTTCACATCCTCTTCCAGCAAACGCCATCCTGCAGCACCTCTGCCCCCACCCCCAGCCCTCCACTCATGCCCCATGGCCCAGGGATGCCAGGGATGCCCTGCACAGGTGCTCCTGTCCTGTTCCAGGTGTCCCAGACCAGTCCGGGTTGATCCGGGGCCAGGGGCAGCACTGGGTCCCACCCACAGCTGGCTCCAGTGGGGAGCAGTTGTCCACACACCTGCCAAGGGAGGGGACCTGAAATAAACTGGGTTTGCTGAAGGTCCCGAGTACTGCCCCAGGCAGAATAATTGCCCCAAAACCTGCATCAGCCTCAAATATCCACCCCCAGGACACACTGAGAGAATCACAGCCTTGCCCATGTCCCACCCCTCTCGGGGGGAGCAGGGGGCTCAGGGAATGAGGGGAGAAGGTGATGATGATGAAATCGGCAGAACTTTTCAAAAAGATTCACACTGACTTTTCCCAGCCTGTGCTGACACAGCAGATTTCAGGTCTAGCTTGCAGAACCTGCTCACAGGAAGAAGCTGTAAACACAGCAGGGTGATTTTTCTTTGGGCAGACTTTCCAAGCGGTTCACAGAAAGAATCTTGGGACCCCGAAAAGGGGATCTTTGTTCACTCTGGGTACTCCTACCCCACTATCTCCACGGGAAAATCAGCATCTCATAAAGCTCTCTAGGATATCGGGAAGATCAGCTCGAGGAAGGGATGCAGGAATGGACTGACAGCACCAAGCAGCAAAAGCCTTCAAAGTCTGACCTTCCCGCCCGCGTTCAGCCAGGGCTGAAACTCGCAGCTAGTGAAAGAAGACAGCCAGGTCTTTGGAGGGGAAGCCTCAAGCAGTCTCAATTCCAAGGCAGCCCCAGCTCCCCCCGGGCCTGCCAGAGGCGCCGCAGCTCCCTGGCCCTGGGCACCCATCGGTGACCGCGGGGGTTGTGCCGAAAGCGCAGGAACCAAAACGGAAGCAGAGCCCGAACCCCTCGGGGCTCGGTAAGCGCACAGCCCCTCGCTGATGCTCTCCCACCGCGGGCACCCTCCGCGCTGCTGCTGCTGCTGCTGGCAGAGGGACAGGCGCAGCTCACCGCCCGCCGCGACCCATTTTCGTCCCCGAGGTCCCGCCGCGGTGCCGTCCCGCCCTCCCAGGCCGCGAACGCCGCCCCGGCGCCGGCCCCGCTCACTCTGCGTATCCCGTGCTCCAGGGCAGGCGGCGGCGCCCGTCGCGGGGGCTCTGCACCGCCCGCCCCGTGTGGTCGTCGGCGCGGCGCAGCTCCTCGGGGGTCAGCTGGAGGAAGGCCGGCCGGCAGAACGCGGCTGCCGGCGGCGATCCCCGCCCGGCCCCGGCCCCGCCGCCCCGGGGGTCTGCGGGGGGCTGCGCGCTCGTCCCCGCGCCCAGCCCCGCCGTCAGCTGCGCCACGGCGGCGCGCACCCGCAGCAGCATCCCGAGCCCGGCCGAGCGGAGCCAAACCGAGCCGAGCAGGCCGAACCGAGCCGAGCCGAGCCCCCGCCCCGCCCCGCCTCCCGCCCCGCGGCGGTGCGGGGGGGGAACCAGGCGCGGCAGCTCAGCGCCGCAGCGCGAACGCGCAGCGCCCGCCGCTATCCCGCAGCCGGCGGGGAACGAGCCCGCCCGGGGCAGGAACCGCCGCCGCCATCCCGCCGCCACCTGCGGGTGGAGATGGAGCTCTCCCGGGGAGGGACCCGGCCACACGAGCCATCCCGGCGCAGAAAATGCCCCGGGAAAGTCTTTTCCCGGGTGGGGCTGCGGGGGACAGGTGACTTTCCTAACTGGATGGTCCCAAGGCTCCAGCAGAGCCACCTGCTCCGGGACGATGTCCCCGTCCGGCGCCGGGCGCTTTGTCACCCCCGCGGCGCTCATCGGCCATTCCGGGCTATTAATAACCGGCAGGGACGCACCGGGAGAGGGCAGAACGCCGAGCCGCTCCCTCCCGCTCACCCAGGATGCTGCGCTCCGGCGTGAGCAGGATGCGGATTTAGCTGATCCCCTCTGCCTGGGAGGGGAAGAGTCGCCAGCGTGAGCGCCATCGCTGGCACTGCCTGACCTCGGCACCTCCCTGCCTTTGGGCTCCTGTGACAGCAAAAAAAGTGATGAAAAAACACAGTACTCGCCTACTGTGAAGGAAAATTGAGGCCGTTTCCTAAAATTTGTGTTCCCCAGTGCCTCAGTTTCACAGAGGAACCGCTGACCCCTGTCTACAGGGGCTTTGGCATTGTAAGTTTCAAGCAGAAGCACCCCTGAGAAACCCTCCAGGCTTCAGCCAGAGATCTTCAAACTGTATCAGATTATGGGGATCACAGAACACAAGTGACTCGGTGGTAGCTGTAGTCCCACCTTGTAATCCCAAGATTTCAGGCCTTCAGTACACTTTAAAGCTCTTCAGTACCCTTCAGGACTTGATCTGGTGGGCAGCAGCCCTGCGCACGCTGGGGGCTGGAACTGGGTTATCTTTAATGTCCCTTCCTGGGGGGTTGGACGTAGGTGACCTTTAAGGTCCCTTCCAAACCAACCCTTCCAGCCTGAGGCCAGCACCCCTCCGGTTCCTCTCCAGCACTCACGGCTCCTCCCCTCAGCCCCTGGTGCCTTCCCTGTCCAGCTGCAGGTCACACCGGGGGCACTCTCAGACACTCAGTGCAATGTTTCCGTGTTATTGAAGCTGAAAATCACTGGGCTCTCCCGTGGATGTCTCCCGCTGTGGGACTGCCAATCTGCCCGCACTGCTGAGTCACCGGGATGCTTTCCTTGGAAAGAAACAATTGGCAGTTTCCAGGCTGGCCTCTGTGACCCTGCTCGATATTTGTTATTTCCGTTATGTTGAGCACGGCATGGAAAGAATGGGCTGACAAATAAACACGTTCCTGCAGGAATGCTTCCCGAAACAATGCGGTGCTGGGGACTGTTTTCCAAGAAAGAGGGCTCCACTTCCCCCCATTCATCCTGCCAGACAGATCCATGCGAATTTTCTCCTTATCTGCGGGGCTGATGTTCCTCCTCACAAGGTTGCCTGGCACAGGGCCTGGGGATGCAGCTGTTGAAGGCTGAGTCAGGCTGAGAGTTCAGGGGAGGCCAGTGCCAGTAAACACCACTCTGGATGTCAGCAGCTCTGCCCGCTGCTCTTCCCATCCCCCGGGAGCCCTGCCTGGGATGCTCCTGCTCTCCCTGCCTCCCCACCTCACCCCAGGTGTCCCTCCCTGAGCCTGGGGGTGTCAGGGACTCACTCACCTTCCATGGGCGCAGCTGCAGGTGAAGCACTCCAGCCTGATAAACAGTGATTTAAAAATTAGCAACACAGGAATTAGCCTTAAATGATGCTATTTCGGTTAATTTCTCATGCAACTGCTTAGCACTGAAAAACCCTTTCTAAGTTTCATCTTTCATCTATGTTGCTGAGCCCCAGAGGAGGTAGGATGGAGTCAGGGATATTTCTTTATGAAAGAATGATATGTTGGTGGCATTTAAGCCAGAACAGAAGTAAATTAAACATCAAGATCATAAAAGTACCAGAGGATGTTTTAAAACAGGCCCTTTGCAGCAGTGCATTAGTTGTCTGTAGAGCCTGACTGTGTAATGAGTAATATATTAATTTATAATTACCATAATACAGTGAAGCTCAGCAAATAGCTCTGTGCACTCTGGAAAATTCATCAACAGAAGAAGCGATTCTTAACGGTTTCCAAGGTTTGTGTGTCCCCTGTAATTGGGAACTTCAGCATTTATTGTTATTTCTTTGAAGGGGTAATTTGATTGCAGCCATACATCTTTATTCCCTGTCTGTTCCTGCTGGAGTGCAGAGGAGCCTTTGGAGCGTTGCTGCTCTGGGTACATCTGTGACCTCTCTGCAGGTGAGAACATCGGGGTTTTGCAGAGCTGATGACCTGGATTTGGTGCAGATTCCCAGAGGGTTTTACCCTTTCCTCTCCCTCCTGCAAAGGAGGCACATTAACCTCCTTGGGTCACTCCCTTTTCCCCCTCTGCTGATTCAAAATCTTCCGTACCATTTTCCTGTCTCCCAAGGGATCTTCATTCGCAATTCTGCTCTCAAAGTCTTCAGGAGCCTCCTGCTCTCATTTAATATTACCTGACAGTTGAAATACAGGGGAAGAATAATAAATGTATAACAATAACACTCACTGGAATTTATGGAGCCTTTGGGGAACTTCCTTTTCAAACTGGAAGCTCAGACCCACGTTCCAGACCATGCAGGGAGGAGGATTTCTCCCTGATTTTGCAGCAGTGCCCAGGCTCCCCAGAGATCCTCCCCCTGGGCAGCTGCTTAGACAGGCTGGGAATCTGCACTGAGATTCCCTGCTGTCAGCAAAACCTCGTGAAAAGGGAACAAAATCCTCGGGGCTGAGACAGCCTGGAGGCACTGGGACCTCCTCAGATGAAAGGGATAAATAAACCTGAATCTTAATTCAGTGATCCACTGAGAACAGGGTGTGATAAACCTTCCCCAGGAATAAAATGTCAGGAGTTCTGCTTTTTCCAGCTTTAATAAAATAGTTTTTACCCTTCTGCCTATTAGCAGCTGTAGATAAGTTGATTGCACTGAGCATTTGAAGTTTTCTGACGTGTCTATCTGCCTTTGCATCACCATTTGCCCCTAACTCTTCTTGTACCCCAAGCCCCAATCCAGGAGTTTTCTTCCTGAAAAAGAAAAATACAGCTGGTTGCTCCCCTGGAAGGTACAGAAGGATTCCAGGCATGTGACAGATTTCTTACATGGATTTATCACTGAAGATACATCAGGAAATTTTGCTGGGGTTTTCTTGGGCAGTTCCTTTCCTTTCCAAACTTGGCTTGTCAGGGACACTCAGAACTCGGGTCCCTTCATCCTGCAGAGTTCTGGGCTCCTTGAGGAGTCACAGCCGGGGACAGAGCAAGGCTGAGGCTGCTGCTGGGCACTCAATAAAAAGTCAGGATGATGAGAAGGAATTACTGTGTTCACTTCCAGCAGAATTTAAATTAAACCAGCTTTAGTGAAGTCTTAATTCCTCCCCTGCATTTGAATGCTGTGATCTGGAAAGCAACAAGTGTTTATTTCTGTATCACTACATCAATAAAGAGCTGGAGTTTTGTAGACTTCCTTATTAAATAATCTGGCCTAATTTAATTGGAATTTGGTTGGTGTGGAAAATAGCTTTGATTTAATTTGCTCTTGATCATTCCACTAAAACTTTGTGATCTGAAAGTAGTATGTTTGTATTTACTTATCACAGCACTAGAGACCTGCATTGGCAGGCTCTCCATCAAATTACCTGATGAATACAAACAGCAGATTTAATTTAGTTTCATATTGATTTTTGTCATTATTATTAAAACCCTCTGATCTGAAGAATGAGATGCTTGTATTTCCTTAATAGCTTATTGCTGTGGTTTGGGTTAATCTTGTAGAGCTTTTCCTTTTTCTTTTGAGTAACCAAGTCTAACTAATTGGAATTTAACATATGGCAATTTTGACTCTATAAAGGAGGAGAAGGAATTCGGTTTCCTAGGGCAAAACAGCAAAGTAACCTATTCTTGTCAGGGGCTGGGGTGCTCCCCTGGATACCCGTGTGCATTTTGGGGGTTGTGGGACCCCAGGAGCTGCTGGGTCACCTCAGGGCACCCACCTTGGCACCTGTCTGGTGCCCTGAGGAGGCTGCCAGGGGTCCCAGCGTGGCCCTTTCCCGGGGTTCACAGCAGGGCCCTTCCCAGGGGCTCCTTTCCAGGGAAGGGAGAGGGGATGCACAAAGGTTTGGGACCCCACAGAAAGATGGGAAATCTGCAAAGTGCCCCCATGTGATTTGTCTGAACAGCAGCTGTTCACTGTAACTCAGCTGGCTCTTGGAAATGATTCCAGCTGAGAGAAGGTGGAAGGTCCAGGAGCAGGCAGTGAGCTGCCTTCAGAAACCAAAGGCTTTCATCCACGTGCAAACAGGTTTGAGCAAAGCAACAAAAACAAGTGCAGGGAACTTCAGCCTCTCATCTCAGCTGTGCTGAGGCTGCAGGTCTAATTCCTGGCAACAACTGCAGAAATTTAACCTTTGCTTCTGCTGCTTGCTGTTTTAAAGGCTGTTGCTCCTGTTGCTCCTGTTGCCAGAGCAGCCACCCGAGCTGTGTCCGGGGTCACCAGGAGAGGTTTCCTAGACAAGCCTGGAGCTGCCGTGGGGAAGGAACTGGCCCGGGCTGGTCCCAGATGTTGGAATCCCCTGTGCCAGGGAGAGTCTGCTGCAGAGCCCGAGTTTTCAGTTCCAGGAAAGCCGAGTTTTGGTGGTTTGACACCAAAGACAGTCTCACATTTTGAGGAGAAGAGGGCTGCAGGAGGGCTCCATCTGTCTGTCTGTCCATCCCCACACCATTCAGCACCACTCCGTGCTTGCAGAGCCATCACACCTTTTTTGGCAGGGGAAATGAGTTTTGGGGTAAATTAGCTCTGTCCAGGCTCATCCTTTGAGGAGGAGAATGCCAGGGCGAGCAGTCAGTCTGGCCGTCCGTCCGTCCGTCCATCCCCGCACCCTTCCACGTCCCTCGGAGCTCGCGGGGCCGCCACCTCCCCTTTTTTGGGGGGGTAGGCGGGGGGTAAGGGGTCGTGTGTGTAAATAATTTTTCCGGTAAATTCTCTCTGCCCGTTCCTCCTCCCCGACCGCCTTGACGGGCACCGGGGCTGACCGGGGCGGGGCAGCGCCCTCGCGGCGGGGGCGGCGGGGCGGCTCGGTGCGCAGCCGGTGCCGGTGCCAGCCCGGGGTCGCGGGGCCGGTCCCGGGACGGCTGCAGCGGCCGGTGCCGGTGCCAGGCCGGGCTCGCGGGGCCGTCCCCGGGCGGCGGCGGCAGCAGCAGGCGGCGCTGCGCCCCTGCGCGCCGGCACCGGGTCCGCCGGGCTCCGCTCGGCTCCGCGCCCGCCGCCCCCGCCCAGCCCCGCGCTGCCGCCGCCGCCGCCCGGCGATGCCCGCGGCCCCCGGCGGCTGCGGCCCGCGGAGGCGGCGCTGACCCGGCGGAGCGGAGCGGCCCCCGGCCATGGGCAGCGTCGGCCCCCGCCCGCACCGAGGCCACCGGCAGGTACGTGCGGAAAGTTTGGCGGGGGGGAACGAGACGGCGGCCCCGGGGCGACTCCGGTGGCGGTGCCGAGCGCCGGCCCCGCGCCGCTCCGAGGGGGCGCCGAGTCCCCACGGGGGCCGGGGAAGCGGGGTCGGGGAGCCGCCGGGATCGGCGAGCACCGGCGGCACCGGGATGCCGGTCCAGGGCTCCGCCGCGGGGTCCGGCGCTCCCGGCTCCGCCCGGCCGCCGTGCGTCGCTGCCCGGTCCCCGCGTGTCCGGGTCCCTGCCGCCCGCCGGGGCTCCTCGGTGCTGTGAGTTTCTCGGGGCCGGCTCTGCCCCGCGCTCCGTTACCGGTGCCTCCGACAGCAGCGGCGCCCACGGGCCCTGCCCGCCCCGCTGTGCGGGGGTTCGGATCCGCTGGGGCCGTGTCCGGCCACCGGCTCCGGCGTGGGCTGGTCACGGATGCTGTTCTGCCAGCGCTGCGAAGCTGCTCGGCTTTCTGGGAGGCAGAGCACCGCTGGAGAGATCGCGGATTCTGCGGCCAAGGATTCTCCTTTGCTCTAAAGGGGCCTCAGATCCCAAGCGCCGCTGCCTTCGGCACAAGCTGTCCCTGTGGCCAGGACAGGATCGGATGGGGGCTCGGATCTTCCTCTGCTTCCTCCCTCCCTCCCTGCCGCAGCTCCAGCCAGGATGGGTTTGCCTCTGGCCAGCACCAGGCTGGAGTGGGGCAGTGGCACTGCGAGCCGGCTGCCCCACGGGGCGGCCCGAGGGACACGGGACGAGCACGGCTCCCATGGCCCCGTCCCCACGAGCAGAGGCTCAGGGCCCCGTCCCCACGAGCAGAGGCCCAGCGGCCCAGAGCAGAGCGGGAGCTGCACCGGTCCCGTTCCGGAGTCAGGAGTTTGTCCATGCCGGGTGCCAAGGCAGGGAAGCAGGAATCTCCTCCTCCTGCCCATCCCTTGGCTGCAGGGAGAGGCCCGGGGGCTGCTCTGGGTGCGGGTTCACCTGGGGGAGCTCACCTGTGGGACAGCCACACCCGGCAGAGGTGAGATGATGTGGAAACAACCCTGGCACTGGGTGAGGCTGAGCTCTGGGCCGTCAGCAGAGCTGCCCTTCCCTGCCAATGGCACCGGGGTGCTGGGATCCATGGAGTGAGGGAGCGAGCAGGAACAGGCCCACGGGTGAAATTGAAAACTCTCCTGCTCATCTTGGCTGGGAAGGAAATGCTGCAGATGCTGGAGGAATGAGCAGGAAGCTGGAAATAAATCAGTGTAGAGAAGAGGATGAAGGAGCACACCTGGGGGAAGAAGCCCTTTGTGTTCCTCTGTGCTCCCAGGCCTCTCTGCCTGGCCAGAGGGCACACGGTTCCTGCTGCCCTCTGAGCACATCTTTGGGGCTGGGCCGCTGTGACTGGGCCTTGAGTAGGAGCTAAAATGAAGCGTGCTAAAGGACTTGGGTCAGCCTGGAGCTCTGGGCTGGGCCAGGCTCTGCCGTGGTGGGGTTTCCCTTTGGGGAGGAGCAGTGCAGCCTTGCGGGCAGCCTGGAGATTGTGTGTGAAGATCCCATCAGTGCAGCCCCACGGGCCCGTCCAATCTGCCACCGTGGGAGCTCCAACGTCCCAGCTTTGCCTCTAATGGAGCATCCTCAGCGCTGCAGAGAGCAGGAACTGAGCCAGGCCACTGGCCTGCCACAAAATTCCAAACAGCACATAACAGGATGGAGAATACTGAGATCTTCAGTCAAAATTAAGTGTTTTGACAAGCCAGAACACCACTCTTCATTTCACTGACACTCCAGGATGAAAAATCTCAAGTCAGACCAAACATTTGTGGTTGTAATCTCACGACACTGGAGGTTGATAACTGTCAAAACAGCAATTTCTGCTGAGCTGTGTTCCCTAATGGGAGTTTGGGCATGAGTGGGAGCTCCGAGTGCCTGTGCCAGCCTGGAGCCCTGGGATGCACCTTGTCTGTGCTCCCTGATCCACGTGTGCTCCCCGGCCACCAGTGTGGCTGCTGCCCAGCTCAGTGGTTTCCCTTTGGGTATGGCATGGACAGTGTGGATTGCATTATTGATAACTCTGTAATTTATTTATGCTTCCTTGGCCATAGCAAACAGCTCAGCCTTTCTCAGCTAAATGTACTCTGCACTGGGAGCGTGTTGCTGTCCTCTGTGGGATGGAGTGGCCAGGGGAGTGCTTGGGTTTGGTGCAGCTGAGAGGTTTGGGGATGTGTCCTGGAAGCCTCCTGGAGGGTCCCATGGGCAGGAGCTGGGGTGGTCTCCTCCAGAGAGACTCTGGTGAGGGCTGTGGGGCTCAGGCCCGGTGCCTGGGAGCTGGGCTGTGCTCCCTGCATGGGGCAGGGGCTGGGGTGGGCTCCCCCAGAGGGACTCAGGGGCTGTGGGGCTCAGGCCCGGTGCCTGGGAGCTGGGCTGTGCTCCCTGCATGGGGCAGGAGCTGGAGCAGCAGCCAGGAAACCAAGGCCTCCTGATGGGGCCCTGCCTGCTCTGCTGAAGGTGCGTGGGAGGTTCGCTGGCACTGGGGATCACTGTCACAAAACCTGCTCTAGCATTGTGTCTGCTGTCACATCTGGGCTGCTGGATGTGCCCCACCACAGGCAGGACAGCTGGGTGCTGGTCCAGCTGGGACACAGCCCCTGCCTGGGCAGCGTGGCCGGGCAGGGTGACCCAGGGGGACACGTGTGGTGCTGTGGCACGCGCTGCCCCTGCCTGCAGGTGAAGGACTGAGCAGCGCTGCCAGGGCTGTTTGCTTTGTCATTGAGCAAACAGTGCAGGCTGACATCAGGATTTGCACACTGGGCTGTCACATCCCCAGAAGGACTCCCGGCAGTCCTGGCTGCTGTGTGATCCCCCTCCGAGGAGCCTCATGCAGACAATATTCTCCAGGAGCACCAGGGATCACCTGAATATGGTGAGAGAGTCTCAGGAGAGACTCTCACAGTCCCATCACATCACCTCGAGGAGCAGCAGCTTTCTTGCACATTGAGCCATACTGGATTCTTTCTGGCTGGAGCAGGAGCAGCCCCTGGTCACCCAGTGGGCAGGGATGGAGTCAGCACAGCACGTGGGATGCTGCCAGCCACTCTCCAGTCTGCTCCTGGCCAAGCTGACCATCCCACAGCATTAATTAGAAGTATTTCCTTACCTCTAAAATCTTTTTTCACATAAAATATGTGGGTTTGTCAAGATACCTTTGTTTTTTTTTTCCTGGGCAAATGTCAACACTTTTGATGACATTTTCTGATTTTTGTTTTCCACATGGGAGAATCAAAGTGCAAAATACCACTTTAAATCACCACTTCAGAATGAAGCATTTTTCATTTTCAAATGTCAGTTTAAAACAGGACAATTCATTTTTAAATGCTTCAGAACAAGAAATGTCCTTTTTACCACTTCAAATCACTTTGTTTTGATTAAAAATGTCAGCATGTTGTGTCATGGCTCTTTAGAGGAATCTGTTTCACTGTCTCGTGGTCCAGAGCAGATAGAAATTTCAAGCATGGTTGAAAATTGAAGATTTCTTCTCTGAGAGGTGTGGGTTTGTCCAGTGCACTGCTGGAACTCTGCACTGCCCTGGAGGAGGCTGTGGATGCAGGCTTGGCACAGGGGTACCCCTGGCACCTCTGCTGGTCCTGGCAGCACTCCCCAACCTCTGTGTCATCGCCACGGGTCTTTGTGTGTCTTGTCAATAAGTTCTGATCCAGCACTAAAATTTTATGGGGGACATGGTTGTTTGCTGGACCTGGGTGGACCCCAGCAGGGATCATGGCCTGGGAGGTCACCGGGTCACTTGGCAGATGCCAAACCGGGGACGTCGCTGTTGGTGCTGCTGCCTGCAGAGCGCTGGAGCTGTTCTGTCTGAAGGGCTGTGGCTGTAAATAGTGAGGAGAACACATTCAGAGAACTCAGCAGTAAAATGCAAAACCTTTTGGGATTTACGTTTTTCCCTGGGGGCTCTAGGTGATGTAAAACTTTCCTTCTTCCCAGCATGTGCTGCATGGAGTGGGAGTGGTGCCAGTGTGGTGCCAGAGGGGTTGTCAGTGTGTCCAGAGGCAGCCAGTGCAGCTTTGAGTGTGTGGCTGCAGGACCTTGGCCTCTGTGCTGGAAGGAGGAACAGCCCCAGAGGAACGTGACACCATGGGACAGTGAACTGCAGGTCCTGGTGCTGCCCTGGGCTCTGTGTGTCCAGCTGGAAATCAGCTGGACATCCAACTGGAAATCAAATCCAGCCACCCCATTCCTTGGCTTCCTGTGGGGTGCTGGCCCCAGGACACCCAGCACCATCAGCCCATCCTTCAGCAGGTGCTTTGCAAATGCCAGGGCTCGGGCATCCCTGCAAGGGACCTCAGTGACACCAGAGCAATGACAGCACGTACCCACACACACAAAAGGCAGACCCTGCAGTGACTCGCTGCTGATCTGCTCTGCCTCTTCCCACACACACTGGGTGTGCCTTCAGTGTTTGTCATCTGCTTTAGTAACCTGCTATAAAGGACCTGGTTTTGTGCTCTCAGAAGTGAAAATCAGGAGCAGCTCTGCAGGTCCTGCTGTTCAAAGGGGTGAGCAGGGTTATGGGCTGAGCTCCTGGAGAAGCCTCAGTGGTGTGATGGGCACGTGCTCATGCACCTGAGAGCGTCCTGAAGTGGGGCTGGTGAAACTCCCAGGTGTCCCCAGCCGCTCCCAGGGATACAGTGGCTCACAGTGACAGCAGGTATCACTGCCCATGTCCTTCCTTCTCCTTTCAGATGTGCTGATGTCTGCTTCTTGCAAAGACCTGACCCAGCTGAGGTTGGCAGATGCACAGATGTGAGCGTGAATCCCCAGTAAAAGGTAACCATCACTCACCTGCACTGCTGCTGGTGGGATCTTTCTGTCCTGCTGCAATGGCCTGTGCTGCTGGAGAACTCTGAGGTCATCTGAGGGTGGTGGGTGAATCCCTTCCTCTCCCAGGGCCGTGTCCCCACAGCCCAGAGTTGTGCAGACACCCCAGTCCTCACAAGGTTCAGGAGTCACAGCAGTGCGTGCAGGAACATTGGTGAGTGGGTCTGCACCTCCCAGCCCTCCCCTCTTCCTCCACATATCTCTTCTTCTTTTTGGTAGAATGAGTGAGAGAGATATACAGAGCCTGAGCAAATGGGTTTTCGTGCTCAGTCTGTGCCTTACCACGCTGTGGGGACGACTGACGCTGGCCTCCACGCACCACCACAGGAGCCATTCAGGTAGGGAGCAGATCCTTCCTGCATGTGTCCCATGCCTGTGCAATCACCCGGGTCCCCACGAGAACGGGAACACTTTGGGGTCCTCATGGGATGCCTGAGGTAGGGGTTACCTGGGGGGGAGATGCTTGGTGAAGCTCTGTCCCACATTTTCTGGTGAGGGAGGAAGCATCCAGCACCAGACACCAAGAGGCATCTGTCACAGTGCTGCTGTGACAGTTGCTGGATTGGCATTTGGAGTGTCCATGTGTGCAGGAAACTCCCGGGACTGCTCCTTTGAGACAGGTGGGAATATGCAGCCATAGTAAAGCAACTCCTTGGAGTTGGAAGTTGTGCATACTCATTACAGGGCATTTAAAACCAGTGGCTTGGTGAGTCAGGATTTTCTGAGGAGTTAAAGAAGGAATTTCTTCATGACCTGCTGTCTGCTTCATGCCTCTGCTTGGCAAGGGCATTTATGGGTTAATTTGAAACCATTCGTGCTCTTGATTGACCCCACACCTAACCCTGTCCTATTTCTGTCATTTTTGCCTGACAGTTAAAGCAGTTCTAATCCTGTAATCCCCACCCGCATTGCTTTAAAACCAAAACACATCTTCCAGAGTGACTCCCTCACCCAACCCCTCAGCAGCTACCTGCCTTCCCCTTGTCCCAGCCCTGGGTACCCCATCCCTGGAGGTGTCCAAGGCCAGGCTGGACAGGGCTCTGAACAACCTGGGACAGTGGAAGGTGGCTCTGGTGATGGCAGGGAGTGGAGCAAGATGAGCTTTAATCTTATTTCCAACCTAAACCATTCTGTGATTCTAACTGGGAGAAAACTCTTCATTTTTTTTCTGGGATGACTTTTTGCCACTGAGTCAGGTCCACCAGGGATATGGGCACTGCTGGCAGCTTAAGTGCTCACTCAACCTGCCCAATCCCAGTGCCAGAGATCCTCCATTGGGTCAGTTTGTAGGGAGCTGCTTCTCTGGGAAGAGTCACACCTGGGATTAATAAAGCAGCAATTCACTGAGGTTTGAAGTGCAGATGCACAGTGCAGGTGTAGCTGGTGAGGGTGAATTATGTATAAATCTCACTCATCCATGAGCAGCCAGGCTTGTGGATTCATGTGCCAGCGGGCACAGAGTCAGGGATTTTTTGCTCTCACAGACTTATCCACAGCAGAGCAAATTGTGTGACTTTTATTCAGGAAAATTTGATCCACAGAAAGCAGGGCAGACCAGGAGCAAACACTTAAAATTTGACCCTGCTCTGTGTCTGTGTGAACACAATTTCTCTCTGCCCATCCTGCTTTCCTGACATTGTAAGAACTTCCTGTGACTGCCTCATCTCCTGGGCTGGGTTTCCATGGTCTCAAAACAAGAATTCTTTGTCTACTTGCTGAATTCATGGGCGTTATTCTCCTGTAGTCTGCCCTATTGTGCTGAATTTGGGAGAGTTTTCAGTGAAGGTTATGTTTGAAACATAGTGCTGCACAATAATGCTGCTCCCATAACTCTGCATTCTCAGTGTCAGTGGTGTTTGTGTCCAAGGGAGCTGCAGGTTTGTTTCTGTGTGGAGTTGAACAGGTATAATTGTGTCACTGGTGCCTGGGACCCCCAGAGCCAAAGGTACTGAGGTACAGATACATCCAGAGCTTTCATCCCACTAAAGAATTGTGTTTCTTCACAGGTAAAACTGCCTAAAAATGATCAATAGCAGAGGAAGGTCTTTAACTGTGACCTCAAACTTAAAAATTTCTTGAAGAGGGAGTCCACATGCAAACCCTCTGTTTGCTGTCCAGGGACACATCTGACTGTGGCAACCAGGTCTGATTCTAGAACTATAGAATGTCTCGAGTTGGAAGAGATCCGCAGGGATCATTAAGTGCACTCCTGGCCCTGCACACAAATGGTACCATGTGCCTGAGATCCCTTGTGCTACCCAGCACGAGGAGATGCTGCTCTGTCCAAGGAGAGCAGAATGTGGTTGGATTTAAAGAGCCACATGAACCAGGCATGGTCATTTGGAAACAGAACAGGAGAGTCCTGGGTGAAGAATGATTCAGCAGCAGTTTAATCCCCCGTGTAACATGGTGAGGTCTCCATGATGAGCAAGGCTGGAATGTCTGGATCCAGCTCCCACAGAGGTGGCCCCAGCACCTCCTAATGCTGATAATCAAAGGGCTGTCTTTGCCCTTATTTATGTTCATCACTCAACCTGAAGCAGAAGTAAAAGGCATTTAAGTCAGCTGGGGCTTTTTCTTTTGGGAAATTAGGCTCCCTGGGCATTGCCTGGCACTTACATGAATCCAACTTCATTTTGTAGCTCTCCACCAGCAAGCAATATTTTACACTAAACATGTGGAACTGTGCCCACGCTCCCTGAGACACTCAAAATGTGTCATTTCAGGTTATGCCATAAAAATCCCATGTTCTGCTGCTCGTTTAAAGGTCAACCAGAGTAGGACAGCATTTTTATTTTATTTTTGCATGCAGGATTCAAAAGCCTTTTGCTCTCACAGTTCCTTTATGGTTCCACGAGATAAGCTGTGTCTTTTTAAAAAAGGGTTGCAGTGGGGAAATACCAGTTAAATGGGAGGGAGAAGCATGCCAGAAGCTCTGGAACTTATCCCAGGCTCTGGGGAGGTTTCCTGCTGTCGGTGTTAAACGCACCATCCATCTGATATGCATTTTGTTCCAAGTTCCTGCTGCTCAGCTGAAGGAGAAGCAGCTGCAGGGAGCTCTGGAGCTCGGTGCTCATGTGCCCGTGGGCTCAGCCTCCCTGCTCACACTTCCCAGGGTGGGACATGACAGCCCCGTGTGGCCTCTCGGCCCCTCTGTCCTGCTGGTGTCCCTGGGGATGCTCATGTTCTCCTGCTGACATCCTGGGGATCACACTGTCTGGGGCTGAGGGATTTCTTTACTCTCAGTACAACCCTCCAAACTCCTGTGCTCAGGTGAACGTTGGGCTCTGGCACGGTTCATGCTGCCTGCAGGCCAGGAGTGGGAGAAAAGTGAATCTGGAGTGTGGGAGCTGAGGTGCTTTGTGCCAGCTGGGGTGGCCCTGAAGCGGCTCCCCACGGGCCTGTCCCCTCTGCTCCAATGGCCTGGGAGGGGACACAGCGTGTCCTGCTGCCAGGGCTGGGGCTGGCACCTGGGGGGGGCAATTTCCAGCAGTGCCCTAGGGCAGGGTGCCAGATGGTCACAGGACAATGCAGTGAGGAATGGTTTAAACTGGAAAGAGGCAGGTTTTGGTTAGGTGTTCGAAGAAATTCCTCCTTGTGAGGGTGGTGAGGTGGCACAGGTTGCCCTTGAAACATTCCTGGAAGTGCTCAAGGCCGGGCTGGATGGGGCCTGGAGTAACCTACTCTAGTGGAAGGTGTCCCTGCCATGGCAGGGCCTGGGATAAAATTATTTTTAAGGTCCTTTCCAACCCATACCGGCCTCACACACGAAGCTCTTCCTGGGCAGGGACTCTGAGGCTGCAGCTCCGAAAACGCCCCATGCTCATCAGTAAGGCAGAGGGAGTCAAATTTCTCTTTATCTCTGAGCTGCACCTTTCGGAGCAAATTAAAAGGTCTTTGACACGTTAGCGAACTGCTATTGCATGGTTGTAATGACCGATTTCTCAGTTCTGCCTGGCTCTCCCGCGGCTGAACCTTTTAAAATTAGCTGAAAATGAGCAGCCGGAGAGCAGAAATGCAAGGGAGCAGAGGGGTTGCCCGGGCAGCCCTCCCGGGAGGAGCCCTGCTAATGAAGCTTTTCTGAAAATGAGGCAAAACCATAACTGTGTGTGAACACTGAGGCCCGAGGGTGTAAAATTCCCTGATGAGGTGCTCGAGGTGGGAGACACTCCTTGTGGTCCTGGACCACAGTGTGATAGGAATGTGGGCTCATAGGCAGCCAAAGCCAAGGATCTCTACTTCTTCCTCAGATTATTTGAAAAGTCCCATGAAGTATAAAGAAAGAGCAAAACAGTCATGTTTGTTCTGCAAAGAGTTGCTTTCCTTTTCACTTTCACCCAAGTTTACAATTTCTATACACAAAAAGAATCAAATTCATTATTAAAGCTGAATTACTATGGCATTTCAAAGGGAAGATAAAATTTGTGGCCAGAGATGCTATTACAAAACATTCCATATAATAATTGTGTAATTATTATGGACAGAAATGAAAGTAAAGGTTCATTAAAAGAAAATGAGGATGAAATAGCAATAAATAAAGTAAATAAAAGACATGGTGATTGCACAACCCATCCTGCCTGTGTGCTGTAGGTGCAGGGCACAGGGCAGTGTCCTGGAGCAGCTCCTCACACCTGCTCTTTGTGTCCCACCCGTGCTCAGACACGGTGGGAACACAGGGGCAGGGAGTGCTTTGACTGGCAGCTGGTACAGCCGTGCCCAAAAGCCAGGCTTTTACACTGATGAGCATTTCTGAGCAAGGATGTGAAAAAAAAGTCAGCAAGACAAAGGGATTTTCCCCAGCAGTGGGGGAGAGATCCCATTTCCCTCAGCTTTCCTTGGAGAGGTGAAGTGGCCACGTTCCAAAAGCTGGGCAGTGTTTGCTGGTGGCTGTGGGGACCTGACAAGGTCCCCACTCTGGCCGTGACACAGGTCAGCTGCCCTGGTCCCCCTGGCTTTGTGTCACTGGGGGTGGATGGAGTCCCCAGCAGGGACCAGGGCTGAGGCAGAGCTGGGAGCTGTGGCAGGATGGGCAGGATGAGGCAGACACAGGGTGGGTCACTGTGGAGCCTCCTGTGCTGGGAGGGGGCTGAGTGTGGGCTGGTGCTCAGCTACCTGCAGCAGCAGCAGCAGCAGCAGCAGCAGCAGCAGCAGCTCACATCGTTCCACACAGCCCTGCGTGTCCTGCTTGCACCTCCTTCCAAACCTTTCCTCTGGTGGCAGCTCCTGGGGGCTCTGCCTGCACTCTGGGATGTGGAAGGTGTCCTGAGCCAAGGGTGTGGGGCAAGCAGGAATGCCCTGATTGCAGGGAATGCCTGCTTGCCTGCACACATTTGGGGATGCCACCCTGCAGGAATGCAGCTTCCCTGTGCTCTACACAGCTTGGCTCGTGTTTGCTAGGGAATAAAGGCCTGTTCCCGGTGACGCAGGGTACCCAGGGCCTGCCCGTGTGTGGCTCTGCACTGCTCCCCCAGTGCTCATTAAGCACTGCAGGGATCTCTGGGGTCATGGGAATGAAGTCTCTCAGCCCTTTCTGGCTGATTTGTATTGTGCCTGTGTGGGCCATTACCCAGCTGAAGCACTGATTAGAGATGCTGACCAGCTCTAAACTGTGATCCCAGAGGTGATCAGCCAACACAGTCGTTTTCTGCTTTCCTTAATATTTTAATGGCACTGGGAGGGGGAGCAGCAGAGCAGCTTGGATTGCTGATGAACACCGTGACATTTCTCTGCCACTGCAGGGTGGAAATGCTGTCCTGATCCTTCTCCAGGCAGAGGGTGGGTGAGGCATTGATTGTAGCTGGGTCAGAGGTGATGCTGCTCTGCTTGAAGCCAAAAGCAGCACAATGCACCATCCCCTCTTGCAGCAGAGTGCATCTCATTATCAGCTGCAATTAGCTAATGAGCTCATTAGTTTCAATGAAGCTCTTGGCTTGGCCATGGCAAGAGGGGATGAATTTTGGAGGGTAGGAGAGGAGTGAGGGCTGTCAGGAGCGAGAGCTCAGATGCCAGAGGTGTGGAGCAGGAACCAGCACTTTTCCTTGCAGGTGGGCTGTGCCCAGACACCTGGATGTCACCAGCAGCCCTGGGGGTGGTTCAGAGGCCGGGACAGCACTGCCCATGCCGGGCTGTCCTGGGGCCAGCTGGGCACAGCTCACACCAGCAGGGCCTGGGCAGGAGGCAGTGGACGGTCTGTTCTCAGGGCACTGGGTGGTGGCTCAGATGGCCTGAGCTCCCTGAGGTCTGGCAGTGGCTGTTTCTCCTCCTCCAGTGCACGTAGAGCCCGGCACGTGCGAGGTGATCGCGGCTCACCGGTGCTGCAATAAGAACAAGATCGAGGAGCGCTCCCAGACGGTGAAATGCTCCTGTTTCCCAGGGCAGGTGGCAGGGACAACGCGGGCAGCTCCCTCCTGCGTGGACGGTGAGTACCCCACAGAGCAACCCCATCCTTTCCAATCCCTGCCCATGTTTTATTGAATGCCATCATGTGCCATGGCCAAAGAGCCATTGGGAGCACCACCAGCCCCTGCCAGCATGGGATTGGTTTGCTTGGCAGCCAGTGCCCCGTGACTGCAGCTCTGTGCAACACCAAGGAATGCCAGAATGAATTGTCAGGGAAGGCTCTTGTTGGCCTCAGCTGCTCAGGTCATTGTTCCCAAATATAAGAGAGCCCACTCTGGCTGCCCAAACTGGAGGCGTGAATCACAAGACCCTAACAGAGCAGAGTGGTAGGAGACAATCCCTTTGCTCTGTGAGTGGAGCCTGAAACAGTTATTGGGCAGCACTGCTCTCCCTGCTCTCCCTGTGAGAGAGGACACTGGGCTTTTTTTCCTGGGGTAGTGAGAGAAAACAGGGTGTTCCGGGGCAGGAGGAGCAGCTGGGTCAGGTGAGGCCAGGCAGGGGATGAGCAGCTCCGTGTCCAGGGCTCCTGATGTGAGCTGTGCTGCAGAGAGGGGCTGTATCTCCTGGTGTCACCCAAAGGTGGGCAGAGCTGCTCCCCCACGCCCTGTGCTGCAGCTGGCTCTGATCCCCTCCTCTCCCCAGCCTCCATCGTGCTGCAGAAGTGGTGGTGCCAAATGGAGCCGTGTCTCGACGGGGAGGAATGCAAAGTGCTGCCTGACCTCTCGGGATGGAGCTGCAGCAGTGGCAACAAAGTGAAGACAACCAAGGTAGGGCCCCAGCAGGTGATGGGGGGAACCCAGCTGTGCCTTCCCCAGCCTGGGGCAAGCAGAACCCAGGAGGGCATGCACAGTTCTGTGGGGAGGGAGAGAGCTGCAGCTCCTTCAGGGCACACACTGCTGCATAAGGACTCACTGAAGCAGGGCAGAGGGGCTGGGCTGTGCACTTGTCACTGGTGCTGGAGGGGCTGGCAGCCGTACCACAACCCTGAGAGGATCCCACAGCTTTTCCAATGGATAATTCTTGCTGGGACGCTTGGTGTTGGATGGCTCAGCCCCTGAGCAAAGATCCTGGGTGTGTCTCTGTAACATCCCAGGGCTCCCAGCGTGTCCAGGTTGCTCCCCAGCACCACCAACTTCTCCAGGCAGCAGGTTGCCCTTCCCAACCCAGTGGCACAGCCCTGAATCTGTCCCCTTTCCCTGTCTGAGGCAATCATTTGTGACAGAGCACTACACGATTATTATTTTCATGGCTTGCTGAATCCCCCAAGGAACAAGGTGTAATTAAAATTTTATCAAACTCATTAGTAATTACATATATGCCATGGTTAATCAGTTGCATAATTTTGTAATCATTGTTCATACTGTTGAGTGTAATTATTCCTTATGCTTTCATTTTCCTCGCCCCACATCCCCCATCACGAAATTATTGTATTAAGCAATGTCGGGATTTTTTTCATCGCTGCTATTATTTTTGTGCACAGAAAGCACTTTCATGCTGAAGTGTTTTTATGACATCCAAAAAGGTTCCTCCAGCCCTGAGCATGCATCACTGACCAGTAACTGCACCACTACATTGAGCTGGTTGTCTTTCTCCCCTTTAGTGTTTTTGGTTGGTTTCCCCCAGCTACTAACTTAGCCCAAAGCCTCTGCTCTGGCTTTGCTGTCTTGAACTCTCATCTGGAATGGGAGTAGGACTCAGGAGCTTCTGCTCTCCTGCCTCATCCAGCAGACCCCTCCATGGCCAGCCTCTTTTGGGGTGCCGTGCCCTTCCGTAGGGAGGTGGCAGTTTGGAAGCACAGACCCCTGTTTTCAAAAGGATTTCTGGTACCTTTGGGTGGCTTTAGTGACTTTGGAATGGTGCCAAAGGGCTGGATTTGCATCAGTCCCCTGTGCAGGCAGACCTCAGTGGGAGCACAGCCAGAGCACAGAAATCACAAATATCCATGAGGTGACATTTGGAATGGCCACTCCATTAAATGAAAGTAAAGAGCAAATCTTATTTGCACCTCTTGAGGCTGTTTGCTGATAACTCATGACTGGGGAATCAGCTGGATGCACTGGGTAACTTCTCCTCTCCTCCACAGGTCACTCGATAGCCTCCGTGGGCGCTGCATTGGCTGAGCAGCCTTGGCGTGGGGGTCCTGGGCCCCGTGAGCAGCAGGATGGGCCCAGTGCCTGCAGAGGGGGGATCTCCAGGGCTGCCATCCTGCACCCGTCAGCAGAACTGGGTGAGAGCATCCACTGAGCCCCAGCTCCACTGGAGGCTGCAGGCAGGGACCCCAGTGCAGCTGCCAGAATCCCATCATTCCACGGTTCCCTCCTTTGCTGTGGACACATTCACCAACCAAGGAATGGGCTCATTTTCCAATCCTCCTAAATAAAATACCACCGCTTTGTAAGAGCTGCTGACAACACAGACCCAGACAGGCTGTAGGCCCCAAAATGGGCTTTAATGGCTGAATAGCTTGAATAGCTGAAATCATTGCTGTGAGTTGCCTTCCCCTCGCTCCTGAGATGCTGAATCCAAGTTGCAGCCAGGAGCTGGGAAGTCACTGGTTATGTGAAACCCTTCCCCATGTGGCTCCTGGCTCCTGGCCCTGGGGTTCCTGGGAGGAGCTGTGAGCTCCAGCCTGATCCTGAGTCACTGGGGGCTGCTCTGCCCTCGGGCACTGGGCTTTCCCTGGCCCAGCGCCTGCCTGCTCTGACCAGTCAGGGTCAGAGGGTGTCTGACACCCTGCTGGCCCCCAGGGATGCTGAGATGTCTCCATGGCGCATGCTGCTGGTTTCTCCTTCCTCGGTAATTGCATTAATCAGGTTACAAATTTAGTGTTTTCCACCACGCAAGTCCCAGGCACTGAGTTTCTGCTTGTGTTTGCAGTTGAATTTCAGAATTGTGTGAGGGGATTTCTCTCTCTGTCTCTGGGGTGTTTGGGGCATGCAGATGCCCAGACAGGGCCTCAGACCGAGCCAGGTTTTGTTGCAGTAACCCAAAATAAAGGAAAATGTATCACCCCTCCTGGCCCTGAGCTTCTCCAGGACTCACCATTTCCTGTGGAGCAGCAGCTCACGGTGGGGGAGAATGTGAGTCTGTGCCCCAGTGTCAGCGGTGCTTGGGACCCTGGGCTGTCAGACCAACACCTCCAGCCCTGCTCTGGAACTGCCTGGGACCCTGCAGGGGACGTGCAGGAGGGGCTGCAGATGTGTGGGGGCCGTGGCAGTGAGGGGTCACTGTGTGTTTGCTGCTCTCTGCCTCCTGCCATCCTCCCACCACAGGACTCATTATGGAGACGTTTTTGTAATGGGGTATGTAATACCCCCTCCAGATGTGATGTAAATACCAGACTGTGAAATAATAAATTCATTTTAATCTCTGCAAAAGCTCTTTTCACACAGCAGCAAAGGGAGGCTCTGGGAGTGCTTCTTGTGCTGCTGGATCCAAGGTGGAGGGGCTGGGGACCCTGCCCTGGCCATTCCAATCCCAACCAGCTTGTGCAATGGTGGCTCTGGAGGAGAGTTGTTGTGGCCAGCAAAGGCTCATTAGCTCACAGTGATCCTAAAGAAAAGTGCATTAATTCCTACAGGATGCTTTGCTGAGAGCTTTTCTTGTCCTGTCCCTCCAGCTCTGTGTGGCAGCCCCACTGCTGCAGTGCCTTGTCCCCACAGATGCACCCCCAACCCAAGATCACACTGTCACTGTAAGGTCCCACCTGGTCCTGTCCCCTCTGAGACCCCAGGCTGTCAAATGCAGAGTGGGAATCTGTTATTTCCAGAGGCAAACACCAGGCTGTGGATGGGAGCATCCCGGCTTGGCTGAGCATTTTTGTAGTTGGCTCATAATGTGAAGGATCCCCTCTGCAGAAGTGTTGAGCTTGACACCTACACTGATACAAAAACATTTTATTGTCTGCATAATAGATACCCTTGAAGCTTATTTTTCACTTACTGCAGCCCACAGTTTAGTGAGGAAATAGCCCCTTGGTGTCTGTGCTGAGTGCTGACCTCGCTGCTATCACACCATCAGAGTACACAAATACTGCAAATTGCTGCTCCTCTTATGGCAGCTAAATGCATTTCCAGGGAAAACGCTGCAGCCTGCAGGACTGCTGGTGTTATCCCTGACTCCTGAGCTGCCAGGGAAGGATGCTCCTGCCACAGCTCCTGGCCCTCTGCCCTTCTTCCACTCAATTTCCAACACTTTCCTTTGGCCAAGCAGACAGTCCTAGCAGGAGGAATAAACCAAGGAAGAGGGTGGTATTGATGGTGATGGTGATTGATGGTGATGGGGATGGTGGTGATGGTGATGGGAACATCTCTGGGCTGAAGCAAGGACTTTGGTGCCCTGTCTCCTCGCTGCCTCAGTGGGACAATGCCACCTGCATGGTCCCAGTGACCTCGGACATCCTGATCTCTTCTCTCTACATGTGACCACGCTGCTGGTCCCTGGAGGACAAATCAGCCCCTGCAGCTGCCTCAGCAGCTTGGAGACCCCCAGCTCTCACACCAGGGTCCCAGATCCACCCTGCCCAAGCCCCCATTTTGGTGGGGAAGTCTTGTGCCAAGTTCTGTCTTGGCACATCTGTGCAGTATCTCACTGGGAGCTTGCACAGACAAGATTTGGAGTTGCCCAAGGGGTGATTAGTCAGAGGAAACTGTCACAGTTAACGTACTTTCAATATCATCTCCCTGGATATTATAATTATCACCCCATTTAATTAGTCTTCAGGGAAAAAAAGGTCTTTTGTATTAAGATTTAGTGAAGAATTATTAGAGAGTGAATTAAAAGACAAGGATTCCATTTTACCTACAAATACTAAAAGCATAATACATAAAATACCCCCAAATTACAAGCTGACTAAATTTAGAGCTGTGCTAGGAGGTGAAATGAAAGGTAAAATGAAACCCTTTGAGCAGTACAAGGTGCAGTATTATCAGAGAAATAAGATGGAAACATAATTAACCACCCAGCATTATGCTGAAAGGTGGCAAATAGAAATGGGAGACAAAATTAGTGAAATTGCAGAGCAGGCTCATTTATTCCTGCTTTATAAATCAGTGCTACCTGTCAGCAGTGATGCCATTCCAGAGCAGGAGCTTTCCAGGGGTGCTGCTCACAGGGGCCTCACCCCGTCCAGGCTGGGGCTGCTGTGCTCTCCTGGATGGTGACCCCTGTGTCACTGTAGGAGCAGGTGATGCCCCCAAGGTCACACCTTTGGTGCCCTTTCCTTTACCCAGCCACGTCTGGTCTGTCCTTTTCCCCCAAAGCTGGCTCCCTTTCCCTGGTGCTTTGCTGCTCTAACTGGTGCCACCCTTGTGGCTTTTGCAGTGTTGCTCTGTGGCATCTCACAGAGAACCTACTGCAGCTTGCACTGATGAGTTAAAGTCCAGTTTAGGGCTGGAGGAACATTTTCTTTAACTGTGCTAAATTTCCCCCTCTCAGGCTTAATTGGCTCCCGTTCCCTATAACCTCTGCCCCTCTACCCTCCTGCCATTGCTCTGCTTGCTCCTCTCTGCCCATTTGCTTTATTGCTGCTTTTCAATGAATTAAACCAGAAAAGAATTGTCTTTTCCAGAAGTAGAAAGATTTTTGTTAGAACCATCTCAGCTATGCAAAAACATCTCTGTGCATCTCCCGTGCTGTGCTCAGGAATGGAGAAACCTGGAACTGGCTCATCAGAGGAGCAGCAGAATCTGTCTCATCCAGCTCACAGGACTCACAGAGGTGGCAGGTGCATGTGACTGTTGTGTTTGGACATGAGAGTTTGGGTCAGGTTTCTTTCTACTTTGCCAATACCTTTCACCAAAAAACTCTACTTTCTTTTTTTTTTCTTTTTTTTTTTTTTTTTTTCTTTTTCTTTTGGTAAGTAGATATATCCCTGTTTTGGGGATGTGAAGCAAATGGCTTCAGCACCCAGACCTGCTGCCCCATCCCTCCAGCACTCTCAGCTGCCACTGTGGATGTGGGGACATGTGGCCGTAGGGACATGGGGACATGGGCCCCACCAAGACAAAAATACAACAGCACAGTCATTTCTCTGGTTAATACACTGTGATGGGGCTGTTTGCAGCATTAGATGGCTCTTCCAAAAATGCATCCTCGTGTTTTATTCAAATGTGCATTTGTGGAGATGTTCTTAAGGGAATGAATAAAATATTCATTCAGATGCTACTGTGCAATAAAGACAGGGCAGAAATAGTGCTGCTGGGTCAGGGCAGAGCTGGCCCTGCTGCAGGCAGCCTGACTCCTGACAGGCCCCAGGAGGATCCCTGGGGATCACAGAATCACTGAATATCCAGGAGCATCCCTGGGGATCACAGAATCACTGAATATCCAGGAGGATCCCTGGGGATCACAGAATCACTGAATATCCTGAGCTGGAAGGGACCCAAAGGATCACTGAGTGCAGCTCCTGGCCCTGCACAGGACACCCCCAAGAACCCCACGGTCTCCTGCTGTGGGTGAGAAATGCTGGCCCTTGCTGCCACCTGCCTGGGAGAGAGCAGCTCTCTGCAGAGCCTCTGGCACAGCCCTCCACACAGAACTCATGGATCCACCTGGTCCTGTCACTGCTGGGCAGGATGGTGAGACACTGGCACAGGTTGCACAGAGAAGCTGTGACTCCCCCATCCCTGGAATTGTTCAGGCCACGATGGATGAGCCTTGAAGCAATCTGGTCTGGTAGAATGTGTCCCTGCCCATGGCAGGGGTGGAACAAGGTGATCTTTAAGGTTCCCTCAATCCAAACCATTCCATGGTTCTGCGGTTCTGTGGCTGTGTATTTTCCTCTGTCCAGGGTCAGTCTGTCTGTGCCACACTGGGGCAGGTGACATGGGGCAGCCTGGGAGAGCTGCAGAGGAGGCACTGCAGTGCCCATGTCCCATCCTGCTGCAGCCAAACACCATGCCTGACTCCCATCCCAAGCTGGCAGGAAAGCTCAGGAGTCCCAAGTTCCATGTGTCTCTCCTGTCACCTCCACATCTGGATCCCTGCACGCTTGGCAAAGCCAGATCACAGAATCACAGAATCAGGCTCTCCCCTCCCAGGAGAAAGGCACATGGACACGAGGGGCTGCACGGACATGAGTTCATCCTGGGCAGACTCTGCTTGCTACCTGGATCAGGGATTAAACTGAGGCTCATTTTTATAAAGGGATTTCCAGCCTTGTTTTCCTGCTGGGGCAGCTGCAGTGGCCACAGCAGAAAAGGAGCCATTGGCTGGGGCAGAGCAGAGAGGGAGGATGCAATTTAATTTGTGCATTTCCCAGCTTGTTAATCTCCCGACTTACTGCTGATATTTGATTTCCGTAGCATTGCTTCATAATAAAGGGATTAGCCTGGGCCATAGGTTAGATGCCCTGATGCTCATCTGCTAGGGATTACTGAGAAATTTTGCAGTTAGTTAATGGGTCAAATATGTGGAAATGAAAACGTGTGTATGGTTTTGCTGACATTTGCAGGAGCATTCAGTCTGTGATCTAGCACTGGCTCTCCTGGCCCATTCAGCATCCCCTGCCTCCTGTGTCATGGGGGTCCTGGTTCACTGTCTCCTGTCTCAGAGGGGTCCCAATCCCCTGGTCCTGTCTCAGAGAGGTCCCAATCCCCTGGTCCTGTCTCAGAGAGGTCCCAATCCCCTGGTCCTGTCTCACAGGGGTCCCAATCCCCTGGTCCTGTCTCAGAGGAGTCCCAGTCCCCTGCTCCCATCCCAGTTTCAGTCCCCTCTTCTCTGTCTCATGGGCATCTCAGTCCCCTGCTCCCACACTCACAGGGTCCCAATCCCTGCTGTTGGGCCCAGAGCCCCAGCCAGGAGCATCCCTCCATGTCAGGGTGATGGAAGCTGTGCTGGCATCCAGTGGTGCCTCCAGCTGCCAGTCCTGGGCATGGTCAGGAAGTGCCTTGGGCAGTGTGTGAAGTGCCTTGGGCAGTGTGTAAAATCCCTGTGAATTGTGGTTTGAATTTTTCCCGTGCACATCAGTGGCACCAGAGGTTAATGTATGAGCAGGCTGACCTGGATATGAGCAAGTCAGACATCCCTAATAAATGCCTGCTAACAGAAAACACAGGCAAATTAGCACATGCTCCATTTCTTTCCAATGATGTGCTTTACTCTGGTCTCAGCTCCTGTGTGTGTCAGGAGCCAGCTGTGCCTGGATTCCTGTGAGGAAGGACTGGCCACCTCCCTCGTGTCACCTCTGAGCCACCAGGAGTGAGATCCTCCAGGCAGAGATGCACAACTGATTTATTGGTAACATGATATAGTGCACAGAGCCAGGATTAAGTAATGATCCTATTAAACACTCCAGGATGTATTCATATTAGTGAGCTCTAAGTCAATCAATTATTTAAATACAATAATACTTAAATACTCTGGGAATCCTGTGATTATTACAGGGGCTGAGACCACGTTCATTAACAACAATAATAAATATTGTGTTAGGACTGTTCTGTAAGGACTTTACTCTGAGTTGTGAAAACTGTGCAGGTACTGCAAGGCTGGGAGGACATGAATATGGATCAGTGGGATTATTACATATACCAGCACCAAGGGACAAAATTAGCGTTTAAAATTCCCTGCAAAGACAAAATGTAAAATACAAAAACTTTTGCAATCAGTCATAATAATGAAATTTTCATTAGAAAGCCAGGATCATGCATAAGTTATTGAATCCACCCTCCAGGCCAAACAGTGTGTTGAATCCATGAATCCAGTTGAGAATATGAAAAGAATTTGAAGAGAATTTTGGTTTTGCAGTGGACACAGGGGTGCCAAATCCATCCAGAATGCAGGTGCACCACAGGCCTGAGTGCTGGGCTCTGGACACACAAAATTAACTGACCTGACCTGCAGGAGCACAGAGAGGAAGAGGAGGAGGAAGCTGAGACAGTGACTGCCTGGTGAGGAATGCCTTTCTGAAACATCCTCTGCTGGGTACATGCACATGCTGAGGACAGAAATCTTCCTTCAGGGTTTTCTGCTCTTACATAGCAGGGAAATAAAAATATAAATTATTTAAGCAGGCAAAGATAATTAACTCTAAATAATCTGGACTCTGCCCAGGTTATAGCTCTGCAACAACATTAATCTCACTAATTATTTAATATTGCTAACACAGTTTTCAGTGAGTTCAACAATGGTTCAGTGAATCCAACACTGAGCAATAGATGTAAAGTGATTGATTCTGAGCTGGAAAGCCTTGTGGGGCTGCAAATCTGACCATTGTATTAATGAAGTTATCACTTTTACAGCATTGAAAAAGTAGCAACTCAGTCTCATGGGTAAATCTTTCCATTGTGATGATGGGTTACTCTGGGGTTGCAGTAGAGGGTGCTCTTTCAGAGACATTATGAAAGAAGAATTTAGACTAACAGGATCTCTGGTAAACAGTTATTTAAATTATGGGGTGAGCATTGATGTTAAAAGCCTGGTTTTGACTGAGGAATTGCAGCTTGTGTCTGGCTATGAGGTGAACCTTCCCAGCACAGGTTTGGGCAGGATTCCATCCAGGAGTCTGGCTGGGAACACCAGGCAAGGCTTCCCATCCTTCCCATCCTCTGCTCACACCTTGGCCTGTTTGGTGGCACGTGGCCTGACATGGGCTCCTGTGCATCAGCACCCACTGCTGTGAGGTGCAGCTCCCACGGGGACTGGGCTGGAAGGAAGGCAGGGCTGAACCCACTCCCCTGTAAACACCAACCAACATTTCTGAAGCCACCAGACAACCCAGTCCGTTATTTTCCAGTCATTCTGCTGTGCAAGTCCCAGGAGACCAGGGAAATGAGAAGGTGAGAACACATTATTGATTAATTACTAAGTCATCTCCAAATGGTTATTGAGCCCAGATGTGACTTTGACAAATTACTCCTCAATTTTTGTGACTGATACACAATTTGATTAATGAAGTTTTACGGTACTCCTGTCAGAGGGTGGCACAGAGTCTGATTCCAGTGCCTGGCAAAAGGCAGTGGTGTCATGTTCTCCGTATCTGGTGGCATTTGCAAATGGTCAGCCAAGACACAATTAAGCAATGTTCTACTTTGTTTGAGAGGAACAGCGGGTTAATAAATTGAGCTGAAGGCAGAATATCAGCGTTATCTGATCACACTGACTAGTGTGAGTGGTGCCCTTGCCATGCAGGGTGTCTGAACACTGAACCACCCAATGCCAGCGTCAGGAGATTGATATTGATGGCAAGGAGACCTCAGGGCTTTGCCCACCCGAGTTCCTGCCCTGCAGAGCCCCAGCACAGGGACAGCCCTGGGCAGAAACCCCTCCCAGTCCAGCCCCATCTCTGCCTTTCTCGGAGTTGAATGGCTCCTGGGAAAAGGCAGGACTGAGCTGTGGCACTCTGGGCTCTGGTCAAGATTTGGTTAATATTTGTGTTTGGCTTTTCCACCTTCACTTTGAATCAGGAACCTTGCACAGCAGGGCCCAAGAAGTGCAAGCAGAGCAAACCTCTCATTTCCACCAGGAAAGGTTTTTAAAATCCTGTGCAAGAAATACAAAGATTAACAACCTGTGGCTGCAGTGCCTGGAAAGCCTCATCTGCAGCAACTCTCACTTCATCTTTAAATCCTCCAGAGCAGCACCTGTGGAGTGGGAGGCTGGGGCAGGGGAGGACAGGCTGTCCCTCTAACAAAGTCCTGGGGACAACAGGGAGCGCTGGATGCTGCAAATGGCTGTTCTCGTAGACCAGAAGGCAAGTGGCCTCATAAAGAAGAATTTCACACTATTTGAACAATAAAATCCCCACTGGCTCAGGGGAAAAGCAGCCTTTAACTGTGGAAAAATTGTGATGTGACAATAGTGCCTGTCAGGTGCTGTCCCCATCAGACTCCTTGTGAAGGGAAAGGCAGATGAGGCTTTGTCACAACTGTGTCATAGCAGTTCCTCACTGACATTGATTACTTGTCTGTGGCACATCCCTGCCCTGGAGCAGGGACTTGGAAATGTGCCACCAGATGTTGGGAGTGAAGGAGAACTAATCTGCCTCCTCTGGGAGTGGGAGAGGAGCGCTGAGGACTGCCTGGTGTCCCCATCCCTGCCTCTGCCATTCAGCCCAGCCCTGGCTGCTCCCTGGCTGCTCCCTGGCTCCCAGCAGGGGGAACGGGCAGGGCTGGGTGCCGACGGTGCCATCGCTGGTGCTCAGGCAGGTGGGTCTGTGTGTGCCAGGACACAGCTGATGATGGATGCCAGAGCTGCCACTTCCAAATCAATATTACTAGAAATGTCCATCACTCATACCCCACCCAGTGATTCTGCTTGTTTTCTCTCTGCAATAATCAATAATTGGCTTTTTAAACAATCTAGTTTTTCTCCCTTGGAACCATTTCCCCAAGTTCCCCTCAGTGCTCCACACACTTTAGGTGTTTAACAAGCTCCATGCTCTGTGCTTTTCCTCTGTGTGCAGGTGGTTTTTCCTGCTGCCTGTGCTCACCACAGCATTGCTGATGAGGGTTGCTGTGGCCACTCACTCCAGTGTGAGCTTTTCTGCACCTTCATCTCTGCTGTTAGCACCTGCTCCATTTGAGACCTCATCTGGAAAGCTGATGCCTGGAGCAAAGAGTCCATGACTCTTTAAGCAGCAAGGCTATTTATTAATATTTTAACTGCTTTGCTGGAATAAATTCAGCTTTAATGAAATAAAATGAAACCAGTGGCCTGGTGCAAAATGAGCACAAGGATGGAGATCCTGTCATATTGTAGTGTCCCAGTGGTGAGGTTTTAAAGAGAAGCTGCATTTCAGGCAGAGCTCTGGCTGTCAGATGGATTTCTCTGTATCATTCCAGAGGCAGTACAGCTGCCTTGGAGCCAGGAGCTGGAGAGGTGCCACCAGATGTTGGAAATTAAAGAGAACAAGCAAATCTGAGCCTTAAAAAAGAAGCCACTGTTTTTTGGGATGGGGCCATGGGACTTGACATCAGCTTCCCTCTTCTATTAATCAGTATTTGTGTTGGGTTTAATTAGTTTTGATTGCAGTTTACAGATGTAAATGTGCCTCTCGTGGCATCTCCCTCACCGCCTGGGAATATGAAATGAGTGTTGAGTGTAACAGCACTGGAGCGATGCACAGGAAGGAAAACAAACAGAAAAGCTTCATGTACATCCTCAGAGTTTCTGGTGATCTCCACCTCAGTCTGTGGGAATAAACAGAAAAGGGAGAAGGTCCTCAAAAGGAGAAGGGTGAGGAGAAAGGAACCCCCTCTTGATGCTCCTGAGTGTCTGATGCTCTGAGGAAAGGTCCAGGGACCACCCCTGTGCCAGTGTGAATCTGCAGGGGTTATGCATCAAGTTGTGCTCCACAGGAGGAGTCACAGCTGTGCAGGAGGAACGTGTCCCAGGAACAGCCCAGCATGACCTGAGGGCACCTTGCATCAAGCTGAGAGGTCTCTTCTGTCTGTCAGATGAAGAAAGAATTCCTCACCAGGAGGTTAATGTGCTTGATTCACCCCCCACAGGAATATGATCTTTCTTATTAGTGTTTGCCATTTTATAGTTTAATTAAGGTCACCCAGTGGGCCTGTAAATGACATCTTAATTAATGGCCTGCAGTATGTGCCAGCGCCAGTCAGGCTTGCTGTGGAGTCGGTACCTCAGGAGGAGCTTGAGGATGGAGACACGAGGCACAAACACCTGGAGCTTTCCTCTGTAAGGAGAAGGTGTTGGTGCTGATTCCTGTGTGTGACAGGAGCACCACGGCCCTGCCTGGGGGTGCTGCCTGTCCCCAAGGAAGGTGCTGTTTGATATTGGCATCCCAGATTTACACTTTGACATTTACTCCCAAACCCAGAGACAGAGCAGAGGCCGCCCCAGAGCCAGCCCGTAAATCGGGCTGTGTGTGATCCAACAACCTGCCTGTGACTCAGCGATGTACTCAGATCCATCTCTTGTGATTTACGGCTCAGCTTGGTGACTTATTTCGAGTCAGTCAAGTTCAGAGACAGCCTATAACTCAGGCCCATCACATATTCATCAGTGACACAGGACTTGGATAACTTGAGGAGAACTTCAGAATTAATTGTGTTACTTATGAAGTTGCTGACATGACTAATCAATTGCCACATGGCAAATAAATCAGCAAGACACCTGAGAAATTCATCATCTTTTTTTTCAGTTAGAAAGTTCACATGCCTTATAAATCAGACATTGGAATAGTTTGTTTTACATCAAACCCTTGGAAAATGGCCTTTTGGGGAGAATATATATTTATGAAATATCTGTCCTGAACAGGTTAAAGGAGTTAAGGAAAATGCAAGGGCAGTGGGTTGAACATTGTATTTTACAATCATTATCTGTGTGCAAACAATGAACTAAGAACTTGCCACAGTCGTGGCTGGTGGTTCAGGGCAGGGGCTGTGTCCAGAGCAGAGGTGTGAGCCATCCCCTCTATCCCCACAGTCACCACCAGCCCCATCCTGGGCTGAGCTCCTGCTTTACCCCGGGGCTCTCAGCCAGAGCTGGAAGTTGTGCATGGAGGTGACCTTCAGATCAGATCAGGTTGGGTGAGGCTTGGAGCAACCTGGTCTGGTGGAAAGTGTCCCTGCCCAGGGCAGGGGATGGAACCAGATGAGTTTTAGGGTTCCAACCCAAACTATTCTGGGGTTCTGATTCCCAGGCTGCACACAAACCACCCTGTCTCTGTGGCTCAGCACTGCTGCTGTCACCCTGTCAGCCCCCTGCTCGCCAAGATCTGCTCTTAATGATAACAATCAATACATTCAATGAAGAATCAGATTTTATTTAATGTGCAATTCACTTAGAGTCTGACACTTTTAGATTTATTAAAGCAATTCTTGTACATTGACTTGATACTGATTGATTCCTTGAAATGCATTTTAGTGGGGATTTAAAGTCCCAACAAGACAGACGTTTTCTACATCCTGCATTTAAACTGCTACAAATGCAACGTGTTCTTATCAGTAGGTGTCCCTTTAGAATACAGAATCACCCTGCTTTTGTTCTATATGTAAAATGCATGGAAGAGATTATTCAGGACATATTTAAAGGATGGGTTTTTAATGAATCTGTAGGCAATTTACCATAAATTACAGATGGAAATGTAAAATCTAATCAAACTAGTTGTATAAGCAAAGCCATATGTGCAGGAGTTCCACTTCTGGGGAAAAAAACCCCCAACAAATTAAATAAAAGCATTGGAGATTATTTGAATACATAAAGTAGATTTTTAAAGCATTTCCTTAAGAAACTCAGCCTGCACAAAGTGCTGTCATTAATAGAATGGGGAAAATTGCCAGTAAATATTTATATTAGCAGCTTTAGATGGAAAACCAAAACTCCAGGCAGAAGCTCTAAGGTTTCCCACCAGCTGCAGCTCTGAGACTTGCTGGTTTCTTGCTGCCCTCCCCAGTAGAGTGGGGTTTTTTGGGTGACTCTGCCTGGCATTACGTGGAGGGATCCCCTGGAACCCAGAGGCTTTTTCAGAAGCATCTTTCAAAGACCTTTGCTCACAAGAACTTGTTACCCAACTGGAGGCCTTAAACTCAATTTCCCTGAGTGAAGGGCTTGGTGAGTGGTCACTGCCTCCTTTCTCCAGAGCCCTTTGGAACCCCCAGCTGAGAAACTCTGGGAAGCTGCTGCTGGCCAAGCCTGGTTCAGGCCCCTGTGGGATGCTCTGGAAGTATCTGGTGGGATGCAGAAAGATTTCACTGCCCAAATTCCCTGCTGCTCCAAGAGCTGGCATGCAGCTCACACCTGCACAGCACTTGGGCACAGTCATGGAACAGGCAGAGATGCAAGAGGATTTGCAATTTTGCTCGTTTTAGAATCACAGGATCATAGAATGGTTTGGCTTGGGAAGGACCATAAAGATCTTCATAGCAGATGATGGAAACAGTTTTTAACATACTGGTAAAGGAGCCAATATTGGTGCCAGTAGGCCAAAAAATATCCCTGGCTTTACCCTCTCCTGTCTCCTCTCTTTCTTGCCTCATCTGCAGCTGGAATAGATTAATGAGATGCAAATATTGACAGCAAACTGCAGCTCCTGAGCTTCCCGGGTGCTGGCACGGGACCATTGGCTGCTGAGTCCCATTTTCTGTGGGCAGCCAAGGCAGAGTGGCTGTCCCCAGTCACAGCCAGCAGCTGGGCTTTGTGAGAGGTGGAATAAAGCTCTGATGAAAACTCAAGAAGCCCCAGCAGCCTGAGACTGTAGTGATGTTCTGCTCAGTTTCTATGGGAACAGGCTGAGCTGATTGATTGGAAGCCCACATGCAGGAGAGGCAAGAGAAGGAGTGAGTGGGGCTGTGGATGCAGAGATTAATTGGTGTGACTCAGGCTGGGCTTTTATACAATTTGCAGCCATCCCAAGAAGTGCCTGGGCACTGGGGTTGGAATGCAAGGAGATGTTCACATGAGAACAATCTCATGGCTTGTTGAAATGATTGTAGCACCTGCTCAAAAAAAAAAAAAAAAAGAAGTGATTTATTTTTGTCCACTAGTTTCTAAATCACCTTAAACTTAGAATCATGGAATCACTGAGATTGGAAAAGTCCTCTGGGATCATCAAGTCCAGCATTAACCCAGCACTGCCAGGTCCACACTAAACCGTGTCCCTCAGCATCACATCCACATGTTTTTTGAACCCTTTCAGGAATGGTGATTCCACCACTTCCCTGGTCAGCCTGTTCCCAATGATTGACCATTCCTCCAGCAAAGAAATTTTCCCTGCTATCCAATCTAAACCTCACCTGTAAAGGTCACAAGGCATGAGGAGCCTCTGCTGCTGGTGGGAAGGCAAGAGGCTGCTCCCTCCCTTGCCCTTGCTCAGCCTGATCTCACCAGTGCTGGTGACAGGGTAAAAATGGAATTTTTTCCCATTTGGGAGATTATTGCCAGCTATGGGAAAGAACAAAAGAAGCCACAGGACTGTCAAGCTTCAATCCTTGACACACCACAAACCACCAAACTCTCCTAAAAATGATCCCTGAGATAAAACCCTTCCTTCTGTCAGCCTGGAGCTGGGACATTCCCCAGCACCATGCCAGGCAGGTGCTGGCACATACCCTTCAGGAAGGCAAAGCTGCTGCCGGACTCCATGTCCACATCTCTCCCAGCCCCTTTGGTATGTTTGGATGCATTTTTCAGGATGGTGCATGAGCTGGGAGAGCAGTGGAATAATGGTAAAACATGTATATAACATGTTCCACTTCAGCCATTTAGAAATAAAAGTAGAGCTACAAGCTTGCCTGAAAAAAAAAAACCACATTTGGAAACCAAAATGAGATGCAAAGCTGAAAGATAAAGTCTGTTGTAAGCACTTGTAAGAAAGAGTTTAAGAAAAGGATTAAAAGGGATTAATTGAACCTCTGAGACAGAGAAGCTCCATCAGTAAATCTGATTACCAGCTCTGCGTGGCACTCAGTGATTTATAATGCCAAAAGGCTGATGCTGGAAATAAGGCAGATTTGGAGAGCCAAGCTCCCATCCCTGCCATGGTGATGGAGGCTGGAGGCCACATGAGGCCAGCACTGAATGGGGTGATGGTCCCAAAATTCTCTCCCTTGGATCAGGGCACGGTGCTCCCCTCCTGCCCACAGAAGGACACGTTGTGCCTCCAGCTCCTGGACAAGGAACTGAACCAGCATCATCACCAAATCCCGGGATGGCTTCCAACAGAGGGGCCCTTAAAGCTCACCTGGTTCTACCCCCTGCCATGGGCAGAGACCCTTCCCACCAGGCCAGGTTTCTCCAAGCCCTGTCCAGCCTGGCCTTGGACACTTCCAAGGTGTTTGCTGGCAGATAGAGGAGGTTTCCATCCTCTCCCTGATGAATGACTCAGTGCAGATCAGGAGATGTTACTCACGTGTCAGTGGCTGCTGAATTATTCATTGATGAGAAAATCATGAGGGACCAGGCAAGGAAAGCACAATAAGCTTTCATTAAACAATTTAACTGCTTTCACTGGTGCTGCCTGCCTCTTGTTAGTCCCCTTCCATGCAATCAGTAATTTTTCCAAGGGATGCATTTGGCTCCAGGAGGGAGCACAGTGCACAGGCCATTGTGCACAGGGTACCTTCTGCTGGTGTTTTCTAGGGAGTGCAAGATTTTTGTTTGTCCCTGTCTTTGGTTCTTTGGTTTGGTTTTTGGTGGTTTTTTGGTGGTGGTAGTTTTGGTTTGGATTTTGATTTTGTTGTTTTTTGGTGAATTTTTGGGATTGTTTTTACTATTTTTGGCTTCTCCCCATGCTGAGCAGTGCAGTGCCGTGCAGCAGAGGATGTGCATCAGCTTCCTCAGCATCCCCTGGCGCCTCTCCCTTCTGGCCCTGCCACAAGGCAGCCCCAGCGCTGCCCTGGGGGTGCCCAGGTCATCGTCCCCTCATGGCCTGCAGGGCTTGGACGTTCCTGTCCCATCCAGCCAGGCTTTGGGTGACATGCCTGCTTTAGGGGGACATCTGCCCCTGGTGCTGCTCTGTGCCCATTTCTGAGAGCTCAGAGCCCAGAGCCCAGCCCTGTCCCAGCACCGGCACCGCTCCCTGCAAGGCTCTGTGGAAACTCATCAAACCTCAGATGTAGGAGAAGTTGGGTGGATTTCATCCCCACTGTTCTTGGAAGGGTTTTACAGCCTAGACCCACCCTGCTACAAACTCGAGGACAGTTTTGTTATTTCCAGCCTGATTTTATTCCTCATTATCCCCTGTTAGCAGCGTTCCTGGCTAGCCCCTCTCCCTGGGGACAGCCTGACAGAGGTGCAGATGCACAATGAGGACATTTCCATCCCCACAGCCTGGGCAGACACCCCGGGTGGGACCCTGGCCCCTCCCTGCCCACTCCCTGTGGCTCCTCCGTGCAGCAGCCGTGCCGTGGCCTCGCTCCATCCCCATCCCGCGGGGTCCCTCAGGCTCACCCAGCCCTGGAGGATGAAAGGACCCTTGGGATCAGGCTGATCCATGGAGGCTCATCCCATCGGGGTTTCCAGTCTCTTCGTGTTTTGTTTTCTTCCTTTTCACGGAGATAAAACCTTCTAATGAGCTGATTAAACATTGAAAACAGTCTTTCATTAAATTTACATACAAAAAAAATTGGTTGCAATTACAACAATTAGCTTGCCATGGAAATTGGGTGTGTGGAGAGGATAAAAATGTTCCTGCAGGACAAAGACAGAAAATTCACATTCACACTTCCCGAAATAATCTCCTTTAATGCCTGGCTTTGACTTCAGTCCTGTATTTTAATGCGTGTTTTACACCCCAAGGGTTTAGCTCACTTGTTGAATGATGCCACATATGCATACACTTGTAGGATAAAAAATAATTGGTGTTTCAGGAATTGTCCTAAGTCCCTGTTTTTGCAGTTGTGTTTCTGAGCCTTTAACCCTCTGCCTCACCCTTTGGTGAGGAGTACCAATGCTTGCTGGAGAATTGAGACATCTTGCAGAGCTGAAATAATCCTGGGCACTAAGTGATGAGAAAACAGAATGGTTCTTTTTATTTAGGATCTGGAAAAAAACAGAAAATGAAACAAAGCTCTTGTGATTTTTAACATAAAGCAGCTTTGCATTCTTGAGGAGCACAACTGATGTCCCAAACCAGGTCTGTTCTGACAATGATGTTTTGTGGAGATGTAAACATTGCTGGGAATTTCTGTCATCAACACTCTCAGAACAAAGGCAAAGGAACAAATATTCAAAATTCTGTTTGTGTTCTTTACAAGTTTGCATATTTTATACATCCTAATTAGGTATGAAAGAAAATAATGCGGGGTGGTGTAGTAAATGGAAAGAGAGGAGGCAGGAGACCAAAAATCCATGGATTTTTCTTGGCCTATTGATACAAGGGAGAGCCACTACCACAGAACCCCAGAATGATTTGGGCTGGAAGGAAAGTTAAAGTTCATCTCATCCCACCCCTGCCATGGCAGGGACCCCTCCCACTGTCCCAGGGTGTTCCCAGCCCTGTCCAGCCTGGCCTTGGGCACTGCCAGGGATCCAGGGGCAGCCACAGCTGCTCTGGGCACCTGTGCCAGGGCCTCACCAGCCTCACAGGGAAGGATTTCCTCCTAATATCTAATCTAAAGCTGCTCTCTGTCAATGTGAAGCTATTCCCCCTTGTCCTCTTGGTTCCTTTACCTATTAATTAAAAACTGGCTTCATTATCTGCTATTAAGACAAATAAAATTATATGCCCACTTCCATCTCTGCCTGTTCCCACCCCCTGCCTTGCTTTCCTTATAAGCTCTACAATTTGAGTTAATTTCTCCAAGCAGCAGCATCTATTTGTGATTTATGCAGCGATCTTTGCTGGGGAGAGCCGTGATCCGAGGTGTATCAGCTTCCCTCATTCAGTTTTATGGAGAGGGAATATCTCAGCCGAGAGTAAATTAAATGGATAACAATTACATTTATGCCTCTAATTTAATTATTTGAGGTTACAGGAGCATCCACCTGCTTTGCTCCTTTTTTTGCTCCTGACATCAGCACACACTCACACGGGCTCTCTCCAGCCCTTGTGTCTGGGTGCTCCCCAACAAGGGGTGGGCAAAGTCTGCAGGAAAAGAGATGGATCTTAAACCCATCATGAATTAATGCACCAACTCCCTGCTGCAAGAACACTGCCTGCAAGGCTGTGCCATCTCTGGCTTGGTTAATAAGGGGAAGATTAAATAAAAATCATTAAAAGAGTACGCAGAGAGGCGGTGCTGTCAAGGAGGGTGGGGCTGCTCAAAACCTCCCTGCAGAGAGGGAGGGAGTGTCTGGTGGCCCTGGGCAGGGCTGGGCCCATGGCCCCAGTGCCTGCTGCTCTGTCCAGCCCTGCACCCCAGCAGCCCATCTGCTTTGAAGCCTCCTGCACTCACAGCCTGGTGAAACAGCACTGAGAAGTTACATTTCACTCAGAACAACTGTAGCCTGAACAAAATTACTCTTACAAAATGCAAATGAGCCGCAGTTCCTTTTCATTTTCCGTCTTTAACAGCATTTACTCTGTCACTGGTGGATTTATGGCATTTGGCTGCAGGTTTTAATTGCTGTTTGCATGCACAGCAGTGCCACAGCCAAGCACTAAATGTGTATTTCCATTTTACATCCAAATTCAAGCCAGTACAGAAAATTTATCAGTGTGTTTTCATATCAGCTCCATCGTAATTTGCCCTTAGAGCTGCTGAGGAGAAGGGATGAAGTATATTTGTTTTATTTTGGGCTCCTTGTAAAACGCCCAATGAAGCAGAAAGGAAACCAATCCCACAGCAGAGGCCACACAGGACGTAGGGTCTCTGTGACTTTGGGACTGGAAGGAAATGCAATAAAACGTGTGTTACTCCAGGGGGATGAGGTGCAGGGATGTGTCCCTGGTGCCACCAAGCCTTTGGGACAGTGTGGTGGCTCTGGGAACCCTGTCACCCCTGCAGTGTGTCACTCACCCCAGGTAGAGGTGTCTCTCATTTCCAGGTCACACACCATGCAGGTACCTTTCTTCCCTTCTTTCTTCTTTCTTTTTTTCCTCCTCTTTCTTATTCCCTGGGTGATCAATTATTTAATACATTTCATCCCAGTGCAGAGCTCCCTGAAGTGAGTTGTTTTAAATTAAGTACATTTCTCTTTGAATCAACTGGAGTCCCTGAGAAATTTTTAGCTCTGCAAATGAGCTCATTAGAATTTTGGAAGTGTACCTGAATCTCTCCTCTGTGTTTTTTCTTTATTTTTATTATTTCAAATCTCATTCCACTTTGTTCCAGGTTCAATCTTTTCCCCACAGCAGTGCCCTATGTGCTGACTGATCAGAATAATTTCAAAAGGAGTGAATTAAAGGCCCCAACATGAAATTTCCGTAGAGAATTGATGTGGGTTAACTGTCTGTATCTTATTGTGCTGCCTTGTTTGGAAAGCTTCTCGCAACCATCCATTATAGTTATAAGGCTGAGTGATGACTACAGCTACACTGGGAAGAAAAAAATGGGAAAGAAAATAATAAAACAAAAGCGTTTTCTACGAATAATAGCACCAGGGTATTTAAAACACTTGGCTGCACACTTTTCAGGCAGCAGGTGCTGCAAAATGCATTTCTCCCTTCATAACCTTTAAATCCCTTGTATGATGTGGGTTTTCTCTAATCCTCTAAATATGTTCAGAGGAGACAACAAAAATACGTTCATGACAGATTGTGACTCCCAGGGTGGAAACCCCTTCTTCATCTCCCCACAGACACAGGAAAAGGTTTCATTCCAGCTGGGACACCAGAGCAGCTCTGCACCTGCACAGCACAGCACAGCCGTCCCTCTGGGGGCAGAGGCTGTGGGAGTGCCTGAACCTCCCAGGAGCTGCTCCAGACACGCTGGCAGAGCTGCCCAGAGGCTCTGGGTGAGAGCAGGGCTGGATGCAGGGCACAGGGAGCTGAGTGGGAGGCACTGGAGGACACAGGCAGAGCCGACCTGGGGTCACAGCTCTGTGCACCCCTGTATCCAGAGAACTGTTTGGCAGCAAAGACATTTATTTATTTATTTATTTATTTATTTATTTATTTACTTGCAGCCCCAGCTCCACAGCATCCATATTCAATTTTTCTCTCTTTTCCACCTGTGGGATGTGCTGCCCCAGTGAAGAGATGGGGGTGGCTGCAGAGCTGGGGCCTCCCTGCCCTCTGCCTCCTCCTGGCCACACAGGAGTGATTCTAACAGGTGATGGGCACAGACAGGCTCGGTAAAGTGATGTAGCTGGGAAATTACTGTGGGAGTCCCTGGGATGATGAGAGTGAGTTCTCTCTGATCCTCAAGCAGATGAGGGCAGCTCAGGATCTCTACAACTTTTAATGCCAAGGCTGCCAAAAGCTGGAGGCTTTCACAGTCTGTGCCCAGCAGTGCCAGGGGAGCTCCATGCACCCTGCTCTGGGGCAAGGCGCCAGTTCCTGCCTTGCTGTGGCTCTCGGCAAGAGATTTTGGGTTTGTTCGTACCCCACCAGCTCCTGGGGTCCCTCGTGCACCCCTCTGCCATCCCTGCTCTCCAAGGGAGTGAGCTCCTCACAAGCCTGGTACAGATCTGTTGTTACAGGAATCAGCTCTTCAAAGGACAATTTTCACTTGCTTTAAACTCCTGTTGAAACAAGATATACAATTTACATCTGAATCTGATCCTCTATAATGCTAATGCACAGAACTTCAAACAGCAGCCGCTGCCACTTCAGAGGGCTGAACACCCCAACTTTGTTCTGAAAGTGACATGTTTACCCACAAGGGTAAAACTTTCGGTCCATCAGGATACTTTTAACCACCAGTGCATTATGGTCATTCCTATTTCCCTCCTGTGCTGGGTGGAGCAGGGATGCTACCCCTTTCCCTGGAGGAAATGCTTATTCTAGACCTTTTTGATTAATGTCAGCTTCTAAGCTTTTAAGTGCCTCTCCCTCCCAGGTTCTTCACCTCTGCTGTTAAGTGTTTGTCAGGGGAGGCAGCTGCATCGCCAAGCCTTAAAGGATGTGAAACAACTGAGGTGACAATACACATTCCCAAGGCTAAACCAGCAATGAAATAAATTGGTACAAAAGTCCTTTGCTGGGGTTTTGTGAGGAGCCTCCAGGCAAGCCTCAGGCAGCCTGGTCAGAGAGCAGAACACCAGGGAAGAGCAGTCACAGAACCACAAAGTGGGTTGGGTTGGAAGGGACCTTAAAGCTCATCCTGTTCCACCCCATGTCACGGGCAGGGACACCTTCCACTAGACCAGATTGCTCCAAACTCCATCCAGCCCGGCCTTGAACACTTCCAAGGCTGAGGCATAAATGCTGCAAATACAAATGTGCTCCAAACACATTGGAGAATTCAGGAGAAAATGGACAAAGAGGAAAAAAATCAGGAAAATAATCCCCAATGTTGTAGTGAGAACAAGAGCTCGTCGGGCAGGGACACCGAGGGAATGGAGCACACACTGACCTGCAGGATCAGGTCCCAAAGCCCTGCCAGGATAGGAAATCGCCCAGGTCAGGGGAGATGTGATCCCTGTGCCACCAATGTGCTGAGTTAGAGCAGTGAGCTGAGGAGGAGCTGTTTGTTCCACCTTCTGCATTTCAAGGGAAATTTTTTTCCAGGAATTTATTCCTGGTTTTTACAGGACATCAGAAGCCACATAGTCTGCCTGAAGCTCTACTTTTCCCTTTCCCTCACTCACAGAAAACCAAGGGTTAGGAAAAGACAAGCCAGGCACATTTACACTGAATTGCCCCCTGCAGATCCCAAACAAAAGCTTCAAAAATGCCATGAATAAATTTCTTCCTGTTTGTCTCGGTTCCAGTGTTAAATGGACCATTCTGTGCTCTGGTGGCCCAGCGGGGAGAGGGCTCTGGGTCTGCCGAGCAGAGGGAGCTCAGTCTGCCTCTGCTGTGCTGTTATTTCATTTTCACCGTGACTGGTCTAAAGACCCAATAATCACAGATAAGCCTGAGTGAACTCTTGTTAAAGCCATCGGGCAAATAACCAGCCCAGCCCAGGGACCCCACAGAGCCTGGGAATTGCTTCTGCCACTCCACTGCCTCCAGCCACGAAGGACGGGCAGCGTTTGATCCGCCAACACTCACAGCCCAACTGTCCAATTTCCAATTGGAAATTTCCAACAGGCTCCTTTCTTTGAAACAGAATAATTTGCAGTTTGCTCAGAGTTTTTAAGCCAAGCTCTTTCCCTGCTTATTTTCTGAATTTTCTGTTTAGATGAAAGACCTGCCTCCTCTGTTCAGCAGCAGCTCTGGGCTTACTGCCACAAGAATGTCCAAAACCCAGAAAAATATCCCAAATTCCTCCAAAGGGAGCCACCCCTCCACCCCTGGTTCTGCTGGATGTGTGACTGCCCCATGAGAACAGGGGAGAATGAAGCTATTGGAATTCAAAGGAAACTGTTTGGGCTGTCTCATATCTGCCTCATAACGCTACCAAAACAAAAAGGGGGTGAGCCTTTTCTCAGCGATGCTAATCTGGTTTAAATTTGGTTCATTTCGAGGCCCCAGCAGGTTCTGTGTGTGGGGAAGGTTCATCCATTGCCAAGGTGGGCATGAGCCCTGGTGCTCCCACCCTGATGGATGATCCCACCACACAGGACCCTTCTGCACCCCTGGGCTTTTCTCCCTGGATTGTTATTTTGGAAGTAGCCACAGGCTCATGGTACAGGATCAGTCATTTGGGACAGGGATCAAAAAGGGCTCTGTCACTGTCACCTCCCAAATGGAAAACCCCCATTTCCCAAAGAATGAAACCTCTGGTGCTTTCTCAAAGCACCTGGAAAATGAAGTGTAACTCATGAATGACAAGGAATTGCCTGGTGTGTCATTTTCTGAGCATGCCTTGGGAGAAGGAACAAGGTTGTTTGCAAATAATGAGTTTCATGTGTTGATAACAGGGGCTGTTAATTAGCTCTGGGTGCCACTGCTGGCAGATACTGGAGGTAACAGGAGTGTGAAAATTTATACTTCTGGAAGTCTTTTAATAGTTCTTTAAGTATGACACTTGAGAGGATGGTTTGTGCAAGGAGTCACAGTAATTTCAAATACATAAAGCCACAGACAGCAGGGAAAAAGGAGGGCAGGACATGCCAGGGCTGGGCAGCTGGGAATGCTCTGCCAGAGTCCTGCCCCATCACCTTCTCTCTGGGCCTGGGACCCCTGGAACATGCAATAAAATGAATATACAGTGAAGCAAAACCTCAGATGGTGTTTCCCATCAAGAATTTATCCATTTCCAGGTTATTTAGGAAGAAATTTTTCCCTTTGAGAGTGGTGAGGCCCTGGCACAGGGTGCCCAGAGAAGCTGTGTCTGCCCCATCCCTTGAAAGTGTCCAAGGCCAGGCTGGACGGGGCTTGGAGCAACCTGGGATAGTGGAAGGTGTCCCTGGCCAGGGCAGGGGTGGGATGAGATGAGCTTCAGCTCCATTCCAACACAAACCATTCTGTGATTCTGTAATTCTGTGATTCCGTGATTATTGCTTTTGTGTGGAGCAGACAGGAAGGGAGGGAGCAAGGGGCTCATCAGGCAGGGTTAGGAGCTCAGCCATGAGTGCAGAAGATTCCTTTGAAGCTCTCTTAGTTATCTCTCTGGCTGGCAGAGAAATTCTGCACACCGTGGTGTTTTATTCCCTTTGATCTGCCTGCTGTGGTGTTTGCTGCCCCTGCCAAGCCTCTTGCTCGGGTCTCCATCTTTGATGTGGGTTAACAAGACCTCCCGAGCCCTTTGGTGCTCCCTGCTTTTACATTTTTCAGTAGCAGTGAGCAGGGCAGGAGTGGGGCCAAGCCACTCTCACTGGCACCCACGGCCGAGTCCTGGAGCCCAGCTTGGACCAGTTGTTGCTGTGCACACCCAGCTGGGACCCTGGTGAGGGCAAAAGAGCCCCAATATCCCCTGCAGGTATGGAGTTGTACCAAGTGCAGCCATGAAATCCCCTCTGCTGGAGGGAGCCCTCTTTCCCAAACGCTTCCCTCAGTGAAGCCCCTGGCTCTCCTCCCTCCATCCCAGGGCTTGGCTGCTATTCCCTAAAAGCACACGAGAAAATCCCCCCTTAGCTCTGCCAGTCCCAAGGGAAGCTGCTGCAGGGTGACCAACAATGACCACCCTGCATGATCTGCACAGAGCTGCACCCAGAGCCCCCAGAACGGGACCTTCAGCGTCCTTGAGAAATAAACTCAGCTTTTTGCTGGGATGCCCAAGGGCAGCAGGATCAGGAGACTTAATTTGACATTAAAATGGTTCACACTGTGGTGTGCTCAGTGCTAATTGTTGCCACCACTGAGCCTGGGGTCACTGCTCCTCCTGTACCCACAGCCATTCAATGTCACCTGAGCCTCCTGTCACAGCCCAGCACCTTTACTTAACGCAGAGCTTGTCCTGGTCTGCCAGCTGCTGACTGATTCCACTTCCTCCTGTCAATATTTTAGTCAGGGCTGTGTTTCCAGGGTTAGGTAAATTTGAGAGGTGAGCAGGAGCAGCAGGGAGCTCCCAGCTTTACTTGGACCCGCAGTGTGTGAAGGCACACATTTCCTTCTTCATTTTAACCATTAAATGTAGAGGTTTTCTTCAAATACAGTCTTATAAACTATTCGTTTTAATTTGCTCCATCCCTGAAGGTGAGTTTAATACCATTCATACATTTTCATTTATAAATTTGTCAGTAATAAGAGAGCTGGCACATGGGAGAAAGTAACTGCATAATTGCTGCTTACACGCTTGTCTTACTGAAAAACTGCTGGCTCAGGCGTCAGCCGTGCCGGGCATCATGCATGAAATTGCAAATAGAATTTAATTTGCCCTTGTATCCTGTAGGATCAGCTTAAAATGATTAATGCAGGAGAAAATGTTGTCAAGATTTTATTCATTACAATCTCCAAGGACTGCAGTGCGAAGCCATCATGTATAACATGACAATGTGTAATATGCAGCTTTCTGAACTGCTTTCCTGTGGCAAACAATCACATTTCTGCTCCTTAATTCCAGTGCTGAGGTAAGCAGGATTCACCCCATGCATATTTTTGTGATCTCCTGGACAGGTGGAAATGTAATTTGTTTAAAATTGGGATATTTGGAGCTGGTGCCTGGAGCAGCTCTGGAGCAGGAGGTCGTGCAGGCTCTGGAGGCTGTCAGACCTGCAGGAGGATGATGTGACCTGCTGTACCACAGCTGGGAACAGATCAAGCTCTGAGACAGGTAGTCCAAAAACTTTGAGTTTAGGTGTCTCAGTCCTCTGTGAGCTCATCTGTCTCTCACCCTTCCCCTTCCCTCCACTGGGTGCAGAAACAGGAGCTGCCCAAGCCTGGTGTCATCACCAGCATGAAAGCACTGCACAAGTGCAGGAAGGTGGGAGGGATAGCCAAGGCAGAACTGAGAGACTGGAGGAATGGCTCAGTTTTAAAAAAAGGCCTCTGAGAGACAGATGTTTTTCCTTGAAACTTTCCACTGCTGATAGTAGCCAGTAAGAAAAATCCCTTCTGCTCCATAGCCACTTGCTAATTGCCTTAACATGGTGAGAGAAATTACTGGATTGTTCTCTTTTTAGTGGTGGGTTTGTCAGGAGGTTATGGCTTACAAATTGTTCTCGTCAGAATTCTAATTGAGGAATGAAATATGGGTTGTGATTATGTTACTGAAATGGATTGTCTGGTAATTATATTAATACCACAGAGTAAGTGTAGGTCCCATGTAAACTGCAGCTGGGAGCATTCCTGTCTCAGAGGAGCAGTCCCTCCTGCCTCTGAGTTAATCACTGCTTTGTTAGAATGAGAAATGGATCTCCTAGTCCCCTGAGTCAGAGACAAACATCCTTTTTCCTTGGCCTGAAATCCATTTTACCTTTTGATTTCTTGTTGGTAGATCCACACCATCTGCTGAACCAAAAGTACAAGAACTGTGCCCTCTCCCCCTGCGTGTGTCGTCTCATGGGTGTGAGATGTGTGTGTGCCATCCCATGGGTGTGAGATGTGTGTTATCTCATGGGTGTGAGATGTGTGTGTGCCATCTCATGGATGATCTCAGGTCCCTCCTGGGCACAGGGAAGTGCAGCTGACTCCCTGAGGCTGCCAGTCAGGGAATACTCCTGCAGCAGGCTGTGCTGCTGTAATTACAGAAGCTGTTTGGCTAATTAGGCATTCTGAGCATGGCACGGACACCTCAGCTCAGATCTGCAGCCCACACTTTTCTGCCTGTGCTGTGGTGGGCACAGAGCAGGGCTGGGGCTGGCAGAGCAGCGCTGCTTCTCACACAGACTTCCCCCATCTCCAGAGTCAACAGTTCACCCCAAACCCACATTTTTAGTGGAGGAATAGGGTGTGCACCAGGGGAGCTGAAATGACAGCAATTAGATGGTTGCAGTGAAGTCAGTGTCAGTGTAAGATTATCAGGATGTTGGGCACCACTGATGGCTCCAAGGCACCTCTGATGGCTCCAAGGCACCTCTGATGGCTCCAAGGCACCTCTGACGGCTCCACACCTCTCTGCTGACCCCCTTGAGTGTCAGGCCCTGGCACAGCTGCCCAGAGCAGCCATGGCTGCTCCATCCTTGGAAGTGTCCAAGGCTGGGCTGAACAGGGTTTGGAGCACCCTGGGGTAGTGGAAGGTGTCCCTGCCCATAACAGGGGAGCTAGAAGGGGATGAGCCCTAAGGTTGCTTCCATCCCAGACTATTCTGGGATGCTGTGATGATTTGGCAAGGTGGATGTCCTTGTCCAGCCTGCACCTGACAGAGTGACCACATTCAAAAGGCATCTCAGTTTCCACTTTTGCATTAATTTAGAAAAGTGCTGCAATTAGTAATTGTGCCTAACCCCCTTTGTAAACCTTATGCCGGATTTTTGTAATTAATTATTAGCAAAGAGAAACACATCAGGCTTGAAGAAGCTGACTGGGCCTCCTGGTAGGAGCACATGGACTAATACCTTATTGGTTTAACTGCCAGTTAAAATGAGACAAATCAATGTAAATTTCATTGTATTACAACAATATTGATTCCCTATTAAACAGCAGACAAAGCAGGTTATGGCTTTAGGAAAGCTATTAGGAGTTAAGAATGTTTTTTCTTGAGAATAAATGGGAAACTAGAGTTTAATACTGGAGAGTGAAAGCAGGAGGAAGGTGTATGGGAGGTTAAGGGGATGAAGGGGCACAGCCAAGCCAAGAAATGGCACCCACAGATGTCCCAGGAGAAAGCAGTGCAGTAAGGGACACCCCTGGATGGGGGTGAGGGAATGCCGGGTTTGGCACAGGGATGCTCCAGCCCCTTCCAGCCCCGGAGTGGGATCAGCACTCACATCCCATGGCAGAGAGGTACCAGTCACTCTGCCACTTATCTCAGCCTCCAGTCAGTCAGCAGGGGAAAGCACCCGGGTCAGCAGAACAGAAAATCCCTGAGAAATTTCATCGTGGAGAAAGCCTCCCACAGCCTGGAAGCCAGGGAGATGCCTCCATAACGTGCCTCCTCCAAAGGGTTAAACCAACAGCAGCCACAGGCTGGGGATTAAGATAAATAATTTTTAACTGAATCAATACTGATAGCACAATCGAAGCTGGGAGCTTATTGACCCCTGGAGTCACTTTTAATGCCTCTTTACACAGTGAACTCCACACCATCTCACACCCCTGTGAGTGCACAGCACAGATGGAAAGTTCCCTGATACCACAGAAACTTGTTTGCACCAGAGGACAATAAAATGAAGGATTAGAAGCAGTAATTTCCACTTTTAATTACCAATGACAAACTAAAAATCAATTCAAACTCCTGCAAAGGAGCATGCAAAGGAAAAACATTTTGATTCCCTCAATCAAATACTCAAGTCTATTTACTGTGTATGTATGCCAACAAAATAACCTTTTGGATACTGAGTGACAGGATGAGGGCAGGATGTTGACATAGCCCCACCAGGATCAGCCCCAGGGTAAGATTATTTTCAGTGTGGAAAATGGGAGGTGAGCTGACACAGCAGAACCAAGGGCAACTCCACTCAAAAAGGGAAAATTCATTTTAAGCTGGTGGCGTTTTCTTCACAAGTAAGTTCAGAGTTGAGTTAAGAACACGACTTGGACAAGCTCTGCAGCCCCATGGCTGGCTCAAAACCACATAAATTATAAAAGGAAGGAGGAGGATTCCTGCAGGATGAAGAGGGCAGAGCACCCCACAGAGCTTTAACTTAATCGACTGTGCAAGAAGGGGATAAGATTACCCATAACAGGGATCACAGCCAAAATTTCTGTGTTACAGAATTTTGCAGAATCTGAGCAGCAGCCCAGCACTGTTCCAGAACAGTCTGCAGCAGCCCAAAGGACCTCAGATTGAAATAATCCAATTCAGGGAAACCAAAGGTATGAATCACAAAACACCAGCTACAGCTACAGCATCCAGGTAGGAATGAATGGGAGCAGTGTAGGCTGGGTGATAAAACCAGCCTGGCAGGAGCTGGAACAGGATGCTGATAAAGCTGTCATCTTTATCAATCTACAAAAATGTGGTTGTAAAAGCTGGGCTTCAAGGCAAATATAGGCAGTTCTGGGGACACAGCTTGAACCAAGCCTCTGAGTACAGCCAGAGCCCTGAGCAAGGAGAGGACAGAGCTGCTCTCCTCTCTCCCCTGGTCCCTGCTCAAATCCCTGGTGCTCAGCTCAGCTCTCTGTGCTGGTGATGCTTTTCAAACACCAGGGGCTTGGGCTGATTGAGCCTCTTCCTGGGGTGACAACAGAAATTTACAGACCACAGCTGGACTGCAGAGGTTTTGCACTTCTGGGGGTGTTGCACCCCAAACCAGCACTGCCTGCCCAGCCCAGTAAGGACAGGGGTCAGCCGGGGGGAGCACAAAGCTCGGGGCTGGAGCTGCATCTTCCCCCTGCTGCTCCCCAGCTCTCCCTGCAGCCCTGGCAGAACAATCCAGGCTGGTTTCCACCACCACCAGACGCTCCCATTTGGATTTGTGGGGCAAAGCCTCTGCCTGCAGTGCCCTGGGAGCAGCAGCTTTGGCGCCCTCAGGATTTGTGGGATGTCACTGTCAGAAACCAGAGGTCAAGGCAGCAGTGATGCCAGAGAAAGATGCCATGGCCTCTTCAGGTTAATTATGTGTCTGAGGATTACATAATGCAGATGTGTTATTCAGAGCTTAGCAACAGATTAAAAAAAAAAACCAAATGAAGGATGAGGAGGAGACACAGAAGCTGGAAAGACTATAATGGAGCACGGAATGAAACGAGAAGACAAAAGATCTAATTACAAATGACATTATTTGCATTCTCATCAACTTGTTTCCATTTTGTTTTCTTATTGCTTTAATCTTGCAGCTTAATTCAGTGGAACACAGTGGATGAAGGAGGCAATTAGAGCCGTGCATGGTTTGTTTGGGGCAGGATGTGGTGGTGGGTGCAGGCAGCCCCAGCTTTGTTTTTCCATGGGCTGGATGTGTGAGGTTATTCCTCAGGTTATACAGTCTCCAGATATATCTAGACATTTCAATTCAAAAAATTAAGGTGATAAAAATCCAACATTCCTCTCCATGCTTGTGTGAAATGGGATCTGAAACAGCTTCAGCTTTGATTGGATACTCAGTGTGACCTGACATTTAATTGAGGATGGGAAAGCACAGGTATCTTAAAGAACAGGATGGAAATAATTCTGACATTGTGCTCATGATGAGAAAATAGCATTTTCATTTCACATCAGGCATTACATTACATTTCAGAAGCTAAGGGCAATGCAAGTGGTGCCCAGAGAGAAACCCATTTGGACCCCCAGAGAAGCTTGTGATTCTTTGGGGGTTCACACGAATTTTAAATTAAATTATTAAGCAAAAATCTGGCCCAAAGCTCAAGGACTATATTGCATATCAATTTTTTAAAATTGTTTGAAATTAAAAATCAATTAAAGCTCTTAGTAGCCTTGCTGTCACAGTGAAGAAGTAACTAGTTTGAAACAAATTAAATGGTTTAAATTGCTCAAGCAACAAAATGTAAGCAATGTTGCTCATGGAAAATAACACACCCCAAAGCCAAACCCGTGCTGGTGTCTCCACATCTTTCCAGCATAAGGAACCACCAGCCTGGGATGAGCTGGGAGCCAGCTGGGCCCTGCCTGGCAAAGGGGGCAGAACCACCAGAACTGCTGCACCAACCAAGAGCATCCTTGGGGCTCACAAAACGGAGGGAGAACAGCTTTTTATACAGGAGATAGTGGCAGGACAAGAGGGAATGCCTTTAAGCAAAAAGAGGAGAGATTTAGATGAGATGTTACAAGGAATTCTTTCCTCAGAGGGTGGTGAGACCCTGGCACAAGCTGCCCAGGGAAGCTGTGGCTGCCCCATGCCTGGAAATGTTCAAGGCCAGGTTGGACCCTGGTGCAGTGGAAGGTGTCCCTGGCCAGGCAGGGAGTGGAAGGAGATGATCTTTAATGTCCTTCCAGCCCAAACCATTCTGGGATTCTGGGATTAAAACTCACCCTGGCAGACAGCAGCTCTCCGGGGTTGTATTTCACACCTCACAGCCCTTCCCTAGGGACATCTCCCCACTCAGGCATGGATCTGCCCCCCATGTGAGCTGGCACAGAGCAGATCCATCACCGTGCTCACTGTCACTCTCCAGGCTTCCCTGCCCCAGCCCTGTGCTCCCAGCAGCAGCACACGACCTTCCATTCCTGCTCTGGTGGAAGTGGGAACACACAAATTTTAAATTACAGACATTTCAGCCAAACAGCCTATTTGAGTTCAGGCTTTATTATCATCTTGCACTATTTTCCAATTGACTAAAAGCAGGCATGGGGGTTTTGGGGGTATATATAACCCTCATACATGCAGCCAACATAACTCCATGCATTGATTTTTGGGCCAGCTCTGCAAAAGGCAATTCAACTGACAATTAAATTAACAGCTACATTTGTCATTCTTGGCCCAAATGAGATCCAGAGAAGAAATTGCCCTGCTACCCACTCAAAGTTCATCTCTCTTTGAGGAACATTGGACATTAAAGCCTGAGCTGAACTGCATCTTCATCAGGCTGGGAATCTGCCTGGAGCTTCATTCTCTGTGCAGATGATGCTATAAAAACCTTAGAATCCTTTCAGATTAGATTTGGGGAAGAAATTCTTCCCTGTGGGGGTGGTGAGGCCCTGGCACAGGTTGCCCAGGGCTGTGGCTGCCCCTGGATCCCTGGAAGTGTTTAAGGCCAGGTTAGACAGGGCTTGGAGCAGCCTGGGATAGTGGAAGGTGTCCCTGTCCGTGGAGGGATGGGCTGGGATTTAAGGTCCCTTCCAATCCAAACCATTCCAGGATTCATTCATGGGGTTGTATGATTTCATGAACAGAGTTACTGACTATAACCACAATAGGAATGTGACCCAACATCTTTCACAACAAAATTAGGCAAGACTTTTAATATGAAGCTCAGTATTTTCCTCTTGGCTTGCATTTTGACTATTTTGCACCCACTCTATGCCACGCAGAGGAGTCAAAAAAGAAATGGGATCACAGGATTTGCAGTTCTGTGCATAACGTGGGGGATTTCTGCTCCCCCTGCCAAGATGCTGTGCTGCACCAGAGGGCCCAAAGCCACAATTTCTGGGTTGGGTCACACAGCTCTGTCTGCATTTGCTAAGTCTGGCCTTCGATTTTTTCCTCTTTTGATCCCAATTCCAACCTATGGCCCCGAAGACACTTTCACCCACCCCTTTAGACAGAGCCCTGGGAGCAGAGGAGACAAAACAATCCCCTCAGGCTGCCCCGTGCCCAGCAGCAGCCCAGGGGCCTGGCTGGGAGGGGAATGCCTGCAGGATCTGTGTCCCTGCAGCAGGAGGAGGGGGATGCTCCCACCCGAGTCATTTGTGGTGAATCTGAACCAGTTCAAAAGGTTTCCCACCAACAAGACCCTGTGTTTGTTTGAGGCACCAGGATCCATGTAGGATATAAATGTGATGGTGCCAGGGGGATCAGCTGCCCAGAGCCTTCCCTGTGCCCAGCAAACCACTCCCACTGCCTGTGCTGGCAATGGCAAAGCTGCTGAAACTTCCTGTTCTGGGGCTCACAGCCAGAGGGAAAAACATCACCTGTGGCTAAGGATTGCTGCACAGGCTCCTGTGTCTTACACTTATTACACATCATTGTATTCCCCAACATTTACTGACTCTGTTGAGTACAGCCATGCTCAACAATAACGCTCAGAAAACACAGCTGAAAATAATGTTTCTGGTTACCACCAGAAAGCAACAGCAAGAGGTTTTCAGCCCTCATTAAATCAACAAATAACCAACTAAAAAAAAAACCCTCCCCAAGCCTTAAAAATCGCTCTAGCACATGAGCAATTGGAAAAAGTCCTTTTGTGCTCCATCCCTTGTACTTCTTTCAAAAGCCAACAGTGAACATAAGGCTGAAAAGCAGAGGCAGAGAGATGTAATATTCCTATTTCTGCCTTCGCTGAATATTTTTCTACCAATTCCTTAATTACCCAGGTTAGTGGGTAACCCAGCCTTGCTGGCTAATTGCAGAGGAGCACCTGCCATCTGCTACTGTATCCCAGATTTGTGGGGCACATCTGCCTGCGCAGTGTTTAGTGAAACAATGGCAGGATTTTACAGATGCTTATAACTTCTGTGACAATCAATCTGTTCTAATTAGTACTAAAAATAAATGTTTATGATGTAGGAAATGACAAAATGTATTTATCATCAACCTAATAATTCACTGTAAAGGAAACTTCAGGCCAAGCTGTATAACATGAATTCAAATGATTATTTCTCAGTTTCAGTACATATATACTGTGATATTCCAGGCAGTGTGATAATTGACCCAAAACATCCAGAGTAAGGCCTCTCTCTTGTTGGGAGCAGTCACTGGACATCAGCATCTCAGCGCCCCTGGCTTTATCTTCTGTTGATTTTGAAGCTGGGCAGGAGCTGGGGAGGATTTGCCATGTCCACAACTCATGACCTGGACCATGAAACTCCAGTCTGGAGAGGCAGCTCGGTGTGAGCCCACCCAGGTTGTTCTCCAGCATCAGAAATGCAGGTGGGAGGAGAGGTTGGTCCATCCTGCTGAGCACCAGGGAGGTTCCAAGTGCCAGGAAGCACCACACACCAGGCAAACCCCTCAGGACCTCTTGCCAGCGGGCTGATGTGGAGCTTAATCTCCTGAACCACCTTCTTCACACATCCAGAGCTTTCCTTTCCTTTTTTCTTCTTTCTTCCATAGCTACTGCCTGCATTTCCTTTGTTTTGGCTGCTCTAAGGGACAGCAAGCCTTGACAGGGTGGGATTGATGGTGCTGCTGGGAGCCCAGCAGCCAACAACCACACAGAGCCCTGGCTTTAGGAGCTGTCAGGGATGGAGCACCAGCAGGGACCCCCTTCCCACAGCAGCAGAGAGGCAAATGCTGGCTGTGGGCTCTGCTCCTCCTGGGCTTCACAACCTCATGGTCTGAGGGAGCGATTGCTTGGGGGTCCCATGAGAGCTGTGCAGAGCCCAGCCCAGGGGATTCACTTTCACACCCCCTTAGCAGCTGAAGTGAAGGAGAATTACAGTCCAGAGCAGCAGAATCTATCATGCTTTTTCTTTTGTTCAGAATAAAACAACAGAGAAGAGGTTTCAGCCACTTTGGCACGGGGCATCTGAGCTGGGCACGGCACTGGTGGTGCCTGTGACAGTGGTGCCAGCACTGGAGCCTGCCCACCTCCAGGTGCCCCTGCTCACCTGGCAGCAAAGAGCCATCATCCAGGCCGGGACTCTTCTCATCACATTCCAGAAGCAGCATTCCATGGTTTCCACTGAGGTTTGCTGTGCTCAGATGGGAACTTCCCTGCGAGCCGCAGGGCTGACACGGAGGCGGAGGCGTCTGCTCCGAATTTTAAGCAGCTTCCAACACACGTGACCTGGAGCAGCAGGAGCATGTAATTGATGTTAAATATTCCACACCATCTCACACTGAAGATAATTTGAATGCAAGGATTTGAACTAGCATGCTAGGAATATTTATTATTGAATCCAGGAATGGTTTGGGTTAGAAAAAAACTTAAAAGTTCATCCCTTTCCACCCCCCTGTCGAGGGCAGAGAAAACTTCCACTATCCCAGGTTGCTCCAAGCCCCTCCCAAACTGGCCTTGGACACTTCCAGGGATGGGGCAGCCACAGCTTCTCTGGGCAACCTGCTTGAGTGCCTAACAACCTTCAGAGTGGAGAATTTCTCCCTAATATCCAACGTAAACCTTCTCTCTGTCAGTTTAAACCATTCCTCCTTGTCCTATCAATGCATGCCCTTGCATAAGAATTTTGCAGCCTTTAATTTCATTTTGGTTTTTTTTCTTCTGTTGCATCACAGGGCAAAATACAGCACAAGCTGTGAATATCTTCTCCACTGGGTGTCAGAACACTTGGTTTACACCTTTGTATTCTCAGGATATTGTCTACTCTATCACAGGCAAAGGAGATTCTCATTGCATTATTATTTATCTGGTTATTGATTATAAAATATTAAAAGTGGAGCTGACAGAACCAAAACTTTTGCAGCACTAACTATAATGAAAATAGTGCTCAGCATCCTCTGCAGAAATGTTCAGGCTAACATATTAAATTCTGAACAGTTGCAAATAGAGCTGAAATTACAATTGTCCTGGATTTAAATTAAGAAACATTGAGTCAGTATAAACAGAGCTGAGGTTCCACTAAACCAGAAGAAATTCACGTGGTTCGTTTTCATCTGGAAAGAGAAAAAGCTTAAATGAAAAAGAAGGAATTACTTAAAAAAAAAAAAAGCCACCATACCTAACAGCAATTAGTGTGTATGCACATCCTCTGCTCTGTGCTGGGTGGGTAGCAGGTGGCAGAGACAGATTCCCACATGCTTGGGGCACTGGCAGTCTTTGAAGGATGATTCTGTGTGTGTGTGTCCCTTTGAAATGCGGCAAAACACTTCGCTAAACACCTTCATTTGCACTTCTTAATTATATGCGGTTCTTGCTTTCATGGGATAAAGTGTTTTTATTGAAAGGAGCTTTGCTTTGGTTTACACTCTGAATAAATAAATACACTCTTCCCATAAATCTGTCCCCATCTTTTGTGCTGCTTTTCCTATCCCGCCTGCACCATCCAGCTGCCCAAAGCAAAAGCTCTGGGTGGGTCCATCACTGTCTGACAGGAGCTTCAAGGATGCAAATCTGGGAAAAGCTCCTTGTATTGCAGAATCTCAGATGAAGTGGAATTCCTTTCCTGCGCAGAGATCCCTTCTGATTCCAGCAGAGCTGAGCATTGGCACACAGGACAAGAGAGGTCTGAGGAGGCAGACAAAGAGCTCTCATGGTGCTCAGCTCTGCCCATCATCCAGCAAGTTCTAAACATCTCTTTACACCTTTTTACAAGGACAGGGAGTGATAGGAATGGATTTAAACTGAAAAAGAGGAGATTTATATTGGACATGAGGGAAAAATTCTTCCCTCTGAAGGTGCTGAGGCCCTGGCACAGCTGTGGCTGCCCCATCCCTGGAAATGTCCAAGGCTAGGTTGGATGGGGCTTGGAGCAACCTGGGATAGTGGAAGGTGTCCCTGCCCTCGGCAGGGGGTGAAAACGAGATGAGATTTAAGGTCCTTGCAAATCATTCCATGATGGTGCAACCTCCAGTGCCCTGCCAGCTATGGCAGAGCTGTTAGCAGTACCTGCTCGTACAGACCAGGACATTGCAAAGCTCCTGAACTTGTCTGTTCTGTTTGTCTGTTCCTAAAAGCCGAACCTGTTACAGTGATTGCAGCAAGGAAAAGCACACACACAGTTCTTGGTGATCAGAAGGCTTTTACTTTTTGAATCTTTGTGCTTTTATAAGATGCTCTGCAAAAGAGGCTATCACTGGTCAGAGAAGGACTGCGTCTCCTTCAGCAAACAACAGGTGACAGAGATTGTTTTGGGAGACTTGTGTGAGAAGGGCAAAGCTCTCTTTAGTGTTTACAAAACAACAAAGCTCTCTTTAGTGTTTACAAAACAACAAAGGCATTACTATGAGAATGGGAATGTGTTCCCATGGGAAACAGCCAGCAGTAAAAATCTGAAGCCCCAGAAAATACACAGGGTGACAAGAACCAGTGGAAGCAAGGTTACAACACAAAGTGTTCAGCAAAGGTGGGAGACCCGTGGGTGACAGCAGCACCTCTAAGCCTCACCACTTGTAACAAGCCAAAATGACTTTGGGTCACACCTCTCCAGTCTCTGCTGCTGCACGTCACACCCTACACATGTAGTACTGGGGAACCTTTGAGTTCACAAATCACGTTTTTACATGGTTTTACAAAGTTCTGCAGAGCTTCATCCACCCCCTCAGAGGAGTATGTAGAAGTTCAGAGCTACCAGCTCTGGGAAGCAGCGCTGAGCTTCCTCCTTTCCATCAGGTGCTGCAGACCTGGCCTTTGGCAAACCACATCTCAGGCACAGCATTTCTCATTCTGTTTCCATCTCCTTCTGTAATTTGTTACCGAATTCTTACCCCTCCCTCAGCCTCAGCCAGTCGTTTTACATATGGTGCACGGCCCTGCTCACAGGTCCTGTAAATGAACATGGTGACACTCCAGTGTAGATGAAAGTGAAAAATTGATGTTGTGTTCCCGGCTTCATTTCACTGTGGCACAATTCATTGGTGCCATCTGTCTTAGTCCTTTTTAAATGGCAGCTCTTCTTGAGCTGATTGACAGGTGAATAGATTTTCTGCCACAAAGTTTTGAGGTCAATCAATCACTTACATGTATTAATTACGAAGATCTTGAAGCTGCAGAGGGCAATTTTTTTACTTCAATGAGCTACACATAGAGAGTTGCTTAAACTTATTTTAAACAGCTTATTTTTCACTGTTGGTCAAAACTCTGGGCTGACAGATCCAAAAAAAAAAAAAAAGGATTGGCAGGTCCTGAAAGCAAACTTTATGATTTCAGCAGACAGCACTGTTGGGCTATATCAGAGATGGCACAGCACGAGTCTGAGGGCACAGAAAGCCACGCCTTCCTCCAGATAAGGAAAAAAAACACTTGTTTGGGCAATTAAAGGTTTTATAACCCTTTCTGCAAGAGAGGGGACATACAGAATTCTGGAACGGTTTGGGTGGGAAGGGTCCTTAAAGCTCATCTCATTCCAAGCCCTGCTACTAGATCAGGAAGCTCCAAGCCCCCTCCAACCTGGCCTTGAACACTTCCAGGAATACTGTGGAAGAAATGAAGCCTTGTCCAATCCCTGCCCAGCTTCTGTCATTTCATACAGAAAATTAGGAGCATCCTGGCTGACAGGACGCTGCCCAAACTCCATGGGAAATAGCAATGTAATAATGTTACCTCGTGTTATATGGATTTGTAGGGCTGCTCTGCACAGTTAAACAGATAATGTTTCTCACCCAGAGATGCCTGCAGTTTTACAGTCAGAACAAAGATTCTTTATACACACAATATTTTTCTATACAGAGTTGCTGACACGTGAAATAGAAGATGCAGGAGATAAGATAGACTGTGTATGTATATCTGTACATACATAAATTCTAGTTTGTGTATCTGTTCAACTTTATAAAGGGTTTGAGCTTCTGAGCTCATAAAGGGATACCTTAAGCAGGTTTATGTTCCATGAATGTTGAAATTTTCCTGGATTTCACACAGCAAAATTCTGTCAGCATTTCAGGCTATTTCAAGTGCAGGTGGCTGGAGGAAAGAAAGGTTTTTGTAAGAACAGGGTTAAAAAGAAACTGGTTTTATGTCCTCTATTATATGAATTGAATCTAACTACAATCTGATGGTGAGAAAATGTCTAACAACCTCTGTGTGTTATAACAAGCACCAGAAAATAAAGGGGATGGTTATTTTGGGAGGTTCTGCAGTGGCTCAGCTAATTGCAACCCCTGCAAATGCTGAATTGTGTGAAATTTTTAAACACATTTTGGGGAACATTGAGAATGCTCGATTTTCTCCAGAATGAGGTATTAACAATTTTGTAAGATCCCCCAGCTGAAGCAGGGAAAGCATTGTAATACCCACCTCAGAAATGAGCACAGTGCAATTAACACCTGCACTGAGCCCCAGATACAATGGAGGCTTCCAGAAAACAGCTCAGAGAAGAAAGGGAAATGCTTTGGTACAGCAGCTCTATGTGCAGCCCCAGGCAGCACTGGGTGAAGGGGTGTCCCTGCAGCACCCCCGGCTCAGGACACCCCCAGGCACAGGATGGTCAAGTGGGGACGGTGGCATTTGGCCAAAGGCGGGATTGGATGACCTTGGAGATCTCTTCCAACCTCTGATAACACTGATAACGATTCCATGATCTTTCCCTGGGAAATGGGGGGTGGGTCTGGCCTTGCTGACCGAGCCAGCCCTGGATGATGCACTGGAGAGCTTTTCCTCCAAGCCCACCAGGAAGTGGCTCAGCTCTACCACCTGTGAACAGATACTGGCAGCACTTCCTCAGCTCCTGCTTCAACACTCAGAGAGGTGCCCATTCCACAGGAGCTGTGAGGTGCTGGCTGCTGTTTCCCACCTCTGAGCACCATTTTAACCCACGTGCAAAGGGAAATCTTGAGGCTGGGGCCCTATGCTGGTGGACACGTGAAGGCTTTAGTGCATGAGAGGGATTTGTAAATGATGCAATTGTAATAATTTGTATGTGGAAGAGCTTGTCCTTCACCTACCAATTTAATGTAGCCAATTGCAATTCCCAATCTCTTTTTAGGGGAATAGCTTGGAGGAAAACCCGAGGCTGCAGCCCATCTGTGCTTGTAAGTTTCTATTTATTGCAAAATAATTTCCCATTGCTGTTTCCTAAACTGCTTTGACAGAAACAAAGCAGTGCATTGGAGTGCTGGCCTCCCTCGGCAGTAGCTGTGCGGAATTGCAGGTTTGACCTCATTTCATCCTCTGAGTATTTAGAGATTGCTTTCATACCCAGGAACCGTAGGAGAAGAATATAGATTCCTTCCAGAGTGCGTTGAACTTGGAAACAGTAAGTGACCTCTGAAGCTGAATTCTATAGCCACAAGAATATAGAGTTTCTTTCCTTAGGCATGAAAGAAACAAGTTTTAGATCAACACCAGAAGAACAGCTGCTCAACTAAAAATACCCAATAAAGTGGAAATAGAAAAGCTGTTTCCAAATTATATATTTTTGAAGAAATCACTATTCCTGTGATTCCCTCATGCTTTCCATATCTGTGTTGCTATCTAACAGCAGAGGCTGCAGAAGTTAAAGGGTGTGAGTCTATCCTGGTGTCCCTTTGCAAACACACAGGCACAAGGAAGCTATGCCAGAACTGTTACTAGATTCTATTCCAGGAAAAATGGGCAAATTCCCACTTAGGCAATGTGATGCCCAAAGGGCATTCTCACAGAATGGGAGGGGGAGAACAGATAGCTTCAGGCTCTTGGTCTGCTGGAACAGGTTTTATTTAGAGACCCACGCACAGATCTAGAGATCGCTTCCCCTCAAGGGTGGGTCACCACAGCTTTCCATGAGGAAAGGAAAAGAGTCACAGCAACGAAAGTGCAGCAAACACTTTGCCACTTCTGTGGCTTCTGGGTGAGCAGATTCCTGCTTGTGGGACATGTCCCAGCCTCCCAAGGCCGTGCTCTGTCTGGGCACTGGAAGCAGCTCAGCTGGCTGGGGAAAGAGCTCCAAGCAAAAGTCACCAATCTTCCTTCTTTTCAGCATTACTATTAGCATTAGTTTGATTGGTATTATTGTTAGTTATATTATTATTGGTATGGTTGTTATTGTTATAAAGTGTGAGAGACCAGAGGGTTTGTTGGCTCGAAACATTTCTTTGGGTGCTTGTATGGGGGAAGAGGCAGATGGGAGAAAGTTCCCACTGGTACAAAAGGATTCAGCCCCAGCACACCCTTCCTGTGCCCTCCCCTCTCCCCCCCACTGCCCATGTCTGCAGCCTCTGGAAGATTTCCTGCAAAGCAGATATACTGCATTCTCCTGGAGTAATGCTCACAGAGTTTATCGAATTTTAAACAGAAATTACTGAGAAAGAAATCCCTACACACATACACTGATATGTTCTCCCTTCCTCATCCTCCTCCTTCCCTCTTTGTGATCATGAGCTGAGCTACATCCACGCTCACCTGCATCTCATGGACAACAGGAGAAGCTGGAGAGAAAAAGAGTGGTGGGGGTGTTGGTAAAGGTCCCCTCAGAGTACAGAATAATGGAGGTACTTTAGGCCCAGCAATGGTGGCAAATTGAGGGACCACTGAGTGGGAATGGGTAGGAGGGGACAACATTCTCTGCTGAAAACAGCTTGGTAATTACAGATTTTATAGATATTTAATTTAGGAAGGACTTCACTCTTTCATCTCAGGTAATTGTGTCCTGGCTGGAGGAGCTCCTGTGCCAGGTTCAGGCACAGAGCCAGGCTGGGCCGGAGTGCCCAGGGTTCACCACCCTGCTCTGTGCCATCTTCAACCCACTCACTGGGTTTCAAAGGGCTTTTCCAACACTTTACATCAGGCCATAAATGTATATCAATTATTTACCCACCCACAGCATCCAGAGGAATGGAAGAAATTCCTGAGGCTAACAGGGAAAAAATAAATCTCACCATTTGGAAGGTGATAGCATAGAAGTAACAAGTGCACATGTCTAGATAAAAATAGATGAATGCTGCAGAGGCCAAATTGTCTTTTTGACAGATGATATGAAGATAGGGTCATAAAAACATTCTCTCCCATAAGGGCCTCCCCCTTGATTTATACTAGGAATAGTGCCAGGAGTCATTATGGATTTAAACACAGCGTTTTGCTGCCATGTGCCGGGATGTTTCCAGCCAGATTAGGAGGCAGCAAATGGCGATGGCTCATTGTGCTGTCATTGCCCAGGACAGACGTGAGGAGTTTGCCCACCTTGGCAGCAGCATCCCAGCCCTGCGGGGGTGATGGCCCCAGGAACGGTCACAGGTCAGGGGCGCTCTCCTCCTTCGGCTGCAGCAGCCCCAGGAAGGGACACTGGGAATCCTGAAAAACCTCGTTTTGTTTTGTAGCCGTGATCTTACATCCCAGCCCGCGGTCATGGATGGAAACGCCTGTTGTGCCTCGCTTTGCAGACACAAACCTTTGCTGCACACGCAGGGCGGCCAGGGGCCGAGCAGTGGTTAATTAATTAAGGGTGGGGATGTGACATCCATCATGCACAAGGGGCTCATGCCGAACTCTCCACAGCCCCATTTAGCACCTGCCATCCCTGCGGCACCTCCCAGCGGGGCAATCAGCAACAACCACCTGCATCCTCAATGGAGCAAACCACACCCTTCCCGTCTCTGCTTGAGCCATAAGACATTAACCAGAAATTGTCTGGAAATACCCAAACAAACATGAAATAAATCTGAATGAAGTCCAGAGCCAGCTGCAAAGTTCTGGGTGCTGAGCAGCCTCCCAAAATTCGGAACAGTTGCTGCTGTATGGGACAGGACCTGGAGTGTCACACCCAATTAGCACCTCACTGAGATAGTGGACTCCCATTAAAGGTGATTATTAGGACCTGAGGTGTTTGTGCTCCTCTGCTCCTAGTCACGCCAGCCTCTGCCGCAGCTTCAGAGGCGTTTGGTGCAGCAGCAGCTCCCAGGAGCTGGGTCTTGATGAAGGGCTCCCTAAAAAAGTCTTTAATTACCCGGTAAGACGAGGGGCAACCCCCTGAGATGGAACATCTCTAAGATTAAAGGCTGCTCCCAATCCTTCTCCCACTGCTTCTCCTTTTGACTTCAGGTTTAACTCTCCTAACACTTTATTTCTTGATTTCTCTTCCCCTTTGGCAGTCATGAAAATGAATGGGAAGGAGAGAAAACCCAATATCAAAGAGAAAAACTATCATCTTTTAAAGCTTGAATTTTTTTTCCCTAAATAATACAGGCAAGAAACCCCAGAATAACCCATCAGGAAAAAAAAAAAAAAATAGTCTTAGCATGCCTCGAGAGCTTGGAAAGCAGAGTGGCTGAAAGAAATTGCTCCCTGTGAGGGTTGTAAGGCCCTGGCACAGGGTGCCCAGAGAAGCTGCGGCTGCTCCATCCCTGGAAATGTCCAAGGCCAGGCTGGACAGGGCTTGGAACAACCTGGGACTGTGGAACCATGGTGAGCAGGGGAAGGACATGAATTTAGCCTACCTCACAGCCCAAACCATTCCAGGATTCTAGGACAGCTTCCCAGATCCCAGGCAGAGGACAGTGAGCCTGGCCCTGCCTGTGCTGAGGTCCCCTTGTCCCAGCCACTCTGCTTTGGTGATAGAATGTGCAAAAGCATTCCCTGTACACAGAGGGGATGGTGCTTTAGCTCCCTGTCTCTGTCAGGAACTTTAATCTGTTGTCCCCAGACATGCTAATTAATTTGTTCTGAGTGGAAATAAATGTCTCTAGACTTCCTTTGTCATTTTTAATCTCTCTTTAACTCCCATCTGTTTCCTTCATGGTTTGTGAACTAAAAAAGAAAGAGGGGAAAAATGGTAAGGAGTTGATTTGAATTTTCCTTATTGAATGCTGTTACCGTAGTGGGGCCCTGGGGATCCCACAGAAAGGTTGCACACGCCTCTGCTGAAATCTAAACAGCTGTGGGAAATGCTCTTTTACTGTAAATGTTGCGTGGAAGTCATTAATAAACTGCAGTTTCACTAGGTATGGGCAGATGTTAACTCAAGAACTCTGAGAACAGCAGGAGGTCACCAGCCAGCTGAGACACGAGTGGTGGCAGCGCCAGGGAGGGGAATGTGTTTATTCAGCCCCAGTCAGATACTCCAGAGCCAGCCAGCAGGAGATCTTGGGAGAAACCTTACCCAGCAGAGGGAGAGTCCTGGGTTTTGCAGCCAGCTCCCCCCATCCAATGCCACCAGGACACGGCTCAGTGTTGCTGCTGTTTGCTCCCACCTGGCCCTGTGCCCCTGTCAGGGTGAGCTGTTCCCTGGCCAGGGAAAGTGAAAAAATCCCACTGATGGTGGCTTATGGATGGTGGGTACCACGGACCAGCAAAAGCTCCTGCCATGTCCTACCCCTGCTCCAAGGCCTTCCCCGAGGCAGTGGGGCTGTGGGAAATGCTGACTCCTGCAGATGGGATCCAGTGAAAGGCAGTGCTTGGAAAGCCAGTGACAGGCTTTCCCCCAGGGGACTCTGTTAATACCCAGGAAAAGTCGAATCTTCTCAGGTTTTGGAAGCTCAAGCTCACCTCTGATGCCACGATCACCACATTGTCCACAAGAGCCCACACATTCGAGGAGCACAGTGATGGCATCTCCAGCCACCTCTGCTCCCAGTCCATCCTGGGGATTGTCCAGGGTCACCCCAGCTGCAGGCAGGGCCTGGAGGTAGGAGCGGGGCATGATGCAGGATGGGCACAGCACCCCAGCCCTGCAGAATGGGCTCTTTTCCCTCCTCTGCAGAGGATAAAGTCAGTTATAAAGCAGGCAAGACAATTCAGCTGGAAGTGAGCAGGTTGTTATACCTGGCAGTTGATTTTCATAGCTTTTTTTTATATGGTGCATTAACAGAGTAACAAACCCTGTTACAGTTTAATAAACGTGAATTCAGACTGAACACCCTTGTTTCAGGGCTGGCTCATGTTCAAAGAGCAGGACCGCCAGCTCAGCACTCACTCAAGAAGCTGGGAAGTAGTCTGAAAGCAAAAAGAGAACCATAAATGAAGCAAAAAGCTCTTGCCTAGGTTTGGGCTTTCTCACAGCTCAATGTTCTAGTTAAATGCAGCAGCTCAACACCTTGATTTTGGGACACAGGGGAGGATGGCTGTGGAGGCAGCTCCCAATGTGACAGTGAGACCACCTGCTCACCATGACCTTCTGTGTCACTTTTACTGGCAAAATGAATGTACCCTCCGTGTAACTGTAGAAAGAAAATAGTTTTGACCTCAGCTCCATACTGCTCAGCTCAATGTGTGTAATTGCTTTGCCAGCCATTTATTACTGCCAACATTTCCAGTCAGGGCAGGGGGGGCAGCAGTGGGAGGGCAGGGGGGATGAGGAGGTTGGGCGTGTGCAATAATAAAAAACTGTTTGCTATTGTATTTTAATCATAAATACAGACCTGGGTGCAGAAAATCCCACTGTCCTCAGTCACCAAAGGTTCACAGGGGTGTTGGAGGAGAAAACATTGCTGCATCCCCTGACTTGCCCATGTTCTGCCTGCTGCAAGCTTCTCTCCTTCCAGAGGTGCTCCAAGGCAGATGCGTCCAAGACTAATGAATTATTGATCAGCAATAATAGGAGTAGCTTTATTTCTAATGGCTGAATTGCTTATTGATCCGCTTCACACGCAGAGAGTGGGAGGACTGAACATTCACCACGTGTTATGGCCACTGCACCCTTGTCTAATTAATGCCCCCCTCGTCTAATTAACACCTCTGGAGTGTGTGCTGGAGAGGAGCCTGTGCCCAGGACCAGGACTGGGAGTCCGTAAATCCACCTGGGTTTAAGCAACATTAACAGTGAAAGAAAACCCAGCAGCTTTAGGTAATCATGAAGAGAAGAGAGAGAGGAAAAGGGGAACCCTCTGTGACGGACAGGCAAAGCTTGGTCACACCCTGGTACCACAGCATCTGGCATTCACTGTGAATCCCAACAGGACGAAGGGAGAAGCAGCCACTGCTCGGAGCTCCATGCTATTTGCAAAGTACAAAGGAGTTCTCACTCTTGGATGTATGGAAATCAGCCAGGTAGAAGAAACAAGGGCAAAATGCTGCCTGATAGTTCAAAGTGTTATTGAGGAAATGGATTTTTTTTTTCAAGTTCTTAGCTGGCCCTTGTCCTTTAACCCTGTGAGACTGAACAGGTATCTAAGCTGGCATTATAATTTGCATTTCAAAGTAATATGTGCAGAAATAATCCTAGATTTTAGTCTTCACAATTTTAGCTGAATAAAACAGATTGACTCTGGGGCCTCAAATTCATCCCACATTTCACCTCCCCCACATGCCCTGCAAGCCCACTTTGGGTTCCTCCTTCCTGCAGAGCCCTGGCAGCCACAGCACAGGATTTTGCCCAGGACCTGACAGACAAGGCATCCCCTCCCAGGCCCTGGTGCTCGTTCCCCAGTCCAAGCTGCCCCCACAGCTCCCATTCACTGCTGACACATCCCTGTGCCAGCACCTGGCACAAACTGCCTTCCTGCCCCTTGTGTAGGACCTGTTGGTCCTTTATCTGCAGCACCCAAGAGAGGCTGATGAGCCCTTTCTAATGGCAGCTGAATTCAGAAGAGGATATTTGTCTGTGGAGAAGCCTCGAATTGTAAAGGGGAATGGCAATTGGTGATTCATTGTCAACTCAGCTCCTCCTGAGTGTTGCCTTATCAGCAGCCACCTGCTCTGGACACAGCCTGGACCTGCCTCCTCCACCTGGCAAGGGCTCCTTTGGTGCCTTCTGCAGCCTTCTCCTCTTCTAATCACAGAATCGTGGAATCACAAACTGGGTTGGGTTGGAGGGGACCTTAAAGCTCAGCTCACCCCACCCCTGCCATGGGCAGGGACACCTTCCACTAGACCAGGCTGCTCCATGCCCCATCCAAGCTGGCCTTGAACACATCCAGGGATGGGGCATCTTTTGAGCTGCTGCCAGCCTGCAGCAGCCCCTAAGCCCCCAGAATGGTCCTTCCTTGCTTGAGCAAGGGGAACTTGGCCTGGATGCTGCTTTGTTTGGTAGACTGCAGCCTGATGATACAAGGGAAATTAAAAAACACAGAGGGTGATTTGCAGCCCAGTTACTCTTTTTCTTTCCTCTACTCAGCCTTCTCCATCATTGCAGGATGGCAAATCACTTTCTAAGCAAGACTGGGGGTCCTGCTCTGCATTCAAAGCCTTAGGCTGGACTATGTCAGGCATTTCCCAGTCCCTTCCTTGCCTTAGGTCTTGTGTCTATGGTCTCATTCAGTTAATGCCGGGTCTTAGACTGACCTGCAGAGCAGCTGTGTGCGAGCTTGGGCTGAACCTTGGCTAGACTCAAAGCTGGCAGGGAAGAGGAGGGAGCTACACCGAGCCGTTCCTCACTCTGAGACTGCCGGAGGGAGCGCTGTGCCGAGGGAGCAGCGCACCCAGCGCTGCTGGCTGTGCTTGTTCGAGTGCACTGCCTGGGCTGTGCTGGTCACGGCTGGGAATGAGCCCCAGGAATGAAGAACAGGCTCTGGCACCCCCAGGGACACGGGCTGGGCTAGCGGCTCTGGCAGGGCTCAGTGCCCAGCTGCACTCCCACCCTGCAGGATGAATCCCTGGCAGTCCTTACAGCACCCTCTTCATTCAGAAAAAATGCAACTCAGGGGCTCCTATAGAGTAAACCACACACCCACTGTTTCATAATTCAGGAGCCAGAAAAAATAATTATAAATATTTAAAGCCCGTGGAGCTGCAATGCCTTGAGAGTGGCAGCAGCACTGCACCCCTTTGTTCTGCCATCACTTCCTTCCCCTTCACCATCTCACTCTCCAAAAGGCTTTTAACTGGAAGAGTGGCAGGAAGCATGGCTGCTGCTGGCCCTGTGGACTTGGAATGCATTTCCATTTTGCATTAAGAAACCAAATTACATCTGAAATGCTTTGAGACCTGAAGGTTTCAGCAAGGATAATGGGTCTTCCTTCTGCAGGGATGCAAGCTGGATGTAAATGGTGTATCCTCTCTGCTGGACCTCTGAGGACAAGGAATTCTGGACTTGTCTCTTTCCCATGAATCTGCTGAATCTGCAGCATGTAGGAATTCCCAGGACCCTTGTGCAGAGCCACCAGCCATGTCCCTGTCCCCTCCATCCCTCTACTGCAGGGTTGGCATCACCCAGTGTAATGAGAGAAGTGCACTGGGGTGAGGTAAGGGAGCAGGGCAGCTCCTGCAGAGAGGAACTGGCACAGGATCCAGGCTGTTGTGGTCCTGACCAAACCTGTTTGGGGCAGAAGAGCCATTCTGCAGCCCCTGGTAGGAGGTGAGCCCCTGCCCACACTTTCCCCCTGTCTGGGATCCACTAATTTCAGCCTAAGTAGTTTGGAACTTATGAAAGGAGCAATGAGGACTCACAATGACCAAGTCCCAGTGGAGTGGGTTCCAGCACCTTCTCAAACTGATTTTAAATAGGAACTCCCTTTAATCCTCCTCCCTTATCTCATTCCCCACCTCACTGATTCCTCATCAAACAGTTTAAATTAATTTGAGCCTGCTGTTCTCTGCCCTGTTATCTTTCCCCCCCTCATTTATGAATTTTAAATCAACTTGTTAACAACCTATTTAGTTGCATAATTTCCCTATAATAATCCCTGCCCCTGGCCGATGGTGCATTAATTCTGGAGATGGCACACTGAGCAGCCGATGGCACAGCTGTGCTCACTCTGCCAACAGTGGCTGCAGTGACAGGAAAATTACTTTATACAGACCAGTAGCCCAGCGGCCACTGGAATTTGGGCTACTGGTACTTTGCTTCCAGCTGGTGCCCACGGTTCTCCAGTCCAGACCATGCCAGACCATTCTGGTGTGGGCAGGAACAGGGGATCTGTGGCTTGGTGCTGTGCAGGGACCCTGGGGTGCAAGACAAAATCATTGCCAGGCACTTAGCCCTGTTATCTCCTTGGGCTCTTCCCCACCATCTCTATCCAGCCTCCCAGAGGCTCTGGAGGCATTTGTGGTGCTGACAGGTATCTTCTTGGAAATTGAAGAAAAAATATATAAATCATTTCTTAAGGGTTATAATAGTGGATTATGGATTAATAGTAGAGAGCAGGGAAAACATAGGAAGCACTGGAGGCCATAAATCCTGTAAATTCAGTAACTCTGTATGTCAAATGATGCCAGCTGTGTGCTCAGGTCCTTGTGTGGCAGCAGATGGATTTTCTGCCTCGAGGAAGTTTTAATTCTCACTAGTGTCAGGGCCAGGTGCCTGCCCTCAGCTTCCCAGGAAAGGTTGAGGGACAGCAATGCTGATTCCTGTGGGTTTCCTCTAGGCTTCACAGGTGAAGGTCATTTCAGTGAGATGCTCAGAGTTCCATCTTTGTGAAGTTTAATTCCCCTCCCACGCTTTGCTTTCATTCCTTGTTTCTTGTCTCTCTGAAGCAGCTGAGAGCAGCACTTCTTTATTCAACCTTGCTGTGCATTTATCCTGCTTGTTCTACTTTCTGAGAATGCTGGTACTTATTTTTCCCACTTTTTGTTGTTTTGGTTTGTTTGTTTTTTTAAAGTTCAAGGCATAAGAAAGCTGTTGCAGAATAGAATCATAGAATCATAGCATCATCAGTGTTGGAAGAGAACTTTACGATCATCCAGTCCAACTGTCAACCCAGCCCTGCCACTCTAACCCCTAAACCACTAAACCACATCACCCAGTGCCAGATCCAGACACCTGTTAACCACTTCCAGGGATGCTGACTCCACGCCCTCCCTGGGCAATCTGTTTCAATCCCTGACCACTCTTACCACTGTAAAAAAAATTTAGTGTCTAATCTGAATCTCCCCTGTCTTAGTTTAAGGCCATTTCCTCTGGACCTCTCACTGCAGCCACAGCAGAAGAGACGAGCCCCCATGTCACTACAGCCTCCTGTGGAGAGGGATAAGGTGTCCCCTGAGCCTCCTCTGCTCTAGACAAAGTCCATTCCCTCTAATAACAAACTAGGCCGAGGACCAGCATAGCATGGTGTGTCAGCAGCAATTGTTTTACTTCAGCTGTAGAACTTGCCCTGTCTTTCCAGTCTGGAGAAGGGAAGGCTCCAGGGAGAGCCGAGAGCCCCTTCCAGTGCCTAAAGGAGCTCAAAGAGACCTGGAGCGGGAGTCTGGACAAAAGGCTGGAGTGACAGGACAAGGGAGAATGGCGCCTGGCTGTCAGAGGGCAGGTGAGGCGGGATCCCGGGGGAGAACCGGGTGGGATCCCGGGGGTGAATCAGCGGATCCCGGGGTACAACCGGCGGGATCCCGGGGCAGAACCGGCGGGATCCTGGGGGAGAATCAGCGGATCCCGGGGTACAACCGGCAGGACGCCGCTCCCGGCTGCCCGCGGGCGCCGCGGCCGCCCCGGCGCGGGGAGGATCGGAGGCCGCAGGGCGCCCTCTGGCGGCCCCGCCGCCCTCGGCCTCAGCGGGCCCGGGGGGTTTGACCCTGGCCCCGCCTCAGGAGCCGCGGTGCCCGCTCGAACCCGCCTGGTCCCCCCCTGAGCGCCCCGCACAGCAAACAGGGCCTTTCTTGCCAGCCGTGCGGGGATCCCCCGCGTTGATGCACCCATGTTCTCTTTGGCATCAGGGTAGCCACGGTATCAAAAAGCTGTTTAGTCTTCAGCCCATGGGAGACCTTGACCATTTTGATACAAGATGTGGCACAGCTGCCCCAGTATCTGCCACCTGCCTGGGGAAGGCCATGTTGTGGTGCCCAGCGTGGGACAGCACAGGCCCCACGCTGCCACAGAGAAGGGTTCACAGGCTGCACTGCTTCTTCCAAGGTCAAAATTTCAAGGCTAAGGCCTGAAAAAAGCATCCATTGATCTGAACCTCATTCTGATGGTGGAGCTAAGCAGGCCTGGCTGCCCCAAGCATTGGGCACTGCTGATGTTTCCCAGTTAGGCACCAGTGATGCCCACATGGACTGGGAATAAATCACCACATCTTAGTTTCTTCCCTTTCTGCAGGAAGAAACTTGAAAGAGAGCTCCTGAAGTATTTTATAGACGTGCTCAGCTGCTTCCTCAGCTCAGCATCGCTCCTGACTCCTGCCAGGCCACACTCCCACTGGAAAGGCATTTCAGAGCCCACTGGGCTGCCCTTGCCCCCCTGCCACAGGCTACACACAGGTGCCAGGCAGAGCTGCAGATGCTGGCAATGCTCCATAGCACCCGCTGATGGTGCAGAACCAAACTCTCCCCCAGCAGCTTCCCCTCCGCCCTGGTGCATTGGGATGGATCAAGGGATTAACCTCTGGGATGTCTCCGGGAAGGGGATAATCATCAGCCCATTTGCTGCAGTCTTGGTTGAAAAGCCACCTGGTAAATCTACTCCCTCCATGCAGATAAAAGCAATGAAGATATTGGAGATGTGTCGCACCACAGTGGGGGACTCAGCTCTTCATTACTGAGTCGTCTGACTGCAGGATTGATTCAATTTTCACATGGTTTAGTGCAGTTCAAAGCCTGCTGAGCTTCACCGTGGCATTGTCGGCAGATCATGGGCAGTCCTGACATGGATATTAAAGGAAGGGGATCAATGCAGGGGTCAGTGGGGCCTTAGGAACATGTGGGAGTAGCTCAGGCTCTTGGCTGAGGAGCCCTCATGGCACCACTTGGGTCCTCCTGGCTTGGACACCCATGCCAGTCTGAGCTGCGGGAGTTGTCAGGCTGCAGCATCCAGCCCCCGACAGTCCCGGGTTCTGGACACTGGAGGCAGGGGTGCTGCTGGGGCAGCAGGGCCGTGGGTGGAGTGCTTGCCACGAGAGGGTGCTCATGGAGCTGCATCTGGCTCTGGAATGGCTGTGCAGCCTCCCGCCTGCACCCGAACTGTTCCCTCAGCGTGGGTCACTGATGCTCTGCCCCAGCCCTAACTGTACCAGTGGCCAGCTGCTCTGGCTGTAAATCTTGGTGGGGCTCTACAAGCCACCAAGACAAGCACAAAGCCTTCTGATGATTAATAGTAATAATTATATTTATATCAAGCCACGGAAAAACATCACAGGGCAGCACAGCAATAAAAGCTGCTGTTGAGACATTGACAGCCCAAGGGTGAGCAGATGATGCTCTGTGGCCCCAGGAGGCTTTACTGATTTACAGGGGGTAAATTATAGAAATATGGAATAATCTGAGTGGGAAGGGACCCACAAGGGTCATCGTGTCCAACTCCAGGCCCTGCACAGGACAACTCCAACAACCCCAGCTTGTGCCTGAGGGCGTTGTCCAAATGCTCCTTGAGCTCTGGCAGCCCTGGGGACTTGACCACTGCCCTGGGAAGCCTGTCCCAATTCTGCTCACCCCTTGGGGGAAGAACCTTTTCCTGACATCCAACCTAAACCTCCCAACACAGCTCCAGCTGTTCCCTCGGGTCCTATTGCTGGTCACAAGATAGAAGAAATCGGTGTCTGCCCCAGTGAGCACTTCCTGCCCTGAGCATCTCCTCAGTGCAGGGCAGGCAGAGGAGTAGACATGGACAAGTGTTGGCTGAGGCACTGGCCCCAGCAGCTTCAGGCACTTCCCAGCTGCCAGCACTTTAAAAAACACCTGGGATGCTCAGGGTGTGCCTGGGCCAATCACGGGGCCAGTGCAGCCTCTTCCTATCATGCACAGCCCAGCACCCAGCACAGACAGGACCAATCTGCTCACTGTGTGCCTTCAAACAGCTTCTCCTCCTTTAACTCCTTGGCCTAGACCGCCTCAAGCCCTCCGTAGGGACACAGCAGCAACATCTCGGCCTTGCCTGGACATCAGCACACAGCCCAGATCACAGAGCTGTTCTCTAAGGCTGCACCTGAGCAACCTGGGGATGGCAAAATCTCTGCCTGAAGCAGAGCAAAGGTCCTGGGTCCATCCAGGGGAAAAGCCTGAGCAAAGTGCAGCACAGTTTGTCCTTGGCAGTGTTTGCAGTGAACACAGCCTGTGCCCCATCACCACGTGGCATTGGGGCATCCCTCACCCCCTCTGGAATAGCTCCGTGACAGTGGGGTATCCCTCACCACCTCCTCCAGACTGGCTCCACGACAGTGGGACATTGCTCTGCCCCCCACCCTAAACAAAGCAAAGGCCTCTCATTAACAGAATATAACGTGCACTGAAAATAATTTATGACCATCCTGCAGCCATTGATTCTCTGTCTCCTGTAATTCTGCTTTGCTGCTGTTAAGGGGCTGTTGTTTTTCCCCACAGATCCCAGCCCAGGCAGCAAAGGCTGCCATGGCCCTCTGCATCTGCCCACTCCTGTACATCCATCCCTGTGCCACGCCAGGCCACAGACAGGGCTCTGCAACACCAGGGCTAAATCAAGCTGCTCATTGCACAAGGTGTTTGGTCTGTGCCAGGGCACAAACCTGGACACATCCCTGTCCCACAGGCAGCCCAAGGTGGAAGAAGAGAAAGAGGAAGGCTTCCCTGCAGGCCAAGAGCTCTTCCTACATGTTCCTCCTGCTCCTCAGCTGCAAGCAGGGTGGTTTGAGTGATGCTGGAGGAAGTGTCTGCAACCATGGCTCATCTCAAAGCCTCTGTGGGGGTCAGGATGAGCACTGCACAGGTGTGGTCATCCCCATATACCCACCTCAGTTAGTGCCAGCAGCACTAGTTAGTGCTAGCATCAGCAATGTGGGTGGCACTAATCACCCTGCCATTTCTTAGAAGTGTTCAGGGCCAGGTTGATGGGGCTTGGAGCAACCTGGTCTAGTGGAAAGTGTTCCTGCCCATGACATGGAGTGGAATGGGATGAGTTTTAAGGTCCCTTCAAACCCAAACCATTTCATGATACTATAATTCTCTCTGCCCCTGTTCCAGCCAGGGCAGACAGCCACAGCCAGAGACATTGCTGGCCATGGGACAGACAGACCTTCCCAGCAGCTGCTCACCCTGCCTGGCCCAGCCCCACCAGCACCTTGGCAGTGGCTGGGAACAGCAGCATTTGTTTGCAGAGCAGCAGCCCAGAGCACTTGGACAGAGCTGCAGAATCAGCATAACCCAAATCTCCCAAAAGAACTGAATAAAGGCCCTGGGCAGAGCAGGAGCAGGCAGGGACCCAGATCCCCTCCTCATGCTTGTCACATGAATGAGCTCTGCAGCTGGGCTCCCCTCTCCCCAGGAAGGGGATTGTGCTGCGTTGTGGGAAGGATTAGGCTGTTTCAGGAGTCTGGGAATGTCTGTGGGTGAAGGGCTGAGAGGCTGCCTGGCCTCTCACAGCACCACAGGCACCACAGCCCCACGTACCCATGGGGAAAATGGGCTCAAGGCAGCCTTGGGGTTGGGGTGCATCTGGGCACCCTGCAGGGAGCAATGGAGGATGGCCCAACACCACAGCAGAGGCAGCAGCAGCTTCCCAGCCCATAACCACTGTATCCAGAGAGCTCACCGCCGAACTGCCCCCAAATTCCATAACAGAGGAAAGAAAGGAAAGGAGGGAGGACAGCTGGGGTCTGCCTGCCTCATCCCAGCTCCCACCATCAACAATCCTGGCTGCCACCAGCAGTCAGCACCTGGCAGCAGTTCCCAGCCAGCAGCTTGGAGCACCTCCTGCTCCTCTAGGAGCCCCCAACCCCCCCCAGCTGCTGCAGAGCATTTCTGGCTGGCAACTTCAGATGTTTGGGAAAACAAACTGCAGGGGAATTAGCTCCCAAGTATTTCCTCAATTCTGCCCGCTATGAAGAGAATTTTATTTTGCTATCCCTGGAGGAAGGAAGGCGACGTGGCCAGGTACACAGAGGAAACCTGTGCAAGAATGGGGGGAATCTGGCCAGCAATACTCCCACTAGTCACAGCTCCTGGCTTGGGGAGCAGGGAAGCACACACGTCCCCATGGATGCACTGTGGTCCTTTGCAGATCTCCACCTCCTGCAGTTAGGCAGTGCAATGGGTTCAGCCTGCAGGGCATCCCTGGAACACAAGGGCTGGTTTGAACATCTGCTGCCCACTCATCCTGCACCATGGGTAAACCCCATCTGGGTTTTGGAGCCCTGTGCCTTATTTTAGCTCTTGTTTTACAGGTATGAAACAGTGAGAGAGGCTCTGGGAGCCCATGTCACGTACTTCGCATCACTGCAGATAATTTTGATTGCAGAAATAACACAACTAAATATAGCTCTGCTGCTCTGAGAGCTGAGCCATGAGCAGGCACAGGGACAGCCCCTGCCCAGCGGGAGAGGCTGGCCCGGGGCAGACACCGTGCCCTGGAGGGATGCCATGCCTGCCACAGCAAGAGCTGTGCTCTACCCCAATCAGAGCACTTCATAGTTTATAGCCTAACACAGGGCAAGTGTTAAGTTTCTCCACACAATCCAACAGACACCTCCCTCTCTCACCTGCACTTCCACAGCATTGGATCATAGGAACAAGTCCCTCAGGAGATCCTGGAGCAGGGACAGGGCTGACACCCAGCTTCAGATAAGGCATGGAGGCCACCCATAGAGAACAACCAGGATTTACTACTGAAATGTTCCCAGACAGCCACATCCAAGCAGCAGGAAATTATTTTTCCTTACAAGCAGGGTTGGCTGCCTGCCCCAGCTGTGTGAGCCTCTCCCAGTGGCTCTGGCTACAGGAACACCCATGTCAGCTGGACACAGCCCAGACAGGACTGCCAGTGCCCACAAGAGCCAGGGACCAGCAAGGAAAGGCTGAGTACATCCTGCATTGCAGAGGACACATGCTCTTCTCAACAGGCATCACTAATGCTTGGTACAGCAGAAGACCTCAGGCCCTCCTGCAGCCCTGTCTGACTGAGTCCCACCAGAGACCATCCCACACACAGAGGGGACCTTGTCTGTATCTACAAAAACTTGGGTAACAGAAGCAGTTTCCCAGGGGCTGGTTATTGTGACATGAGCCCATCCCTGTGGTCCACCAGACATCCCGCTATGAAAGTACAGTTACCTGGCTTTACAGTATCACAGCTCAGTAACTGTACAACATCCTCTTGTACAAAATACTCCCCTGGCTGTATAATATACAGTATTAAAAACCAATTCAGGCTACTTTATGAGATATTTAGGCCAAAAAAAAAGGCAAAAAGGGCCATGCAGACAAGGAAGAGCAAGGAGAGCAGTTGCAATGCAGGGCCTGAACCTGCCACAGATCCACGGACCCCAGAACAATCCCTCAAGACCACCTTCACTTAACCCCTCATTTGGTTTCAGCCCCATACAGGTGTGCTTCCACTCAAGTCAGAAGGAAACAAGACAGCAAGAGCATCTGTGCATCACTCAGACTTTTAAATGTATGTCCCTCCCCTCACAATCAAGGGAGCTCTCAAGGGTTTTTACAGGTTTCTAAAACCAGAGTGCATGAGGACACTATGCTGTAGCCACCCAAGTGCTAAACAAAGCCTCCTCTTCCAGCTGAAAAGGGGCATCTCACCTTCTCAGTACATGTCCAGCTTCCACAGGGTGCTGGAGCAGCAAGTGGAGAGCCAGGCCCTGCCACAGCCCCACTCACCCTCTCCCCAGAACTGTCCCTAAGTCTATGTGATCTGGCACATAGAAATCACACTTTTAAGAAAGTTCAACATTTAATGGGTAAATTGTAAAAAAAACAAGTTTATTTGAAAAAACTCAGCCTCTTAACATGAATTCTGATCAACATTTACTAGAACTTGAGAGCCATTAACCTGCTCCACGTACGTTGAGATATTTTCCAACACTAAAAAATAAAAAATAAATACGTACAAATTCTTTCCTCCCCCTTACGTGTCCTAGATGTGAGAGGTTCAGCATCCACCGCCTTAAGATCTCAGTTGAACAGAAGCAAGTAAAAGAGGTTTCTCTAACAGATAAAAGAGCAAAAGCAGAAAAAGTCTCAGGGATATACCACCTCCATCCACCTCACCACTCTGCCCATGGTCAGGCACCCAAAATACTTGGCTGGATGGGATGCTCTGGTGTAAAGCCACCCCATGGGCAGGATGGGGCAGCACAGCTGACAGCAACATGAACGCCAGCACCAAAACCTGAGCCCATTTCACATCACCCAGCACTGGGCTCAGAAGAGGCACTATTGAGGCAGAGTGGGGAGGCAGAGGGGACCCCAACACTCCCCACAGAAGGCTTGGGCAAGCAGGGCTGCCACAGCCCAGGAGTGGGTGACACTGCCCAACAAGAACTGCAGCCACCTTTCTTCAACCTGAATACCCCATGAGAGAACAGCTACAAAAACAGGGATTTTAAAGAACTACAGTAGCTAAACTGTTTTCAAAACATACCTAAAGACCACCTAAAGAGCCAGGAGGCACTGGGCACAAGGGGTGAGGAGCACCTCACCCCATGCCCACATCTCCCCCGCAGAGGGCCTGCAGTAAGAAGCGTGTGAAGCAGTATTCATCCAGGGCCGGCCCTGAAGCCCATCATGCTTCAACAAATCCAGTATCCTGCTTTTTATGGCTTTTTAACAACAAAAACTCCCCAAACACATACATATCCCCCCACCCCCCAACCCCAAGCAGAATACAGAGCTAAAGTACAGTTTTAGAGTTAAGGCTCCTTCAGATTCAGCTAGATATGGAGACTGTAAGGCACGTATTAGTACATTCATGTTACTGTTAAAAAGCCAGACTGTAAAAGCCCCCCTGCCCCTGGACACACGAGGATACTGCATGTGTAGTCCTGTTACCTTTGTTTAACACAGATGGAAAGACAATTCAGAGCCTGTTTAAAAATGAACACCCGGTTTAAACACTTCTCACGGCCACCCAGCGCCAGCAGAGCTCTGCCCCAGCCGCCGCACCAGGGCAGCAGCGCTTCCCCGACACTCCGGGATTAAGACCGGTCCCCTCACATGCGGCTCTCCTCCTCTTTGACACCACCCTCCACATTCTTCTGAGGTGAGGAGGTCACATCATTTTTTGCCGCTTTTTGCTTCTCAGCCTCATCAATGTTGGTCTCTTCCTCCTTTCCTTCCTTCTTTGCTTTCTCCTCCGCCTTCTGCTCCTTTGCCACCAGGCGATAGTTGATGCCCATTCCGATGAAGAGGTAGATCCCGGCAATGATCAGGACAACCCCGCAGGCCCAGTACGTGTACTTGTAGTCACCATACATGTCATTGAGCTTTCCTAAGAGACAAGGGACAGTTTAGCAAGCTGCCCCCAGAGCAGCCCCAGGTCATGGAGATGTTCCCAAGAGCAGCCCAAGCCCATCACCCTCATGTTCAGGCAAGGACCTGTCCCACATTTCTTTATTCCCTGCTCCCCGACCCTGTGCCAGGGGCTCAGATCCCACTTCCTTGGCCATTCCTCAGATGCTGGGATGGTCTCCTGACCGCTGCCCATGGCTCAAGGGAACCCACCACCATTCAGCAAGTCCAGGCAGGACAGCCAGAATCAAAGAACCACAGAATTGTTAAGGCTGGGAAAGTTCTTTAAGATCATAAAGTTCAATCATCAACCCTGCACCATCCCATTAAAACCATGTCCTCAAGTGAGTTCTCCAGGCACAGCACATCCTACCTAGCATAGGGGGTCCCAGAAGAACAGGGCAGCACTCCACGATGGTCACCAGGCCAACAGCACTGGAGAACCGCTGAGCTCCCACCAGGTCCATCAGGGTCTCAAACAGGATTGAGCTCAGCCAGCCAAAGGCAAAGCCAAAGAAGCCAGCATAAATGCAGAAGCCAGCATAGGTGGTGGACATAGGGACCAAGAGGTGGCAAACCCCATTGTAAATAATAGAGATGGCAAAGAAATACTGGATGCGGGGTCTGACCCACTTGGTGTTTGCCACCAGTCCCATGGAAGGTCTGGCCACCATGTCCACAAAGGCCAGTATGGAGAGCAGGAAGGCTGCAGAGTCACTAGCAATCTTCTTGCTCTTTGCATAATTGCTGAGGAAGACCAAGGGAGCGAACAACCCGAAGAACATGATTACATTGCCTGACAGATAGAGCAGGAAGCCCCTGTGTGTGAATAGAGACAGGTCCAAGAATTTGTTGATTGTCTGGAAGAATGAGCTCTTCTCTTTCTTGGCCTTTCCATCAATGAGGTCTGTGCTGGTATCACCATCATCCTTTTTCCCCGCCTTCCCAGCCTCCTGCTGCACCTCCTTATTGGCCTCTTTCTTCAGCTGATCTGGCTTGGGACCTATGGGCCGCATCAGGGATCCAGCCACGCAGCAGTTCAGCAGGAGGCCACCCAAGATGAGGAAGCTGCCACGCCAGCCAAATATGCCGAAGAAGAGCTGGTTGACGGGTGCCAGGGTAGAGAGGAAGACGGGGCTGCCCGCCATGGCCAGCCCGTTGGCCAGTGGACGCTTCTTGAAGAAATACTTGCCGATCATGGTTAAGGCAGGGTTCAGGTTGAAGGCAAGTCCAAGGCCTGCAGGAGAGAGGCAAGAGGCTCAGGGCTTGGACACCCCCAGCAGCATTGGCAGAAGGGCTGGTGGGACAAGTGGCATTTCACAGCTCCACTTCCAGCTTAGAATCAGGGAATCATTTAGGTTGGAAAAGCCTCCTAAGATCATGGAGTCCAACTGTTGCCCCAGCACTGCCAGGTCCACCACTAACCCATGTCCCCAAGTGTGACATCCACATGTTTTAACACTTCCAGGGATGATGATTCCACCAGTGCCCTAGACAGTCCATTCCAACACCTGACCCACATACTTCCCAGCTGCATGAGCAGGAGTCAGCCCCTACTACCAGCTAGAGAAAAGGGACCCAGGCAGTGACAAGAACCAGAATTTATGCAAATTCAGACATCAACTAATAATTGCTGGGTTGAAGTTGCTCCTTTCACTGCCCCACTAGAGCAGAGCTATCACTTACCCCCTATGACCCCAACGCAGAAGTAGAGCTCCTCCACCGTGTTGCAGAAGGAGGCTGCGATCAGCCCGCAGCCGGAGAGGCAGCCGCCCGCGATCATGATGGGCCGGCTGCCATACTTGTTCACCAGGATGCTGCTGATGGGACCTGGGCAAACAAAGGACATGCATCCAGAGAGGAGTTTGCATGAGAGACCAAACACACACACACAAGCACACTGCAGCTTTACTGCCAGAGGATTCCAGCTTTCACACAGTGTTGCTTCTCCCAATGAGGGAACTGGGGTAAGGGGAAAGGGCAGGAGGTTCAGAAGGCAACTGGAGGTAAGAGAATCGCAAAATAGTTTGGGTTGGAAGGGACCTTAAAGATCATCTTGTTCCAACTCCCTGCCATGGGCAGGGACACTTTCCACTAGAACAGGTTGCTGCAAGCCCCATCCAACCCAGTCTTGAACACTTCCAGGGATGGGGCAGACAGCTTCTCTAGGCTTCTCTGTGCCAGGGCCTCATCACCCTCAGGGAAGAATTTCTTCCTACTAAATATCTAATCTAAACCAACCATAACAGAGAGAATTGTTGAAGCACAGAAAGCTTTGACTTCGCTGAGCAAGTTGCCTTCTGTGGGCTGAAATAGGAGCTGCTTGGCCACCAGCTGCCCCCAGAGACAGGGCTTTGGGACAGGCTGAAGCCACTTGCCCCATGCTGTGCTGTGGGCTCTGCCCTACCTGCAGCCACCCACCCACCATGGGCTGGGGTCTCAGCCACAAAGCAACTGCACATCTCCTGCCAGAGGTTTTGGATCAAGACTAGACAAAGCTGTGAGGAAACACCTTCTCTGGGTGCAGATGAAGCTCCCCAGGGCTTGGGGAGAAGCAGCACTGACCCAGGAGGAGTGCTTCTGTTTTCACTGCTACCCCTAAGACAGACAGGGTCCAATTGCCCTTTTAAGTGCTTCACTATCAGGAGCTTTAATCCAAAGCAAATAGTGATTAGAGACTGCCAAGCTTGCTCTACAGACACTAAAATGTATTTAAATACACTGAATGAACATCCATTGAATATTAACAGACCTTGCTTTGCCATTAACAGGGAGGTTGTCAACATGTTATTCATGGGCCCTCAGATGGTACTTGACCTTTTTGCCCAGTTTACACAAAGCCTGGAGCAGGTTACAGAAGCCTTGGCGCTGTAGAGGCTGCCTCCAGCCCCACGGCATTCTGCTCTCTGCTACCAGAGGCTCCAACGCAATGCCAGAGGAATGGGCCATGGCTCTGGTCCTGTGAGGGGCAGCAGAAACAGCACCTGGGAGCTGCCACATCACAAGTCCCACAGAGCACTCAGCACTTTGCAAAACCTGGACCTTGAACTCAGCAAATGTGATGCCCCTGAACAGTCTGAAGGCAGCCACAGCCTTTCCTCCGGGAAGTCCACCTGGGAGCAGCAGGCTCCAAAGGGCAATCAGCAGGAAGCCGCACAGCTGGGCAGTGCCAGGCACTCTAGGGGCAACTTCCCCCATAGCCCCCTTCCTTTTAAAGGAAAATAATTCACACCCACTCCTATTTCCTAGATTCACAGGAAGCATTTTTGACTAAACATTACCTGATCTAACTTGATTGCTCAGGCTGCCAAAAAACATGTAAGTAATGGAATCTAATCCCAACATGGAGCTGACAAAGGGGCATTTGACACCATGACATCCACGTATCCTGATGGTGACTGCACAGGGCAGCTGTAGGGAAATGTGCTGCTTCCTCACACCTAGCCCTGCCCAGGATAGGAGCTGCCCCAGCTCTGTGAGATTCCATCAGCCCAGAATGTTCCTACAGAGGATGAACTACTTTTTCAGCCTCCAAGCAAGCAGGAGGAGACAGGGAAAATGGGATACACACTGGGACTCCTCCAGTCCAATTCAGACTCTAAAGGGTCTGGTTTCAGGTAGGAATGAGTGGGGACAGCAGCGATCTTGTGCTTCAGCAGCTGGGGGATGAATCGTAGAAAATCCTGAGATGGAAGTGATCCCCAAGAACCAAGTCCATCTCCTGGCTCTGCACAGGACAACCCCAACAATCCCACCTTCTGCCTGAGAGCATTCTCCAAAACGTTCCTTAAGCTCTGGCAGCCTTGGGGATCTGACCACTGCTCTGGGAAGCCTGTGCAGTACCTGACCACCTTCTGGGGGGAAAAAAAACACACCCAGGTAGATCTGGAGTACTTCCAGCATCCCTGCCACCAGCATATGGGCAAGCAGTTCAAGACCAGCAGCTACTGGAATTTAATGGTAACAGTTCAGTGGAAGCAGGAGAGACAGTATCACCATGCAGGGACAGGGACAACCACAACTCCAGTACTGGAGGAGTGAGTTCTTACCCCTGCTGGCAGGCAGCACCAGACAGTGCCCCCAGAAGAACCTGCTCTGAGCTATTGGGAGAGGAGGAATGGCCCAGATTGGGTCTCATTAAGGCAGTTACACGGTTTACAAGCTTGTTACAACATTGGAGCAGGGAAATGTGCTGGTCGCTTCGCTAGCTGAGCGAGGACAAAGCAGAGCCTGTTCACCGCAAAGGAAAAGCCTCGTGCTCAGCCGGGAGCTGACGTCAGCTCCTTTGGATGCACAAATCCAACAAGGCTGCAGGCAACTCGCCAGCTGGGGACTGGCGGCAGGGACAAGCTCCCATTTGCCTCTGAAGTGGCCACAACAGCAGGCTCACAGTGTTTCTTTCAGCCCAGCACAACACTGTGTTTGCAGGCACATACAAGACCCCAGGGTCTAGAGACCAAGAACGCTCTGCATGCTCCTCACCCATTAAAAACATGCATTAAGTACCCAGCTTGGGAATTAAAAGCCTTCAAAAGGCATATTCTGGAGGACAGGGGAGGCAGGGCAGCTGTTTTAGTTCAGATGAGTTTGCCTTATTTTGCTTATGTCTGTACTTCCAGTGCACACTGCCACCCTCAAACATCACAAGCTGCCTCTTGGCACCAGCAAGCAGTTACATGTGGCACGAGGCTTCAGTGCACTCTAAGCACAACTGAGCTGATGAGAAACTGGGAATAGATCCCTAGATATACCCACTATTCCCCAAATTGACAAAAAAAAAAAAATCAATGTCTTAGCTGAAACAAACTGCCCCTGAGAGCATAGCTTTGCCACATGTGACACAGCAGCTCCCAGCCTTCAGGAAGATGCTGAGAGCAGACACAGCATCTCCAGCCTTCTGTAACAAGGACAAGGGCAGAATTACACAAGTCGTAATTCCCCGGAAAGATTTTACAGCTTTGCAGAGGAGGACAGATTAACCCGGTTTTTGCATTCTGGGCATTAAATGGAACTTTTTGAACAACCTCCTTTAAGAAAACTCATTAAGGAAGGTTTTGCACTCACATAAGGAGAGAATTCCAAGTTTTATCAAAATTTTGGTTGTTGTCACTACAGTCAGGTGGGAATCACCAGCCCCAGCAGCAGAGCAACATCCTGTGCTGTGATGCAGGAGCACATGTACCACTGCCTCCAGCCCACTTACCTCCTGCATACATAACAGCCAGCATGATGGAGGAAATCCAGGAGACTTTGCTGCTGGATGCATTGAAGATGACCTCAATCTCTTTGAAGAACACTGTGATAGATTTGGGGAAGGCATAGGAAAAGCCAATGGAGATGAAGGCTCCGATGACCACGGCCCATCCCCATCCTCCTTCAGGAGGAGTGTATCCTACGGGGCCTCCGATGGCCGGTGGCATCTTGAATCAAGTCAGCGATGACTCAGTCGGGGATCAAAGATCTGCAAACGACAAAGTGTTGCCTCAGTTGAAAGCAGAATCTCTGCTACTGGCATACAACTTCACTGCTCAAGCTCGGTTTGCAAGGCTGGCACTGCACCAGTGCCCCCACCACTGTGAGGAAAGCTGATCCGTGAGGTGAGAGCACCCCAGGATCACCAGCACAGTGGGCCACCCCAAAGCACATGCTCAGATTGCAGCTGGCCTTTAAGAGCCCCAGTCAGCACACATTTCCAAGTGACAAATTTAAGACATGACACCCCAACATAAGCTGGAAAGGGCAGGCAGTGTCTGTGACAGCAGCCAGGGCTCATCTGCATAGGCAGAGCTCCCACAGCATCTCCAGGAGTGCAACCCCAGCACTGCAAAATCCCAAGAGGCCCCAGGCCACACATCAAGCTTATTAAACACAAACACACTGAGGGGAAGTAAGTCCCCATGCATGAGGCAAACAGGACATCCCTATTTCTGCTGAAAAAGGGCAGCTGGGTGTCACAGCACACCCTCCATCCCCCTAAAGGTCAGGGGCTGTGGCTAAACTTAGCCTGAGCAGTGACTAAGGAAGGTTTCTATATGCCTCCAGGGAACAGGGAGATGGATCCACAAAGAGCAGTCCCAGCAGAGCCTGGTTCCCCTGCTGTTCAACTCTGGCAGGGCACCTCCTGACCCAACCGCATCCAAACCCTCCTCCTTGATCAAAAAGGCTACAGCAGGTTTCACAAAAAACTCAAGTATAAAAACAATTCACCTAAAAAGCTCAAAACCAGAAGCAACTAGAAAGCAAAATGAACAGGAAAATGTCATTCAGGCTTGCTGAAGTGTTGAATCCCCTCGGAGATGCTGATTGGGAGCAAACCAGAAGCCACCAGAGTCAGGCTGCTCACACATGGGCCCACGCTGCAGCAAAACTAGATCACACTCCAGAGCTGCTGTTACTCCAAATGTAGGCTGGTCCAGGCAGCTGAGAGCAGCACAAGGCATCACAGCAAGGAACCACAATAAGGGCAGCTGCTCACAAAAAAGGGTCACAACATGCAAAGTAACAGAAATCACTACTAGCCCCAGCACACCTGTGCACCCCCAGGGATTTCAGAAGGCATTTTCTGATGCATTGCAGCCCTCCCCAGCCTCACAGAGAGATCCCCACCTCACCTACCCATACTAAGCACACTGGCCAAGGGGCAACATTAGGCTCCTTAGAGCCCATCCCTCGCTCCGCAGCTCTCTGCTATGCTCAGGTTTGCACTCTAGGAAAAAGCCACCTTCGAGCAGGAGAGCCTTTTCCAGAGCTCCTGAGGCCATACTAGGCAGAGTGACAACTTCAAAGCAGCGTGGTGCTGGCTCAGAGAGGTGCAGCCTCCTATTTATAGCCTGCATCCGCCCCAGCTCACTGCGATTACCATCTCATCCATGGCTGCTGACATGCCAGCACCTACCTGGCACATCCCTACAGCACACACTACAGGACTACAGGCTCCTGCCTTCTCACTCACTCCGTGTCACTTGGTGCACATCCAAGGCCGGGATCCCAGTGTCCTGGCTGAAGCACAGCTGGTGATCCAGAGTCATGGGGAGATCCTGCTCCTTCCTACCTGGCCCTGGAGGTACCAGCAGCAGTTATTTGATACAGCACCATGTGTGCCAAAGCCACCTGACACCTGGCCACCGTGATGCCTACCAGGTGATGCCCCGGACCCACATGGGGCAAGAGGAAGAAAAGCACAGGAGGTCAATTTCTGTAAGCTGCTAAGACTGGTTTAATGTGACCCAGACAATGATTTTTCATTGGCAGGGTATTTTCCTGCATCCTGGCCAGTGCAACACATGACCATCACGAGCAGCTCCATGCCACCCGCCACTCCAACAAAGGAATCATTGACAAGACGCTGCCCCTGGCACGTCCGCAGCCGAACTCTGCCCAGGAGCCAGAGCCCGTTTCTTCTGACTTCCCTCTGAGACTCAGGATGAGCCCGTATCTATGGTGTCTGGCTGCAGGCAGATCCCTGGGCCAAAACACACCTGCAGGCACCCACCTGGGACAAACAGCCACCGAGGAAACTGCCAGGCTCCACAGAGACTCCCGATGCAGTCTGGTCTCTTGGAACACAGAGCAGCCCACCCACCCACCATAAGCACTGGGAATTGAACATGCCCTCCCCACACAAGCTGCACACTGGAGTTTCCACCACCTCTTGCTTGGAGTCACACTGAGCTTCCACAGCCTTCAGTGAACCCTAAAGCATCATCCAACCACAATGATTTATCCAAAACATTTTTGAAAGTTGAAACTGCCAGGTGTTGGCTATAAAAGCTCCCAGCAAGGAATATAATCTACTTGTGAGCACTAATTAAAACTACAAACAATAAAAGCCATCCAAGGCAAAGGCCGAGGGAGTTCTGATGAGGTGTTGAGGATTTTTCCCTTTTGTTCCTGAGACACATACACTGGTTTAATTCTTCCACTGCTCCCAAGGAGCTCAACTGCTCCAAAATGTCTGCAGCTTGGTTAATTTATTTTTTCTTCCCCTACAAGCAGCATTCCTCCTCCTGCAGGTGCTGAGGTGTCATCTCTCTGTAAAATAAAAGGCTTCTGGCAGGTTAGACATGACCTCTCTTGCATTGCTGAGGCACAATGAAAAACCCTGAGCTGAACGAGGTTTTGAGACCAAAGATTCCCAAAGTCTGACGCCAGAGAGTTTACACAAGGACTTCTGCGTGCCACAACACTTTTCCCTGACTCACTGAAAACCTTTATTAAGAAAGACCAGCTTTAGAAAGCTCATCCTTCAACCGCATTAGGCTTCTTGACAATTTACTCCTTGCCCCCACACAGAAGTAGTTTCAAACAAGTGAGGAAAAAAAGAGCACATGTAAGCAACCAGCCCAACTGGAAAGATTCCCTCCCTTTTGTAAAAAGGAAAATAAAAAAACACACAATCAACCAGAACACATAGTTATGACATTTTCAGCTCTGTTCTGGAAGAACTGCAACATGTAAGACGTGATTAGAAATCAAATTCACAGCTGCCAGGCAGTCAGCTACAGTTTGCCCTATTAGGAGATAAAATAACCATATTTGCAGTAATTAAGACTGATGAGACCAAGTAATGGCTGTGAGTATCACAACTGCTCTCTATAAAAGTCCTGACTAACCTGCAGGAATGGGTAGCCTACAGCCACACTCCTCTGCACAGCAATAGTAAGAGCAGGAATTGAGGCAATGAGGATGGTATCACCTCAAAACAGATCCCCCAGGAGACTAAAGCCCTGCCAACTCCCACGTCCCACCCACAAGCAGTTATCCTTTCTCCAAAGGGGCCTGGAACAGTATGGTTTCAAGACTTTTAGTTACATAATGCAGTAAATTGCTGCGCTTTTGAAAGCTCAGATTGGCAGGACTCCAGCACAGAACGACAGAGACTCACATTTATAAAGTGCTGCAAATGCCCCAAAGTATTTCTGGGGCAAAGCCTTTATTAAAGTGGCTCACACTGCTCCTTTTTGGGGTCAAAGGAAGAGGGACGTTCCTCCATGCAAGCAGAGGCCCTGCCCAGGCACAACACACCTCTGCCTCTTCTCACATCCCTCCAGCTCAAGGCTTCCCTATGCTGCACATACACTCAGTGGCATCTGCTGCTCTTTGAGCTCACAAAGCCTTTCCCCTCTACAAGCACAGCTCTCAGAGTGCCTGGGAGCTGGAACAGGGCAGGCAGGGAGCCTCAACTCTTGCTCCCATGGAGCACAACAGGCAGAGAGCGCCCTCCCACAACCCATCAACAGCCCAGTGCTCACACAGGCTTGTGATGCTGCCAGCAGAAGTTCATCTGGCATCTTAGTAGGTGTGAAATCCACAGTGGCTCATTCCATCCCTGCCATCTTTGCTTTCTGCTCCTCCAGTGTTTCCCTAGCTTCTGAGATGGACATAGCATTGTCCAGAGCAGGATCTCCACAGCAAAAAGATGCCTAGGGATGTCTCAGCTATCCACCAGCCATTTGTGCCCCCTGCACCTTCATCAGCTGGACCCAGCCTTTGGCCTGGGAATGCCAACACTGAAACACCGAGGCCAGGCAGGATGGGCACAAAGCTGCCCCTTGCTAGCAGCACTCCCCGAGGGAGCTCTTCCCTCAAGCCCCCAGCAGAAAGGGGGATGCTGTTCCCATCAGCCCAGCCCAAAGAATTAGCTAAAGGATTAGCCACATCCACCCCTCCCAGCACAACCTCCCAAGTCCAGCTCATCACAAGAGGCTCTTCCAGTGCTCAGCACAGGGCCATAAACATCCATGGGACATTTGCCCAACATGGGGAGCTGGCAGGCCCCGACAACCCTTCTGATCCCTGAAACTAAACTGAGATGTTTTGCTGGGGAAATGAAGGGGCTGGCAATCACCAGCTGTTCACAGCCAGTAACACTCCATAGCTTCAAATTTGGCCTTTTTCTGGCCCGAAGTAAGATGAAATTGAGATTGTCAGGAGTTGAGACACCACTTTCACCAGTTTTAAATGGGTTTAGAGCATTATGCACAGAGCTCTAATTCCAGCAGGCACCCATAGCCAGGGTTTAACCTGGCAGCACATGGCCTACGTGACTCCCCAGCGCTTCCAAGGGCTCTGCACCAGGACAATAGTCAATTGAGGCCCTGCTCAGCCCCAGCCTTTGCTGCAGGGGTGAGCCAAGGTCAGTAGCACACGCAGGGCTCGCTCAAGGCCAGCAGCCCGCACAGGCAAGCTCAAGGTTTTGGCCAGAAGCAGCCCAGCCCACTCAGTGCCTCTTCCCACCAGGGATGGCCAACACACTCCCAGACATGCCCTGGTCTGCCGGCCCGGTGAGCCAACACCAGCACGCAGACAGACAGACGCCATGGGGCACAGCATTGGCAGCTGCCCTCCTCCAGCTCCCCCACTGGCAGCACGAGCCTCGGCCCGCAGAGGCACAGATCATCCTGCTCACTCCACCAGGCACAAGCACAGACTTTTACTGGACACTTACAATTGGTCTCTCTGGTGGACATAGCCCCTCAGCCCCCAAAACGCTCCCAGCATGGCACAGGGAATGAAAGGCTGCAAGCTACCCTGCAAAGTGAGATGTTGGGACAGTTTGTTGGCAGCTTTGGGGGAAGCCAACCAATCAGAGAGATGAGCAGGTATTTGTGTCCACCAGAGAAGCTCCCATTTGGGGCTGCTGTGCCTGCTTGTTAGCATCAGCAACACTCAGTAAGGACTGAGCATCTTACTGGTGTGAGAAAGCATGAAGTCAAGCTTAAGCAAGCTACAAAAGCCCAAGTAAGAAAGCTTGGCTTATTTCTACACCAGAGCCTGGCTGTGGTCATGGCTCTTCTAAAGCCCTCTAATCCAAAACCCTACAGCCAGAGGAGTTTGCAGACCAGTTACAAGAATATAATGTGAAGCAAGCAGCTCTTGCATGTAATCTGAGCTCACATCAGCTTCAGCCCCCAGCATAGCACCTTGAGACCCCTCTCTGTCTCCCCACCCCTAGGGAAAGGGGCTCTCACAGCACCAGCTGCCAGCCAATCCCCTGTCCCAGGAGGGGACAGGGTGTGCTCAAGCCCCTGTACAGGGTTTCCCAGGTCACATCCTGAGCACAAGTCATGCTCTGCCAGGACACAGAGTTGATCCTCCCCGCACCAGCAGTGCTCAGGAATGCTCCCAGGACACCCTGTGCCCGCCCGGAAATCCTCAGAATGAGAAAAATGTAGTATGGAATAGCATCGGCATCTTTCATTAGAGACCCGCAATGCCAGCCAGAGACAGCTCCGGGTGTCTTTGCAAAGCAGGGGGCTGCAAAATCACAAGAAGTCACAGCAGTCATCATCAAACAGAACTGGCTATCCCTTCCCTAAGAGCAGGAGTCTGAATTTTGATCCCAGCCACTGCCACATTATTGCTACCTTCAAGCCCTCAAACCACAGATGAGTAAGCACCAGGATGGAGGTGGGACATGCACACCAAGGACCCAAAAGCACAAGGGTGGAGGTGGGAGAGGAGGCCACACCAAGGACCAGGAGAACACAGATGCAAGTGGGACACTCACACTGAGGACCCAGCCCTCAAACCAGGACCAAGGCAGCACCAGGATGGAGGCAGGAGAGGAGGTCACACCAAGGGCCCAGTAGCACTCCGGTGATTGTGGTTCCAGCAATTAACTACAGCCCCACGTGGATTTTCCTTGGCTACAGAACTACTCTGCAGCGGCTCTAAGGACACATTGAGTCATACCGATACCACTGGTGAGAGGCTCCCACTTTCTTAACAGTCTGTTACAGGCTGATTCCAGAGAAGGAAACGGGAAAAGCCATAAAAGTGCAACAATAGATTTGCACTACAGGGCTTAATGAGATGCACCTCCCAAGCCTACGTGCAGCTTTTCAACTCCTCATAAAGGAGATAAAAAATGACAGCATGAAAGTCACAGGGTATTTTCCACCTTAGCTGCCAGATAAATCAGGCCGACTGTGAAAAATAGGAGCCAAGAGAAAGCACATGCGACCATTCACACCTTTTTCAGGTAACACCTCCTGGAAGGGAAAAATGTTTCACACCTTCCCAAGAGTTACCTAGACAGCCCCAGGCACCCCCACGACTTTAGGGCAGGGAGATTTGCCATACAGTAGCAGAACTTGTTTGTAATTAGAGGGTCTATCACCCCAGCGGTTCATCTAAGACCAAGAAAGTTCCTTCTAAACAAAGGCACTACCAGAAGTTTAGGGAGCTTCTTTACACCCAGCACACCCCCGCTGTTCCCTACCCTGGCCCATTTCTCAGCACTGCTCCTTTCCTTCCAGACACAGCCAAGGAAACCTCAGAGCAAAGACACCCAGGAGAATCCAACAGCACTAAATTACCTCACTTAGCATGAAAATAGGATGCCTGTGCACCACAAAAAGACATAAGGCTCACAGAAAGGCACAAACCCAGAATAATTATACCTGCCTCCTTGTGATGCAACTAAGAAAACCCACTTTTTTCCTCAGAAGAAACTTAAAAGCTGGAGAACGTGAGTAACCATTGTGCAAAAGGTCCACCCTTGAAGGGCAGGGTATGAGCACTCAGGCCATTTACTATTTCAGGACACAAATCCCACCTCTCCTGCTGCAAATACAATTCACAGCTTCCTTCTGATACTCCTGTTCACACTCATCCCCTTTGCCCGAGTCAGCTTTCAAACCCTCTGGCACTGTTCACTTTCATGATGCATTTGTGCACCCTTCAGCTGCAGGACTCCTGCCCGACCTGCAACACCCACCCTGGGTGAAGCATTCCAGCAGCATGTCTGGAGCCCAGTCCCACGGAGCTCCCCAAGCATCTCACCCTGGGGCCAGCAAACATCTGCCAGAGGCCATCAGGCTTCAACCAGAGCTGACTCCAGGACCAGAGCCGATAGGTGCTGGCTCTAGGAGTGTTCTGACAGCCCCTTGCTACCCAGCAAGTGTAAGCTACCACCGGCTACTAGTGAAATCCAGCAGCCCCAGCTTTCTGCTGCTGGTCACCACAAGGCCTCACCGGCTGAGTGATTCACACACCAGAGGGTGGATGCATGCCCCAAACAAGTTTGGGGGCCATCAAGACCTCACTACCACCTCCTCCCTGAGCAAGGCAGAACTAAGCGCTAAAGGCACCTTTCCTTGAGCCGGTGCACGGTTCTGCAGTCCATCCTGCACGGCCAGCAGGGGATCACGGTGCTGAAGGACTTGGCTGACTCACCCACCTGAGCAGCCTCGAATGCCCGAGGTCCAGCTCTGAGCACCTGCTAAGAGGAATCACCTGAAGGCCGGTGCGAGCGGCATCCCGATGTAGTGCTCACCCAGGCGCTGAAGGCTGCAGGAGTGCTCCCCATGGGGCGAGGGGTACTCCCGTGCACTCCAACACCGCAGACCCACTCCCAAGACAGGCTTCCGACGCTGCTTCCAGGCCCTCCCCGTCTTTATCAAGAGCCAAACACACACACACAATGACCACCTCTCCCCTGCACCCCAGCGTTTATCGAGCACCCTCCAATGAGGCGGAGATTCCCCCGCGCGGCCCCACAAACACGCTGGGGGAGCGGCCTGAGGGGCCGGGCAGGGGGAACGAGGATCTCCCCAGACAGGGAACCCCGCACCTCGGGGCAACTGGGCTACCCGGGCGCCCCGAGGCCACCCTCATCCATCCTCCCCATTCGCCGGGAGAAGGAGGCCGGAGAAACCCCGACCCCAGAGCGCTACTGCCGGTGAGAGAGGAACGAGGGCGGTCGGGGCAGGGTACTGTGGGATCCTCCTCACCACGCGGCCATACCAAAGCGGGAACAAAACATGGCTCCCCCCTCAGTTCGAGAGCGGGTGAGACCGGCGTGGCGGTTCCAACACAGCCAGAAACGCCGGCGTGAAACCGACCGGCCACGCGACGGGACACAGGGGCGGCTGCCCGCCCCGAGAACGGCCCAGGACCATCACTGGCTCCAGGACCTCCAAGGCGGGCCAGGAGCCGCCAGAGTGCGTGGGGCGCCCAGAGCCGGTGGCCTGACCCCGAGGCCCTCCCCTCCCTCGCCCGCCCGCCCCGTCGCGCCACGCGGGCCGCCCGCGCCCTACCTGCGGTGCCGCCGCTGCCGAGTGCGGCCGCCCCCGCCCCCGCCGCTATAAGCGCGGAGGGGCGCGGGGGGCGGGAGCGGGGCGTGCCCGGCCGAGCACCGCCCCCCCGCGCCACGTGCGCCCGGCCGGGCCCCCCCCGACCCCTGCCCGCCCCCCTGCCCGCCCCCGCGAGCCCCGCGGCCGGCGGGCTGGGCCGTGCGCCCGGGCACGTACCGCTCCGGTGCGTACCGCCCCGGGCCCTGCGGGCCCCCGGTGGCGGCGGGACGGGGATTGGGGCCGGGTGTGCCCGGAGGCCGGCCCGGATGACACTGCCCGGCGCGGCAGCCCGGGATTTCCCTGAACTTATCCCACGGAGTGACTCGGCGCGGGAGTTCCACGCGCGGGGCAGGAGCGAGGTGTCCCCTCGCCCCTCACTGGCGGGCCCTCACCCCTCCCGGGGGTCCTGGACACGCTCCCGGGAGTCCTGGCCCCACTCGTGGGGTTCCTGGCCCTGCTTTGGGGATCCTGGCCCTGCTCCCGGGGTCCCTGACCCCACTCCCGGGAGTCCTGGCCCCATTCCTGGCATACCTGGCCCTGCCCCCGGTGGTCTTGGACCCCTTCGGGTGCAGAATGCTGTACAGTGTCTGTATTCAAACCCATCAGGACTTAAAAATCCATTAAAATTATAATGGGTTGCCTGACGATGGTGCTTTTGTGTTTACCATAACATTTCTTAGCGTTGCCAGCCCACACTGGCAGCTGTGTTCCCATGAAGGTGAGGACACACTGCCGGGGGGACCTTTGTGGTGGATCACAGTTATTTCAGCTGGGCCTTTGTGCCCAGGAGCTGGATGCCCTCACCATTTCACTCACAGTTTGGTTTGCAGGATAAAACAGTCCCGGGCTCTGCGTGACAAACACCTCAGTGTGTGGGAGAGGCCCTTGCTGGTAGCATGTTCCCATCCCAAGGAGACCTCCTCATCTCTGGATGCAAACCAGCCTATGGCAGCCGTGCATCCCGTGTTCTTCACTGTCCACACATCCCAAGTCCTGCACAAAGGGGCTGTTACCTGGGAATGCTTTTCTCTGGCTGCTGTATCCCAAAGCCTAATGATGCTACTTGATTTCTGAGTTTCGTGTCTAATGCTCTAATTTGTTTTACAGCCAAAAGAAGAGTGGTGTAGTTCAACTGTGAGTCAAGGAAGGGAAAGACGGGAATAAACAGTGACACTTCACAGATGGAGAAGGAGCAGCTGTGGGGAGGTGCGAGCACTTTCATATCAAAGGAACCGCTGCCCCTCCATCAGAGCAAGCATGGTCACGGGTGAACTCGGAGCGTGTTGAGGCACTGAATGGACCAGGTGCGCTCAGTAAAAGGCCAGGGACTACAACCAGCTCTTTCACCCACTTCTGAGGTGAGACACCATAACCCAGAGAGTGAGTGGGTGGGAGAATCTCTTGATCCATCTGTTCCTGTGTGACTGAGCAGGGAGAGGCCTGCACCCTGTTTTGCTTAGACAACAAGATAAATAGCAATTCAAAGGGGCAATTTTGGATCAAACTCAAAGTGCCACTTGGCTCTGCTGTTAAGATCCTACCTAGGCTCAAGTGCTCTGCTCTGCAGGGGACGAGCAGTGGGAAGTGCTGTGGTGGATCCCAGGTGGGACATGGTCTTCCAGTTTCCTTTGAGAAGACCCAGTACTGCTGGGATGAATGAAGCCAGAGGGCATGTCCTTCATCTGGCACTGATGTGCAATGCCCCAGTGTGTGGATTTTAGAGTAATGTGCAAAACAAGAGGCTGGGAATGGCAGAGCTCAAGTGAGCAGGGAGCTGCCAGAGCAGTGATGGGCTGGAAGGGAAGGTGAGAAGTTCCAGGACACCTCTGCTGTTGCTGCTGCTCCTGCTGCTTCTGCTGCTTCTGCTGCTTCTTCATCTTACTGAAAATGGGAAGGAGTCCTTCTTGCTCTGTGCTGCTGCATTTTTGTCTCCTTTAAAAGACGGATTTAATATTAATCCTATTAGGAATTTTTTTCTTGTGAGGAAAACAGGATATTATTTCAGGATATTGGGCAACAAAGCTGTCCTTGAAAAGCAACACTAAGCAGCCTTGCAGTCCTGCTTCTGACTGCATTTGTGGTGGACACTGATCAAGTTGAACATCCGGGATAGCCAAACCATTTCATTTCCAGAATGTGAGAAGGGCCTCAGCAGAGCAGTACAAATTCAGGTTTTTTGTGTTCCACTGTAAACACGAAGGACCTCTAGTAATCTCAAAACATAATCATTAGTTCTGATTTCTCTAGCAGATGTACAAGTCTAGTCCTCATCTGTCATGAATACGCATGTCCTGCTTGATAAGAGAAGTAACGACATGAATCCAAATCCAGGAATTATTGGAAATCTCTTGGGAAAGTCTGTTCTATTGAGATATCCATCCTAGTTTCCTGACCAGGCTTTGGAAAAGGGTTTTCTGAACTTTTGGATTGACATTTCACTTCAATTGGTTTCCAGGCTCTGAGTTTCCCCGTGACAATGGAAGCAGAAGAGAAGGCATCAGATCACTGTCCTCATGGAATGTGCAAGTTCTCCTCCATGGATGATAGAGGTACGACACTGTTCAGGAGTGTATCGGTGTAATGGCCTCTGTCATTGTTTAGAAAATAATCTGCCTTAGAAAGAAAGGGTCTGCTAAGATGTTCAAAATGGCCACTAACCCCATGGAAGACCTCTATGGTTGTGCTCATTGCTGTGTTTGTTTAGGTCAACACTTTTTACCTGTCTGGACTTCCATTGCTGCTCTGTTGCTGCCTGTGTCAGGCTCACAATTCCTTATCAAAATCGACTGTTGGGGCACTGTGGGACCAGTGAGTGGTGAGACAGAGTGATTTGGGTCATGAGAGGATGTGAGGCCACCAAAAGAGGATAATCTCCTGTAGTCTTTTTCAGGAGCCCTGACCAAAAGGGACTGCCACCTCCCTGTGAGCTCCAGGGGAAAGGGAGTGAGGAGGATGATGTGGGGTGGTGGCAGTTAGAAGCAAGTGGCAGCAAGTCAGCTGGTCCTCCTGTTCCAGATGGGAACAGGGTAACTGTGCCCTGTAGAAAGCTTTGCCTGCCATTTGCTTTAACCTGGTTTTGCTGCATCCTGCCTAAGAAAGAGAAGGCTGTGCTGGCTCCACCTGCATCCTGGCAGCTGCCACTCCTGCTCTTTGCTGCCAGGAGAGGCATCCTCTCCTTGAAGAGCTTGCCTAGAAATAAGAGATCCTTGACCACAGGGAGACCACATGGGAAAAGCTGAGATGTCACCATTGCTGTAGTCCTCCCTTGTCCCTTGCACTCTGCCTCTTCCTCATGCTCTGGGGTAAGAGCTCCCTGGTTCTGTTCAATGGGCTCCTCATGCTGCAGCTTGCACGAGCACATCACCTTTTGCTAAGGAACTTATCTGGCACAAGAAATAGTATCTCTGTTCCTCCTGCCCCTCCATTCCTGGACCAGAGGAAAGTGAGGCTGTTCAGTGTCCTTTTTCCACTACTAATTCAACGCTCTGTGAGGACTCACTCATGAGGGACTCTGCTCTCTCTTCAAGGAGTGTGTGGGCTGCTGTCCTTCCCTGATTAGTATCCCATATGTTCCCAATGCAGTGACTTGTTCTTTCCACATTCTCCTTCCTTGTTTCCCAAGTGCTGGCTGCCTGACAAGCATATCTTGGCAGCACCAGTCCTCACGCAAGGAGGTAACTCATCCTTTAGGGTCTATAGCCAGTGCTGCCAGTGCCTCCATGCAGGCAGGGGAAGGGGCTGGTGTTTCCATGCAGGCATGAGGGGCTTGGTGTCACTCCCAAGGAGTGACAGCCCCCTGGAATGGAGCATCACCATGGAGGAGACACAGAGGTGATGCTGCTGGATGAACACCCAGCTGCATCCCAGCAACACTGTTGTTATCTTCAAGCTGGGGTCACCCAAACCAGTCTGACCAGCACAAAATCCTGTTCTGCGACATACACCAGATGCTGGGATCATCTTTATCCAAAAGCTTTCTGGCAGAGCTGGGGACCCCTGAGGCAAGAGGCAAGGGTACTGGGACAGGCCATGGCGGTGGGTGTACTTCTTGCTGTGTCCAACTCTCCCGTGGGATCTCCACTGTCCCAGAACATGCTGTTTTAATGACTCTATTCCTGTTCGTGGGGTGGGGAGGAAAAGGTGGGGGCTCAGCAAATAATTTAACCATATCCTGCACCAAATAACTTTGCATGTCAATAACACTAGCTTGCCTGCATTTCATTCTCTGTTGTATCCCTGTCCAGAGAGGCTGTTTCCTCCTGGTTTCAGCCTGCCTTGCATGATCCCTGGCTGTCAAGAGGTTGGTGGCATTCCTAGCCATGTCTCTTGATCTCCAAACAGGCTTCAGCACTTCTCCCTCTCCACAGAATGCATCTTTAGGATCAGTTTCCACTGCTGATGAGTTTGTTGACTGGGGTGCTTCTGGAAGGATGCTACCTCCAGTGAGCTCAGGGTAGTATCACCATGGGGATGAGCTGGAGCTCCGGGCTGTGCTCCAGTTCTGTTTCTCCTTTGCAGCATCTATATGAGCTGTTTTCATGAGATATTGCACAAAGCCAGGCTTCTCTCTGTCATATTTGACATTTTTGGTCCTGCATCATCTCAGGGGATGGGGCACTCTCGTAGGTCTGAAGAGGAAGGGAAAGGACTGCAGGCAGCCTGAGAGCCAATAGGTTTGACCAGCTGACCCTGACACCTGTGAAGATGTCTCTCAGTCCCTGGCCATGCTGGTCCCACCACCCAGTCACACAGGGCTGCCCACAGCACCAAAGCATCCATTCCTGTGGCTTCTGGTGACTGCCAGCCTCAGTGCTCCCAGCTTGGGGGTAATCACTGGAGACCCCCACTTGGTGCTTTGGGACATGAATGTGTGGAATGCAGAGATGCACAAAACAGGACAGCACTGGTTATGGAGAAGGAGGAGGCTGAAACAGAGGGTGAGCACTGGCCAGGGCAAGTGCCACAGGCCTGGGCATGAAACACCTCACTCCCAATCATGCTATGGCCTCAGTTGCTCTCGGGCCTCCTGCTTCTAAACAGGACCACGCACTTCTGCCCCACGACACGCTGTGGCTGTCTGGCCTGACACTCCCCTCCCAAGTCATAACATGGCTGGGATGGCCATTGGGACCTCCTGACCCCACTGGGGAGGCAGTGAGTGCTGACACAAGTGCGTGGTGAAAACACAAAAACACAAACCCCAGTATTTGTCCAGAAATCTGCTCAGAATTGCTTTGGACTTGATGAGCCTGGAGGATTATTTTCCTTAGGTATTTTTAAACTGGAGCCTGGCAAGCACCAGAGGACTGGGATTTGCTGGCTTGAGCACCCAACTGATGGACGGCATGGAGCTGGCTTCTGCCACTCCACCTAGGAGCCCAGGCTGTCAGTGCACCTGCACAGGGATGGCCAAGATGACAAGCACTTAGGAAGGAAGGCACTTGTGGAGTGGGCCATGAGGGTCACCCCTGGGCCATGTGTACAGCTTCTCGGGGCTGAGCACCTCTCCATCCTCAGGGAAGGCAATGAGCCCTCTTCCTCTACCAGGCCAGCACCAGTGAGATCCCCATGCTGCAGAGCCTGGGCTGCTCTGTATCTGGAAGAGTGTCAGGAAATAAAGGCAGAAGCTGCAGTGAGGAAGGCAGGGACATGTTCCCATTCTCCTGCATCAGTAAGGGGAATGCAGAGCCCTCAGGTGAGCCCCTGGTGGTTCAGATTGGGTTTCTGAGGAGGACCACCTCTGGAGTCACATTTGTGCCTGTGCAGTGAACATGACCCCACTCGTGGGGCCAAGGGGAGGCAGAGGGGACAATAGTTTGTGTGACTGTCCCCTGGCATCCCTACCCAGGTGCCCCGAACTCTTGCCCCGATGGATGGCAGCAGGATGAGACCATCCATTCCCATCCTCCCTCTCTGGGCTGGCTCAATACCTGAACATTCCCCCAAAATAGCCCCCCAGAGGGCATCAGTAATGAAAAGAGAGAGAAAGGTGGTACCTGCACCGTGCTGCCAGCAATGCCGCAGCCGGTGCAGCTGCCTGTCTCTTCAAATGTCCAGCCCGCAGCTCATCAGGCTGCACGGAGGTGAGCAGGGGAGACAGGAGAGTCAACTCTGGCAGTTTCTTTGTGGCTGAGTGCGTCACTGTTTCCATCTTCCCCTTGCTGGCAGGGCCCAGTGGCAGGACGACCACGGTGTGCTCCCATCCCACACTGTGAGCACACAACCTATTGTGTGCATGTGTAAATACATATTTGTGCTGCTTGTTCCAAAACCCCTCTTGTCCTGTTCCCAAAGAGCCTGGACTGACAATGTCAGGAAAGCCTCTGTCCCCCTGGCTTTGTATGACCATGCTTGTTTGGAGGAAAGATCCCCGGAGAGGAGCTCACTGCTGCTGCGTGCCCCAACACAGGCTTGCTGCTGACAGGGAGCGGGCCCAGTTCTGAGCAGGGATGACACCCTGCAGGCTCTGTTCCCTCCCAGGGCCCAACCCAGCATCGTTTCTGACCCTGGGCAAAAGGGAGCAAGGGCCAGTGCCCATGGCTGGCTCGCTTGGACACAGCTCTTTCTGAAGTGGGTCAGGTGCCCTCCCTGCACAAACACAGGCCTAAGTCCAGCACCACCAAAGTACACTGACAGTTGGAGGCAGCCCTTGCCCCAGAACAGGTTTTGGGAACTTTGCCTTTTGCTACCACGGAGATGGGATTTTATGCCCTGCCAGCAGCAAAGCTCAGGTCAGGATGCAGATGGCCTGTTCTTGGGAAGCTGCTGCTTCACTGCCACGTCCACCACTTGTCAGCACCCTCCTCCCACCTCATCCCACTAGGATGATTTCCCCACTCTGCCCACCCACCCTACTTGCTCTGCCCATTCTGCAGGTTGTCACAGAATCATAGAGTCATAGAAACATTCAGGTTGGAAGAGACCTTACAGATCATTTCATTCCACCTCCCCACAACAGGCAGAGATGCCACACACTAGATCAGGTCCCACTCTTTTCTCTCTGAAATAGTATTGTCCATAGTGGTGAGAAGAAAGAAGGTTGTTTTGGGGAAGAAAATATATGTACAGGGCCCAAGTCCTGCCTTCCAAGTCAACGTGACTGGGGATAAGGTTTGGACACTGTGAAGTGTCCATCAAAACTAGCTCTCACCAGCAAATTCAGTCCTGCCCTCTCCAGGTGCTGTTGTATTTTGGGTTTACATACACTCTGGTGACTGAGCTCTACAGGCAGAAGGAATTACATAAAGCAATTAAATGAGTCTTTCGTGCAAACCAGAACTTCTTCTTCAACTGGGCAGGTGCCCCATGGACTGATTTTTGAGCCATCATAGCGGCACAACCACCCACGGCTTGACAGCTACATAGGCACAGGGTGGGTGCACCCTGCTGGCTCCAAAAACCATCAGAAGAAAACAGTTGCAACAACCCCAGTTACAAATCCCTGATCTTCCATAATCAAAGAATAGGGTTAAATGTGCCTAATAAGCTCGTTCTAAATTGCCATTACCGCTCTAATAATAGCTGGTAAGCCAGTCTTTTGTGGGACAACAAACATTTCTGTTATTCCCCAAGCTGAGCTTGGGGATAAATAAAGCCAGCTCTTGTTTTAAAGCAGGAGGTCATGCTTCATCTTAGGATAAAGGCACTGCTACCCTTTCCCTGGTTTACAGGCTTAAAGGAACAAAACTGAGTGACACAAAATGTCAAAGAAAATTAGAATTTTAGAGCAAGAGCGGCAAAAGAAAAGTCAGACAGACTGGCACTGAGCTCCCTCCACATGTGTGTTTAGCAGATAATTTGTTATCATCCCAGTTCAAAGTTAACCTGCTGGAAAGCTGTTGTGGGAGAGTTGGCTGATTTGCAGTGTTTCAGATTTCCATGTTTCAGTTGGGCGCAAACAAAAAAAACTCAAAAAGCTTGTTTTTGATTAAGCCTGTTGCTGCCGGGTACAAATACTTACTTTCTGGGTGGAAGTTCATTGGGGCACAAGGACCAAACAGGATTAATCACACAGTGCCCAGTGCCATGGCTTGGGTGGTGGCAGCTCTCAGTGCTGCCCTGTGATTTTCACTTCCCTGTCCTGAACTGGAAGGAGAGGGAGGAAGAGGAGGATGCAGAGTTTCCTTACCCTACTGTCTTTGGGGATTCAGGCACCAGCCCGAGTGGGCCAAGGTCCCAGACCCCAGCACCAATGAGTCCCCATTTGGGTCCAAATGCCCCAGTGCAGAGACACAGGGACTCCTTCAGCTCCATCTTGTTGCTCCTGTGTCAGGAAGCTGTGGTCAAGGCTGTTTGTCTGCCCCGGCTCATCTGCTATTCTTACACACCTCACGGGGGTGTGCTGTGTTTTCACTGTCTCAGAGATGGGATTTGCCTCTGTTATGCTTTGGAAAAGCAGCCAACTGTGGTGCAGGGAGTGGGAGGGGAGGCACATGGTCTGGGCTCACAGCAGATATTTGTCGTAGGGTTAGCAGCAGCTGCAGACCCCACTTCCAGGTCTCCTGCAGCATCCCAGCCCCCTTTGCCTTGTGAGATGCCCTGATCATGCTCCCCATGGATGCGTGGGGCTCAGGTCTCCCAGGATGGAGAATTTTGCTCTAAGTGTCTGATCTCTGTCAGAACCAGCCCAGCACCTCTGCTGCATTCCAAGTTGCGTGGCTGCCTCTTGCTCTGCCCCAGGAGCCCATGCTGGGGGCAAGAACCTCAGCCCCAGTGCCACCAAGGCAGGAATGACCATGCTGCCATCTGCCAGTGCTCCTCCTGCACCCAAGGGCTCAGCTCTCTTCCACAAAGCCATGGCACCCTGTCCCAGCCTCTTGTGTGTCTTGGAAAATGCCAGGTCCCAGCTGTCACCAGCCACCCTTGACTAAATGACCCCTCCTCTGCTGTCTGGTGTCAGATCAAGCCTCAGCAAATGTACATCCCGGGTAGGTCCTTGTGTGTCACCAACCATGGGCCTAATAGGGCTGCACGTGCACGTGGCTGTGTAATGCCATAACGAGATTACACTGTGACATGATGGTTGTGAAATAATCCACAGTATCATTCAGTAAATCCGGGAATCCAATTACCTTTCCACATAACACCCTGTCCTGAGCATGGGGAGGCCAAGGGGCTGCATTCTAGTGCCCTGCCCTTCCAACAGCCTCCTGCTCGGCTCCTCCACTCCCCCGCACCTCTCTGCCTTCTTGTCATTTAAGATTATCAAAGTTTGTATTTCTCTGCGGGAGCCCCTACCCTCTGCCAGGTTCTGCTGCGTTTTCACAGCCGCCTGTTCACTCCCCAGCACTGCACTGACCCCTCTGCCCAGCCAGCCCCGGCTCCCTCACCACTCCAGCAGCGCCCGTCCCGGCTGAGCTCCTGCTCAGCTGGCCCAGGCAATGATGTCAGCCTGCCCAGGGTGGGGCGAAGGGCCAGCCTGGCTGGCCGTGGGTCCACAGGATGCGGGAGCGCCGAGCACACCGCGGTGTTGAACTCGGAGAGCTCCGGCGTGCACCCTGCCTCCCACAGAAGCAGTGTTGTTTGCAAACATTTTTTTTTTTTCCAAGTCATTTTCCTTGTCCTGGCAGAGCTGCTCCCGGGAGCCAGAAGATCCCTTTCTGTGGGAATAAAGCCCGGGGCACAGGTACAGCCCCACTTGGCGGCCCGGCAGCGGTGCCAAGGCACGCACGATGCCCCGCGGCCGGCTCGGCGCGCTCCGCTGCAGGCGCCGCGGTCGCTCCTGGCCCTGGCAGGTGTTCAGACACCAGCGCTGCTGCCAAGTCAGGCAGGGAGTGTGGCCAGCTGCAAATTTCGTCTTCGGTTTTGGAGCCTTTGAATCACTGGCCAGCCGCCAGGGTTGTTATTTGTTAGTCTAAGTATTTTTTTCCCAAGTGAATTTCAAGCTGGCAAGAGGAGCCAGGCAGAGGAACTTGGCAGAGGGGCCTTCGGTATCCTCAGTGCAGGGGGAGTGGGAGTGAGGGCAGGATACTGTGGAGTGGTCCGCCCTGCCCAAGAGACCCCAGGCAGCAGGACAGCGGGCTGCATCAGTGCTGGCAGAGCCTTCACACCAGGAAATCTTGAGTTTCGCTTCCTTTGTGGGGGAGTTCAGATGAAACTCCTTCTTACGGGGCAGAATCTGTGGAGCAGAGTCTGCACTTCTGTACATCCCTAATGCTGCACGGGTCTTGGTGAGGTTTCAGAAGCTGCGATCCCAGGCATAGATCCCTGTGGTGAGCAGGGGATCAATATCACCCATTTCTGCCTGAAGAAAAAACCAGAATCTCATCCGAGCCAGAGCTGGGGCCATGCTGAGGCTGGTGTTGTGTCCTCTCTGGATACCAGAGCCCAGGAACCCTAACTCTGGCCCTGCTCTCTACTGCTATGCTGTCCACCCACCCTCTGGCATGGGAGGCTACGCTGAACTGCAGCTTTGTGCTTGGCCAGCTTGCACTTGCTGAGCCCAGGGTGCAGGCAGCTCCCTAGGAAAGGCACCTGCTCCCACATCATTCATGTGAAGGTTTTGCAGAGCTTGCAGGGGGCTCATACTTACTGGGGTGGCCCTGGGTGCCAGGGAGAGCCACCACAGCACCTGTGGGCTGCCCCAGTGGCAGCAGCCCAGCTTCCAAGGCTGTATGGAGAAGAGTTAGGAAACAAAAAAACCAGGGCAATTTGCAGGGGAAGAAATTGATTTTCTACCTTGGAACCTTGAGCCTCAGATCCACTGACTTCCAGAAATGGGAAACAAAGACTTTGGGAGGGAAGGGCTGGCAGGCCCTTGGGAGAGCAGAGAGCCATGGGGCAGGGAGCTGTGGGACAGGGAGCCATGGGCCCAGGGATGAGACTATAACCCAAGGGAAGTGCCAGCAGGAGGGAGCCTGCCTGGATCTGGCAGGGGCAGCACAGGCAATTGGAGCCTATCCTGTCATTCCCCCCACACTTCCCATCTCCCTAGCACCTTTCCAGCCATTGTTCAGCAGCCCCAGAGCTGAGGCACAGCATGGAGAGAGGCTGCCTTTTCTCTCTTCCCGCCTCTCCACCTCAGCTCCCACTCCACCGCCCTGCAGGTGACATCTGAGCCCTACCACCAGGCCACATGCCACCAGCTCCTGAGGAGTGTGGGTCGGGGGCATCCTGTGCTCTTGCCTGCCCCAACACCCCACCACTGTGGGCTTATCCCAGGACAGTGTGGCAGCAACCAGCAGCTCCTCAGGAGCCAGTCCATGGCCAGGAGCAGAGCCAGGATCCAGCTCCACACAGCCAGAGACACCCACAGCAGTTAGAGGGGCTCCGTGGGCCTCTCTGTTTAGATGGATAAATCTTCCATGATCCCTTCTCCAGGCAAAGCCGTTTCTGTCATGTTGCCTCATTCTCCTGACATTAGCATGGTGGATTTTGTAAGGGACCTTTCTGCCAAATTGTCTGAGTGTCTTTTCTGTGGCTCAGCAGTGGCCACTCTCTTGGCCACCACAGCCACATCAACCTGTCTCTCCCAAAGGCAATCTCAGCCCGCCTGATGGAGATTGAAAGGCTGTTCCTGCCGATAGAGTGAGAAAAATGTCAGTGCCCACCCAGTACATGGCACAGTGGCCTGCAGCTCTGTGCTGGGGGTCACTCCAGACCCCTGGAGATCCCTCTGTGTGCAGGGACTCCGCTGACATTTCCCAGCACAGAGCTGGCAGCCCAGGAAGCCTCACAGACTGCACAGGGGGCATGTGGGAGCCCCAGTACCACAGCTGCAAGTCCCACACAAGCCTGAAAGATTAATGACCTTTTTGCAGTGTTTGCTTTAGGCAGACGCTCGTGCTCCAGGGCTTTGCTCAGATAACAGTCTGGAATGAGAATAAGCTCCCCTGGTGAGGTGCAATTTGGAGAACTTGAATGGGGGCTACAAAACTAGTTGCAAATAAAGAGATTAAGATCAGTATTTGTCCCTTTCTTTTCCTTTTTCCTTCCTAGTGGAGCAAAAATATTCCTATTTATTGCTATAAACCCTTGGGGGCTGTGTGGTAAACTCCCAGTGGGAATTACAGTCTCAAGAGATCAGAGATCCCGAGAACATCCCCTTGCCAAATTTACAGTTATCGTTAGTTCTAATTAGCCTTGTTTATCTCTTCCTGCAGTGGTATTTGGGGAACTAGCTCAGGTCAAACACGGGGCAGTTCCCTTATTGTTACCAGATATCCAAAATCTCTCTTCGGGCCACACCAAACTCACAGTGTGGTCACCTTCCTCAGGCCTCTCCTGGATCCTGGCTCTGGGCTCCTGCGAGGAGGAGTAAATGACTGCTGGGAAAAGGCCAGGAGAGGAAGAGACCCTGTTATCCCACCCCCAACATAGCTCCCGCAGCCCCCAGCCACCCCAGCTGCTCAGTTGCAGCGCCTGTGCACTCACACCCTCCCTGCTCTATATTCTTCCTAAGAAAATAAAGCATCACTGTCCTATTAATTATGTGAGTTCTGGAGCAATATTTTTCCCAGAGTCACCTACTGGTTCACATATTCGTTTTCCAGGCAGCTTAGCCAGTAGCCTGGCAACACGGTGACCTTATGCTCTGCTCAGCTTTGAGCATTTTATTAGCCACACTGGACTCTCTCCACCGCTTCATATTGCTGAGCCCCTCATTAGTACAATTAATAAGCCGCTTCTGTCAATTCAATCAAATGCCAGGCTCGACAGCAGGAGAAAGCTTTGGCAGATCAAGTAGGGGAGATTCTGGGTAGCACTGGGAAATTGTAGGAAACCTTTCATCTCCCCCAAGGAGCTGAACAAGAATGGAATTGTGGGATTGGGATTCTCTCAGGTCATGTTTATTTATCGCTGGCTCGTTAGTATAATAAATCAGGTCCCCTGTCACTTTGAATGAAGTCATAGGTTTTCTGGAAGGAACTTGGCAGAACACCTTGATATTATTAGTGATGGTGTGGACAAAGCCCCCTGAAAGGCGATGCCCTGGCAGGGGTGCGTGGGCACCTCATATGCACCCACTCAGCCCTGCACCCCGCCAGGGACTGGCGCGGTCATGCCAGGGGACTGGGATTGTCTTGGGACACTGCACACAGCACGCCCCAGGTACTCAATAGCCACAGGAATGGATGTTTCTCGCTGCTCCTGTTCTTGCTTCAGGAGACGTGCATGGTGGGAGACATCCCCATCCTGGCCCCTCATGTGTTGCCAGTGCAGAGCACCGGGCAGACAGTGTGGGCGATGTCCTGCACTGGCAGTCACGTGGATCAGGCCCATGTGACAGCATTTTGCCTTTCACACCTCTCCGTGTCCTGCCAGACTTTGTCCTGGCTTTGACGTCGGTGTGCTCTTTGGATCCCGTGCTGGCTCCAGGAGGTCCTGCCACAGCAATGCTGGGAGGTGCTGTGGCTGCAGGGCAGATGGGTGGCAGGTGAAGACCTCATGCTCACACTGGTGTTCACTTGCTTGCTCCTGAGCCTGATGCCTGAGTGGGACCTACCAGCAGCAAGGGACCAGGAGTTGGCTTTTGCATTTCACCTCCCCCTGAACTGGGCACACCCAGTGGTCTACCAGAGATGCTGGAGAGGTCACAGTCTCCTTGCCTCGACCCAGCACTTTTCCACACTAGAGAACAGATGCGCAGGTTGGTTCCTGCATTGGAAATAATGCTGAGTGACAACAAGGAAGAGTTGGGATTGGTGTCATAGTCTGAGTGCCCCAATAGAGCAGCATCACAAGTGAATATCCCAAAAACCTTCCTCAAATAAATTCCCCAGGAAATCTGGTCTGATGATGAGAACATAAATTTGAATGTGGCTTAAAGGTTGCAAAATAACTGTTCTGTTTTATTGTTTAATATAACACAGTATTTAGTCTCCCTGATGTGATAAATATTAAACTGTTCCTAATTTTCTTTTCATAGACTTTCTCCATGAAAACCTTCACTTTTCACTTTCACCACAAGTCAATTCCATCATCTTTGAACTGGACCTGCACCACCCTTGAAATGCAGGGATTCCCAAGTCAGCTGTGTGCTGTTGGAGCATTCCTCATCTCCATCCCACCCCATCCCTAGTCCATAAGAGCCTGGGAAGTTCCTGGGGCCATGCTCCCGCTCATTAGCTTTCTTGACTCCAGCTGACCTATAAATGTTGAAGGAAACAAAACAAACTGCTGGGAGGGAGAGGAAGGGCTGTAGGTGTTGGCCACATGTCAGTGGAGCCAAGCCAGGCTCCAGCTGAAGATGCTGTTGTGTCGCAGTGATTTCCCTGGAAAAAACAGGCCTGGAGATCTCCTTACTGTTCCTGGGAAGCACTTGATGACCAGGAGGGTGTGGATTCAGAGCACCCGGAAGGCTGTGGGGGTGTTGGGGGCTTTTGACAACGTTGTGAATGTGAAGTCGTGTGAGCAGACACGACTGCAAACCTGCAGGACTGGACAAGGCACCAGTGCTTGGCTCCAGCACGCATGGCTGGAAGTGCCAAGGCTTGGCTCTGGTTCCCAGACAGACAGGGGGTGTCTGCAAAGATGTGCAGGCGCTGCACTTGGAGAGGTCCAGGACACAGGCACAACAGCTCCTGCGCTGCTGCCCATCAGCAGCTGCAGCGTGGTGGTCCACTGGCCACCAAACCAATATTAATCTCCTTCCTAGCTCCCAATGGAGTGGGAGCTGGGAAGGAGATTGTGGCAGTGGGGGTGTCTCCTGTGTGTGCTCCCTTCCTCCCAGGAAGTGCAGTGGCCTGGATACTGGGGCCATGGGCAGACACAGCCAGGATGGCCCATTTGCATCCCACCCTTCAGGGCCCTGGGATGGTGCAGACAACCCTGAGAATGGACTGGAGGAGACAGGAACAAATCAGGAACCCCAGCCAGAGCCCAGCTGTCTCTGTGCCATGAGGAGGGTCTGTGGGTGGTGGAGTCCTCCCCACAGTGCCAGCCCTCTCCAAAGCTTCGCAGGCAAATCACTTCCATCTTTTTAAATGTCTGGCTTGAACCACCACCTGAGCATCCCATGCATCTCCAGACACTGCCCACACTCAGCATGGTACACAGAAATCTGTCTGGGGACACAATGCTGTCCCTCTCCTGCACCACAGGGGAACCTCCTGCATCCGCCACCCCCCGGACAGTCCGTAAATGCCCCCTCCCTCCTTATCTTTCCCTGAGCAGCAGGGGCCTTGGCATCTCCTTAGCCCCTGTTTCCTCTTCCAGCTCCTGTTGACACAGTGGCCATGGGAGAACAATGGGGCCAAGGGCAGCAGAGAGACAACCTGTCCATTCCTCTGGCTGTCCGCTCACTTTCCTGGGCACATGCGGGCCTTGGGGACCTGCAGCACAGCTGATGAGGGAGAAGCCAGAGCAGGGTGACCCCACAGGGGAGCCTGAGCAGTCTGGCACTGCCCCATCCCAGCACCACAGCACTGGGCATCCCACAGTGTAAGGCCACCCTGACTGCCTGGATGCTGGTGGAGATGTCCCAGTGAAGAAAGGGATGCAGAGGTACCTCTGTGCTGATGAGGGCTGAGAGGGGGGCAGATAGAAAAGTGGCTGGTCAGGGATTTGGGGGAGAGAAGAGTTTTTATTCTGAGTTATTGGCTGGGCTGGCACCCTCTGCCCTCCAGCAGTGTCATTGGCACAAAGAACGATATTAAATCAAGAGCTCGTTTCAGCTCGTGCTCATCAAGACCAGCAGGTTTAAAAACTTCCCTGGATTTCCAGCCCGCGAGGAGCAGGGAGGTGAACTCACCCTTATCTGGAGGGAGTGCTGGTCAGGAAGAAAACTGTGTGCTCCTGAGGAGTGGCTGGACGCCCAGCCGGAGGTGCGGCAAATACTGTTCAGCAAAGGTCAGAGTCTCGCTCCGACCCAGCCATGGACAGTCCCGAGGGCGGCGTGGAGGGAGCAGACGGAGGGGCTGGGAGCCCAGCACCTCCTGGCGCTCCCCCGCACCTCTCAGCACCCCCCGGCACCCGCAGCGCGCAGCCGACAGCGGTTTGCTCAGCATCCCAAGGCCACCCAGGCTCCTCTGCTGGGGCTCGTGTGCCATCCAGCGGCGAAGAGTCAGCTCCAGCACAGTCTGAGCCTTCCCACGCTGCCGCTCAGCGCCGGGAAGGAGGGAACCATGCCGGGCTGGAGCCTGGGAGGCATCTCGCCGTGGAGGACCCGCTGTGGAAGCTGCAGGCAGCAGTGGGGTGCGCTGAGTCTCCATTGCCACCCGGCCGGGGAGGCATGCCCGGGCCAACGATGCTCCTGGCAGAGGCTGCTGTAGCAGGATCCCAGGCTTCCCCTCGGAATGCTCAGGGAAGCAGTCCAGGTGCTGGGCTGGGACTGGCAGAGGGAGCAGGAGAGAGTTTTAAGGAAATTGGTTGAGAAGGCAGGGCCCCCAGCAGTGGCAGTTGTAGCTTGGTGAATCACAGCAGGCTCCTTTCTGCTCCAAGATATTAGGAGCAGCTCAGCAATTAAGACCGGCTTCTATTAATATGCAAATTTCTGCTGCCATGGCAATAATCTTATAAATGCAAATTGCGCTGGGAACTATTGTTGTAGAGACCTGTGGTGCTGCCCTGGACTTTGTCTGAGCAGATCCTCCTAATTGATCTCCCCTGAGCCTGTGGCCCTGGGCAGCTGGGGACAGCACTGTCAGTGGCCACCCTGATGCAGGCAGCAGATTCCCACCGGGCATCTTCCCTGTCCTTGCTCGGCCCTTTTTGCACAGACCATAAAGAATATCCTGAGTTGGAAGGCACCCTCAAGGATCATCGACTCTAACTCCTGGCCCTGAACAGGACACCCTGTGGAAGTTGGGGTTGTTTAAGGAACAACTGGATGAGTCAGTTAGTGCCATGGTCTAGTTGGCAAGGTGTATTCAGTGATAAATTTGACTCGATGATCTTGGAGGTGTTTTCCAACCTAAAGGATTCAGTGACCTTGGGCAACCGGGAGGCCATGGGGTATGGGAGCTGCCTGAGACCACCAGCAGGATATGAAAGGGATGGAGGGGCTGCAGAGGGCGCACAGTGCTGGGCACACAGCCAGTGGTTTGGTCTGTGCCCAGGTGTTGGCAGCAAGGCTGGGCGCTGACAATGCCCGGGTGTGATCCAGGTGAAGCCCTCCAGGTCTGTTTGCCATCATGCCAGTTATGGGAGCGCAGACACAGCCTTGCGGACACCTGTGAGGTGTCTGTGAGGGGACACCTCAGCACAAGTGCGCTGCACCCACAGCCCAGGAACAGGGTGACACCCTGGCGGCTGCACCTGGGTCGTGGGGACACAGAATCACAGAATAGGCCATCTTGGAAGGGACAACAGCGGGTAATCTGACCCCTCCCTGCAGACACCGACACACATTGACAGAAAAAGCTGACTTTCCAAACGGATGAAACGAAGCCCCTGAAAACACCAACCCCCACCGTCTACAAGCTGAGGTTGTTATTGGGACTGGGTGGGGCGTGTGCTCGCCCCACCCTCTCCTGGCCCCGCCCCTTACACCTTCAAACAAAAGCGGTGTGGGGATGTAGCCTGTGGGGGTGTCGCCCTCTCTTGTCCCGCCCCTCGCTGCCCGCAGGCCGCCGGTGCGGTCCGGGGTGGCGGCGGTTCCCCGCCCCGGGAGGGCCCCGCCCCCGGGAGAGCCCCGCCCCCGGGAAGGCCGCGCCCCGGGAAGGCCCCGCCCTGCGATTGCCGCCGGTGCTGGGCGGGGCTTGAGGCTGATTTACCGTTCCGAGCCGGGCGGGGCCAGCGTGAGCCCCGCCCCGTGCACACCCCGCCCTCTCTGACCGTGCCTACGGCCGGCGTGGCCCCGCCCCTCGCCGCCTGCGCGCTGCGGTGGCTCCGGGCGGGGCGGCGCGGCCGGGCCCGGGGATGCGGGGAGCGGGGCCGGCCGTGCGGGCCGCCCGCGAGGCGCTGCCGCGGGGCCGGCCGCTGGTGTTGCTGCTAGCGGCGGCAGCGCTGTGTGCGCGGGCGGGCGCCGCCGAGCCTTGCGCCGCGCCCTGCTCGTGCCGCCGCGGCCTGCTGGACTGCAGCCGGCAGCGCCTGCCCAGCGGGCCGGGCCCGCGGAGGATTCCGCCGCTGCCCGCCGGCACCACGGGGCTGTGAGTGAACGCGGGGGGCCTGCGGGGCCGGACGGGCGGCGGGCTGTGCGCAGGTCTCGGCCTGGCGGGGGCGGGGGCTGCGGGCCCTGGGGCCGGCGGCGGGGACGGTTCGAGGCCCGGGCTGAACGGCCGGCGGGGCTCGGGGCTCGGTGTCGTTATCGCTCGCCGTAACTCCCTGACAGGAGGGTGCAGCCAGGTGGGGGTCGGGCTCTGTTCCCAGGTAACAAGTGATAAGACAAGAGGCCATAGTCTTAAGCTGTGCTAGGGAAGGTTCAGGTTCGACATCTACAGGAATTTCTTCACAGAAGGGTGATTAGACATTGGAAGGGGCTGCCTAGGGAGGTGGTGCAGTCCCAGTCCCCGGAGGTGTTCAAGGAACGACTGGACGTGGCACTCAGTGCCACGGTGTGATTGACAAGGTGGTGTTTGGTCATAGGTTGGACTCAGTGATCTTGGAGGTCTTTTCCAAGCTGATTGATTTTGTCCGCGGGCTGTTCACACGGAGCCCGGAGCGCTGCGGGCAGAGCGGCCCCGGCAGTGGTGCCTGGCTCTCTCAGGGGCAACGGCGAGAAAGAGAGGCTGCCCCCGAAGGCTCCGTGTGCCGGGGTCCCGGGGCTCAGTCTCACGTTTGTCTTGCCCTACTCTGTGATGGCAACAAGTGAGAGGAGGGTGGAGCACGGGCAGGTTGTAGTTAGTAAGTCAGGTATTAATGCCATTCAGTCCGGAACTTAAAGTTGTTTCAAGTTAGGCTTTAGGATGTTTTCTTTCAGGATTGTGCTTGGAGGTGTTCCTTCAAGCACCAGCCTCAGCGGTACTGTGGTACTTCCGGTTGGTTCTGGTTTCCTCTGCATCCCACTGCTGCTGTGCAACTCAGTGATACTCTCCTTTTCCCTCGGTTAAACCATTGTGGACTCCCCGTGACATTGCTGCCATTGTTCTTCTAAAGAAATCCCACAAAGCAATTCAGAGCTGCCCTTAGTTTCTGCTCCCAAGTGTTCAATGAGACCATGGGCTAAATAGTGTTCACACAGATTAAGCCTCTGTTCTTCCTTGACTTTTGCTGTCCCAGTCACCGTTGCTTTTGTCACCTTTGGCTACAGCATTGGGAGGAAGAGGTGCTGGGATATGAGGGAGGTCAAAACTTGCTTCTGTGCACAGAGTTCTTAGTCTCTCTTGGAGTTCTCAATCTTCCTGATTGATAAAAGTGGCATTATTCCAGACCAAGAGAAAATTAAGCCTGTTGGAAAGATACTACAAACATACAGATCACCAGAGTTAGCTCCAGGAATTCTTTTAGCAGGACTCTAAAGATCAGGAGTCTGATCTGTGCTAAAAACTGGACATGTCCAAGGAAGCTTGTCACCTTCTTGCCCCTTACGAGGTTCTGTAGTTCTCTCCTTTTTCTGCACAATCAGCAATTGGACGTATTTAAGACAAAACACAAATTTAGCGTAAAAGTACAACAACTTGTGTGTGAAACCTTTGGTATTTAGAGAGGTACAAAGATATTGGAACTTATCTGGGAAGTTGCCAGTGTCTGGGAAAGGCAGTTCATCAGGAGGCTAAGAAGCAAAATGATATCTGTGCTGTTTGAAGAGCAAGTTTTCAGGCTTCAACAAATACTTGTATCTTTGTTCAAGCTGATAGAGGGTGTGTTTAAAGCTGCTTGGCACAACCTCCAGTGGGAAGAAGCACAGCTGACACTGTGCTGTGTTGTGCAATCTGATATGCTGCAAACAATAATAGGGGGATCATAGACTGGTTTGGGCTGGAAGCTCATCTTGTTCCACCCCCTGCCATGGGCAGGGGCACCTTCCACTAGACCAGGTTGCTCCAAACTCTATCCAGCCTAGCCTTGAACACTTAGAGAGAGGGGGAAGCCACAGCTGCTCTGGGCAACCTGTGCTAGGGCCTTAGCACCCTCACAGCCAAGAATTTCTTCCCAAAATCCCATCTAACCCTGCCCTCTGGCAGTGGGAAGCTGTTCCTTCTTGTCCTGTCACTCTGGGTCCTTGTCCAAAGTCCCTCTCCAGCTCTCTTGGAGCCACTTTAGTCACTGAAAGGGGCTCCAAAGTCTCCCTGGAGCCTTTTTTTCTCCAGGCTGAACACCTGTAGCTGTCCCAGCCTGTATCCAGAGCAGAGGAGCTCCAGCCTTTCAAGTATCTCTGTGACCTCCTCTGGACTTGCCCTGACAGCTTCACATCCTCCTGATGTCAGATTTCTCCAAGGTGGAAGGCAGCTCTGTAACTGGGGTCTCACTTGAGTGGGGCAGAGGGGCAGAATCCTCCCCTGCTGCTCCCCCTGGGGGGCTCAGGGGAGGTGTTCTGGGCTGCAGATGCAGGTTTCTGTTGAGCTTCTCATCCACCAACATCCCCAAGTCCTCCCCAGAGCTTCTCTCAATCCATTCTGTGTCTGTCCTCTGTTGTGGCTTTCAGGATTTTGGCACATGAAGCATGGGTGATGTTTTTTCCTCATGAGGACTACTCTAGCAGTTCTGAATCTAAATGAGCTGTAATGCATACCAGCTGCTTAAAATTAAGCAAAGCCTAATTTTTCTCACATGATCAAATCCCTGATGTGCTTTTCTCTATTAGTTCTGTGATACCGTTTCAGCTGGCACTGAGGACTAAAAATTCTTCTTTTTCCTAACGCTCAAATTACTTGCAGGTGGTGCTTCCAGTATGTGTGTGCAGGTTGGTTTTATTTTCACTTTTTGTTTTTAATAAAGCCAGGACAGCAGAACCTGGTTTTCACAATGGAAGTACTCAGGCAACTAACTTCATTTTTCCTCTGAAGTTATATATGTTTTGTGGCTAACCTGGTGGGTGATGAAAAGCATTGTGAAGTTAGGGAGTTAGGAAATATTTTTTTATATGTCTGCCTCTTAACATTAGTTTTTTTTAGAGCAAGGAATGCCAGCCCTGTGTGTAGGGGCAGAGGGAAGCACAATGCTGGTGGTCCCTGCCTCCAGTCCCATAGCAGTTAGTGTGTTTATATATCCTGGTAACCAGAGAGATGATGAATAAAAGTAGTTCAGGTATCAGTTAATTAGTTCAGCAAGTTCCATTCTTAGTAGGTATTTTTGAGTGAGCTCAACTGGCTGCCTGCATTCTGCATCTACACCTCTACAGTGCCATAGTATGCTCAGCTTGGCTGAATTAAGATCATTCTTCATCATCCATAATCAGTTTGGTATGTGTGTTCTGTTTTATTTACTTAAGAGATGAGTACCACTTAAGCTCAAAATGAATGTTTAGATGATATTATATACAATACCAGATGAATCTCTAAAATATGAGTTTTGCATGTTTGGTCTATTCTGCACAGCTTGGGCCTCCCAGTTACAGTGCAAAGGCTGCTGGGTTCTTGGGTTTTGGCTTTTCTAGTACAAGGGAATTGCATCTGGTTCTTCAGGATGGCAGGAATCTTAGCTGTGTGATTGAATGATCTATAAACACAGAAAATCAGCCAATGTATTTCATTCTGTATTTTGTGATCAGTTGGTCTGTTTGAAAAAGAAGAGCATCGGTCACAGAATGTAGATATAAATAATGTCAGAACCACTTTAAATATCAACTATACCCAACTTTTTGAAAGAGGACTTATTGTAATGAAAACTTTGTTGTAGTCCCAATCTGATTAATAATAGAAAAATCCTTTCCTTTCTGAATTTCTAACTCAGTAATTAGACAGTAGGCTTCTGAGAAGGATAGCGGGATTTTGGCATGTCCTCCTCACCCAGGCCCCATGGCTGTCAGTGTTTAAGAGGGATTTGGACAGTGTCCTGAGCAGTTTTAACTTTTAGTCAGGCAGGTGGATGTGGTCAGGCAGGTGGACTAGAAGGGTGTTGTAGGTTCCCTACCCAGCTAAAGTATTCGATTATAGCCTTCCTGAAAGCCTTAGAAAAATCAAGTTTCAGTTTTCTTTGCGTATTTATCTCGCTTCCAAGATCTATGTCAGTGCCTGCTAGCTGTGCCTGACAGGTCTGACTCAGAATCCATGGCCTGGTTTTGCTCATCAGTGGAGTATCTGCAAACCTTGAGGGATGTGTTGTTAACTTCCATGTCCATTATCTCCTTCCTCCATCTGTTGCATATTGGTTTGTTGGAAACAGCATGGCTTAGTACTTCCCACTCTGGTTAAACACAGTCCTCCAAGATTAGACTGCTCAGCACTGACTGGGTCCCTGCACGTTTGAAAAATCCAGGAAAGTCTACTGCTGGGATTTGGGATTGTATCTCCCTCCACCTGTCTGTGCCAGGCTCCTGTGGATGCCCAGAGGCCAAGGCTGAGCTGGGTTCAGGGGAATCTGGGCAGCTGGAGAGAGTGTGTGAGCATTCAGCCCGCTGTGGTGGGAAGCTTTATGAGGAGTAGCTCATACTTGGTTGGTTTTGTGTTTTTCCTGGTGTTTAGGGCCGGCTTAATTACCACATGTACTGAAGAATTAGAGCTGCAGAATAGTTCTGTAACTGGCTGCAGTTGTTCTCTTCTCCAGGTTCTCTTGATTTTTTTTTTTTTATTATTATTGTTTCCACACCCACACTGCTCTATCTGTATAATTTGCATCTTGGTGTAATTAAAAGAATACATTAAAACTGCCTGACTTGCCAGGACATCCAGGATTTTAATAATTCATTGCTAGAATGGAATCTTAACGCTGAACCTGAGTGAAAGTTAACAACTATGACTATACTGTAGTTTGTCCATTGTCAGTCCATGTAGGACTTAGTAGGTTTTGGTCTTACAGATCAAAAATAGTCTGCCAGACCTCAAGGAGTGTTTGGACATGTGGTAGAATTTTGGAGTTGACCTGTTCTGGGCCAGGAGTTGGACTTAATGATTTTTGTAGGGTCAAGGTGTATTTGGAGTCAAGCACAGGCCCAAAGCTACTTCAGGAAGAGGAGTGTGGGTGCTGTGGCTTGTCCAAACCCGGTTGTCAATGGAAATATTTTGGGCTATAGCTCATTTACATTTTAATATTCATTTTAACAGATAAATGTAGTTTTGGTTGCAAAGTGTGATTTTGTCTCCTGCGTCAGCATAGCTGCTGCCTGCCTGATAATCTTAAAACGAACTGTAATAAATATGTACAATGCTACTGCAGCAATGAGGAAAGGATCAGTGACCTTGCCAGAGGAGCTCATAGGGAAGTAAAGAGCTTTGCTGAAAGTACTTGTGATAGCTCTCTCCTTGACATCAGAATTGGAAATGGGGAGGGAAGCATGATGCCTTGCTGCCTGGCTGGAGCAACTAGCTGGCATAGAATATCCTGAGCTAGAAGAGACCCACAGGAATCATTGAGTCCAACTCCTGGCCCTGCATAGGGCATCCCAAAATCCTGCCCTATGCTCAAGAACGTTGTCCAAATGGTCCTTGAGCTCTGGCAGCCTTGGGGCCCTGACCACTCCCCTGGGGAGCCTGTTCACTGCCCGACCAGTCTCTGAGGGAGGAACCTGTTCCTGATATCCAGCCTAACCCTCCTGTGACACAGCTCCAGCTCTTCCCTTGGGTCTTGTCACTGCTCAGAGAGAGCAGAGATCAGAGCTGCCCCTTGGGAGGAAGCTGCAGACCCTGGTGAGTCCTGACCTCAGTCTGTTCTTCTCCAGGCTAAACAAGCTGAGTGACCTCAGCCACTCCTTCTCTGGCTGTTTTAGACCCTTCACCATTTTCATAGCTCAGACATAAGACGTGTCCAGTTATTCCTGCACTCACCAACAGATTTCTGACTGTGGTGGGTGCACCAGTCATATTCTGCAAGCATAGTGGCAGTGTCAGGTCTGTTCAGACACAATGACTCTGGCTCTTGGCGTGAGCTTTGGGAGATTCACCTCTGTGCTGGACTTGTGCTAGCAAAGTGTCACACAGATGAGTTGGTTTCACCTTTTGGACTGACATCTGCCTGTCCTTTCTGGTGTGTCTGGTACCATGTTTCCATCACAAACCTGGTTTTTTTGGTCCTTCTTTGGCTCATGTCATGCCTAGAGGCAGCCTTTGCCCAGAAATGGACCCATCTATTGCATTTATGCACCATGTCCAAAGCAAAAGTAAAATACTGTGTAAAGTTACAGCAATGGGAATAGCACCAACACCCAGTGTGAGCATTAAAGCTGAATTTAATAACTCTTGCCCATAGAAAGAGTCCAACTCCTGCATTTGATTCCTATAAGTAAAACCAACTGGTGCTGAAGCATCTGTCTGTAAGATTCCCAGCCTCAGGGTTCTCTCCACTCCAGCTTGTTTGGGAATTTTGTGTGTGTTGTTCCTTTAACATAAGGCTGCCTTGGCTAGTCAGCATCTTTGGAAAGCTGATAAAATGGGGATCATGCTACAGGAAGCAGTTCAATAATAGGCATTTTGTAAGAAAATTACTCCTATGTCCCTGCAAAGTTTTTCCTTCTTGCAGTGGACAAGTGTTGTTAATAAAGCTCTGGGTTACAGTAAAAATTCTCTGGTCAGGTACAATCTTCCTATCAAGAAGCTTTAACAAAAGTTTTTTGATTCAGAGAAATAGAGCTGTTTAGACTTTTACTGTGAGTGACCAGTAGAACAATCTCATTTCTTTAGTGAAGGAGCAATTGTATAAATACATAAATACAGTTTCAAACTTGAGATTACATAAAGTATACATGTTTTTGGTTTGTTGAGATTTTTTTATTATTTTTCCAGGAGCTAAATAACTTTTTTCTCTGTTCTCTAGGGATTTAAGTCATAATCATTTATTATCATCCAATTGGAGCATTGATTTGTCTGCCCATACTCTCCAAGAAGTGTAAGTTGGTTTTTATGAGGATAAAGTCTAAAGATATCCTACCTAATTCTAATTAGAATGTTTTATTGCGTGTCAAGATACCTGGTCTGACTTGCAGAAATATTCAGTGCAAGTTAATTAAAAATGGATGCTCCATGTTGGCAGCATATTTTATGTATTAAACTGTTGTGTTGTGAGCAGAAATCTTTCCCATGAAAGATCAGAAGACCAGTATTTTTAAAGAGAAATGAGGTGTATTTGTTTGGGCTATAGCTGATTTAAAATGAAAGAGAAATAATAGTATCCATGAAAATGAGAAAAGCTAGCATGTTTCACTGTTCAAATTGTTCAAATTATTAGTACTTAAGCTCTTGGGGAATCTTTTTTGTCAACTACTAAGTATTATTAATACAGTAAAATTGTTAAATGTGTTGATATTAATTATTTCTACTGTGTACAGAAGGATTTTTCTCCTCTTTGAAGTGTCAGTAATTTTTTTTTTTCCCTCTGTTTAAGGAAAATGAATTACAATGAGCTAAGTGAAATTCCATATTTTGGAGAAACAACTTCCAATATAACTCTTCTCTCATTGTAAGTAATAACTCATCTGCCTTTTTCTTGTTTAACAAATGGGAGAACCATGTTAGAGTTCTGCTCTCAAGTTGTAGGAAAACATCTTTTTTCTTGAAATACTGCTCATGTAAAAAGCATCAGGGAATATGTAAGCACTCTTAAAAGAAATACAAATCAGTTAGACAATCAAGTCGCCCTAAATTACCAGTAAAATGCAGTCAACCAAGGCAGGCAGCTTTGAGGGGGTGGGATTCAGTCCAGGAATGACACTTCCCTCAAGGACCAGCTCGGCTATAGGCCTCAGAATTTGAATCTGTTCATATGTCACGGTGGCAAATAGCTCTTGGATTTGCAGTATTGCTTTAGGAATTAACACTTTTGGAAGCATGTAGTGCATGTCCCATTCATGAAGCTCACTAGTACTGTTGATGTACAGAATCCTGTTGCTTTTTCAGCTGTGCAACTGGAAGGATGAGGTGTTGTGATAATCATATTTATTGCTGGTCTTTTTCAGGGTGCATAATACCATTCCAGAAATAAATGCTGAGCAACTCCAGGTCTACCTTTCATTGGAAAATCTAGATCTTAGTTCTAATCTTATCTCAGAAATTAAAGCCTCTTCCTTTCCACGAATGCAACTGAAGTACCTGTAAGTATGAGTGATCTACTGTCTCTGGAAGTCCTGGCTCTACAATGATAATGTTGGAGACCTCATTTCCTCTTAAATTAGTGTCCCAAAGTTGGCATCTTTACACAGCGTTGAACTGGTAGCAGTGCTCAATGGAGCTACAGATGTCCTTGAAATAAAATAGTTTTCATACCCAATCTGTATCGTATTTTCCCAAATAACATGGAAAACAGCAATTGCTATTGTCAGAATGCAACCATCAGGGACAGGGAATAATTTTTGCCCTGTTTGAGTAGATCGCTGTGGACATTGTGTTAACTACTGCTAACTGAAACACGGACATGCAGTAAAAATCAACTCTTCACACAGATTCCTTTAGGAAAAAGGATTTAGCTTGGTATCCCAGAATTCAGATTTCTTATGTGACTTCTCAAGGGTCTTGGGTTCTGTTAATCAATGGTTGCTCTGAGGTGCTTGTGCCATTGTGTTCATTAAATTCACTGTGTTCTGAAAGGCCTCTTTCCTTCTTCCTTCCTTCCTTAGGAATCTGAGCAACAACAGAATAACTACTCTAGAAGCAGGTTGCCTTGATAACTTATCTAGCTCACTAATGGTGATAAAACTGAACAGAAATAGGATTAGTATGATTCCACCAAAGATCTTCAGATTGCCTCATGTGCAGTTTCTGTAAGTAACAGCCTTGAAAACATCAAAACATTTACAGCTGAGCTGTTAATCTCAGCATGTTCTTGATTTTCACACAGTGGTGCTTGTTGCAAGGTGTCTTAATATTTGAATGTCATCTTTATGAAAGGGAGCTGAAAAGGAACCGGATCAAAATAGTGGAAAGTCTTACATTCCAAGGATTGGAATCCTTAAAATCCTTGAAAATGCAGCGCAATGGGATTAGCAGACTAATGGATGGAGCATTCTTTGGCCTGGGTAATATAGAGGAATTGTGAGTATGCCTGGTTGTGGAATTTTTTTAGCAAAAAGAAAATGGCTCTGGAGAGTTGTGTCCTGTATTGTTTCCCTTACATCAAGACTGTGCTGAGATACAGATGAAATCAAAGGAAAAGAGTATTTTCCCATTATTTTTATGTCATGTCTAGTTACTTCAGAAGTGGAAAGATAAAATTCCCCTTTCCTGGAAGTGTTCAAGGCCAGGTAGAATAGGGCTGAATAGGTTGACTAGAGCAACCTAGTCTAGTGGAAGGTGTCCCTGCCCATGGCAGGGAGTTGGAATTGGACGATCTTTGAGATCCCTTCCAACAGAAACCAGTCTTATGATTCCATTATACTGGTTCTCTTTCCAGCTTCTTCCTGCAGTGACCAAGAGTGTTTGCCTCTGTAGTTGCTTTTTGCTGGTTTTCATTTGCAGTCCCCATAACGTGGGGTTGTTCTTTCCTCCATGACTTGACCATGTGAACACAAGGATATATGATGCAATGTTAGCAAAAGACTTCTTTTTTAAAAAGTTATTTTTGAGAATAGAGTTTATAGTTTTGTTTCTGCCACTGGATCCCTGAAGCTGCTGTTGAGTTGCTCAGTTCTTCATATACTTTAGTTCATTTTTTTATTTCAATGAGATTGAAAGAATCATGCATTTTGTGTTGTCTGAGGCATAAAGTTAGTAAATAATTTTGAAATCCACAAGGTGAATTTTTTTAAGTAGATGTTTCATTGATTATCTATTTGGCAACTGTTTTTTCCTTCTAATTCTTTAGAGAACTGGAACATAATAACTTAACAGAAGTAAACAAGGGCTGGCTGTATGGGCTGCGGACATTGCAACAACTCTATGTTAGCCAGAATGCCATCACCAGGATAAGCCCAGATGCATGGGAATTCTGCCAAAGACTTGCTGAGCTGTAAGTCCTGGGCTGCTATTCATTGGGGAGTTTTGGAATGTTGCAATTATTGATTGGCAAGAATGAATTACCAAAGGAAGTACTCCATTTCCTTGCTAGGCCCATGGTAATGACATATTTTAATTGTAAGTATTCTGTTAGAGAAATTAGAACACAATAGTTAATCAAGTCAGATAGTATCTTAATAATTAATCCCCCTGCTTGCCTTTAAAGTGTGTGTTGAATGTTTCCAGAGACTTGTCATACAATCAGCTCACTCGCCTCAAGGAATCTGCCTTTGTGGGACTTGGCTTATTGGAGAAGCTAAACCTGGGTGACAATCGCATTAATCACATTGCTGATGGTGTCTTTAGAGGCCTGACAAACCTTCAAACCTTGTAAGTACAGAAAACCTCAAACAGAAATTTCAGTTAAATGTGATTTTAAGTGGAGCTTTTGGAAGTAGAGACAATGGATATTGCACTGTGGAAGCCTGAAATCATTGTTGGTGCTGTCCTGCCTGCAGGTGTGGTAGGGCTGATAATCTTTTGGCTTGCCAAGATGACAGAATTCCAGCCCAGCTAAAACAAACCAGCCACTCAGTTTTAGAAGTGGTAAGAAACAGTGACTTGGTGACCTTGAGTGCTCAGATGTGTGTCCTGCCAGTTCTGAGAGATGTGGGCACCTTGTGTATCCAGTTGTGGAGCAGATAGCCTGGAGCTCTGTATTCTAGAGGGTTTCCTTGGGTTTGGAACCTCAGAAACCAAGGACTGAACCCATTTGTGTTGTAGGAGGTGGGGTTTAGCCCATCCTGCTCATGTGCTGACCTCAAACATAACAGGAGGTGTAGAGTTGCTTCTTGCTGTGAACTCACAGCTTTGCACTTGACAGGACCTCTCATGGCAGATGTTGGATATTTCTGAAAAGACCCAGTCCTGTCCCAAGTAGATCTGAACAGTTGTAATTATCCTAAACAACAGTACTTGAGCAAGGAGTGAAAATTTATAACTCCTCTGTCACTTCATTAAATAACTGCTTAAATAAGCAAACTCACCAGAGAGATTTATGTAAGCAGTCATATTCTGTTAACCTTAATGCAACCTTTTAATGAAATAATTAAACCTAATTTCTTAGCTTTAGAGTAGCATGAAAAAGAACAAGAGCAGATTAATTAGTAGGCTTTCCTGGGCTCTCAGGGGTGTCAACAGCGAGGGTCTGGCCCTTTGCTTTGGAACTGGAATGTGCAGGATGGAGAACAGTGGTGATTAACAAGGCTCCAAGTATTAGTGCCCAGCCAGGCATGAGGAGCCAACTCCTCTCTCACACAAAGAGGGGCTTTTCTTTTGGGCCGCTCGCTCGTTTCACTAAGTGGTCTGAGTAGTGGAGTATAAAAATACTTCAAAAAACAAGAGATACCGTGTGGTTTTAGTTTCCATTGTTGGTTGTGTGCTGGTTGTTTGGTGCTATGGCTGGTGGACGTATTTCTGTATGTCCAGCACCTGCCACTCTGCAGTGTAGGAGAATAAACTGTAAAACTGTACATAAACTGTAAGTTGGGATTACAGATGTATCTAAGAATAGCACTGAAGTTCTGAAGTTTTACATATTATCACATTATTTACTTCATAATGCTGTGAGCAGTTTGGCATTTGTGTTGTCCTGCACTCACAGTCCAGCATTCTGAAGGAGATCTTGAGATAATTCTAGAAATGTGTTTCAAATCACACAAATGAGCAACTTGGAAATGAATTTGGCAGATTATTAATAAAGTCATTATTAGCTCAGCTCCATGTTGGGTACCTTAGCTTGAATATTTTTCAAAGAGGAAAAAATTTAATCTGAGCAAGTTTCAAGGAGGAAAATATTTAATGTGAGCAAGTTTCAAGGCCATGCTTGTTCAGATCTTGTGATGCATGAAATATGAAATTCTTTTCTTTTTGTCCTAAACTTGGAAGTGTATAAATACAAATTGTGGAAGTGACTGCTGTGTGTGGTTTTAACAAGACTTCTATATTTAAAAGTGAGAAAAATAAGAAAATGGTGTGTTACCACTGATGGTATCCTGGAGGTTCATCCCAGTCTCGTCCACGATGGTGTTCAACACAGTTTACAGTCCCACATAACATAGTTCATTTTCCCCTCATTAGCACAGGGAAAGAGGTGTTTATATGAGTGATATATAGAGTTGCCTGTGTATGCAGCTTTTTGTGTCAGTTGGCTCATTTGGAAGTTTCATCTAGCTGTTGCATAGAATATCTGTTAAAACACAGGGCAGGCTATTTTTTATTAGTGTGATTTCCTTTAAATACGCTCCTCTCTGTGCATGGTGGTATCAAAACAGATGCTCTTGGCTCGGTCCATGCCATTCAGGCTAAAAATGCAAGTGACTTTATTTCATCTTCTCTCTGAAGAGCATTTAATCCTCTCCAAACTGTATTGCTCTATTGCTTTTGCTGTTTAGACCTCTCCTCTCCATGAGGGGCTGAAGTGCTGTGCTGAGGTCAGTCAGAAATCCCATTAGCTGATAATGAGATTTGTGAGCAGAATATCAACTTCGTTTTGAATATCCACCACAGTGTGCCTGGCAGGCCTACACTGTAACCTGGGCGTAATCCCTTAATATGCTAATGCTGGTATAAGCCTGTTACCCGTGAAGATTAATTCTGCTGGTGTATTGGTTAATTCCCTTACATGAACCAGCTTGCTTCAGGAGCCTCTCCCAGCTCCTGGCAAATAGTCCATCACATGAAAAGTGCTGGTCAGACCGGGGCTTTCCATAAATGCCACATCAAGAAGTTGTGCTGCAGAATCTGTTTGTGGTGCTGACTGCAGCACTTATCATGAAGTGTTCCCTTTGGTCTCTCTGAAGTGAGAAGTTCATCTCCTGACGAGCTTGGTTTTCTGAAAGATTTGAGACCTTCCAGGTGATGCTGTGCCAGAGCCCCATGCCTGGCCTGTCTTCCCCAGCTCACCACTAGCCCTGGTCACAATGATGCTCCAAGGCTTCTTTCTAAGAAACGTCTTCTCCTGCAGGGACTTGCGGAATAATGAGATCTCCTGGGCCATAGAAGATGCAAATGAAGCTTTTGTGGGACTCAGCAGGCTGGATAAACTGTATGTATTACAAATTAGGGGAACAACAGCACTTCCCAGGCATACAGAGAGGGAGAATGCAAAATATTAAGTAATTGTAAATCAATGACAGGAGGCAGAAAGCCTTTCTCACAGTGTTTCCACTTGTGTGCCACAACCTCTTGATGTAGCCCAGGGTTCCTTGTTCAGGAGCATTGGATCCATGTACACTGCATTTCCTTACAGCACCAATTTGATGAGATTAAGCATAAGTATTTGACTGCATGCCTCACTCCCTCTGTGTGATGATTGATTGTCACTTTTTGTGCTTCTTTGGTTTGGGTAAAAGTTACTACTTATCAAAAAAAACCCCAAAACAAAACACAAAGTATTTTTAGGCAAATTTGAAACAGTATTGCATTAACAAACTTCTTGATACTTAGACTGTCCACGTTTCATCCCGTGGCGCGTGCTTTGTAGGAAGCTCTATCCTGTGTAGTCACAAATGTTGCTTGTAACAAATGGCCTGGTGTGAGGGTGCAGCCCAGGAAGTTGTGTGGTGATAGCAGGTTGGTATTAGGAAGTTACTGCTTTAATCCTAAATTCTACTTATTGCTGTTAAATTATCTTCTGACACATTTCTAGCCCAAATCTCTAAGTCAAAAAAAGAAAAGAATCCCTGTTCTTGGGAAAATTAGTTGAGCCTTTAAGCTAAAAAAAATAGTATTTAGTCCAGTATCTCAGCTAGAAATAGAAAAAAATGCAGTTAAGCATCATAGGGAATTTCTTTTGGGTCTTGTTTGTGAACTGATATTGACATTCAGACTGGTTTCTGGGCTTTTATTTTCAGAATCTTGCAAGGAAACCAAATTAAGTCAATTCCCAAAAAAGCATTCTCTGGTCTTGAAGGACTTGAACATCTGTAAGTATTTGAATTTGTAGAACTCCTAATTATTTGTCAACTTCAGTCTTGTGTTCTCTGTGAGATTTTCAAGAATTTAACTGAAGGCAGAATATGAAATCACACTGACTCATTATTGTGCTCTCTCCTTAACTTACAGAGATTTAAGCAACAATGCAATAATGTCCATCCAAGAAAATGCATTTGCCCAGGCTCAGCTGAAGGAGCTGTAAGTTCATGACAATTATTTAGAGATTCTTTACAAACCCTACCTTGGAAAGAATTCTTCAGCTGTTGTAGAGTTGTTTGAAGTGTGTCTACTTTCATCATGAAATATTTGCAGCAATGCTGGTAAATTATCAACTCAAAGTTGGTAGCAGTATATTTAGATTTAAGGTTTGATAAAGTCTTCACCTGCATTTCCTTAGTTTCAATTAGTAGGAGTTAACCTTGTCTTGCAGTGCTGAACTGTTAAGCTTTTCCTATCCTATGATTTTGCAGCAAGCTCAGCGCTGCATGTAGGCAGTGAACAAAACAAATAATTCATCAGGAATCTCTCAGGGATTAGCAAACCCTGTGCTTTTTCTTCCTATTTTGGGGGGCTAGGGAAAGGCTTTAAAATTCACAGCTAGACAAGATTTTGTATGTGCTCAGCAGATGTTTAAGCTGGTAGGGTCTCTTGTGGTCTTCAGACATCTGAAGTAATATAATGTGAAGTGACCTTCACACCCAAGACTAATCCTACTGTAATGCAGTCCTTTGTGTATGATAAAATCTCTGACTTGTAATCTGGTCTAAAACTGTTATTCCATTAGTTAACTTTGGCCAGATGGACTTAGTCTGCAAGATCTGCCACTGTGAGGAGACAATTTCAGGTGTTAAAAGCTTTTGTTGCTTTCTCTGATGTATTTTAAAAGTGATGAGTCATTGATACATGCAGGCAAAGAGCAGGGTGGAATCCTGGCTTGTTTGGTGCCCCTTCTCTCCCATGACTGCCCTCATCATAGGGCAGATCACTTCTTAAATGCTGGACTGTCTGAAGTCATTTACACTCATACTTGGAGTATGGCAAACAAAACTCAGCCCCCCAGTGTCTTGAAGTCAGTTCAGAGGTCTGGCACTCCAGGGAATGAGTGATAATACTTAGGAAACTTTGAAAGCAGATGGTAGAAAGAAGAGATCCATCATTGTTTCCTGTTGGTAGGTTTTCTGTGGAGCAGAGAAAACAAGCTGCAGTTGATACCTGTATGAAACAAATCACTTTTGGCCTTAAATATTTATCAGCTGGCATTAAAATGAGCATTGAGGCTTCTGCTCATTTCATAATGGCAGTTGTGTTTGAAATATGGAGCTGCTCTGCAATGTTATGTTCCTTTTAAATGCTTTAAAGAGGGATGAGATAATTGTAAAGACAGGCTTAGTGGCTTTGGGATTGCTTTTTTAGAAGTTGGAATTCTGAGTTTATATTCTTCAGGACTGAAATGAAATGTAAGGTTTTAATGCTGACATAGAGGAACTGGTTTTAGCATAAATAGCTAAGATTTTATAATAAATACCCATACATATAAAATAATACTGTAAATCTGATGTTTCTGTATGTGTATGCTTTAAGTTGCTTTGCTGTGTTAAATCACACATACGCATGTGAAATAAACTTCACTCACCCTTTTGTTTTGCCCTGTTTCTGCAGAATGTTGAACACAAGCAGTTTGCTTTGTGATTGCCAGTTGAAATGGCTGCCCCAGTGGCTCAGTGAGAGCCAGCTGCTGCAGGCTGTCAGTGTCAGCTGTGCTCACCCTGAGTGGTTGGCAGGACAAAGCCTTCTCAGTGTGGACCCCGATGACTTTGTTTGTGGTTTGTATTTTTAGTGACTTTTGATACAAAAGCACGGTAACACAAGTCTTGTAGCTGAAATCAAGCTGGGGAGGTACTTGGTTCTGGCCATGGTGCCCCTGTGGACCCACGTACATCACTGAGTCTGCTGTGAGAGTGCTTTATTCTGCATCTCTTTGCTCTGTTTTGTGCTGTTTGAGCACTGAAGTTAACCTCAGGGAGTAGTGCTGTTGGGTATTGTTTTTTATTTAGCTTACTAGTGAAAACGGATTATGCTCCCATTCTCCCTGCTCATGACTACCTTTAGCTTTGTAAGGTCTGTTTGACACTTTTCTTCCTGGTTCTTGCCCATACCAGCAGAATATCACTGAATCATAAAATAGTTTGGGTTGGAAGGGACCTTAAAGATGATCCCAGTTCCATCCCCTGCCGCAGACAGGGACACCTTCCATAAGAACAGGTTGCTCCAAGCCCTGGCCAGCCTGGCCATGAGCTCTTCCAGGAATGGGGCAGCCTCAGCTTCTCTGGGCAGAAATTAGAGTAATTCAGGCTCTAGCACATTCTCTGGTGCTCCGTATCTGTGATGTTCATGGTGGTCTCAAACTCTTTACCCAGAGTCTGAGTGAAGTGTCTGTGGCAGGCCTGGAATTAGTCTGATGTTTCCTCTTCCTGGTGAACAATCTTATACGTATTTGTGTATATGCAATTATTTCATTGCTTTGGTGGCAAAGGCTGCAATAATAATCATGTAGGTGCACACACCCACTTCACCACCACTGCATTGGCATCTGGCAGGGCTCTGCATGTATCTATGAGAGTGTCTTTGCTGAAATAATGGATATGGAAATCAGTTTCATCGAGTGGGATGAGATAGTAAACTGCCAGCTTGTTATGCTTTGTGCTTGCAGAACTTCAAGGCTCTTCAGGATATTTAAACTATCTGAAAGAAAGTCTCGGTGCCACATAAAATGGCCTGGCTCTTCAGCTGAGCAGGGGTTTTGAGTGTGATCTAAATACAGCAAGTTTCAGGCAGTTGGACAAAAGGCAGGGCTGCTCAGCGCTGCACTTCCACACTGATTGTTTTCAGTGCTGATTCTTCTACGTCCCTCACAGCTTGATTTCCAGCTCAAAACAGCTGAATCTGTGCAGCTCAAGCAGGACATCTGTTCCCAAAGTTTTGGTTTTGCTTACATTGTCTTTTGAGTGAGTTTTCTTGCAGTATTAATTCAAGTTTAAGAGGAAAGTAGCTAATCTTGGTGCTTTTCTTTTCAGATAATTTCCCTAAACCACAGATCAGAGTCCACCCAGAGACCACGGTGGCCCTGCGGGGCACAAACGTGACCCTGATGTGCACTGCTGTGAGCAGCAGTGATTCACCCATGGCCACAGCCTGGCGCAAGGACAGCGAGGTCCTCTATGATGCAGAGGTTGAGAATTTTGCCAGGTACCAGCAGCAAAGTGGGGAGGTGCTGGAATACACCACTGTCCTGCACCTCTTCAATGTGAATTTCACGGATGAAGGGAAGTACCAGTGCATTGTCACCAATCACTTTGGCTCCAATTATTCCAACAAAGCCAAGCTGACTGTCAATGGTAAGTGATAACAGTAAAAGAGAAGAAACACTCTGAACCTAAAACTTTGTTTAAGTAGCTACAAGTCTATTTTTCACTAAAACTGGCCCAAAATAGTCTTGAAAATATCAATGGGATTTAGAAGTATCACACATCATTTTATAAAACTGGAAAGAAGTGATTTTTTTTTTGTGGCCTCTATTCACTTTTTGAAAGTGGCAGTTCTCTCCCATGCTTTATTAGAACACAATTAGTTGTTCATCTCGTTAATTGGAGGTGGAATTCTTTAAACTAAAAGCTCCCTCTACTGTCTCCTCAGAACTCAGCACCTTTCCCACATGTTTGTAAAACTGGGGAAGACTCATCTGAAAATAAGTGGTAAAAACTCTGAAAAGTCAAAAGCAAAGTCTTTTTTTATTATTTTTTGCCATCATGATCCTGTTTATTTTGAGGGGAGGGGAGGTAAGAAGACAATGTTCACATCAGTCAGCAGACCACTGATCCCCACAGTATCTCAGAGCAGAGGTGATGAGATGGAAGCTGACCTTCCCTGTTAGCAGGGAAGAAAAATGTGGCAAAAACTTTTCCCTGGATTCTTCCCATGAGAAATCATCTTCTTCACATCATCTTAGAGGAACTTAATGGCTTTAAACTGAAATGGAGAAGGTTTGCATTGGATATTAGGAAGAAATTTCTCCCTGTGAGTGTGGCAAGGCCGTGGCACAGGTTGCCCAGAGAAGCTGTGGCTACCCCATCCCTTTAAGTGTTCAAGGCCAGGTTGGATGGGGCTTGGAGCAAGCTGGGAGAGTGGAAGGTGTCTTTGTCATTGGGCATGTATTGTCCTAAGGCTCCCTTCCATCCCAGAGCATTCTGTGATTCTATGAACACTGTAGATACTGTATTTAATTTTGGGAGAAAGGTTCTTAGAAATAACCACTGAAAATTTGTGCAGTTCTTCAGAAGAATCTGTTCCTCTCTCTTACTGAGTGTTTCAGATATGTTTTCAAATTTTCTCTCTTCTGTGGAGCATTTTCTGCATTTTACCTGATACTGAAAATGCTGAATCAATGTCCCCTTTGATCCAGAGCTCCCTTCTTTCCTGAAAACTCCCATGGATCTCACAATCCGCACCGGGGCGATGGCCCGGCTGGAGTGTGCTGCTGAGGGCCACCCCCCACCACAGATCTCCTGGCAGAAAGATGGTGGCACAGACTTCCCTGCTGCAAGAGAGAGGAGGATGCACGTCATGCCTGAGGACGATGTGTTCTTCATTGCAAACGTGAAAATGGAAGACATGGGCATCTACAGCTGCATGGCCCAGAACATCGCAGGGGGACTCTCAGCCAATGCTACCCTGACTGTGCTGGGTAAGTGTGGGACTGGCCTGTGCTGGCAGATGGATCCCTGCACATCTGCAGTGGAAGTGCAGCTTAGCTATAAGCAGCAAGTTGAAATGGTGGAGAATGAAGTTAAAATACAAAGAGCAGCTCTTGGTGTGGTGTTTGCACAGTGAAGCTTTAGAAGCTGAGTTGCAGAGCTGCCTGGTGGGGTTTGCATTAGCGTGATCTTTTCAGGGAGTTGAGGGGCATATCTTAGTCCAGCACTGCAGATAAGGCAAGCAATTTGTGTTGCCTTAGAGCAAATTTTGTCACAGGTAACAAACTTGCCATGAAGAAGACCAGTCGGATCTTGGGATGCATGAGAAATAGCATTGCCAGCAGGTCAGGGAGGTGATCCTGCCCCTCTGCTCAGCCCTAGTGAGGCACATCTAGAGTGCTGTGTCCAGTTCTGGGCTCCTCAGGACAAGAAGGGTGCAGAGCTCCTGGAGCAAGTCCAGCAGAGGCTATGGAGATGATGATGTGACTGAAGTATCACTCTTACAAGGAAATAGTGAATGGATGGACTTGATAATCTTAGAGGGCTTTTCCAGCCTAAATGATTTCATGATTCTGTGAAAGGCTGAGGGAAATGGGCTTGTTCAGCCTTGAGAAAAGATGGCTGAGAGGGGCCCTCATCAGTGTGTGTCCATGTCTGCAGGGAGGGGTCAGAGGATGGACCTGGCTGTGCTTGGTGTGGGACAATGGGACAAGAGGCCATGGGCAGAAACTGATGCACAGCAAGTTCTGCATGAATGTGAGGAAGAACTTCTTTACTGTGCGGGAACAGGCTGCCCAGAGAGGAGGGTGGGGAGCCTCCCTCACTGGAGATGTTCCAGAACCATCTGGATGCAATCCTGTGCCGTGTACTCTGGGATGACCCTGCTTGAGCAGGGAGGTAGGACCAGATGACCCACTATGGTCTCTTCCAAGCTGACCCATCCTGTGAACTGTGCTGAGTAGCAGTGGAAGGTCAGTTCCTTCCAGAGGGCAGCATTTTTTGAAGACACTGACTTTTAATATTATGGCCAAATTTAGAACTGGACTGGCACAGGTTTCCCAAAGCAATGGCGGCTTCCTCATTCCTGGAAGTGCTTGAGGCGCTTGGATGGGGCTTGGAGCAACTTGGTCTAGTGGATGATGTCCCTGTCTATGGCAGGGGTGGAACGGGATGATCTTCAAGGTCCCTTCCAACCCAAACCATTCCATGTTTCTTTGAAGTTATCTTACAATTTCACTTTTTGTCCCAGAAACTCCTTCCTTCATGAGGCCCCTGGAGGACAGGACAGTGACCCGAGGTGAAACTGCTGTCCTGCAGTGCATAGCTGGTGGCAGTCCTGCCCCTCGCCTCAACTGGACCAAGGACGATGGTCCCTTGGCAGTCACCGAGCGGCATTTCTTCGCTGCAGGAAATCAGCTCCTCATCATAGTGGATGCAGGACTGGAGGATGCCGGGAAGTACACGTGCATCATGTCCAACACACTGGGCACTGAGCGTGGCCATATTTACCTAAATGTCCTGGCTTCCCCCAACTGTGATTCCTCCCAGAATGCCATTGTCCATGAGGAGGACGGCTGGACGACAGTAGGGATCGTGATAATCGTTGTTGTGTGCTGTGTGGTGGGAACGTCCTTGGTGTGGGTTATCGTCATTTACCACATGAGGAGGAGGAATGAAGATTACAGCATCACTAACACAGGTTAAGTGTAAAATCAGCTGTCTCTGGTCCTGTTTTTAATCCAAACCACTTGAAATTTCTGGATTTGTTACAAATGCATAAGATTAAAGAACTGAAGATTTCCTTCCAAAATCCCTTCAAGGATTTGCTCAAATTCCTCCATTTTAGAGGTTCTTTTAAATACCAGAAGTGTGCTAATTCTATTCCTTATACACTAGGTTTGCCCTACATTGCGGGAAAACAGTAAAGTTTGGAAGTAAATATTTGAATAAACCTAGAAATGTTTTCAGGGCCTGGAATAATAGATGTAAATTTTCTTTCTGGCCCTGTCAGCTTTGAACTGGCCATCTGGATTTGTAATTACTGAGGTAGAAAAAAGATACCTACATGCGAGTTGAAATTCTGGATATTCTTGTTAATGTGGGGAATAGTGCTGGTAATACCTTGAAATAGTCACACTGTTTAATGTTGCCAATGTTAATTCTGCCTTGCAGAGGAGATGAACCTACCTGCTGACATTCCCAGCTACCTGTCCTCCCAAGGAACACTGTCTGAGCCTCAGGAAGGCTACAGTAACTTGGAGGCAGGGAGCCATCAGCAGCTGATGCCTCCAGCTGGCAGCTACATGCACAAAGGCACAGATGGTAAGCAAAGCCCTCAGGTGTGTTGCCAGTGCCTCAGCAGGATGCCAATGCACAGTCTCATCCTCACAGCTTAAGTGTCAAGGTAGATCTTTATCCTGTTTCTTTCCTTTGGCATCTCAAGAGCTCAGGCAGAAGAGTGGAAATAGATTTTGCTTGGGAGATGACTGACTGGCTGTGCCTCCTGTCCCTGGTATAAAATTCCTGTCTGTGCCAGACATCTAGTTGGCTTGTTACAATCATAACTAAGGGATCTGCACTATTTCCCTACCTTGTTTGGACAATTTTCTGGATGTTTGTGTCATTGAGCTTACAGAGATGCTTTCTTTGCCATCAAAATGCTCTTGTTATATAGGCTGGCTAGAAAACTGATGCTCAGTGCAAGTTTTTCACACCTGTCCATGACCCCTCCAGCCCAGTCCCACTGCACTAGAGTCTGTATCAGGAAGGAGTTGAGAAGCAGCTCATCTAAGTGACCAGTTTATCATCAGCTCTGATGTGTGGGTATGCAGGGGCAGGTCAGGTCCAAGACGGATGTGGGCAGGTATCCCAGTTTAATCCCAAGGCTGTTTGACCCTGGTGCCCAAGCTGGCTGGACCTGCATGGAACTTTTTTGCCCATGAAACAGGGGAACATGTCCATGGTTCCCCTGGTCAGCTTCAGAAGAGCACTGCTGTGGAGAATTTGGATGGGGGGAATCTGGGGGGTTTCTCATGTGACCTCTCAAGCCGAGTACTCTTACTCCCTTATCTGTAAAAAGGCCCTTCAATTTGTGTTGCTGTAATAAATGATCATACCAGGACATAAAGCCTATGGAAATCTGGCATCCTCATCCTTTTTAAGAGCATTTTATTTTTCCATTGTGTTCATCAGGTGGCACAGCACCTTTAGTGCTCTGCTCAGATTGTTACGACAATGCCAATATCTACTCCCGCACCCGAGAGTACTGCCCCTATGCCTTCATCACTGAGGAGGACCCCCTGGACCAAACACTCCCAAATCTCATGGTGCAGATGCCCAAGGAAATGTACACAGCACGCTCCCAGAATGAAACCAGTGCTCTGGGTAATCTCTTAGCAGACAGAGATGTGCCTGTCTTCATTACCAACCATGACAAAAAAAGTGATAAGAAAATCTCTTCCCAGCAGATTATTGGTGAGTGTTCACTTCTCCTTTTGTTGCTTTGTATTCCCTGGTAACTTTGGCTTTTGTTATGCTGCCCTTCACTATTGACACACAGCTAATCTTTCAAGTGGAATAATTCACATTTATTAACCACTTGTTCTCCAAATGCCCATGTTGCATCAGCAAACAACAGCTTGGTATCCAGTACCTGAGACTGAAGAGAGCGATGTTAAAAAGATGGAATTTCTTAATTTGCAGGTTTAAGTTTGTGGAATGTGAGCCTTTGCTTATACTTCAAGGACATGCATTAACCAAAAGTTGGAGCTTCACATAAGAAATTCAAATAGCCTTTCTGTTTGAGCTGGCCTGAAATTCAAAGAACTCCCTAAATTGGTTGTTTTTCTGTTGACTTTCTTCCAGATCACCTTTTTAAAAATTCACACTGAAGCTCTGTGTGTTCCTGGCTACTGTAAAAGATGGCTGGAAAAGGAGAGCATCTAGTAAAATATACTCTCAAAAACAGAGAAAATCAGCTCAGAACGATTGTAATTGCCAAGTCACAGAGCTCAAGTCTGTTTAAAATCTGAGTGATTTTAAAGCAGAGATTGATCTCTGCTCTTTGTGAGCAGTGACAGCATCTGAGGGAGCGGCTGGAGCTGTGTCAGGGGTGGTTTGGATTGGGTATCAGGAAAAGATTCTTCCTCCAGTGGGTAGTCAGGCACTGAACAGGTTCCCCAGGGAATAGCTGTGGCTCCAAGGCTGCCAAAGCTCAGAGGGTGTTTGGATGATGCTCTCAGGCACAGGGTGGAATTTGTTGGGGTGTCTGTGCAGGGCCAGGAGTTGGACTCGATGCTCCTTGAGAATCCCTTCCAACTTAGGATATTCCTTGATTCCGTGAACTTGCTCCTGTTCATCTTCTAATTTTTTTCCCTCAGAGCCCTTCCAGGTTCCTCTGTGGGGAGGAGGCAGCAAAGACCTGGCTTGCTCTCACCTGCAATTCCTGCACCATCCAATGGCCCACGAGGTCCCACAGCCACTCCGGAGTGACGGTGACAGTGACCGGGAGCAGGCGTCACCCAGACCCTGCCACAGGCTGCCAGAGGAGAGTTTTGATTGTAACAGGACACGGAACATTCATGGCCACAGTGAAACCACATAAACCCTCACAAAGCCTTGAAAGCAAATCCAATTGACTGACTGTATTTACTACCTCAGGACTAACCCCAAGGCCAAAGATGCTCGTGTCTGTGTCTACAAGTACTAAACAGTCAGACTCTCTTGGAGGAGGTGGCACGTGCCCTTTTTTCTGCAATTTCTCCATTGGAAAATGGGAATATGCACCAGAGAACACATGGATAATTAGTGCCATCTACAAAAATAGCATTAAAACATGGATTGTGTGATGCTGGAAGCAGCCTTTGTGGTGGTGCATGCTTTGGAAAACTCTCAAGAATGTGTGTAGCTATTTCACAGTGCTTTGTCTGCTTGGAAACAAACCATCAGGGCCTCCTCATGGAATTCCCCCGGAACTGTAAGCATAAAACTCTTGGCCAGCTTTTCCTTCCTTAGACTGTTGGCAGGTGTCTGTTGCCAGTCTAAATCTGGGGCTTGTTTTCTTCTATGAATAATGGATTCTAGTTGTAAATAAACTCGCATTTATAAATATTTTGTATACACTAAGCATATAAATGTGTTGGCTGTAATGTAAATTATTTTTTATTATGCCAAAGTATGTATCATACTGTTAGTCTTGACAGCTGCATATCAAGCCATATGAGGGGCTTGAGGGAACCAAAAGCTTGTTTGTGAGGGAATAGAGCTGTCTTTGTTTTGAAAAGAAGTGCATTTACTTATAGATATGTAGTAGAACTGTGATATTGATGAATTTCATTGTTGCCTACAACTGTGTGCCTGACTGACCTGGCTGCAAGCTGATCCATTTCATGATATTAGCAGAATTTCAAGGTTTATCTAAGCTTCTATCTGTAACCTCCCCCGCTTTGTATTGTGTCTGTTGAAAGGGTCTCCATATGTTTCCTAGCTGACAGTGAATTTTTAAATTAAGTGAATTTTTAAAAAGAATGTGGTGATGAAAAGCATGAGGTTAATTGAGAGAGCACTTGATAAATACTTACTTCTTCTGCATAGCCAAAGGCATATAGAGTTTAAAACACTGGTCCTTTTCTGTTCTAAAGTATCAGGCTAAATTGTTGAACTAATAGTTCCCTTAAACTTTAGTGTGGTCAAAATGTTTAAATATTTGACAGGTGAGAAATGACACAGTGCAGGGAACCCCTTGCTACTGAAAAATCTTGCTGAGACAGAGGAAGCTCAGACTTGATAGTTCCAGTGAGATGTGCCTGACAAAATGAGGAAGAGCAATGACATTATAAAGACCTCCTGAAAAGTTCTTTTTCTGGGGGCAAAATGTGCCTTTTTGTAGAATGTGTTAAAAGACTCCTCTTTTATATGTTTTCAGTGGATACATTGTGCTCTGTGGTCACGCCTTTAGAGTGAGATGCTTCCGTCCTGGTCGCTGCTGCCTGCTTTGGAGCTGTAGGATTTGTACCCAAATAAAACCATCTGTGTGATATTTTTATAAAGACAGAAACCCCTTTTTCGGCCCAGCTCAGTTGTAGGTATGTGAGAATTCCCATTGATCCATTCCTGGACTGACGGGTTTGTGACTCAATTGTCAGGTCTAGTTGTGCAGAATCACAGCTGAATTTTGGAGACTGTGGTGAAGTATTTGAGTAAATGAGTGGGGAAACACTGGGAATAATGATGCTTTTCCCATGGCTCTTTGGACAGGAATAGTAGTCAAATCTTTGCAAATGAGCAAATATTTTCAAGTGCTCTTCCCATGCTCTCAAATCCAGCTTGGCTGCTTTGGTAGACAGCAGCTTTAGTGGGAAGGGGATCCAGTTGTCCTTGACCTTTGGGTAAAATGGAGAGAAACACAGGTGTGTAAATTTTTGGATTCTGACAGGTGAAAGGTCTTTTTTAAAAGAAAGAATCTTCATTTCTTTCTGTTTTTATTTCCTCCAGACTTTTTCTCCCCAGACAGCATTTAAGGCACAGTGCTTATTCTGAATCCAGTGATCCCTGCTGCAGGGACCCAGCACTGTCAGTTCAAATCCAGATGAGAAAGGTCATGCCATGAAACTACAGCAGCAGCAAAGCCTTATCCTTGTGGGCTGCTCTCAGCCAGTCACTCAGGCTACTGGGACAGGGTGCTGGTGGCATGTGTGATTCCCAGGAGTGGGAAAACTGCATCGCTGCTGCTGCTCTCTCATCACCATCTGGCAAATGCTTGTTCCTATTTCTTTCATTTCTCTCTCTCTTTGTAGGAGCTGAGCTCACACAGATCTGTCACAGTGCAGCTGGCGTTGTCCAGACCCTGGGAGTATTTGGGGTACAACTGCCTGGAGCAAGGGAACTCCCTTTAGGTAGGTGAGACCTGTTTGACCTGGACCCGGGCTTTAAAGTCACTGCTGTCTGTGCCAGGACTTTGCTGGCTGTCAGAGAGTGCAGTTAAAGCTGCTCTGATTTCTGTGAGAGAGTGGCCTATAAAAGCTGAATCCTGAATTAAGACATTTACATCCTTCCATGAGCATTTTAAGTCCATAAGCTGGTTGTAAATAGCTGATGCTTGTAAGTAGGTGACACTTGCTGCACTGTGGAAAATATAATTTGGTAGACTTGGAGGAGAAAATCATGTGTGTCTTCTTTCCCCTTTGCAGAGGGGACAGTGGCCTTTCTTTTTTCAGTAAAAACAAGCAATTGCCTCAATCAATGCCAAAGCACTACCGGTACAGGAGCTGAGGGGTCAGAAGCAGCAAGAGCAAAGCTGCTTCTATTCCCTCTTGCTATTTCCTATTGTCTATTTATATTTTTTTCACATCAGAATGTATATTTTGTATAGCATATGTAATATATGTTTGTCCATTGTAACATACGTCCAAACAATAAAATGCTGTATACATTGAGCATTCAGTGTGACTCTGTTAGTTTGCAAATCAAAGAATTATATTTTGTCCTATGGTATTTAATTTTCATACGGGGAAAAAATAGAATAAACTTTGCCAGCTGGACATGGCCCTGGGACTCTGAGATTTGGACAAGGTGACCTTTCCGAGGGTGTTTCCATCTCAACCATTCTCATTTCAGTTTTCCTGCAAGGAATTACCTGTACCTGTTTTGGAAAATGGGAGAGGGGCAGTAGTATTGTCTCTGGGCCAGGAGCCTTGCATTTCACTGTGCTCCCCACGCTTTTCTCTTGCTTTTCCAATGCTGCCCTCCTGCACTTTGGATCCTCTGAAAAGGAGATTTTCTTTCCAGCAATGAACTGTCAGCACGGGTTGGTGGGAGCATCGCCCACGAGCCGGCTGCGGGAGGTGCTGCTAGCCCAGTCCCTCCTGAAAACCAGCATGAGCTTTTTATTCCTTTGAATAACTCCCTCCCTCTCACTGCATTCTTCTGCTGGTTCATGTTCTGATAATTAATCACCTTTGTTCTCCTGTGCTCTGTCCTGTGTTCTTCACTCTTGTACCTGTTCCCAGATCTCAGCATCGTCTAGCTTTTCCCAGGTTAACTTGAGCTCCTGCAGCTGCTTCATCCCCTGCTCTCTGACAGAGATGTTTACACCCCGGAAAAGGCTCTCAAGAGCTGCGGGTGCCTCGTTCCCCCCACCCTAGAGACACACTGACTCCCATGTTTATTCTGGAGAGGGACTTTGCACAAGGGCATCTAGTGACAGGACAAGGGGGAAAGGCCTTGAGCTGATGAGGGAAAGCTTAGATTAAATATTAGGAAGAAATTCTTCCCTGTAAGGGTGCTGAGGCCTTGTCACATTTTCCAGAGCAGCCATGGCTGCCCCATCCCTTGAAGTGTCCAAGGCCAGGTTGAGCAGGGCTTGGAGCAGCCTGGGATAGTGGAAGGTATCTCTGCTCATGGGCAGGGGGTGGAACAAGATGAGCGTTTAGGTCCCTTCCAACCTAAAACATTTCATGATTCTGTGATTTATCAGCTCACATTCCTGATAACCAGGGATTCCTCCAGCCTCTGCCTGGACTAGGACACTACCTGGCTGGGCAGGGGACAGCAGAGTCAGGAGGACCCCCTTAAATTTATAAACCATATTGGGGTTTCCCTGGAGCCTGAAGCATTCAGAGTGTCCACAGCGTCCCCAGATCCTAGTTTTTTGTGTCCTCTTAAGTATTTTCAAGCCACTTCAGTTGCAGGAGAATGGCCTCAATGATCCGAACCTGCCCCACAAGCCTTGATTTATCCAGGAGTGTTGTGGAACCCCACCCCTGTGATCATTTCAACGAGATGCTCAGGAAAAACCAGCTACTGCCTCCCCTGGCAAGTTCAGCTCTCCCTAGCACAGTGTAAGAGCCAACAGCTATTGCAGATAAGATCATGAATAGTTAATGTTCTCAGTTACCCAAGCATATTTAAAAATTAACACAAGCCTGGTGCTGATGAGAGTAAAAACTGGGTCATCAAAGGCAGGAAAAAAAACCAAAACAATTGCATTTACCCTTGGGCTTCACTAATGACTGGATTTTTGTGGAGCATCCTAGTCCTTCCTTTCTTTAATCCTTCAGTGGTTTAATACTGGATGCTTCATTAAAGCACCTTCCCTCTTGCCTGCCAGCTTCTCCTCCCTCAGGAGTTTGTGGCCCCTTTGGATGAGTCTCCAGGCTCAGGTGTAATGGTTGGTACCGTGAGCGTGAGCCTGGGCACCGCAGAGTGAAGGAGCTGATGAGCACAGAGTGGTGGGCAGGGGGCTGGGTGAAGACCCCCCTGGGAGCAGCCCCATGTGTCCCTGGGGTCCCTCCAGGCTCCCTCTTGGGAAAGTTATCCCCTCATTTGTGGGTTGATGTCTTCACCTTCTGCTAAATTGAGCCCCAAGTCCTTCAGGTCTGGGCTTAGCAAGGGAATGTGCAAATAGCTGAGTTGGAAGGTCAAGATAGTCCTTGGTTCCATGGGATTTAGGGGCTTTGCACTCCAATCCCAAGGCAGCCATGGCTGTCACCTGCATTGGAGCTCCCTGAACTCCAGATTGCTGTTCTCTACACGTAGGAAGCTGGAAGATACACAGGGTCCTTTTCAGAATGAACCCACATACTCATAGGCAGACAGGAGTACAGGGAACAAATAAACTCCAAATCCTAATTTTTATGGCTTTGGGCCTGAAGCGGCTCACTGGGGACACCAGCGGGGGGGGGTGTCACCCCCTCAGGGAGCACCAGCTGCCTCCAGCCAGACATTGGCAGCATAGGAGCACCAACAAGAGGGGGCAGATGATGGCAGAGATCACACAGGGATGTCTGCTGTTGCAGGCGGTGATGGGCATGTGAACATGCCATGAATGTTCATATGGGCTTTCCCAGGTGAGAAAAGGGGTGGCTAGCTCCCGTTGTGCATTGGAGATGAGATTTCCAACACCCTTTAGGAGGATGAGTGAGCTTGTGCCCTCCAGGGCACCGAGGGAGGAAAGGAACAGCCCTCCGGACACCTGGCACACACCAGGCTCTGGGCTTCCACCCCGTGCTTCTTTCTGTGTGTCTCAGCTGGTTCTGGATCTGCTCTGAGTTGACCAGGATGGAAACGAGCTGAAAAAGCACAGCAGAGAAGGGACAACCTCAGAGCATGTCCTTTAATCCAAAGGCCTTTTCCTGCTGTGCCCGGAGGCAGTCCTGGATGATGTTGCTATTTGGAGGGCAATGGAGCGCTATTAAGGCCACTGTTTATCTCATTTTTCTCCCAATGAGTTGCCATTTATCTGCTCTGTGAGGGACATGGCACTGATTGAACTCTGAGTAATTACTGACAGGCACAGCCGCAGGGTTGCTCCTGCTCTGCCCTCTCCATCTCCTGGTGATGTTTCACATCAGGATTTCTCTCACATGAGACAGAGCTGGGCTGAGGGAAGGGTTAAAGCTCCATGCCAGGAGCCCTGACAAGAGATCAGAGCATCCTCTCTCTTGGATCAGGGCTCTCATTCCAGCTCATCTCTCTTGGCAAAGACAAATCTTCTCTTAACAAGATCCTCTTGCACATAACTTGCATGTAACACAGGATAACTGCTCTGCTCATCACTTGGAAGGTTTGATTTAACATTAGGTTTAATATATCTTCTGAAGACTTATCCATGTAATTCACCCCAGCAGTTGGAAACATCTCTGCTGTCCTTGCACAGATTTATCACTGACACCATTTGCCTGATGCTGGATGCTGCAGGAGCATCTATTGAGCAGAGTGCTGTGATTTGTGATTTGCCAAAGGGGATTTTGAGATGCAGAAATAAATGTGCCCCACTCCATTAATAGCTAACAGCCTGCTGAGAGTATCTCTGGCAGCATGCATGGTTTGGGAAAGGTCTGGCTGAACCTGGCTATTCTGTAGAACAGGACTGATCCTGTCCTGAAAAATTTTAATTAAAATAAATGCCTAGTAAAGGGCCAACTATTTGTGCTGTTGCTTCCTGAGCCTCATCCCTGTTAATTAAGCAGTGTGTCAGTGCAAGTGACCTACAGCTAATGCAGTACCCAATTTGCATTTAAATTAAAAATCATATTTTTAAAATAAAGGTTTCATTAAGTCCTGTTTGTCTGTCTGTCCAGGCATACAATTATCAAATGCTTCTCTGTTTTTTATTGACTGGCAGCAGCTCTAGGAGCCTGGATAAATGTGTCCTCTCTCCCTCAGATGCTCCGACATGGCCAGATCTGGAGGAGTTTTGGCTGAGCCTCTGCTTCCAGAGCTCTGGTGCCCATGCCCAGGCTGAAAAACCTCGGGACACTGCTTCTGACAATGAGGGGCTCTCTGTGTCCTTCCAAGTGGGATGTCACTCTTGCATCTGGTGTTTTGCCTTCCTGTGTTGGCACTGCCCACATCTGCCAAGGTCTGCAGCTCCTTGGTGGTGCTGGAGAGGTTTTCCCTCTGCTGCTTCCCAATGCAGCACTCACCCACCCAAAGCAGCTACAATGTTCATGAGTGGGTTGTATAATGGGTGTCATGACCCCGCAGTGTCTTATGCTAAACCAGCCTGGGAGAAATGAGCATCAGGCTCTGCAGGGATCTGGCTCCAGAGGGGACAAGGGCTTGTACATTTTTGGCTCTGTGTGGCAGAGGGAACTGCAGACGGACAGCAGGATGTGTTGTTCCTGTGTGGCTTCATGATGGGGATTACAGGCTTTGTGCGGGGTCCCCCCAGTCCCTCACATTAAGCATCTGCCTGCAGCACCCACTGTGCTGTCAGTCAGACCCTCAGTCCAGTGCTGGGGGATCCCCGAGGTCCTCAGTGAGAGTCAGAGACCCTCTCTGGAGGAGAAGGTCTGTGCGAGGGGATGGGACGGAAGCATGTCTGCTTAGTGGGAATCCCTCACTCAGCAGAGCCCAATAGCTCATTGAAACACTCCGGCAGTGCTGCCTCTCTCCCAGGCAAGTCCTCTCAACCACACTCAGAGTCATGGTTTTGGTTCTTGTATTCATGTATTCATGTGTTCATGTGGTTCATGACACACAGCCCACAGTCAATAGTGAATCAAATCCTCACTCACTGGGAGGTCTCTCTTTCACATCCTCATTTTTAAAATTTTAAGTATTGAGGCATAACAGACTCTTAATGAGATCATTAATGAGATCTGGGCCATGCCATGCTTGACACCAGCATTCCCCTGGACTGGAGAGGTGTTACTTGGCTCCTCTCTGGGGAGGGCCTGGGAGCTTAGGCTGTGCTGGGCAAGGTGCTGAGCTGGCTGAGGTGACATCAAGGTCCACTAGTCCTTCCTGTGTCCATATCCCAAAGCTGAGATCCTACGGTGGCCGGGGTGCCCCACGGGCAGTGGTATCTGGCTCCTTGCTGCACTCCTGCCCTCCCTTTCATCCTCTGCCTGGGTCTGACTGTTCTGATTTCTTTCTCCTGGTTAAGGAATATGAGGTTTTTGACAGATGCCTTTGCCATTATTATTCCCTTAATGCTGTTGTTGTTTTGTGTTACTGTCAAATTGCATCTTCCTGAAGTCTTTCCCAGCCTGTCAGCTGCAGATGAGGCACACGAAGAGCTGAGTAATCTCCTGGCTCTATCTGGGGAAATTGCCTTTTATTATTGATAAGGCAGCACTGCCTTTGGAGGACACGACTCCACTGTGAGCTGGAGCAGGGGCCTGGGAAGCAATGCTTGGCCCTGACAGTGCCTGTGGGTGCCCCCAGGGAGGTCAGCCTGCCCCTGGCCTGAGCAAGTGAGGAAACAAACTGAGCAATGCTCCAGCAAGGAGGGTCTGAGGCTGGGAAGCTCTTGTCGGGCACCGCTCCTGAAGGAGAAGCCTTATGCAGGAAAGGGGCTGATCCTGCTTGGAGCATCCCAGCTTTTCCTCCTGCACCTCACAGGGAGCAGGGCAACCACCTTCCCACTTTGTGCTTGTCCTCATTGCAGGTGAGTAGTGGGGCACCTGGAGGCATGTGTCCACCTTGGCTCAAAGACAAGCCCTGTGAGGATGGGCAAGGAAAATGTGCCATCCTGGCTGATTTGGGCTGGGGGCTGCTGTGGACAGAGGTGAGCTGTGTGTGTCCACATCCAAGTTCCCATTTTATTCAATCCCCTTGGGTCCTGGTGAGGCGTCAGGGGGAAAGAAATTTAGGTCATGGCAAAATCTCTCAGTCTGAACAATAAATATTTATGTGTGTTTACAGTGTGTTCCTGCTCCTGGCTGCACAGGAGAGGCTGCAGTGCTTGGAGCAGTGAGTGTCCACACACGTGTTGCAGAGTGAAGGTGTTGGTGCGCCAAGGTAGCCGTGGGCCCCTCAGCCATGGGTGATCCAAACATGACTGGCCCTGGCCCTGGCCCTGGCTCCTGTGCCCATGGCTCTGCTGCTACTCTTGGAGGGTCCTGGTTTGTTCCCACCCAAGACTGGCACTGGGCCATTGCCCAGTGGGGTACCTGGTCCCAGGAGCTGGAGGAAAAGGGTAAAGGGTGTTGGCTGGGAAGGGAGCACACAGGGGGAGGACACAAGCTCTAGTATCCCTTTTGCAGGGTGGATCTTGAGCCGCCGAGCAGCTCCAGTTACACTTCACTCCATGAACCGTCTCACCTTTGCAAAGTGATTGACACTTCCCAAGATGTGCTAAAATGTACTTGGCACCAGAACAGTTCCTGCAGCCTGGTTCAGCTGGTGTGAGCTGTTCTTACCTCCAAAGCTCTGTATAACAGACCGGGCAATGCGGGGCTGCGGCAGAACAAGAGGAGCGGGGCAGACCCCGCCCCAGGCGGGAAGCGGCAGCTCGGAGATCCATGAGGTGGGGGCAGGTGGTGCATTCCAGGATGCAGCTTTACAGGAACTGCCCGGATCTTCCCGTAAGTATTTATACCCTCCCTTGCTGCATAAGAGTGAGGCCAATGCTCAGCTGTTCCTTTAGCCTTTCTCCCCTGCAGCCACACAGGGATGGCACCCCTGGTGCCGATGCTGCATCCTGGGACCCTCCACCAGGACCTGCTGCCACCACTGGTACATGTCACAAACTGTGTTAACCCTGTTTGTGGGTGCTCTGGAGCAGGACAGACTGATGGTCCCTTGAGCTCAGCACCCAGCTGCCCAACAGGATCCAGCTGTGGACCCAGGCTCTTTGCAGCACTGAGCTCATTGTGCTTCCATGAAGGTCATTCCCTTGGTGTGGGCCTCCTCCTGCTTGGCTTGCTGGTGGAAGCCTAAAGTCCAAGGTGGTCCATATCCCAGTGGTGTTGTGAGCAGAGCCCCTAGGCTGGGAAGGGGCTGAGGGCTCTGTGCTAGTGTCCTTTGGTGATGAATTGGGCAGGAAACTGCCGAGTCAACACAAGCCCAGCCAAACACTCTTGTTGGAAGCCACCATAGCAAGTGCTACTATTTTGCTGATAAATCTGATTTTTAAATGAGCTGCGTGTCAGGCTGGTAAATAATGCATCTCGTAAATAAAGAGAACTGGAACCAGGCTGGAACAAGCAGCCAGTGCTGCAGATAAAGCAAGTCCTGCATAGCAGGGATAGCAGTGGCAGCAGTTCTTGGGAGCACATTCCCTGCACTGCTTCTCAATTTGCTTTTTAAAGTCTTCAGTCCCCACAGCACATTCCATGAGCTTTTCCCATAAGCATAAATCCAGGAGTAGCATTGATAGGAACAAAAAGGTTTTATATATGTGAACTTCAGAGAGCAATACGCAAAGCAGGAGGCTCTTGAGGCAACAGCCCTTGGGAGAGATGGATTTTTCTCATTTCAGGAGCATTTGCAGCTGTACCAGAGACAGTCTGATGGTCTTCTTGCTTCAGATCCTGGCAGACAGCTTTTCTTAGCCCCTTACCACCAAGATTTGGGTAGAACAGATGTTATTATTAAAAGTCCCAGGAGCTGCACAGTACTGTATGCTTCCTACCTGCCCAGAACAGATGGGGCAGAAACTCCTTGAGGTCTCAGATATATGTGGCTTTGCACTGGATAAAACTCCCTGTTACCTCCAGCTTTTTATGGGAAGCCCAATCATGAGTGGGCTGTGCTGGGGGCTGGGGTCTGTCCTGGGTGCAGCCCTGAGCTCAGTGCTGTGATCTGAAGGGCAAGAGCTTCAACTCACTATGGCTGATCAGTCTTGAAAATCGCTTGTGCTAAGGGCTGTCACTGGCTGCTCGTGGCACATTCCTGTGTGTGTGCTACCCATACAGAGCCCCAAAGTCGCCCTATGTGGGTTCTGGCTCCTACACAGATGTTTCATGTTTCTTTGGGTGCAGCAGCCAGAGAAGAGACCTGTGCAAGGGAAGGATTTGGAGTCAGAAAGCACTTGGACAGCATGGCAGCTGGAGCGCATCCCGATGAACAGGTTTTCTCAGGGCTGCAGGGGAGTAAACCTGGGGCAGATCCCAGCTCGTTTTGTGAGTCCTGTCACCATCACATCTGGTGGGGATCTGGGACCTTCTGCAAAGCAGGAGCACTGGCACAGAGCAACACCATCGCAAACACCCCAGGGGTGGGGCTGGCTTGGTTTGGTGGCAGAGCTCCAGGAACCATGACTTCCTGGGAAGGCTGCTGCCCATCTCTGGACCAGACAACGGCACAGGCTGCTCAGAGAAGCTGTGGCTGCCCCATCCCTGCAAATGCTCAAGGCCAAATTGGACAGGGTTTGGAGCAACCTGGTCACGTGGGAGGTATCCCTTCTCATGGCAGGGGGTGGAATGGAATGAGCTTGACAGGGCTTCCAATGCAAAGCATCCTGTGATTCTATGATCTTTGGACAGGCTGCAAGGAGCAGAGGTGATGAATTATGTGCTATCAGAAGCAATTGCTGATCAAAAAAGTGCCTTGAGGCAGCCTGAGGAGCTTTCGAAACCAGTACAATGGGCTCCTTGAACACTGCTGAATGTGTAGGGAAGAGTTAACGGCTAATTAAAACACTGGATTATTTCCAGGAGCAAACAACAGGCGATAGTCAAGGTGCTTGTGAACTGGTGTTAAAAGACAAATTCTTCATTGCCAATCCAGCTACCGTCCTTGTTAGTTAAACTCTGCAGCAGATCTCCCACTAAGGTAATTTTCTACTTCTCTGGCTTAATTCTGCTCATCTTTTAGAGGGTAATTAGCATCACATGGTGTTCTTTTATGCCCAACTAATTGCACCTTGTTTCAGGAATGAAAGTTAATGCCTCTCCATGTAGGTTAGTGCAGCAATTTATGATGAGGGCTGGGACTAGGCAGAGGTGTGGACCAGGAGCACCATTGCCACTGCTGCTGCTGCTCCCAGAAGCCTGGTGCTTGCTCCAGTGCAAAGATTCCCCAGTTTTCATTTGAGCTCTTTTCTGGATGCTGTGGCTAGCAGCAGTGAGCCCACAGTGCCAGTGGCTGCCTCTGCTACTCAGCAATGGTCAGAGGGGTGCAGGACAGACCTGATTGCACAGGAAGTGTGCAGCAGCAGAAGGATGCCAAGGGCACACCATGGTCACGTGCTTTCAGAGTCATAGGGGACGGTGGCAGGGCTGTCACTGCCCCACCGTCAGAGGGACTCAGCCAGGACCAGCTCTAGTGACACCAGAGAGGCAGAAGTGGCTGGCTGTGGCTGTGGGGCAGTGGTGTGACCCTACAGAGAAGTCCTCCTCTGAGACAGTCACTTTGTGGTGATATTTGTGGATCAAGAGTCCTGCTACACCAGCATTCATCAAATTGTTCTTTCCTCAGTAGTGTCCTGCTGTTGCTGCTTCCGAAGGATCATGGAGTCACAGAATGGTTTGAGTTGGAAGTGACTTTAAAACTCATCTCATTCCACCCCTGCCATGAGCAGGGACACCTTCCACTAGACCAGGTTGCTTTACCCTGGCCTTGAACACTTCCAGGGGTGGAGCACTTGCAGGATGGCTGTTTGACCTCCTTTCCCTGCAATGGCAAAGGCCTTTTCTGGGCTTCCTGTGCTGAAATCACACCCTGACCAAACACAACACCAACACCTCTGGGGCAAAGGTCTGGACTTGTGCCATCGGCAGAGCTCAGCCAGTAAACAGTGCCCAGCTAATCTCAACCAGACACTGTGTTTGGAGGCCTCATTTATGGAGCTGCTGATGAGGCATCAGTGACTTTGATAATGTCGAGGACTAGAAAGCAAGTGCTTCCACTATAAAACTTGTCTGCTTTAAAAGTAGGTTATACTTCCAAAGTGCTTTAGTTCTTAGGAATTTGATATTTTGATGTCAATTGTAAGACAAGTAATTGGATGGGGAGAAGGTTGTTACTGGAACCTGAGATTAAAGGCAGGATTTGAAATGCTGTGTTGTGTGCAGGTAGGTGTTTTTGTTCACTGCAAATGTGACTCTGGAAGTTTTGCAGTGTTTGCAGGTTTTGCATTTGTGTTTGAAATCATGGAAGCACAGAATATCCTGAGCTAGAAGGGATCTACATAGATCAGCTCCTGGCCCTGTACAGGAGAACCCCAAAATCCACCCATATGCTTCTTGAGCTCTGGCAGCCTTGGGAGTATTCTCGGGGCAGTCTGTTCCAGTGCTTAACCACTCTGTGGGGGAAGAACCTTTGCCTAATATCCAGCCTAAACCTCTCTGCATCCATGGAATGGCCCTGGCAGAGAAGACCACTCTCCCAGCACCTGCCATGCCCAGGGAACTCATCCATGGAGGAAGCGGCTCCAGAACTGGTCTTAATCCTCCCTAGGAGTGGTTTGTTTGAATCTCACCGAGCACTTTATATTGAGGTTATCAAAAGCTCTTTCTGCTGATCCTGGGAGATACTTGGGCTGCTTCTAGCAAAAACTCTATCTCCTCCTGCCCTCATTCACCCCTTCCTGCCTAGGGAAGGAGTTTCCCACATCTCGTGAGCAATGTTTCCCTGGTCTGCCCCTTTCCAAATCGCAAGCTGCAGTACTGTGAGCTGGCATCAAGGTGAGGTGAGCACGAGCTGGCTGAATCTGAGCCCTCCCTGTGGGGCCGCAGCTCCAGAGCCCCTAGACATGGAGCATAGCTGCAACAGCGTGGCCATGGATTTCCCTGAAGGGATGAAGCAGCACTGGTGGAAGTCCTGGGGCACTCTCTGGGGAATTGCTCTCCCTGTACCATGCTCTCACCTGAGAGGTGCCAGGACCATGCAGCCCTGTCCCACAGCTCCATACCCAGCCTACCTGAGCTGAGAGGAAAATGGGCTCAGTTTAATGACAAGACTTAGATATTCCAGCCTTAAACTTTCTGTAAACCAGTGGCTACTGGACAGGTAAGCTGGAGTCCTGTGCCTAATGTAGATTGATAGCAGATCAGCTTTTCTGTCTTAATTTGCTTATGACCTAGAGAATTAGCAGAGAGGATCTGTTATCCTGCCAGTGCACTAATGGCTCTGGCAAGACAAGAGCTCCCCAGGGAAGCAGTGGTATTTGCTAACCTTTCCCTGGTTTGCTTTACATAATAACACCCTCCTCCAGATGTCCTCAGCATGACTGGCCATTCCCCTTCACCTGCACATGCCTTGATATTTCACTTTTTAAATTTCAAGACTATTGCACAGTAAGAAAAGGTGCTGAATGCCTCATGTCATTCATCTTCCCTCTCCCTTCAGAGACTATTCTTAGCCATGCCATCAGTTTAGCAATTCAAAGGGAGGCCCTTTTCCTTTTCAAGTTGTTTAAAGATTTCCTGTATCCGTATGCCCAGCTAGAAAAGAAAAACAACCCGAATCTGCCTGCCAGTTCCGGTGTCCATGATACTGTACAGCATGAGTTTGGGTGGCCTCAGATCTCTCCAAAACACTCAAAAGAGAGATTCTGGCTCCAGAAAATGATTTTTCACTTCACTGTGTCGGAGGATGTTGAAAATAGCTGCTGTCAGCACCCAAGAGTTCCTGTGTGCCAGCAGTGGGGTGAGAGGTTGGAAGAGGCTGGCTGCTCATCCTGCCAAAGGAGCTGGAGTACCTCCTATGTTCTCTGCCTTGCTGTTCATCCCTGGCCGCTGGGGCAGCCACGCAGGCAGATATCCTTGCCTTGCTCCAGCAGGTGCAGGATACTCCTGCCTGCTTGTGCCTCCATTCCATCTGTGCCTCCATCCTGTCCATGCATTCATCCTGCCCGTCTCCATACCACCAGACATGCTCTTATGGAACAGGCAGCAACAACAGCAGACCTTGCTCCTCCTCTAGACCCAGAGACTGCCTTTTCCCTCCAGCAATGTCTTTGGGAAGGTTTTTTGCAGTGACGTTGTCCCTGTGAATGTTGATGTCACCCCAGTAGCAGGTGCACAGTGCCACCTGCCAGGACAGTGCCTGGAGCCAGGCTCCTGCCAAGGACAGGGATGGGGAGGGTGGTGTCACCAATGTCCCCGTGCTGGCTGCTGGGTAACAAGTGTCTGCTCTGGTTCACCTGACAGTGCTCCAGAACAGAATGCACCTTCCCTCAAGAGCTGGCTGCAGCTGGCAGCCCTTCATTTCTCAGGCTTAAAAATAGTCACAGGCATTATAAACAACCTTGCATGGAGCACAACAGAAAACTTGTTTTTCCTCCTCTCTGTGTTCCTTGTGGGAACAAATGCTCTTATCTCCTTTCTGTGCTTGGTTGACTGCTCTGTACAGGAGAGAGACATGAACAATACAGCACATCCAGCACCCAGCCTTGTGTAAAGGAAAGTATCTATTTATTTATTTCTGCTTCTATGGTGCTCCAAGTTCTTCAGGAGAACCAGGATGAAGCAGCAGCTCAGCAGTCACTGGAGAATTATTTGGAGACTGGTACCCACCAGCCTCTGAGCTTTCAAAAAAAATCTGCTTACAGAGGACAGACTTTGGCTCTTTCTCAAAAGCTCCTTCCAAATCCAAGGGCTGTCTGGCAGACTCACATTAATAAACACTTGCACATTAACAGTTATGAAGTTTTTATCTTCTGCTAAAAAGGTATGAATTATGCAGCAGGGAAATACATGAGTTAGTGGTGTGTAAAGAGCTCAGAGCAGCCCACGGGTCTGCTGTGCGGAGGTGCTGCCAGCCCTGAGGTTCTCCTGTCTCTTGCCAGCCCCATTCCAGCTGTCGGCAAGCTGGCGTACGGGCTCCTGTCCCGGTTTGGTTCATGCCGGTTCCCAGGCTGGCCTGGGAAGTCTGTGAGCATGTCTGGCTCTGCTCTCCCTGGGAAAGACACAGCTGCTGGTGCTGGCCCTTGCCGTGCCACCAGCTTTACCACATTGGGCTTTCCCCATAGAGTGGAGATAGTGAAAATGAGAGCCACATTACTTTGCTGTAATAAGGCATTTTCTGTAATCCTTCAGAGCCTTCCCTTCACTGCCACAGGGGAAAGCTCTTGGTAGTGGCTTTAAGCCTGGCAGTAGATTTGGTTTTTGGGGACCTGACTATATGGGGTTGGGTGGTTCATCCCACCCACGTGCTCCAGCTATGGCAGCATTGCCTTACCGACCTTGTTCCCTAAATCAGCTGTTATTTATGCTTTGTTTATAGCTCTGCTTAACAAACTGAGTATTGCATGTAAAGGTTCTTATTTATTATTTGGCAGACAGGTGTCTGTTAAATTCCCATTGGAAAAGAGTTGTGGGAAGATCAGGCTGTTTGCAGAAGCTTCCTCCTAAAACAATGGAACAGGACCAGGGACATGGAACTCATGCATGGCACTGCCCTAGGAATGAAGGACAGCAATTAACAAAATTAACTTCATAGAATCATGAAATGGTTTGGATTGGAAGGGCCCTTGAAGCTCATTCCCTTGCTCCTGCCATGGGCAGGGACTCCTTTTCCAGTCCAGGTTGCTCAGCACCATACAAGATTCTGTGCCACAGCTCCCAGGTCCTGTTGTGCCACTCATGCCCATGATGCTCTCCTGCTTTATGCACACAGTAAATCCTGAAAGATTTCCTGTCTTTTTTCTCTTCCTTCTCTCCATGCACAGCCCCTGAACAGACACCTCTATGCCTGCTGCTGTGTATGGAATTTTTACTGGTGTAATGTATATTTTGAAAAGGATTGTGAAGGCCTAAGGGTGACAGAGATATTAATTGCACACTGAATTGCACACTTATTACTAGGACAAAGCCTCCCATGAAATAGTTCACAAGTGAAAGAGATGCTGAGGAAACTCCTTCTCCAGAATAGTGTCCAGCTCCCATGAGCTGAAGGAGAGAGTTACAAACAAGCAACACGCAAACAGTTTGGCATAGTTTTATTTTCTCCCAGTACCACTATGATCTATAAGCCATAACAGGCAGATCTTTCCAAAGAAGCCATAAGAACTCATTAATATTCATGCTGTTTAATCATGAGGCAGCAACGGCACAGCAGCGATAATACCCAATGAGTTTTGATGCACTGAGCTCACATCCCTAGAGGTTCCAGCTCTGTCAGCTGGGCTGCTAGGTGATGGACAAGATGGTCTGCTCCTCTTGTCTTGCTTGTCTCCCACCAATCCATCCACTGCTGTTTTCCATCACTCTGCATCTCTCAGCCAGCAGCTGCGCTCTGGGAAACATCTCGCTGCTCTGTTTACCCATGCAATCCGATCCTCAGAACCTGCTTCACAGCACCAGGCAGCATTCAACATGAACCTGCAGTTAATTACACGTTCTTGCTAAAATAATTGAGTAGCCTACATTCTGATCGCTGTAATTGCATCCTAATGAATTTATGTGTCAGCTTGTTGCATGCCACTTCGGTGTTCTGTAAATACCAAATTAAGTTCATCGTTCAGTCTTGAGGTGCCTGAGGCACAAGTACTCCACAACCAACCTCCTGAATGGAGAAGGCTGGACTTGATGATCTTGGAGGTCTTTTCCAAATTTAATTATTCTATTATTCTATTCTATAGTTATTCCAGGAGCTCAGCTGGGGGAGGGCTCAGTGCCAGACCTTGCCAGGGATAGAGTTGGGCTCTGCTGAGCAAACAGTGTGATGTGGCTCCAGTGCCAGACCAGTGCTGGACACCTCTACCATCAGCCACAGCTGCTGGAAAACACTGCTGATGCTCAGCCAGTCCATGGAAGGGGTTCCTGAAGAGTCAGAGAAGAAACTACAAAACCATAAATGAATCTAGCAAACAGAAAAATGTAATCCTATTGACTTCAGTGAGAGTTAAAAGCAAACAGTTCTGTTAACTATTAATTGTTATAATTGAACAAGATCAGAAGCCCAACCTGTGCTCGATGAAGAAAACTGAAGCTTCTACAAAAGTTACCAAAATGATGCCATGCTCCCATTATGGCTCTTTACAGAACATAATTATTGTCAATGTTTTTCATGTTTGCTACCAAAATACAAATGATAGCTCCCTACAAAACTGTGCATGTTAGTTAACCTCATTAAATCCTAAAGGATTAGTCAGCTGTTCCTCAAAGTTATGTGGCTTGGAAAATGATTTTCTAATATGCAAACTTCAAAGGAATTTTGAAATCCTGCAGCGTAAGCAAGACAGACAAACGTTAATCCACTGGAGTGCTACTTAATGACCTGTTTAATTTTTGTCTTGCTTGGTCTCTGTAAGCAGCTGGACATGAAGACTGCTTGCCATTCAGCTCCCTCTTGTAGCACCCCACTCATTGGACACAGATTCCTCTTCCACATGGATGACAGTGCATGAAGATATGGCCTCGTTCCTGTGTCCTTTCTCCAACTTACAGTTATGCACAGACACAAATCCAAATGGGGAGGGACCCCCCAGGCTTACTGGTGGGTGATCACTGACTTTTAGAATGGTTTCAGTTGGAACGGACCTAAAAGCTCATCTCATTCCAAACCCCCTGCCATGGGCAGGAAACTCTACCACTATCCCAGGTTGTTCCAAAGCATGTACAACCTGGCCTTGGACACTTCCAGGGGTGGGGCAGCCACAGCTGCTCTGGGCCACCTGTGCCAGGGCCTCAGCATCCTCACAAAGAAGAACTACTTCCTAATACATAACCTAATTGTTTCCTGTTTAGTTAGCGGTTGGGAGCACAGGAAGTCTGTGCCTGCCCAGCGTATCATGTGGAATTGGGAATCCACTATTGCACAGTCTTGGTGGGGACTACCTTGACTCAAATATGTAATGATATTAACCGTGAAGTAATGAAGGAATTAAACACACTGCATTTAGCACAAAGAACTGAAACCCACAAATTAATTAAGGTTCACAGTCCCCTTATGTGATGCAGAGATAATTGTTCAGTTCACAGTTCATGTGGGATAAGAGGGAAAGAGATGTGGCACAGTGGTAGCAGCTCTGTAATGTAACAGAAGAAGCACAAGTCAGCCCCAAGAAGCTTCTCCTGTTCCTCCTGCATCTCCTGGGGCTCACAGGGGACTGGAAGAGCTGGGCTTGTGCACTGTGGTGCTGAGTGGAGTCTGGACAGAGATCTCTGGCTCTAGTCCCATCCTACTGCCTCTCCCCGTTAAGCCCTGCAGCATCAGCCACGTTTTGCCAGGACACTCAGATGAATCTTGGGATCCCCTCTCACAAGGGTTGGAGGATGCTGCTGTAATGGAGACAGCCAGCAGTAAAGTCAGCAATCCAGGCTGAATAATGTATTCACTGCTGCGTTATCAGCTGGGAAACCTGTTAGTAATAAAAATACATGAGAAGAAACAAGAGCACATGAATGTTTAAAGGGACAAGGGCATTCTCGAGAATGACACTCAGGCAGGCCCAGCAGGAGTCTGTGTGTCAGACATATCAAAAGGCTGCTGTATGGAAACATTTCTGTATGTTTGACATGCAGGGAGCACAGATTTGCCTCAGGGATCTTATTTCATTCACCTAAAAATGAAAAGTATCACCCTGTACTCTGGGGAACAGTGAAAAATCCTGACATTGGACTCAAGGATGTCAGAAGCCTTTTCCAACCTAAATGATTCTCTCTTCTTCCAAGCAAAGCAGCAGGATGAGAGAAAACTGTTGCAGGTGCAACATTCCCTAGTTGCACCAGGGGAGGTTTACAGGAGATACTAGGGAAAATTTCTTCACCAAAAGAGTTGTTCATCATTGGAACAGGCTGCTCAGGGCAGTGGTAGAGTAATCATCCTTGGATGGATTGAAAAGATGTATAGATGTGGCACTTGAGGACAAGGATTAGTGGTGGCCTTGGCAGTCCTGGGTTAATGGTTGGACTTGACAGTCATAAAGGTTTTTTCTGACCTAAATGATTTCATGATTTTATGATTCCTGACCTTTATGTCAACAACAGATAGTATCCAAACCCACAGGAGCCATCTAGCAACAATCTTTTTTTCTTTTTTTGTGAAACTGGTTTTGAGGGCTGACAGTGAAAGATGAAGCACTGTGTACTCCCTCCCCTCATCATTCAGAGAGGCTGAGCCCAGCAGTGGGAGTTGAGAAGTGATATCTGTAAAACAGATGCATCAGCAAAGAAAGAAAAGTTCCTGCTTTGTGAGAGGAAAATTAACTTTGACATCTTAATTATAAGTCAGAGGAGAAGTTGGTGCTGGAATGGTGAGCTTTGAAGATTATCATATTGTCATTATTCATTAATGACTACAAAAGAAGCTACTTCTAAATGATAACGGTGGAGTATAATGGTAAACCTATGAAGCTTCTATTAGATTCCATTTACTCCCAAACTGTCCTTTGCTAATAACTTATTAACAAAAACCCAGCAATATTAATCAGATTTTGGCTACAATGACATGTGTTGCTGTACAAACACTGCCAGGAGAAAAAAGAATCTAGAAAAACTCTTTGCCTGTGTTTAGAGCAATAATTTAATAACTGAATTATAGGACAGGAGCTCCAGAATTTTGGATGTCATAATGTAGTGGGAGGATTTTTGTCTGGCTGATACGGGAGGAAAAAGTAAAAAAGAAATAACATAGAGAAAAGGTGTGTCAGCAGTGTTTTCAGGGGAGCAGTGCATAAGCTGCTGCATAAGCTTTGGTTCTGAGACTGCCTCTGCAATGTGCTGAAAACCATGGTGAAAGGGAGGAACCCGATCCAGAACTGGACACAGTGCAGTGGGAAGACAAAAATTTGTTTCTCAGTGGATGCTCAGCCGTGGCACCTCTCAGCAAGAGTGTTGTGGAAGTCACAGAAAATAAGGAGACTCTTACATATCAAGCGTGAGGAGCTCTGGGTGAGTTGCCATGCACAGCCCCAGCCCAAGGTAACTCTGAACCCTACGTATATATTTTTTCCAAAGTTCTGCCTCTATTGTAGCCACAGCTGGGTGACCTCTGCCTTGAGGTGAACTCTTTTTCTGTCAGAGTGTAATATTCTACTTCTTGTACTAAAATGTAAATTAACTTAAAGCCTTTGTAAGCAGCTTATTCAATATTAGCTATAATTACAGCTGAGGCTGTAAAAAATGCTCTCTGTAAAACTTTTATCAAAGTTATTTTGTGTTATTATTGCTATCTGTGATGTGTCTGGATTTTCCAAACAGCAAATAATTCTGCATTTATCTTGGTTCCTTTGATAATATTTTTTATGACATCTACTGAGAGTCTAGCTACATTATTAACATTCAAAAAGAAGAATGGGGACAGTCTTTTCTAAATAAGTCTGTGTAAACCCTTGCATGCTGCTGCTTAAATATGAATCATGGAAAGACAAGGAATGTATTAATCATATAGATTTGTACAAGTAATGAAACCAGATCTGCACGAGCTGTTGCTCAGAATAACGAAGGCAGTCGTCCTTCAGCTGGGCAAGGCTGATCTGTTCAAATGAGGTTGAAGCAGTTGGAAGGTTCAAGCAGTTGGAAGACTGAGAAATTAACAAAGTCAGTGATGTCAATAGTGGTCAAAGAAATCTGGGCTGTGTCAGTCTGAAATCCCACCTGGAACACCAGGGGGCGATCCCAGAAGCTGATGCACACAGAGGTAACCCTAGTGCTCCCTCCAAATGTGTGTGGGGGCCAGGGGGGCCGGGGGAAGAAAACTTGGTTTTCACTTTCTAACATTCCACTGCTCCTCCTTCATCCTCTTTTCTAGAACTCAAGAGAATTGTTAGTGTGTTGTTGCAGTTCAGACCCCCTTTTCTCTGTCAGTAGGGCTGGTGGCACTGGAGAGCGCAAGACAACACCTCAGTCCTCTGTCACTGGTGCCAGTCCACTCTGATACTTCAAGGTGTCTATGAAAGACAAGCTCAGATCTCATGTGCAAGACTCAGGCTGCGAGGCCATGGCTGACAGGAGTGGGCATCAACTCAGAAGAAAATGGATTTTCCTTTTGCATTCTCCAGAGAAGTCTGTGCATGGACACGGAGGGCTGGTAATGTTACTCTATGAGCTTTGACTGGTCCTCCTTCTTTCCCCAGCTGTTCAAGCAGCTGATATTCAGAGAGAAAATGACTGGTGGAAAGGAGCAGAAGTCAGAGAGGATCTGGGGATTACTTATACGAGACGGAGACTGGGACAGGCTTTTGGACCATGCCAGCTATCCCAAATCCCTGTGAACAGGGTTATAAAACTTGACAAGGCTGCTACAGATATTTCAGATCCTATTAAAGATGTAAAACCACTGACAGAGATGAACTGCTTACAGATGCTAGCTCACTGCTGGTGAAGGAGGCTGACAGCAAGGGGAAGGGCAAGTAAAGGATTTTAGTGGGTGATGATCAGAAACATACCCAAGTGGGGAGAAATGGCTCAGTGGATGGTAAAAATGGTAAAACATCACCAAACCAACAGCTTCTGCCATTCCAATAAATGGATGAATAGTGTACTTTGCAGTCAGTCCTACATGCAGAGGAGACTTGGCCTGTGACACCCATTAGCCAGGGTGTTATCCCAGCACAGACCATTCCCAGTCATTAAATTTAGAGCTACAAAGTTGATCAAGAGACAGGAGCATCTCTCTTACGAGGAAAGGCTGTGGGAACTGGGCCTGTTCATCCTCAAGAAGGGGCAACAAAGAGAGGACCTCATCCATGTCTGTAAGTGTTTAAAGGAGGGCTGCCAAGAAGATGGACCAGGCTCTGCTTGGTGGTGCCCAACAACAGGACAAGAGGCAATGGGCAGAAACTGATGCACAGTTCCATCTGAATATGAAGAAGAACTTCTTTACACGTGTGTGAGTGACGCAGCACCGGAACAGATTTCCCAGAGAGCATGTGGAGTCTCTCTCACTGGAGTTAATGAATGGTCTGTACACAATCCAGTGCCATGTGACCTGGTACGACCCTGATGAAGCAGAGAGGTAGGACCAGATGACCCACTGTGGTCCCTTCCAACTTAACCCATTCTGTGATCTGTGATTCTGTAATTCAGTAGCAGTGGCTCTGCCACTGCATCTCCCTGCCAATGGTCCCCTGGTCCTGTCATGCTCGGCCCTTGCTTCCCGAATACCTCAGTCCTGCTTGCCTCTCTCAGCCATGCATTTTACTGCTTTTCTCCAGCCTTGTTTATTCTTCAAAGCATTAAGCTCTAGATCTAGACTCTGTCACTACATTTAGGCTCTAAATCCAACATGTAGACTTCAAACCCGTGCTGTAATTCTGTACAACAGCATGACTCTCCACTCAGTGTTTGAGTGGGCCTTTATCCCCTCTTTGCATTCATTGGCGTTGGTGGTGCTTGATCACATCACCTGCATCCCAGAGCAAGTAGTGGAGGGGTATTTGCATAGGCTGCTTCTTTATTCACATTGACAAGTCCTCTTAGTTCATCTCGTTAACTCTACTGCAGCATCCAACCAGACTTGGAGCAGGCACATGTGGAGCAATCTCTGTAGTTATTTTTTTTTATTATTATTTATTCTGGAAGTTTTGACTCCTGTGGATGAGGCACAGAGGAAACGGCAAAGAAGATGAAAAGTGTTTGAGAGCATATTACTGTATGTCCTTTACATCCCTGCATGACACTTACTCTCAGAAATTATTCCCCGTTTCAGAAGTGCCTTGTTTGTTGTTCTCCTCCCCCTCGTTTTTTTTCCTTCTTTTTTTTTGGCCAGCTTGAGGATAACTGAACACTGCTGTCATTGTACAAAGCAGTACAACACAGGTCAGGAGCAGACTCATCCCTTGCCCAAGCTTTTAACCTGTTGGCAGTTATTTGTGTCAAACAAACAAACCATTTTGTGTCAGTTTTTTCCCATATTCTCTGTCACAGGGTTACAGAGCTTCCTTCAACTGAGGTGTCTTTCATTTAATGAAAGACATTTCATGTCTTTCATTAAATGAGTGTTAGTTTAAAAGGATTTGTGATGTTTCAGGTGCAAAATGTTGAATATGCAGCTGGAAAATTGAAGCATACAGAGGATCTGTATTTCCTGTCTGATATACTGTAAAATCTTGGTTGAAACATCTAAAATTCCCAGCTCAACACGCTTGCTGTTTACAGGATTATTGAGGAGACATTCAACACTGATCTCTGCTCTCTGGTGACCAGTGATACTACTGAGGGAACAACATGCAAATGTGTCAGAGAAGGTTTAAGCTGGATATTGAGAAATGTTTTTTTTCCCCAGAGGGTGGTTGGGCACTGAAAAGACTCCCCAGGGCAGGGCAGTTCTCATGGCCCCAAGGCTGCCAGAGCTCAAGGAGTGTTTGGACAACATTCTCGGGTGCATGGTAGGATTTTGGAGTTGCCCTGTGCAGGGCCAGGAGTTGGACTTGATTATCATATTCTATGATTTTCTGATCCTATTGTATGCAATGATCAGTAATTTTGCATTGCTTAAGAATGGTTATTTATTTGTGAAAGAGGAGCAAAGGACATACTACTGTGTGGATGCTATTCCTGCTGGTACTGCCTCTCATTTGCCTGCTGTGCTGATGTGTTTATAAAATACAGGCAGATTTATGGTGCAGCTTTGCATTGGTGAAGCATGCATTTATCCCCATCTACAGCCTGCTGCGTTGATACGTTCTCCATTCTCAGGTGAGAAGCGCAGACACCAGGGATTAGTCAGCCCAGGGTGACAAAGACTTCTCTTGAGGCTTGGGTTTATTCTCTGAGCTTTACAAAATTCGCTGGTAAGGTCTGGCTCCGTGGCAGCTTCTGCTCCTGTACAAGTTAATTTATGACATGTTTAAAAGTTTGCCTTCAGATAAATGTATCTTAGGGTTATACAATTTTCAAATAGACAGTCCTGGATATGTCTGTCAACAGAACAGCAAGTGCCTAGCTTTGAACCTCTCTAATTCAACTGTGATTTGTTTGTGCTTCCTCAGAGGCATGGAGCTTCCTGAATAATTTGCTACCCTGTGTTTGAGATGAGGGCTCTGTTAGGGAGGAACACTGTGCCCACCACTGCTTCCTGGCAACTGTTTTTGTTTTCAGTTGAGGCAGTGGAGTTAACCATCATTTGTTGGTTCCCCCAAAAGCTGTAACAACATTGTGGTCAGGTAGTGGTGTTGTGAGACAGTCAGAGCTCCTGTGTGCCCAGTCACCAGGAAAATAGGAAATAACACCCTTCTGCATAAACAAATGCCTGCTCTGTATCAGTGCAACTGGCTTTCATGTCATTCTTGCTGAGGATGAAGATTTTGTGTTTGTGCATGTTGTGTGAGAATTTTGCCTCTGTGGAAGGTCTCTTCCCTGGAAGCATGGGACTGCTGACCTACACATCACACCAAGCATGGCAAGCATTGGGCACGAGGAAAAGGACTTCAGAAGAGTCCAAACAAAACACCACAATTCCTTTTCTAACCCTTCTGAGAAAGTGTGTCTTCATGCTCTAATTAAACAGTAGTTTGACATGTTTTTGCTGTTTTGATTTCCTTTGAACTTTGGCAGTGTGATAAACAAACTTTGCTTCCTTGCCTACCAAAAGTTGTGCTGCCTTGAAGCAGTTTATGTCCTTCTCTCTGATGCGGCAGAGCATCAGAACCCTCTACTTGTAGCATTCTATGTGTGCTGATGCCAAGAGCAAAGTGGAATGGCAGCTGCCATGGTGTGATGGGTGATGAACCAGGGATGCTGGAGCTCTGATGTTTCTCTGATGGCCCCTTTTAGCTTACTGAGAGCTCCAAACATTAATGATTCCTCAGCCCTCAGCAGGTTGGCAGTGGTGGGGGTGCAGGGTACATTCCCTTCTGATCGTATCTAAGGCTGTGCAGACACTTCATGTTTCAGGGATCTGCAATGAGCAATCTTGAACAAGGAATGAGAGCAGGACAAATGGACTAAAACTGTCAGCCAGTTCCCAACAAGCTGTACATGTTTCGAAGTTTGTTCATGGAGAATAGTGGAGCAGGTCCCATGGGGTGGCATGTGCTATGTGTGGTGGGCTATCCCAAAACTACCCTGTGACCTAGGGGGGCTGCCCCAACCTCCAGCAGTGTCCAGCCCAGCAGAGGTGACAGTGGGGATACTGGGGCAGGGCTCCAAGGAGCCCCACAGGTTGTTGTCATTCTCTGAGAGCAGTGCCACACATCTGGATTAGTCTGCGTTGCCAGACCATCCACACAACAGGTGCTGAAGAGGAGCTTGGGAATTGGCAAGTGATGCAGAGAAAATACATTCAGCAATACTGTTTTCTCTCTCAGAATACAATGAGACTGGCAGGCAGACGTGCAGCTCCAGAAGAGGATTATGGTTAATGTGATGTACAATGAACTTGCCCAACTTACTGGCATCATAAAATTTGCAACGATTAGGCAGCTTGTTTTGGATTTTAAGTTTATATGGAAGCATACTGTTAAAGACAACAGCACTTTGCAGAACAACAGTTTCATTACTTGTTTTTTTTTACCAGTGTTATTAACTGCCACATCTTAGCATTTCTGGAGCTGCTCCCCATTTCAGGTGTGTAAATGCAGTGGGCATTTCAATCCAAGGTTTGAAGTCTTGGCCAGTGAAAAGACTGAGTTGCATTTTCCTATGGTGAGGGGTGGACAAACTTTCTGCTTAAGGGGATGGACAAACTTCCAGTCTTGGAGCCAAAAGGACACTCATCTGTTTCTTGAGATGTCCACACTCAATACACAGGACTCTGTGTATTCTCTGGAACATCTGGCAAAAGCGGAAGCTACTGTCAGAAGCTCATAAATTACAGCTCATGCCTGATGTCACAATTCCCAGGTGAAAAATTGAAGGCTGGTTTTAAACAATGTGATAGTGTCCCTTTCAATGTCCAGTTCACAAGCACCACAAAGCTTTCAGCTTTCTTGCTTCCTTTCTGCAAGTGTGAAAGAAAATTTATCTCTGGCAGTTTTTTCCATGCCTGTTGGCAGGCAGCCCAATGCACCTCAAATAGCAGTGAATACAGTGAGCTGAACCTATGCTTGTTGCAACCCCAATAGTGCCAGAGGCACTACACCTCAGACCTATTGGAAGCATTTGGTTAACGTCCCCAAACAAGTTTGGATTGCATTGTTTTACCCCAGAAAGCATAGTTTTATTATAAGATTAGTGTTCTTCTGACTTCTTTGGAAGCATTCTTGCTTTTTTTGGTAAAAGCCATTGACTAACAAGCCTTAATGCTAGACAAGTCTCTAAGAACTGGAAAATTCGTGGCTGCAGAAGTTACTGGGTTTTGTTATGAGCAGGTTTCTTAGTGGTTTCACTTGCTGCTATTTACCGTTGCAAAAGTCAGTGTTGAAATCTGATACTTCTAGCACATCCATGTTGTCCAGACTGAGGTGAAAACAGCAACACAACAATGGGAACAAAAATCCATTGTTTTACAACTCAGCAAACATTCTTTAGGCTCTGCAGGCGCCAGCTTCTTCACTTCCTCTTACAGAAAGGAAAGCAGTATTTGAGTCATACCTCTTTATTTGCAAACAGTAGCAAGGTTATACCTTCTCAGAACTCAAGTTTTTTTGCAGCCCTGCTGCTCCTTAAGGACTTCAGCCCACTGGGCACAGCTGGAACCTTCAAGACACTCCTAAAACATTGTAGACATCACAAGAGATTTGCAGTGGAAATTCAGCCTCTGATTAAGAGAAAAAAAACCATGGAGGACTGGGCAGTGAAATTTGCAATTTGGACCAGAAAGCTTTCAAAGGATTAATTTCCAGCTTTAATGGCAGTGACATTGATTTTGAATTAACTTTCCTGTAGTTCCTTTGCTCAGCAGCCACGCAGTGCTCCCAAATGTTGGGATGTGCATGGCGCATACCTGGCATGTAATCTGCAACCAGTGTGAGTTAATTGCTATGCTGAATCCGTAAACCACAGCCAAATAAACAGGCTCATGTGAAGAGAAAACCCACTGGATTTGTGTATTCCAGTTGAAAAAGTATCTGCATGTTTACATCTAAATTGTACCCACTGTTCCAAGCTCTGCTTTGGCCCGAGGTGCTCGAGCTACCTTGAACCAACTAGTTCCAGTGGCAGTAGCCAGGGGAAAGGTGGGAATACATAGGAATAATGTCTCTGCCTGTCTGGTTGTGCAAGCACTAAGTGCAAACATGAGAGTGGATCATGGACACCTCAGGTCTCACACGCACCTCAAATCCAGCTGCCAAGGGGGGCCCCAGCCAGTTGCCTGGCTAAGGGGTGATCCTGGCTGAAGGTAAACCCTTCCTTAGATGGAAGCTGACCGAGGGCTCTTAACTGAGTGAAGGCCCTGGCTGAGGGCGGCTTCTGCCTGAGGAGAGATCCTGATAGAGATGCTGGCTGACCGGAAACCCTGCCTGGGATGGGCACTGACGCAGGGGCTCCTGGCTGAGGAGAGATCCTACACAACGCAAGACCTGGCTGAGAGGAGACCCTGCTGAAACGGGCGCTGGCTGGGGGGCTCCGGGCTGAGGGGACACACCGCCCTGGGCGGGCATTGCTTGAGGGGATCTTTCCGGGAGAGGAGGCCATATCCGGAAAGTGCGGCGAGGCTGGGCCCAAGCCCCCTCCCCGCGCCGCCTCAGCCCAGCCCGTGATCGGCAGCCCCGCGCCAGGGGCGTGCCCAGAGCGCGGCGGGGGCGTGGCAGGACAGGAGGGGCGAGGCCAGTGAGGCAGGCAGGGGGCGGTGGAGACGGGAAGGGCGGGGCCTGGAAGGGTGGGGTCGGCGAGGCGGGGCTGGGGCGGCGCGGCGGCAGTCGGGCGGCAGCCGCGGCCGGGGCGGGACGGTAGCGGCGGCGGCGGCGGCGCGGGGTAGGTAGCGTCGCCCCGTGGTGCGGCATGTCCAAGACGCTGCGGAAGAAGCGGCACTGGCTGAGCAAGGTGCAGGAGTGCGTGGTGTCCTGGGGCGGCCCAGCGGGCCCTGACCCCGATCTGCTGCGCGGCGGCGCCGAGCGCGGCGAGTTCCCGTACCTGGCGGGCCGCCTGCCCGCGGGCGGCGAGGGCGCGCCGGGCCCCGCGCTGCTCTCGGGCAAGGCGCCAGCGCCGGGGGACGTGCTGCTGGAGGTGAACGGTACCCCGGTGAGCGGCCTCACGCACCGCGACACTCTAGCCGTGGTGCGGCACTTCAGGGAGCCCGTGCGCCTCAAGACCGTGCGCCCAGGTGAGTACCCTCCGCCACCGAGCTGGACCGAGGCCCTCCCGCCGCCGCCCAGCCGGCCGCGCGTAGGCCCGGCCGCGCCGGCGCCCTGCGGGGCGGCGGGAGGGCCGCGGCGGGAAGCGGCGCCCGGAGGGAACCTGGGGGAAAACGGGGCGCAGGTGCTGCGCTGGGAAAGTTTCCGCGGGTTCGGAAAGGCGCCACTGCCGAGGGGGGTGATGCAGGGCGGGAGGCGGTCCCGCAGTCCCGGGGCGGGCCCGGGACTCTGCTCGCTCCCACGGCCCGTCCCGGTAGCCTCTCCCGAGGGTCCGCTCCCCGCCCGGAATGCTCGGCTTCGCGCCGCTGCGATGCGGTTTTTGTGCGGGTGTGACCCTCGGGGGGCTCCGGGTGACTCAGTGGCCCCCGGAGCATTCGGTGCCTGCGTCCTCCTCTCAGAGGTGCAGGAGGTGTTTTCCGTGGTGTTTATATAATCCGCTGCTTGCAGAGGTCGAGGGCGGGTGGGGAACGGCCGGGCATCACTCTGTCCTGTTGGTTTCCTAAAAAACCCTGAGAATAGACTCTGGCTGTTCTTTTTTCCACGGATTTGTATTATTTTTGATTTTGATACACTTGAATTAACTAATGCTTGTGGTAAAATCGTACTTTTTATCAACGTGCCTGTTAAATGTCAAATTAATGCTGAATACTGGCACTTGCAGCCGCATGAATTAATTTGTGAGCTCCAGAGGTACCTACCGCTTTCTTGGTCAGGCAACCCAAATGTGAGCATGATGCCTTATAAGAAGGTGTCTTGGGAAAAACCATTTTTCTCTGAAACCCAATGGTTATCAGTATTTGCATGACTGGGATGTATAACATTTCTCATAGAACTTCTTTGCTGAACACTTGTTCTTCTTTTGTAACTGCTGGGTGCCATTTGACTTCATGTAATACATATTTTAAGTCAGGTTTTCCTTGTTTGACCACTAATGGAAAATCATCTTCCATATAAAGATTGTGCTGTTGGTCCTGATTCATATAACCTGCTAAATTAAAACAAGAATCAGAAAAATGAAACAGACACGCATCTTAAAAGCACCTACAGAAGCGTGGTAGGTTTTGAAAGAGATCTTGATTTTCAAAATTAGAAATCATTTCTGAAGAGAGAAAATAGAAAAGAACAAACAGCTGCAAGTTAGATGTGAACTGAGAGGATTTTTAAAAGAGGGACAAATTGTTTAAGATAGAAAATAATCTCTTTTTAAAAGAGAAAGCTTGTGGAAGATGAAACTATAGTTCAAAGGGATTTCTTGTATTTACTATGGAGGGAAATAGGGATATTCTTGTGCTGGGAATTTCTATAACAGAGATGTCAAAATGTCAAAACTGGTGGAAAAGATTTAGAAGGAATTGCTGCAGTTAACATTAGAAAACAGAGCCAGGTGATGTTCATGAGGACTTCCAGGTACCAACAATAGTGTGTTACCTGTTGCTTAAATTCTGGGTGGTGTGGAAGGGATGGGAGTGGGGAATATAGAGTACTGATGGGAAAAGGGTCCAGAAGATCAACAGAGGCTGGCTGGTGATTCCAGCAAGTTGATTAAAATTTGAGTTAAGAAGGAGAATACTGGGCATGTGAACCAATGCCACTTAATGAGGAAAGTGGGCTGCTTTCACTGGCTAGTTTAATCAAATGCAAGTATTTTTGTGAGGTGGATTTTCGAGTAGGCTTTCAGTAAGGTATCCCTGACTTGGATGAGGCTCTTGCTGAGCGAGCATGGTGTGGCAGTGTAGCTGCCAAAATACAAGAGCAGAATTCTCCTGTGGCTTAATAACTGGTTAAAACAGAGGAATGGTTTTTTCAACAGAAGAAAAATGATGCTGGAGTCTTGTAAGGACCTGTGCTATTTAGTATAGTCATCCAGAGCTTGTAAACCCATTGCTGGTGAGTTGTACTAAGAGAAGTAGCATTTTTGTGCTGATCTTATATAACTTTTGGAACAGATCAAACTGAATCTTCAGATCCAGCAATTTTTCCCATACTGGAACATATGTACCACATCAGATGATTTTTGTAGTCATTTTCTCTGTTAGATCTAGTGTCCTTAAATATAGTATTTTAAAATATACTGGGTTTTGGTTGTTTTTTGCAAGGCTGCCACAGCTGCTCAGTGGCAGTTTTCCAGTCAGGGTATATGTAATTTGGAAAGTTGTTGACAAGGCATTCTGTGTGAAGACCTGTGACTTTGAATTTGGCTTCCCTTTTGATCCAGAGCAATCCAAACCTGCCAAATTTCGGAAGGCATCTGGGAAGATGCGTGGGACCATGTGGGTGGTTGAGATGAAGGGAGTGAGGGCCAGGAACTGGTGGTCCCTGGTAGGCTCATAATATGTCTGAATTCTCGAAGACATGTAATTGTGTTCCTGCATTTCAAGGTCCTGTGTTTCATGATTTTCCCCAGTCAAAACTCAACCATCATTTGAAAGGCATGGAGTGCTCTGCCAGCAGACTTTTGTGTGCCCCATGGCTCTTCAGGCTTGGGTGCTAATTGGGACAGAAGTCTGAGGGGATCCATTATCAGGGGTTGACAGTGAGGAATTTGTCCCATCGAATCTGAATTGTAGGGTGTTTGTAAGGTCTTGATGCTCACAGTCTGCATTTTGGAAGGGAGAGTTTGGTGCCCCATCATCCAGGTTAAGTCTGTGCAGGTGACCCAGTGGCCTTGAACAGCAGGAATTGGACTGCTTTAGTTCAAACCATAATATAGTCAGTCCCTCATTAAAGGCAGTAACAGCTTTAGTTGACAGCAGTAAAATCTGTCTGTGATACTTCTTTCAACTCATAGAAAATTTGAAATGGAAATTTCAAGATGCTGTTTAGGCTTGTTTGATAAGACACTTGAAGGATATGAATGTTAATTTGAACACCATCTGGTAACTGCACATCACAAATGATGGACCACTTTTTTGATGAAGAAATTTGTCCTTCCCATTCTCGTTCTGTCTTTATTACAGAATTACAAAACCAGCTAGGTTGGAAAAGACCTTTGAGATCATCAGGTCCAACCCATGACCTAATACCATCTTGTCAACCAATGCCATGGCACTAAATGCCACTTCCAGTCTTTTCTTAAACACCTCCTGGGATGGTGACTTCTTGGGCAGCCCATTCCCCGTCACCTGTTCTGTGAAGAACTTCTTATTAATATCCAACCTGATTAGCTTAGGAGGGAGAACAAGACCAGTGTGCTAGGGCTGAGTATTGTGTCCCAGGTGAGGATGGTCTCAGGTGTGTGCAGACTAGCTGGAAAATCCACAGGTCCAGTATCAATAGGCATTGACTCAGCATAGTCTGTGGAAGGCCAGTGTTAAGTACTCTGCCAGTGGCACTTGGGACTGATGCTGGGATCAAGGCTGTCTAAATAAAACTTAAATTCTAGATGAACTATGAGATGATAACCATACCTCTGTTTGTTCATCACTGTCATCTTGATTAGGTGAGCAAAGCAGCCATACAGAGAGCTAGGGCAGCCTGTGCAGTGGGATATCTGTATGGATGTGCACACAAGCAGCCAGGGGCGAGCTCATCCTAATGAGTCCATTTGTATTTTAGCCATGCTTGGGAGATACTGATTTTCAGCTAATTGCCTGCTTACATGCATTCAAACAACGGCTGCTGTGTGCTCAAGGACCTTCCCTGGCTGGTGTTACTTGGATTAGGGCATTAGCCTTGTGACTGGCCGGTGCTGCTGCAGGGTCTTCTATTTTCATTAGTGAAATACAATGTTCTAGTCATATCCATGGTATTTGAGTGCTAAGTTCATCCTCTGTGGGTTCCTATCTTCCTTCCAGTACCTGAAAGGAACCAACAAGAAAGATGGCTATTTTTGTAAGCACAAGTAGTGATAGGACAAAAGGGAATGGATTCAAACCGGAAGAGAGTAGGTTTAGATTAGATATTAAGAAAAAATTATTTACTGTGAAGCAGGTGAGGCACTGAAACAGGTTGTCCAGAGAAGCTGTGGCTGCTCCATCCCTGGAAGTGTTCAAGGCCGGGTTGGACAGAGATTGGAGAAATGTGGTTTAGGCATAGAGCTTTGATGGTCGTTAAAGTCCCTTCCAACCCAAACCAGTCTGTGATTCTGTGATTGCATAAAGTCTATGGTTGCATGCCTATTAAAGGGCCCTGAGCAACTTGATCTAGGGGTGGCATCACTACCCATGGTGGGGGGATTGAAGCTGGATGGTCTTTAAGGTCCCTTCTGTCACAAATCATTTTAGGATGGTGATTCTGTGATGGTTCAGAACTAGGCAGGAAGATGTTTGTATATGCATGTGAGATTGCTAAAATTCTCATCAGTAGAACCCTGAGTGCTTTCTTTCTTCATGGCAGCATGGTAACCAAAATACATCAAAACTATATGGTGGACTTTAAGTAAGAAAAACTACTGACACCTACAAGTTCCTCTTTCTGCAGGTTGAGTTGCCTGATACTATGTAGGAAAGAATGTACTCTCCTTCCAGACTAAGGAGCTTTGATGAATACGGTTACTCTGTGGCGATTATTATCCTTTCATGGCCACTGTAAGGAGGATGTGGGAGGAAAAGGGCAGAGTGTTACAGCTCTTCCACTTGAGAAATATTTCCAGAGCACATAGTTTGGTCCCTTGGTTTTGGAGCAAGTGCACATTGGCTCCATTGTATCAAAACTGATCTTTAATCAAAAAATGCAGCAAGATGTAAAAGGATGAAAAATCTTCTTCGGACTAACTCTTTTTTTCAGTGCTCTGTGATTTCCTATAGGTTTGTTTCAGAGTCGACATTCACTCATGGCTGGAGCTCTTCCTCTGGCTGGGGCATTTATTCTGTGTCTCCAGCTAGGATTGCCTGGCCTCTGGTGAGTGTCAGTTTGTGCTTTGATATATTTTTTCCCAGTGGAACATGTGGAGGACATCCCAGCTCATACTGACAGAACTGATGTGATCTTCTTCCAGTCCTTCATGTAGTTTCCAATAGATTCAGTACACACCAGTCCAGAGCTCATGTGTGTTGCTGCTCTGTGTGCACTCAACCATTGTCTGCAGTTTTGTGATGTGATAACTCTAAGTGCCTCAGATCTATTGCTTTATTTTAATTACGGAACATTAGTGCAGAGGATGAGAGGATTGACAGGTGGATGTACTCATACCAAACTGATTTTTTATGAGTCTGTGGCCTTATCTTCCCAGAGAGCTTTCCTAATCAACATCTAATATAAGTTTACAGGAAGACATGTTATTGCTGGATCCATTTTTTCACATGACTGTGATGGATCCCTAATGCCTCTGTTACCAGCAGGAGTTAATGAGATGTTATCACTCTGTTTATGCTTGGTGGAGGGTCCCTTCTCTGAAGCAGAATGAATGAAAATGGTGACAAATCCAGTGATTCAGAGCAGGATTCAGCACTTAAGACACAATATTTGAAGCCAAGTATCTGAGGTTCATTTACATTTCCTCTTGTGCTTGAGGTAGGCACAAAGCCTCCATGTGAGGGTAAACATTTGCATGTTGAGCAGTTAAGGCAGAGAGGAGGATGAGCCACACTCCCTGGTGGTTTTCACAAAATCAATGAATTCTAAAGGTGCCATGTTGAAACAGAGACCAGAGTACATACTAATTTTGCCTCTCAGAGGAAAGGCATTACCCTAATTCTGTGTTTCTGTGGAAGCTGGCAGTGGTCCATCTCCACAATGGAAGAGAGGAATGTGTTACTCAGAAAGCCTGAGGAGCTGTGCATCAAGCTCAGGTCCCACAGCCCTTGGTGGGTGTTGGGTAGAGGCTACTAAGTGTTGCTGTGGAAAAGTGCCCTCCCTGCTTGAGAGTTAATGGGGAACTGACCCGTTCTGGACTGCACAGGAAAGGTTGAGTCATTTGACCATGCTATGAAAAGCCCAGAGCATAGAGGTCTGCTGTAGTGAATGGAGGTGTCCCAGTTTCATCAAATGATACTGTCTTGAAAAAGAAAACTGAAGGGGAAATGCGTTCTGCTGGAGGCTGTTGTCTCTCTCTGTCCTGTATCAGTTTGGGAGCTGCCTTGCACGAAAAGCTTGCATCTTAAATGTACGAATGCAGAGGACTATTAAGCGCTCTACCACTGGGTATTAGGACATTCATGTAATTTATAATCTTGCTTCTAATATTCTTCTTTATGTAGATGTACTCTTGACATAGACCATATTGCCTTTCCCTTTCACATACTTCCTTGTTTAAATTTTACTGAGCTGAGTGCTGTGGTAATGATTGCACCAGAAATGCCCTCTAATGATTGTGCTCTTTCTTGATGTGGTCATTTCAGATGATAAGGAGGCCTTATGTGGCTTTTGCGACTAATTTGTACTTTTCTGTCCCCTTCAGGAGAATCATTTTCTTCTGTGTTTTGATCCTTGGTGTCTCTCAGGAGCGACCCTGTAGGATAATGCATTTATCTGGAACTAGTGGCAGGGCAGGTGGTGTTGTCTGTGTTCTCCAAACCCAGATTTTCACTGGGATTGTACAATCAAGAACTTGTATTCCAGATATTCCTGGAAAGAACTTTCCTTGTGCAGGTAGATAGTTTTGATTGAAATTCTTCCATCTATGTTTATGTTGGGTTTTCACTAAGCCCCCACTAACCTTAGGTGTCCATGCCAGCAGAGATCGTGTTTAAAATCCCTGAAGAGTAATTTTGCTGCTACTCTGCAATGGCAGGAGGGTTTTTTAATCTGTGAATGAAGACAAGAATGAAATAAAGATGAACCTTTATTAGAAGTCATGATTTCAACAGCAGATTTCATCTCAATGATTTTTGTGTAGGTATGACTCTTCAGTTCTTAGCAGGCTTTAATGAAATGCTAGTCAGTTGTAGAAAATGGCTGTGTTTTATCTCAGAAGATACAATATCCTTAATTTTTTAAAGAAAGTTTCATTTTGCTTTGATAAAACAAAGACACTTTGGAACAATATTGTCTTTTTGGAAACTTCCTAAAGTAAACAAGTGATACTCACATAACTTGGTATGCACTGTGCTCCTTTATTATTGAAGTATCTGCTTCAAGTTATTTTTCAGCTGCAAAACTTAAAAAAAAAAAAGAAATCTTAAAATGTGACAAGGATTGTACATTCAAATTGACAGGTGAAAAAATTTCTCTAGTTTTCATTGTTACTCTGTTTCAAGATCTCTAAATTCATTCTTCTGGTTCTTGTTTTTAATTCAACATGCTTCCTTTTAAGAAATACCTTATTGCATTCATGGGCTGTTAGTTAAATGGCTTCTTGTTTCCTGAAAGGGAAAAATTTTCTTCTTCGAAGCAATAGTATTCTTGAGAATACTAGACTTGAATTCAGAAAAATAGGAGCTCTTTGTATTCGCGAGTAAATTCCTTATGTAGTTCTGCTGAACAGAAGGTGAGGGGAAAAATGCAATAGGAAGATTGCGGACTTGGGTTGATCTGCTTCATCATCACAAAAATCAGAATTCTTAGTAATTTGTCATCTCTGTTGTTAATCGATGTTTGAATTTGTGTTAAATTGATCTTTTTCTGGACCCTCTGTGGGTCATGATGGGAATGGGATCTTCTCTCAGGTGCTATTTCAGCAGAAGTTGGATACGATGGTTTCCAATCTGATCAGCTTTAAAAGCAGGAGCAAGTACTTTAGGTGGAAAAGGTAGTATCTTAGGGAGGGTGTTTGTAAAGGAGACAATAAAGGCAATAATGGTGACAAGGGGGTTGTAAAGCCTGTGTAAAGTTGTCCCCAGTTGTTTAAGGTGCAGATGCAAGTAGTTACAGCCATGCTCTGTCATTAGTCCAGGTGCAGCTTTCACTATGAAATCACAGAAATCTTTTGTTCAGGTGTATATCACTGTGCTTATGCAACCTGTTAAAGTAATGGTTTTATGTGGAAATGTGATTCTGTTTGCAAAGCACAGCCAGGTTGTTAGTTGTAACTGACAGCAAGCTTTTAAAATATGTTCTCAGGGCTAAGTTTAAAAAGCTTGCTTACAGCTACTTTGCAATATGTATGATTCTCAAGCCTGTAATTTTTTTATGAATTGGTGATTGCTCTCAGTTGAATGCAACTTCTTCAAATTGAAAATCACTAGTGTGTTTACTATCCATACTGTATCGCTCTTCACTTGCTGAATAGTGTAGTTCATAGGGCTTGATCCATTGTAAATTATTTTCCTGAGATACAGTTAAAAAGTGAAATCATTTAAGCTCTAAATTGCCATGTCTCTTCAGTTACTTGTTAAAAAAAAAAGTAAAGCTTGAATTGTAGCTCTATCAGATCATGAATGGTGATTCTTACTGTGTTCTATTTCAGTGCTGTTTCATTATTGCCTTTGGTAATAAATACAATCAGCCTGGCAGCTGCTGACTGATGAATATGGATTGGAGGTGCTATATAAATATCTAAAGTATTCTGGGTTTTGGAATCTGGAAATGCATTTTCCATCAGCATGGTAATGAAGTATTCTTTCAAAAAGGTGATAGAGGCAATTAACAAGGTTATTGTGATCGTGTGAATTGTCTGTTAGTATTTCTCTTACATCCACTGCATTCAGAGCTAGTGAAGATGAAATCAGGACTGGTTTGCCCTGATGTGAGAGCCTAACAAAATCTGACTACAACCACAGTTGTAGTTGTAGAAAACTGAGTTAGTTTGGTAAGGCTGGGACTGTCCAGGACTGTCTCTGGCACTGATGGGAGAAGCTGGAACCATCACTGTGTCTCTGCTGTGGCACAGGTGTCTGAGTATTAGGGAGTACTTTGAGGTTGACTGTTCACCTTATGTCAGTGAGACAGAAGTAGAGATAGCACCAGTGAAGAAAGATGTCACCAGCCTGGAAAAACTCACCATGTGGTGAGATGGAGGTGTAATTACAATACAAAGGAAATAAGTGGGGGGGTATGCAGGAACAGCACAAAAGCATAGCATTAGGAGTTTGTTGATCTGCTCTCACAGCACAAACACCAGGCTGTAACCTACAGCAGGCAATTCCTGATAGCTGGAAATGTCTTCAGGCGTGTGACGTCCAGAGGCCATCCCTGAAGTTGGGTTCCGCAAGATTCAGTTGTTTGAATTTGCTTGTAGCACTTAAAATTCTATTACCTTGTACTTGCTGATTAATAACTGTGAAGGAAGGTGCAGATGTTCAGGGCTTTCCGGTTTGATCCCGATATACCTTCGGACTGGAGACATGGAAATGCTTCCCTCTTGTGCTGGATGTTATTTACAGCTTTCTCTTTTTGTCAGCTGAGTAGGAGCTGGTGGAGGCCCTGCACTTACAGACACCTCTGCCTCTCCAGGTGTGCCCAGCTGAGGTGGGAGTGTGTCCTGAGCTTTTTCAGTGAAAGTGAAACATGGCAATCATAGAATCACAAAATGGTTTGGAATGGAAGGGACCAGGGACACCTTCCAATAGACCAAACTGCTCCCAGCCTCACCCAACATGGCCTGGAACACTTCCAGTCCTCCCATCCTTTGTTGGACTATATAGACTCATATTTCTGTTTGGGAAGAGTGTGGAAGTCAGAGACAGGGTGCGAGGACAGGCTTGTCCTGTGAATCAGTGTGATGTTTACTCCATATTGGATTCTGGCAGATTTACAACACTCAGTAGCTGAATACAGACCATTACAGGTTTACATAAAAACACTTTCAGAAGCTTTCAGCTTGAGATGAATCACAGATTAAACACTGTAGTCATTTGAAAGAAAGAAGCAGCTCCCTTCCACTCCACTAAAAATCCACACACATTTTGAATCCTTTTCAGGATTCAGAGTTTCTTCTTGGATCCTCCCTTGGTTTGGCAGAGGTCTCTCGACCTGTTTCTGCAGCTAGTGGCCGGGTCAGAAGGGAAGTGACTGTGGCACTGTGATGTGGGGATTCTGTATCCTGCTCATGGTGGGTAAGAATGAGCTGTCTGTGCCTTCCTGATCCTTCTTGTTGCTGAAGGGGAACACTGAGCGTCTGGAATGCCAGCCGAGCCCTCTCATCAGTCCTTCAGCCAAGGTGGGAGCAGGGCACAGTGGCATAAACACCAGTGTTGTGCTTAGCCAGAAGAAACATATTAAAAATATCTCTTTCATGTTGATGAAAGAACAGATGAGAGAAAAAATTCTCTCTGAAGTGGCTGCTTAATTACTGTTTGATATAGTGATGTAGTTGATCAGATTAAGTTGTTAGTGGATATACTGTTAGGATAGAAAGTGGTTTTTCCTCTGGAGCAGTAACTTTCAGCTTGTCTGAATTATCCGATGTCACCAAGTTTTGTGTGGCAAACTTAAGCCTGCTTGAAATCTGTCTGCTCCTTGTAAATATTTCATTACCACCATGGTAGTCACTTGGGGCATCTCAGTCTTCAGTGGCTTCAAGCTGGGACCCACGGCTGCAGGGTGTCTGACAGTGCTGCAGCTTCTGGTGAATGACCAGTAACATCCTCAGAAAGAAATTTAAAATACAGGGTCTAAGGTATTTGAGTAGGTCTTAGATTATTTGCAAATATGTCTTAGCTCATTAAATCAGGCAACTGGGTGAATCCAAATAATTAAATGATTTTTAATTCTTGATATTCTAAGAAAAAATTACCTGATGTAGTTTTAAGTATAAAGAATGTAGTCTTATAAGTCATAGAGAATGAAATTCCTGTGGTGGTTAAGACTGTTATAAAAGTTACAAAGAAACAGACAAAGCAGCTGATAGACAACTTTGTGCTTTTCTTTGTGTGATGTTTTTAACAAAGTTAACTTAAAGATGAAAAAATGAAATACGTATTTGAGCATGGTCTAGTGGAAGATGTCCCTGCCCATGGCAGGAGGTGGAGCTGGATGAGCTTTAAGGTCCCTTCTAAGCCAAACACTGTTGGGATTCTGTGATATGATCGTTAGATAACTGGGTGGTTTGCTGTCTAGTTTACTAATCCTTTTAAAAGTATTGTGTCTCTTCAGTAATTGCTGTAGTTTAGTCAAACTTTAGGAAAAAGCATGCATGGTGTTTTGGGTGTGCGCTGTTGATTCTGGACACAAAGCATGTAACGGGGAGGAATGTTCAGCATAAAACTTAGTGAGTCTGGGCAGGAAAATCACTCTCTTAAAAACTAATTGAAACACAAAGCAGAAGTGCCCGTTTTCATATAAGATTTCCTTTTCCCTGCAGGAGTTTTTGGAAGATCACAGCAAAAGTGTAACTGAAGCAGAAGTGAGGGCCATGTGTTGAGTCTGGCACGTTTCTGGTGTTTGTGCAGCTGGTTTTGCCTACCAGCTTTGTCCCACAGCTGAGTATAGAGGTGCATGTATGTAACTTACTTCTTCTTTTGCTGACATTATTAAAAACCAAAGCATAAACCCATTGATAAATAATTTGAATTTGGTGTAAGTTGATATGCTAAGTACTTCCCTCTTGTACTAAGTGATTTCTATGAGAAATCTTGAATTTTTCTATGATTTTAATTCTATGGATTTAGAAATTATTTTGACACAAATTTTTTTCCCAAATAGACAACACTAACACCCAAAACACTTAAGCCAGCCCTCTCTTTGAGGTTTCATTGCCTGGAGATGCAACCTTGCTTTGGTTATATACCAGGTTTGCCATGACCTCGTTGCAGCAAAAAGCGGCAGAGTGTGCTGGTACTATTCATTAAATGCAAGAGGATTAACATCCAGTTTATTTTCTCTAAAACCACAGAACTATCAGGAAATAACTAAGCCCTAAAGTTTTAGATTTGTAGAAATGATTTCCTCCTAATGCATGTACTTGGGGGGCGGGGGGAGTGGAGGAATTTCAGAATCCTGTTATGTAAAAGAGAGGCAGAGCCCTGTATTAATCCCAGGGAATTATGTTTAATGGCTTGTTTCATCCTTTATTGGTCTAAAGAATTCCTCAAAAATCAGCTGACCAAAAGTGCCAGGGAAGTATTTTTACCTCTGGTGCTGCAACTATTATCTCTCAGTAATTTCACTAATCTTCTTTGCAGTGAGATTAGATTGGAAATGCTTTGGTGCAGGGAGGACTTGTTTGTGAAAACTGCTTGGTACTGTGAGTGCCATCGAGGGGAAGTACCAGTAAGTAATCAAATGTGTGTTCCAGTGCTAAGGAATGTGTTGAGAGATGTATTGCCTTAGCTAGTTGACAGTGCTTCCTTGGAAGGTGATGTTTAGGACGTGAACTTCAATGAATTGTGTTTGGCATATAAAAAAAATACTCATGGCATAAGTTTGACAACAAAATTGCTGTGGTTTTCTTTCATAGTGAGTGTTGGTCTCTGTTAAAAAAAAAAACAACAAACTTTTTTTTAAAAATAAAAATTGTTGTAACCTAGACAATTCTATGATGGTTTTATGGTTCTGTGACTTAAGATAGGACATATTCAGATGCCACTTATGCATGTACTTTTGTTTTACATGGCAATAATATGCCCTATATACAACTAAAATATTTTTTAAATGAATTCCCTGCTAGATGAGGTATGAGCTGTGGATGGCTGTGTGTAGCTGGGGGTTAAACCATGCAGAACAGCTGAAGTAATAGCTTGTGCTGTGTCCTCTTACATATTTTGCAGAAGGCAAACAGTTATGTCCTTGACAGACCTGGGTACTGTTATTAAACCCTATTTAGTGGTTTATTTACAGGCAGCAGGAAAACAGTTTTACTCAATCCAGGGCCTGAAGTATTGGTCATGTTGTGGAATTACGGACTACACAACTCGACTCTAAATTGCAGGCTTTCATCTCTGCCCTACTTATTCAGTCTAAAAAACCCTAATCCTGTGGATTTTATTTCCCTCTCTGTAGGGAGGCAGTGAGTAATTACTTTTCTGTGGTGAAGGTAGAGATGCTGGAAAAGTTTAATTAATGCTCATTAGGAGAAGCTGCTAGTACCTTAAGGAATTCATTAGGACGAAACTCATAAAGTTCATCAGAATAGCAAATAAATGCCGTGGAGTGAATGTTACTTACACTGTACTGTGTAGTATGTTTTTCTGTTCTGCAAAATGTTTCGGAATATGTGGGTCCTCCACAGCCAAAGATGCCTTTTAACTCCTTTAAAGTGTCCAGATTCAAGATGAAGTTTGGGTTTGTAGCATGAATCTTTAAATCTCCCGTCACTTTGTCGATATAGAATTGAGGAACTTACGAGAAAAGTTACTTGTCTGCTCAGCCGTAAGGTACCACACTGGGAATGCTTCACTGTCACTTTGGGTGGCTGAATGGCCTTATTCATTTGAATATTTCATGTTAATCTTGCTACCATAGTAAATATCTTGCAGAAGGTGTTGAGAGCACTTGTTTTGTGCTCCAGGGCCCCTCTGTAGTGCCAACAGGAGTGCAGAAATAACATCATCTGTAAGCTGACGTGCAAGTTTGGGTGTCTTGAGTTGGAAATAACCTTGAACTTCCCTCCCAGAGCAGCTCAGAGAGCAGGTGAAATGCCCTGTGGCCACAGCTCAGGCTGGCCTTTGGTTTCTCCCCAGTGGTGGATGTTGGTGAGATCTGGTGGGTTCAGGGTCTTCCCTGGGTTTATTTAAACTTAAGTTGTGTTTTAAACCTGAACCTACAACTATTTGTAAATCAGAGGCATTTTTATTGTTGACATGATGTTCTTAGCACATTTTTTAAAACTTATTTGCACAGCTCTTAATTTCCAGCTGTTAGCTGTTTGACTGGAGCTGGCAATTGCCTCCTAAAGAAGCACTGGAAGCATTTGTGTTACTCCAGCAATTCCTTATCGGAAATACTGAGAATTGGAACTCTGTGGATACTGGAAAACTCTGTTACCATGCTGTGATTTGCATAGCTTTAATAGATTTTGCAACAGTCAGATTTTAGCGCAAATTTCTATAACAAAATACAGGCCAGACAGGTGTGTCTGGTAGGAAGCAGGAGGTTATTTACTTTCTCTGGCCTTTGCAGAGGGAGGGAACTAGAATGAGCATGAAAACTGTTGTGTAGATGAGCCACTGTTTAAACTGTGGTGTTGGACACTGCTTAAAATGGAGTTATTTTTATCAGACATTGGCAGCCGTTTGGGGCAGTGGAGGACGGCATTTTTGGGGTCTTCATTAACCTTTTCATCAGTCTGTATTTGTACACAAGTGCAGGTGGTTAAGTCCACAGGGAAGTTCCAAAGTATTCAGAACCACCAATTGTTCTCTCAGTGAAAAGTCTACTAAAAATAGGATATTCTTCCATTCAGACATCAAAACCCGATCTGTAATGTGAAGTGTCATGCTGTAGGAATAGTAAAAAAGCTTTTACATGAGGAACTTCTTTCTGTGAGCTGTTTCTTACAGTGGGTGAAATGTAGCAAAAAGGAAAAGAACTTGAATCACTTTCTGCTTTATTGAATTATCTTTGGGTGGCATAAAATTTATTCTGAAATCCTTATTTATTGCCTTTGGGAAATACATATGATTTTTTTCTGTTTGAACTATGTTCTTAAAAGGTCTTCTGCTCTCTCTGGTGTGAGGCTGCAGAGATGTTAGATATTAAGGAAATGGCAATGAGAAAAACAGTGTTTTCCAAAAAACACCCAGTTCTTTGACAGAACTTTCTGTGTTATCTAAAGAATTTGAAACTGGGACACGAGAACTAGGTGCTCACTTCACACTGGAGTGATCTGAAAAGATTCAGCATTTGTTGTTACCTGGCAGTCTTAAGTTTTAAATGCAGAATGCAAGGCTTTTCTCAAATTCTAAATGCAAAGTGCAAAGCTTTCCGTATTTAATGAATAAGTGGACATAAAAATAAAATCTACTTTTTGAAGTAACAATGTGCATCTAGTTCAAACGCAGGAAATTTGAGCAATGCCTGCAAACTGAGCTGGACCTCAGTGCTGCGGCAAATTACATGTTAAGAAGCAGAGGATATTTGTAATTTTGCTGTGCAAAGACTATTCTTCACCTGCATGCTGGACTTGCATGCACGTTTTTAGAGTAACAAACGATGCAGTTGGCTCTCTCCAGTCAAACCCTCCTGGCACCTTCCGGGTGCCCACTGTGCTAGGTGGGTGAGGATGTGCTGTGCACACAGCACAGCCTTGGCTTTACCTGACTGCTCTGACAGTGCCTTTGGGAAAGCCCCATTAGTCTCTTAATAAGAATTTAAACTGGCAGGTAAAGACAAGCTAATTTCTGTTTCATCCCATGATTTATTTGAACAGCAAGATGTCTAGTTCCTTTTCTTTGCTGTTGCTCTAGAGCTGCCAGTGGGGACTGAACAATGAATTTGGGAATTTAAATGGATTTATTTAGTAACAATCAAGTGCTCACTATGTGATTGCTGCCCGATTCTGACTTGATATGAAGAGTAAAATTGGGAAGGATCTTGACTACATTCCAATCACAGATTTGTGAGATGATGAACGTAGTTAGGATGGGTGCCTGCTGTCAGATTTGCTTGATGTAATTCTTACGCTCATAGGTGCAGGGTGGGTTTTCATCACCTAGCTGAATGTTTTATTATATTGGTCAATTGATATATATCATATACTGGTATTCAGACAAAAATGTAACCTTTTAAAACTCTTACCCTCAGGTTCATATGTGTCCTGGAAGTGAGGAGAAAAGGGAGTGTTCTAATATGAACCATCTACTGTGGGTAACAAGCTCTGTGCTCTAGTGATGGTAGAGCATTTCAGAGGGATTACTGCAGAACTAATACAGTCAGACAAGGATGATAGAAAAGGAATGATGCAATAAATAGAGGAACAAACTCTGTACTGTTAGTTTGGGTATTCTTGTTGGGGTGCACAGCCATAGCTGCCTTCTGGTTGATTGCGAATGGTGAGCAGAAATTGAATTTGGCTTTGCCTTCAAAGTTGTCTCTTTATTTGAAGTGCTTTCTTACAAGGATTCAATTTCTCTGGCAGTCTTAAATTTGGTGAGCTCTTTAAGCAAATATAAATTACTCCAGCCTTTGGAGACAGCTCCAGACATGCTGGCTGGTGAGTTTCCCAAGTAGAATGCACTGCAGTCTGGGAGCTCCAAAGGCAGTGGAACTTCTGTTATTGTAACTGAGGACTCTTTCTGGCTCATGACCTAGACAACGTTATTATTTCACTTACAGCATTCACCTTGTGGCAAACTTTGTTGGGCAAACATTAAGTTATAGAATCGCAGAATTGCTAAGGTTGGAAAAGAGCTTTAAGGTCACTAAGTCCAGACATCAGCCAGCACCACTAAACCATGTCCTCAAGTGCTAAATCAACATGTTTTTTAAACACCTCCAGAGATGGTGACTCCAGCAGTTCCCTGGGCAGTCTTAATTGAAACTGAAAGCAACTAGTGCAAGTTAATCACTGAATTTAATGGCTTATCAGCCAGATAGTTGTCACAGGCATCTCCTGGGGAGCAGTTGGTGGCTGCCCTGATCTCTAGACTTTGATTCTTGTTCACTGCTGAAATGTTTATTTTGTCATTTATTGTACTTGAAGAAGGGCTAGTAGGTGTCTTTGAAGCTGGCCACGAGTGATTGTGCCATTTGTACCTTGACTACAGGCACAGTCCTGCAAGATTTTCTCAAACCAGATGGTTTAGGTTTTTGAAGTGTGCTTGTACAGGGCTTATGCTGGAAATCATAGAGTGAAAATGAAGTTACTGTGGACTTGTTGCCCACGTTCTTTCTCTCTGCTTTGACTAGTTCTAGTTTATCATATAGAGTAGTGGAAGAAGTTTGTTCTGAAGTTAAAAATAATTGCAAATACAGCTGTGGTGCTCCCCATGTGGAACGACCTCTTCATAGGTGAGGAAATACTAATACATGTCAGCTAGAACTGAATCCGCTATACAATTGACTACTGAAAGCGCAAGTTTTCTTTTAATGTTCAGTAAAATCTGATTATGAAAATCAGATTTATCCTTTTAATGAATAGGTTATTTGTCCATTTTTAATCTGCCAGTCTCTCGAATGCAGGTGTTCTGAACACTTTATTGCAGAAGTAGTTCTTGAAAGGAGATCATCATATTGCTGTTATATTGGAGTGGTTGTGTGCATGGCCAGGAGTTGGACTTCACAGTCTTTGTTAGTCCCTTCCAGCTCAGGATATTCTATGATTCTGTGAGTTGGTTATTAATCTGAAGGTTTATGTTTTAATAGCTGTTGGTTACCAGCTTCTTTTACCACATACTGATATCCTCTGTTGAGACACTTCTGTTGCTAAGTACAGATAGATAAGAAAAAAGAAGAAATGCTGAGAAACAGATGTTGCAAGACCAAGTACCCAGCTGTGTGCTAAGAAAATTAATCTCATGGTGATTAGTTAACAATTCCTAAGGCATAGGTAAAACAGTAAACACAGCATGGGGAAATATTAATATTAATTTAGAATAAAAGAAATTTCTGAACATTAAACACTGGCAGCACTGGCATCAGTTCAACCAACTGTGTTCCTGAAGAGCTGACTGTATTGTAGTAACTCACACCAAGGTCAGTCAAGCTGATTTTAGAACAAGTTTTAGATATGTTTTCCTGCAAACTAGTGATGGGGAGATGCATGGATTTTCAACTTCAATGCTGCGTCAGTAATGAGGAGGAGTCCGTTGGCCTCAGCTGGCTGGATTTGTTAGAAATTCCAATCATTGTGCCAAATAGTGAGGTGAGCACCTCTGGCAGCTCTTTGAGCTGTGGCTGTCAGTGGGATCCTGCACTACTCCCAGACACACTTTGGAGCTCATCAGTCAGCACCTCTGGTGCATTTGTGCCAGGTTGGCTGTGGTAACCTGGAGGGAAGGGCTGTGCTGGGATGTGCCAGCACTGCCTGGGCAAGCCCAGCATGCTTGTACTTCACTAGAAAGCAGCTGAACCTCAGAGGCTGAGCAGTTCCTCTCTGCTGGCGTCCAGTTCCTCATATGTGCACTCCTTGGAGAAAGCACTTTTTCATAGTTAATTGAAAATCCTGGGTTCCATAACTGAAAATAAATCTTATTAAATGAATAGTGATAAAATAATAGGATATCTTGTGCAAGCAGAAGGAGAAATTCCTTTCATTTTTAATATTATGTGAGGGTTAACTGAACATATAGGGAAATGATCTTCTCTTACTTACAGCCTGTGATAAAGATTGTAAACAGAAGCTTCCCTGCAAAATTGGATTATAATAGAATTGGAGTTCATGCAGTGACATCAGAGAGATTTGTGGGTGTGACAGATCAACGTGGATCAACATCTCTGCTCTTTTTGGGATGCTGTGCTGCACACTGGTGTGCCCTCGGTCCTTGGGTGTTGCAGCAGACTGAGGAAAGCATCCCTCAGTGTAGAATTGCTTTGTGAACTGTGTGAGTCAGGCACTGACATTAGTCATGGCTGGTGCACATCTGGGAGTTCCGGTGATTTCACTGACTGCCCATGTTGTGCAGAGAGCACTGTGAGGGGGTTGTTTTCCATCTATGAGGTGTCTCTAATCAATACCGCTGTGATACAGCACTTCTGTGGGTTTGATCAGAGGAGTGCTGACCTGGATCCTGGTGATTCCAGGTTCCTGGGAGTGCTTTGGAGTGTGGTGAGTCACAGCAGTGCAGTCTGTAGCCTGAAGCCTCAGCTGTCCTTTGGAAATGGTGCAGCCCACCCTGCAGCAGTGCTGGGATTTCCCAGGCTCCTTGAAAAGCTGGCTTCAGGAAGCTCTAATTCCTTCCTAAAAGTTCCGTAGTCGGAGCAGGAATTGCTCCTTTACCCTTGAGCTCAGGGGCTCTCTGTGCTGTTGGGACCTAAAGGGAATCTCATGGGAAATGGCATTGAGGAGCCACTAAGAAGCCCTTGGGTGACATTTCTGTATGGGAATGATCTGTTACAAGAGGTGTTATACTTGCAGGAAGTGCAAAGCAGGCATGTTCAGGATGGGGCCGGTATTTAAAAGCCCAATTTGCTGTTGTGTAAATCAGTTTATAGGTCCAGCTACGATGGTCCACGCACTGCTGCTCACTGACACAGCTAGAGGACACTTCTGCTGGGAAAATTTTTTGTTTTCCATGGTGCATGGTCACCCCAGAGGCTTGTCTGCTCCGGGAGAACAGGCATGCAGCATCTTGTCGATAGAGTATCTTTGTCAGACTCCTGCCCTGCCAAACTCTAGACTGAAATAGGTTAGTGGGCTTAGAAATCATGCAGAGTGTAATTGCATGTCTTGCTTCCTATAACCTGTCTGTGATTTGAATAAATTCTGTTCTGATTTGAACACTCGGAAAAAAAAAAAAGTTCTTAGCATGTGAACATGCACCCTTCTGTTGGGAAAGCAGTGCCAAGTCCCAAGTAGATTAAATGGCTTGTGTAACAGAGAGCAGCTGCAAGGACATTTTTCTTTGGGGATGTGATTGAAATGTGTCATTCTGTAGAGCTGCACGCTGTTTAAGCAATGAGATATGGTATGTTACACATACGTCACATCTGAAACATAATGCACTCTCATCCAAACAGAAGGATTGGCAGCTTCTGCCAAACACTATGACAGGTTAACCTGCACAGGTGCCCTGTGTGCGGTCCCTTGTTGCGGTGTGACATGGAATAATACTAAATGTCAGCAAGCTTGAATTTGCACATAAGCTGGAGATTTCCAAAGGGAAGCATTAATATTAGAACAGTCTGGGGACTCAAGTAACGTTTTGTTCAGTTGGATATGTTACTTGTGCTTTCCAGACCAAATCAGTTTGTTTGCTGTCTCAGTACAGCATTTTCTCTAGTGTGAATAAATTAAAACCTCACATTGTAAATTTCAGGGAATGAATGGAAGATTATTTATAAATTGGGAAAAACAAGCCATAGTTAGCCCTAGGAAAATCATCTCCATTGTTCAGGTTACTTGTCTTTGTTTTGGTGCTCCACTTTTTTCAATTAAGAGCAGACTAAATTATTTATGTATTATTGTAACCTGTGACAGCTACAGAGGACTCTTATTTCATGGCTGTAAGCGTTTGTATTCAGCTTCACAGTACAAGTGTTGCAGTGACAGATACTACTTACCCAGAATAGCTTCTGTAGTGTACTGAGCTGCATGGTGATTAAAACTCAGCAAGGCCTTGAGTGCATAATTAAGAAGTTTTAATAAAGTGCTTGTATCTTAATTTTTTATAACGTATTTGTGAATTACAAGTTCTGATTGTTGTTTTGAACCTTTAGAGTGTTGTAACATCCTTTTACATGTTTGAGCCCATTGATGTGTTGCTGTACCAGCTCCATCACTTGCCTGGTGGTTTGAGTAGATCATGATCAGGAAATGGCCTCAAGTTACGCTGTAGGCAGGGTTTAGATTAGGTGTTGGGACATTTTTTTTCATGGGAGGGGTTGTAAAGCTTTGGAACAGGCTGAACAGGAAGTGGTGGAGTCGCTATCCCTGGAAGCCTTCTAAGAAACATGTGGATGTGGCACTTGAGGACGTGGTTTAGTGGTGAACATAGTGGGTGCTGGTTGATTGTTGGGCTTGATGACCTTAGAGTTGTTTTCCAACTTTAACAATTCAATATTCTATTCTGCTCAGTATATTTGATTCATCTGCTGTTGTGGTGTCAAAAAGCCTGTTTCCTCTTATGCTTTATGTCCCTTTCTCACTTTGAGAGTCATAATTAGATCTTGCAAATCACATTTGGTTTTTGTGAGGTGTTTCAAGCTCCCAGGCTGGGCTCAGTGATTTTTCCAGGCATCCCTGTAAATCCTTTTCTCTGTCTCAAACCTGACAGTGGCAGAGGCCCACAGGTGCAGTTTGTCTGGATTCTTGTTCTTCACCATCACTGTCAACATATCTGACTTGAAAGGGAAATCATGGGCCAGTTTACCCCATTTTTGAAAATACAGCAAACCTTTATAAATAGGCAAAACATTGTTAATCTGTTCAATGTTTTTTCACTTCTCAAGAAAATATCGAATTAAAAAAAGAAAGTCTCCACATATAATAAAAAGTCAAACTTATCTTGTGTAAAGTTCTTTTGCATTTTTCTTCCCCACTGTTAAATTGAAGGAAATGGTTATGTTTGCATTTTATTTGAAATCCATTCATTATTTTAAATTACTCCAGTTCTGCTTATATCTCCTTCACTGTCTGATCTTCTATCAGAAACAGCTGCACAGACCTTTGAGCCTTGCTGTTCTCCTGTTTAATAATGGAGTATTAAAATACTTGGCATTATCAGAGTAAACTCTGCTCACTGGTAATTCTCCCAACTGTATTCCCATGGTTAATGGATTTTTGTGTGCATGTAATGTATTACTGTAATCATATCTGATACTGATGTGTGTGAAGCTGGAGTCTGGAAGTTGGAACTACTTTACTCAAAAGAATTTCCATTTTAAAAATCCTTTAGGTTGTGGACAATTGATTAGGCTATGCAAGTTTTTTTTGCTGCCAGTGCAGAGCATAAAACTAACTTAAAATGCTGCCTTTCTGTGGAAATCATGCACAGGCTGAAAATGTCTACAGATGTAACAAGATATACAGAAGAAAAGGAGAGACCTGTGCTGGAACCGTGTAACTGAGTAGCATTGCTGCCCTACATACAGGTTGCCAAATGTAGCTGTTCTCAATTTCCTACTTTTTCCTTAGTTCTGAAGTGTTGCATGACCCTGCCCTCCCGTATGCTGGCTGGGGATGCCCTGCAGACCCATGCCCATGTCCCAGGAGCAGATGGAAGGGAAGGGGCAGGCATTTGCCTGGAGCTCTACTGATGGCTCTCCCTGCTCAGAATGTGTTCTGGCATGTGAGCTGAGTGCTTGTGCTTTTAGGTGGTTTTAAAATTAAGCTGTTTGATGTTGGTTATGCTTAGACTGGAGTTGCCCTTCGTGGGTACAGGGGAGTGTTCCCCCACCCACTCTGGAGCTGGCTGGGAAATGAGCTTAGGGTAGGTGACAAAAGGTTAAAAACCTCTTGGTTTTGCAGTGCTGGATTACAGAACCCCAGAATTCTGTGATCAAGTTGAAAGGGACCTTAAGGATCGTCTAATCACGTAGGCAGGGACACCTTCCACTAGAACAGGTTGCTCTACACCCAGTCTAATCTGGCCTTGAGCACTTTTAGGGAGGGGGCAGCCACAGCTTCTGTGGAAAATCCATGCCAGGGCCTCAGCACCCTCACGGGGAAGAATTCCTTCCCTCTGCCAGTAGGAAGCCATTTGCCCTTGTCCTGCTCTCCAGGCTTACTCTTTTCTTCTGATCTTCAGTGGTTTTGGTACATCTGTGAACAATGGCAAGTGTTGACTGGATACTGTTATTTTCATACACCACCCAAATGGCACTGACAGCTCTAGTTAGATTTTTTTTTTTCATGGCAGAGCAGGAACCTAGCCGTAGATACTCACACTCAAGATTCTGTTACAGTTGACTTTGCCGTTTCTGTACAGCCAAAACTAAAATCCAGGAGGATTGCATCCAAGCTCCCACTGTTTACATTTCACATGTTGTCCCTCTCAGCTCCAAGTATATTTTGGAATAAACAATGCATGATTTACCAGTCCTTTTTGTGTTTCTCAAATGTATTTTGAGGATATGCCTTCCAAAGGATATTTTAGTTATCTGCAGAACTTGAAATCCTTTAATGATGGAATTTCCTGAGCAAACACAAAGTCATGTTAGTTTTCCACTGGTTTACTTACAGAGGCCTAGTTTATTGGGAGAATCTTGCCAACCCTGTAAGATTTCAAGGAAACAGCACAGCACAGAATGCTGGGATATTCAAGAATGTGGAGTGAGAAACTTTGTCTCTCTGAACCGGTCACAACCCTGACTGAGGATCTGAGGCATTATCCTGTGAAGGCTGGTGTTGAACACCTCTTAGTTTTTAGTAATGAGTGATCTAAATCTTGAGGCTTAAAAAGGCAAATTTCAGTTATTGGTGGTTCTGAAGTTGATTTTGTGTTACTGACTAAGGTAAGAAAATCCCCAAAGTCAACTGTGATGTACATTCTGTAATGGAGTTTGTGGTAACCTTATTTCTTAAATCTGGATAAACGGGTTTTCATTTCTTTCACTAGCACTGTAAACACCCTGTCAGTATTTTGAGCACTCTGGTAAATGATTTATTAATACTGTAAGTCTTATCTCTACCATAATTTCTGTAAATCAGATTATATTACCAAGAACTTATTGGGTGGCACGTAACACACTATGACTAAAAAGCCTTTGAATGTAACCCTGTATAGTATTTCACAGCTTTCAGGTAGTAGATGAGTTTGGTTTAATGGATTATTGTGGCTATGAAGAGCCTTGAGATGTAATGCTTCACCTGACAGGGAGCTTGCCTGCATTTTGAAGAAGCTGCAGTTTTTCAGGGAATGAGCAGAAGTTGACCTGAGTCCAGAACAGGACCAGGATCTCTTTTCCTAAATGGGGCGCTGGTCCAGGCATGGTTGTCATCTCACCTCCCAAAGCGGCCTGGATTTTCTTAGGGAACTCATCTCTCCCACAGGCAGAGTCCCAACTTGGATTCCTGTCTTCATTACCTGGAAGGGAGACAGGGAGGTGTTGAGTGTGAGCATGCCATGGAGCGCCTGGTGGCCTGGGACACAAGCTGCCAGGCAATGCTGCTAGTCCCAGCCTTCCTCCTCAGAAATCCTAGGGCTGTGGGCCCTCTTCCCTGAAGGAAAAGCACAGGAATCCATCTATGCTTCTAACCCACAAGCTGAGAAAGCACCTGCTGGCTGGGTTGGACATTCTCAAAATTATCTAGTCTCTTTTCTATATTAGTTGTAAGAATTTGAACCTCCCACCTTCTCCTCATGCTGAGAGCATAGGTGTGTATTTGCCAGGTCACAGTGAAGTTCTTGCAGGTGAAGGACAGCAGGTACTGACAGCTGCGTCACCACTGGGCTTTTTCAGCCTCTCCGCATTTCATGAATACAGTGAATCTCTGGAATGCTTGGAAATTATTCATTGTGCTCAGTGAATGCACGTGTTCAGATCTAGAACTTGTGTGAAATTGTATGTTAATAGTTCCTGGGGAATATAATAATGTGTTACACACTAATTCTAACTTGGGTTTCCTAACACTGCATCCCTGATTTGTGGAGCTGAACATTTCTTTAAATGGCTTTTGCTTAGTCACATCAAAAATCACTTAATCTCAGTGGGTGTGTTGACAGCCCAGTTTAATTAAACAATAATTGTTTTCCACTTGATGAACCCTGAGATTTCCTATTTAAGACTGTGAGTGAAGCCATGAAGTTGTTTTATAGCTCTTAACATGTGTTTCACTGGAATTTTCGTAGTCGGTGGCCTTTTGCAATCACCACTTATGTAACACATCATACAGCTAAGCGGAGCCCTTGGACACTCTGGGATTCTGTTCACATGTGTGGAATTCTGAATGTACATGATGATACTGTGGTTATATTTCTCCTCTGCTTTGTTCTAAGCAAGAAAACAAAATTTCATAGTAGTATGTAATATCTGCACTTTTCACCCTGTGGTGTTCAAACTCCCCTGGGGAGGGGTGTGAGGAGACTTGGGGGGCAGAATTAAGGGGATCAGCAGGAAGGTGCCAGAAGGTGGCAGCAGATCACCGCGGGCTGGGCCGGGACACCTCCTGCTGCCCAGCCTTCGGATTGTGGGGGCTGTTTTTTGGTGGATGAGAGGCTGGACATGCCTTGGCTACATGCACTGGGACCCACAAACCAACCCTATTCCCAGTGCCCTTCCTCTCCCCCCCAAGTCCTTGGCTGACCACAGCGCAGGGGGGGATTCTGTCCTGCTCAGGTGAGATCCCACATGCAGAGCTTCCTCCGGCTCTGAGAACCAACATCAGAAAGATGTGGAGCTGCTGGAGCAAGTCCAGAGGAGGCCATGGAGGTGCTCTAAGGGCTGGAGCCCCTCAGCTCTGGATCCAGGCTGGGAGGGCTGAGGGTGTTCACACTGGAGAAAAAAATGCTCCAGGGTGACTTCATAGCCTCTTCCAGGCCTAAAGGGGCTCCAAGAGAGCTGGAGAGGGCCTTTGCAAAAGGGGCTGGAGTGACGGGACAAGGGGGAATGGCTTCCCACTGCCAGAGGGCAGGGTTAGATGGTATTTTGGGAAGGAATTCTTGGTGGTGAGGGTGCTGAGGCCCTGGTACAGGTGGCCCAGAGCAGCTCTGGCTGTACCCTCCCTGGAATCATTCAAGGCCAGGCTTGATGGGGCCTGGAGCAACCTGGGATATAGTGGAAGGTGTCCCTGCCCATGGCAGAGGGATCGGAGTAGATGAACTTGAAGGTCCCTACCAGCCAAAACCATTATAGAATTTTATGATTTTGCCCTTCTGTTCACCAATAAAGCACATTAGGACTTCAGCTGTTTTTTAAAAACATTCCTCCAAAAACAAGGTAAGGTGATTCCATTTTCTCACCTGTTCATTTAAAATACGTTTTTGTGCAAAAGGCTGTAATGAAGGTGTAAGCCCTAGTAGTGAATTACATCATTTTATAGGAAAGCAGTTTACTTTTAATAAACTGCAAATTAGAAAAATTGCTTTTATAGTGAACAGTAAAGTAGTTTTTTGAAAAGTTTGAAAGAAAATCATCCTCTGCTTATTGAGTCACCTATCAACACTGCGGCTCCTTGGTAGCCTGTAGCTGCCACTGTCTTGCAGCTACAGGTGTAGAAGGTGTTGGCATGGAAACTTAAGGCAGGGAATACCATATCTCTGGAAAGTTATCACCTCTGTCTGTAAAATGTTCACTGAAACAAAATTGAAAGTTTCCACATAGTCTTCAGAGTCATTTGATGGAGATGTCACCAGTACTCTATATGCCAGCAGCATTAGCCAGAGGTATTTGAGGCATTATTACCAGACAGCAGCATAAAAACTGCACAGACTGGACTCGTAGAATTTGGTTGTATCTTTCAGTGTTCAACTTCGCTGTTCTACCAGCATCGCTGGTCTAGAAATGTGGTTTTATGTCAAGTTCTAGGGGCACCACAGCAATGCTCCTCTGTTTGTAACTGCACTGTGTATTCTTGAAGCATTTCCATGACAGGTTGGATATGTAAATAGCTGGGTTTTGTCCTGCTTAGGTACAGCAGCAAAGGCTATTTCACCAGTGCAGTTTGTAAGGGCCACCACTCCCATTTTCATGACACCCATCACTCCTGTTTGCCTCCCTAATTCAGAACGCTGTGTTTTACTGCAGTGGCACTTGAGCCTTTTTTTTTTCCCTGCAGCCACTTAATTTGCCTTCCCCAACTCCAGTGTATGTATCCTCATCTGAATAGTTATTTTTGGTTAATTTAAATTAAGGCTGAAAACAAGAGGCTTGCGTCTGTTCATCTGGCTGAACCTGAGTGGTATGAAGTATATTATTCCTCTTGACTGGTCTGTGTGTTGCCTGTGTCATCCTTTAGAGGCGCCTCAGCAGCACAACAAACAGCAACCCCAACATTTATCAGGTCATTTTGGAGAGGCTGATATATGAAGTTTTCCTAAAAGCCTGTGTGAAACAATGTAAAAGAAGCATGTTTAGTACCTGGAGGGAAAATAATCTAGCTTTTGCCAGAGATTGCCTAAAGCATCCTTACTATTACTTTATTTTTCTGCTTTCTGACGCACACCACTCTCTATGTGAATTTCTCTAATTTTTCCTCAGCCCACTTGTTTTGTTTGACTTTGCTCTGTTTTCCCCAGGCAATCCTGTCAATCTTCAATTCAGTCATCTTGGTCTCAGAGTGTAGTCCAGTCTCCAAGCTTTAAGTATTAATTTTAACCCCTCAAGATCGGCGTATCCTTAATAGCAGCCTCGCCTTTATTTTGTCTTTAAACTAGTTGATATTTATTGAAAAGTGTTTATAAGCTTTTAAAATTTTAAACATGAAGAGGGAAAGATCAGTGAATAAATAAAGTCTGTAATTCTACATCCAGAACAGATTTTCACATATTGCCTGGTTTTTCCAACATGCAGTGTTCTGAAAGTAGGTGATGAAGAGATGCATCTGCCTCATTGAAATATGAGTGTATTGATCTGCCTAAGTGAAACATGCTGGGATTGCTGAAGTGCAGACCTGGCCTTGACAAGGAGATGGATGGAGCATTTTAGCAGCAAAACATTTTTTTAATGTTGAGAAACTATCTTGTCTACAAAGAATAAAGTAATTTGTAGTAACAAATGGAAAGTACTTTTCTTGCTGGAGATTACCCCATTTGTTTCCATATTCCATGACATGTTTTGCTCATTATGCTGCAACAAGCAAATCCAAAGTTTTATAAGGAACAGTTCATCAGTTGCTGTGCATTCCTGGGAAGGGGTTGGGTGGAGAACTGCATTAGTGGGAATTGCTGGTGCTCATGTAACTGCTGGACAGCAATGAGGACAATGCTGAAGTGTTGTCCCAATACTGTAAAATGCTTTTGTGTGTTTTGGAAGTAATTTTTAAATAAATGACAGTTTTAAAGCAGGTAAGAAGTTGACTTTATTTGGAGCTCAGGGCTCGTGTTCAGCATAGGATGTGCTGCCTGTTCGGAGGGTGTGCTGGGCTTCTTCTGTCCTTGCTTGAGGGTTTGTGTGTGGTTTGGTTATCTGTGGACATCACTGACCTCTCTGAAGCGCCGATAGGTTATCTTGGTTCCACTTTGAGATACTCATTGCGACATGGTTTTGTTTGGAGGGAACAGGGTGCAGATTGAAATTCTGTTTACTGTTTGTGACGTGAGTGGTGGTTGCTGAGGCCATGTTTGAGAGTTGAGAGCAAGGTGTGAAATGCCCTCACCTTGGCTAAAAGGAAAGTATAAAGTTGCCACAACCAAAACATGCAGACGGCTTTGTGGAAGTGACACGAGGTGGGAGTGTTTTGATGGTTTGGGATTTTTTCCAGATTTGACATATATGTAAGTACAGTAATTGGTTGAAGATGTAGGTGAGTGGGCTTGGTATGAGGACTGCTGTGGGGTCTGTGACCTGTTTGAGGTGGTCTTCTTAGCAGCTTTGAACTCACAGGTTTCAAAGGCTTCTGTCAGAAACGCCCCTGGGGCAGATTTATGCATTTCATAACCTGTTGGTGATGTAATTTAACAGGAGCAGTTGTCTGTTCCAGCCTTTTTCCCTGCTGTTGTGCTGCACCAGCATCCATCTGCTGCTGCCCATCTCATGCTCTAGGTTTGGAGACAAAGGTTGAGCTTTTTCCCTAAAGCCCTGAGTGTTCTGCTGTAATACGTAACTTAAATTTACCAAGGTCACTGAACCCTATTTAATATGCTTTCTGGGAGGCTGACTGGGTACAAAAGATTGGTTTGTACCCTCCTGTCTGAAGGATGAGGCAGTAATACAAGAGCTCAGTTATTTGTGTGCTGAAGGGGCCGTGGTTCTCCAGTGATGTGACAGATTCACTAATGATACCTGACAGAAGTATTGCAAAGGAGTAATTGTAAAAAACCCAAGTCCTTTCTATTATGCAATTTTTTAAAGAAGAAAGTATTTTCTTTTTGTAATTTGAAGAGTGCAAGTTCCCATGTGACAAAACATTGAACTCAGGTGACTAGTGAGTAGGTGTAAATTGAATGGAACATATTTCAAAATACAGTGAAATAGTTTCTTGTCTGTAGAGACTTTGAATTTTGGTAATAGGTTTTGTATTTTAATAGTTTATATTGATTTTTAAGCAATTCCAAAATATTGTCACTGTCTTGTTTGAGGGATGAGGGGGGATGGTTGTTAGTCAGCTCTGCCTAAAATCACTGTGCCAGAAGAAATTCTTCCCTGTGAGGGTGATGAGGCCCTGGCACCCAGAGAAGCCAGAGGGGGTGCCCAGAGAAGCTGTGGCTGCCCCATCCCTGGTAGCATTCAAGGCCAGGTGGGATGGGGCTTGGAGCAACCTGGGACAGAGGAAGATGGCCCTGCCCAAAGCAGGTGATGAAACACGATGAGCTTTATTAAGGTTCCTTTCTGACACAAACAGTTCTGGGATTCTGTGATTTGATAGCACAAAATGGTATTTTCCATCAAGGTTGTTGTATTTAAAACAACCCAACTCCTCCAACTGCTTGCTTTTTCTGAAACTTCTATAGCAGTGAACACTGCTTGTGTTGTTCGTGAGATCCTGCTTTACAAATTATTCTAATTTTTATTTTTTTCTTTTTAAGGAAAAGTCATCAACAAGGACTTGCGCCACTATCTGAGCCTTCAGTTCCAGAAGGGCTCGATAGACCACAAACTCCAGCAAGTGATCAGAGACAATCTCTATTTGAGAACCATCCCTTGTAAGTATGTAAAGATCAGCCTCATTTGCCCTGTTCCTGCTAACTCTCACATCATTTGTGAGTTTGAAATGCCTTCTTTCTTAATCCAGTTTAGAATTTTACCTTGCAGCAGAGACTTCTGGCTTTGCTACAGTAGTTTCACATCTGAAGTTGCCATAAATTGGTACAGCCAGTATGGACTGAAAACCAGCAAAAACTTGAGAATTCAAAGTTCAGATTGTTTCAGTAATATCTCTGTGTTGCTCTTCATAAGTTTGTCAGTAGTCGTTGTTAGAGTGACCGCAGCCACCACAAGAAATAAGGCTTGCTCAGCATGATCAAGCAGTGCAAAAACATCCTGATTTTTCTCAGTGTGTTGGGGTTTTTTGCTTCACAAAGAGAAAACTGAAACCTTGGGTGTCAAGTGCGTTAGGCAGAGCAGGGCAGCTGGATGGAAGGAGGGTGGGAGGGGGCTTGGGTGCACTAGCGGTGGCAATGGCAGAATGTACAGGCAAACTGTTTGTTCGTCCTGAGAAAACTGATTAAAAAGGCTCATCATTGTTTAAATATTCATTGCACTAAAAAATTACTTTGTCAAGTAATGTTTTTGTATCTACAGGAATTCTGCTCTCTTCTCTCTGAGCACACCTGAGAGTTTGTGGCTTTCTTAAACTGCATTTCACTATTACTAGCTTTTATTTACTAGCTTTTGTTAATGCTGCTGCCTGAAAAAAAATGATATATGCCTTTTAAATGCTATTAGGTTGTAGGCATTAATAAGTAGCAGTGAATCAGATCAGTCCTTTCAGGAGAGCTTTAATTAAGCTGTTGTAACTGTGGGAGGCCTATTTTCCTAGACAAAACACTTTGAGAACCTCTGCATTTACACAGCAATTTACTGATAAAGTTTACCTATAGCCGGGGTTGGAGTGTGGCTGAATTACACACTGAATTGTAGGTTAAAAAATAAATTTTGTGCCTAGTTATGGATTTGGTGGCCCAAAAATCAAATGGGCTTAATCATGATGACCTCATTGCAAATTAGAGAGTCGGTGCTGGTAGAAATAGGGAAAGATGCAGCACCCTTACAGCTGGGTTAAAATAAAATATTGCAGCTGTTTCCAGAATCCAAATCTGGGATTGCCTGGCCCAGGTGTCATCAGCTGCCACAAAAGGTCTTTTTCATTCACTGACCATAAGAAAGAATCCACTCTTAGTTACCACCTCACCCAGCTTCTTCTCTCCTCCTCCCCCAATACCAGAACTGTCATTCCTATGTAATGTACTGGCTCAGTTTTTATACAGTATTGTTCACTTGCTCACCAGTTTTTTAACTCTTTACTGGAGTGACATCATCTTTGTATAAAGATTTGAAAATACATTGTTTTTACTGAACTGTACAGCAGGCAGCGTTTGGTAACAGGCAGCACTTAAGTATCTTACAAGAGTGTTTTCTCTGTCTTTGCAGGCACTACAAGGGCTCCCAGAGATGGGGAGGTCCCTGGGGTAGACTATAATTTCATTCCTGTTGAGCAGTTTAAAGCGCTGGAAGAAAGTGGAGCCTTACTAGAAAGTGGAACATATGATGGTATGTCAGTGATGTTTAATGGAATGGAATAAAGACCGAGTACTTGTGTCCTGGATCTTAGTCCCAGTGTAGCTCCTTGTGGTACCAGTTTTCCTGCTCACTTGGTGGTCATGACAGTAGTAGAGAGACTACAGTTAGTCTGGTTTTGGATTACTCTGAAGAGGAGGAACGATCTTGTTTTAAAGCTTTCTGATAAACCACAGATTGTCCTTTCAACTCTTAATCCCACCAGATTATTTTCACAGTTGCATTTTGGGAAGTATTCTGAAAAGGTTTGTCTGTGCTTGGTACAAATTTAAGAGAACTTAGTCAATTTTGTGTAAACCTCAGAGAACAGGGCCATGTTCTCATCTCAGGTGTGCATCACAAGGACAAAAAGGACAGAAGGCAAGGGAAAATCCGACCCAGCAGGGAAACAAAAGCATTTTTCAATGAGAAGCTGAACAGCACTAGACCAGATTGCCCAAATCTGTAGGAAAATTGGATTTGTTAAATGCGGTGAGGAAAAACATTGTAATGAAGATGGTGCAAAAAGAAAAGATGTAAAAAGTTGACAGTCCTGTGAAAGTCTCTGTGCCTCTTGTTTCCCGTATCCCACACTATCTGTTAATTTTGTCCCGTCTGTGGAGATCTCCTAAGCAAATTTAGGCTAAGCTAGTACTTTTTTTTTTTTAATCCTGAGCTGCGCTTCATCTGGCTCTCCCCTCTCTGAGCCTTGCCCTTGCCTGATATTTGCAGAAGGGGTTTCTTTCTTACTTCATTTACATGGTCAAAACCATATCCAGGCACCAAAAGTTACCCCAGCAGGAATTCTGGGAAGCTTCCTAGCTTTGTGTTCAATTCCCTAATAAAAATCATATGAGCAGTCAGGAGAGAGGTCAGTTGCTGAAATTCTTTTCCAGACAACAGCAGATGATTCCTTTGTGCTTTAGATTAAAATATTGAAGGAAAAAATCTGTTCCTTTTTCTGAAGTAAAAATAGCTTTTAGATGAAGCCATATCAACGTCTTTGTTTTGGAAGTGTATTGTCAGTAGAAAATTGCAAGTGTTAAAAATCAATTACTTGTTAACTGGTTTTATGGAAATAAATACTTTGTTTCTGCACAAAATGAATTTGCTTTTTGACTTCAGTATTTCCCTTGCGTGGTTAATTAGTATGTAGAGTAAGAATAATTGATTTTCACTGTTTTGCTCCTCTAAGGTTGCTCCCTAAGTCTCGTTATGGGGTATTAGTGAATTCCAGCCAAAGTAACAAATCCATCTTTTCCTTTAGAAAACTTACAGCAGGATTTTCAGTTTTCAGTTAACCTCTTATTTTCTGACAGCTAGTGCTGCATTGTCAAGAAGTCAGTGTATGAATAAATAGGCTTTAACTGGTGATTGGGTTTTGGTAGGGCTGATGTCTTCTTTGAGGCTTTAAATTTTCACCACAGTATGTTTGCGTGGGCACTAAACTGATAACAACCACTGCCAGTGCCTTCAGCAAGTGTCAGTGCTTCAGTGATCCTGATTTCTGTCTCATTTTCAGGTAATTTTTATGGTACTCCAAAGCCTCCAGCAGAGCCCAGCCCCTTTCAGCCTGATCCAGTGGATCAAGTTCTTTTTGACAATGATTTTGATACTGAATCACAGAGGAAAAGAACCACATCAGTCAGCAAAATGCAAAGGATGGAAAGTTCTCTCCCTGAAGAGGAGGAAGAGGAGGAAAAGGAAGCAGTTAATGGCAGCGGAGGGATAGGTTGGTTGACCTCTCCTTAAGGGGAGAAATTCCCTGGAGTATTCTATGAATGGATAAGGACTATACAAATAACATTCGTGCTTCCTTAGTTTTGGTGAAGTGTGAAGGCAGTTTCTATTCAGGCTGGTGCTTCTACTTGATTTTGAGATGACCTTTTGAAAAGAACCAGCTGTTCTCCCAGCCAGATGTGCAGTTGCATCATAAAATGCACTGCTTGGTCAAGAACATGTGGTGCTGGATATGGGCCAATTACACGAGCAGGAAAGAGAAGTTTGTCCACTCCTCAGATAACAGAATCCTTCACAGAGTAGAATTCATACCCTGCAAATGTTACTGTTGAATTTTGAGGCAATTACTGAATTTGTACACAGGAGATTTTAGGGCAGTGATTGGTTTAAGGGGCAACGTTGGCTCATACTGCAAAATTTTCAGATAATTTTGCATAGGGGATCTATCACACAACCTGAAACCACCCGAGGGGGAGCTTGTGGAGAGGAATACAGCCAAGCGTGTTGAGGCTGAAGCGGTGTCCAGCAGGACCTTTCTGGGGTTGGCAGGATGCCCTTTTCCTTCTGCTGTCATGGTTACTCATCTGGAGGGGGGGAAATTGATGGTGGAGAGGAACTGTCACATTGCATTTGCAGCTGATCCTGTGTGTGACTGTTTAGGACAGAGTTATACTGACCAGACCTGACCTATTCTTGTTATCTTCAGGGCTGGCAACACCACAGAGGGGTCAATGGTCAGGCTGGTGGTTGGGTGAAGGTCACGGACATCATCATGTCAGAGCATATCAAGCATAACCTCGGTTCTGAAGGGTAGAGGCTTCTATTTAAAGTTTCCTGCAGGAATTTTTGGGATCTTTTTTCTAGTTGTGGCTTGTTGGAAGGTGTTGTTTATTTTATTGGTAGTTTGGGTCTTCTCTACATTTCCTTCTGATTCTTTGAGGAGTATTAGTAGGATTTTTTGGGTTGTTTTATGGCATTACAAACACTTTCTCTCTGTAGAAATGGCAACAGAACATAGTCAACTTGGATTTCTGCCAGCGTTGATTTTTCAGAGTAGGCTCAGACACATAATATGAGGTTAATTCTGTTTGGCAGTGGAAGAGCAGAGTTCGGTGTTTTCATGTCAGCTTTTCAAAGTTCACAGCTGAAAAAAAAAGTGAAAAAACGCACATTACATACAGGGACGTGTTTGACATCCACTCGTAGCCAGATTAAGAGGGTGGTTCTTTGTGAGAAACAACATAAGCATCTGACAAACACTTTCCCTGAACAACTGCAGAAAACAAAGAAAAACATTCAGATTCTCCTGACTGGATGAAACCTGTTCCCAGCTACGACCAGACAAGCAGCAACATGGACTTCAGAAATTATTTGTCAAGGGATGAGACCCTGGAACCACTACCCAAGAACTGGGAAATGGCCTACACAGACACTGGCATGATCTACTTCATCGAGTGAGTAACTTGCTCCTTGGAGGAGAGAAGTGCTGGTGGCTGCAGTCTGGAAAGCTGCTCTTTCACCTCTCTTGTGCTCTTGCTGCTTCTATTTCTTTATGAAATTTAATACATTTCTATTGTTACAATCCTTACTCATAGTCCTCAATGTTGCGTGCTCCATACTATTGCTATCATGCAGGAAAACCTTATAGTTCCACCTGCAAAGTCAGTTTGTTTATTCTAAGTTTTGTATCTCACAAATACAAAGCTGGCTGGATATTGCTAAGTGAAGAATAACAGGAAAACCTTCTCTATGTCAAATTTCTCTGAAATTTGAGACCTTGTTTATTTTTTATTCTCTGCTTGTGTTCCTTGGTTGAGAATGAATGTTTCAAAATGCAAATAGCCCAGATGAAAGCCCAGGATAGGAAAGTAGCTCGTGTGTGCACATGTAAAACTGCCTCATTTGTGCATTCTAAGGCAAAAATGAAACAGAAACCTTTCTGAGAGTTAAGCATATGAGGAGGCTAAAATTTTTTTTTTTCCTGTGGAGTAGAAACAGCTGCTGTTCCCACATGAGCTTTTAGGGGCTTGGGAGAGGATCTGTACCTCTTAACACTTCCCATGTGCCCTGGGAAGTCCCCAGTGTGCTGGTGCATTTTCTTTTTTTAGTATTTTATGATGTGACTGTGGCACAAATAAAAGTTGTATTATCTGAAGTCTACAGTTTCCTACAATAACAAATACTTGAAGCAAAGTTTCTTTAGTGTGAGGAAGTTCTCTCACTGGCATATGTTCTGCTCCACAGTCACAACACCAAGACAACCACATGGCTTGATCCCCGGCTCTGTAAGAAGGCCAAAGCTCCTGAAGATTGTGAAGATGGAGGTGAGATGTCCACAATGCATTTATCACCTGTCACTGATAAATATATGAGTTTATCCCAGCTGGATACAATCCATTACTTCTGTGTTAGAAGCTTCGCCCTGGTAGATGTGACTCTGGAGCTGGCAGTGTAGTGCTGAGTGCCTCGTTTGGTGGCAAAAGGAATTGACATAAGACTGGGAAAGTCCATGGTGTATTTTCCCTGGAGTAGTAGAATCTGGCTCAATGGAAGGTTTATCTGCATTCCTGAGCATAATCTGAGATGTTTTGTTCCAGTAAGTGTCATTCTTAAGGAAAAAGCTGCATGTGAGTGATGATCTCACTGGAAACGGTTGTATAGGTGGAATATGGCAGAAGGAGAAGGTCCATAAGTAACAGAATATAGAAATGACAAAGAAGGTATGGCAAAATACATCTTGCTAATGATAACTATTGCGTGTGACATAGTATTTGAATGTAGAAGCTAAGGGAACAATCTGACCGGTTTAAATTCCTTCAAGGCTTCCAGGTCAGTAGCTTCCAGGCAATTCCTGCAATCATTTCCTACACAACTGGGCAATTTAGTTCTGCTAGAAAAGGGTATCGGGTAGCTCTGTCTTCAGCAAATGCCTGACAGGTTCCAAAAGCTGAAGCAGGCTCAGAATGACCTGTCATCCTCCAAAATTGCCCAGCCTTACAGCCATGTATCGTAACAAACCTGGCTGGAGCCATGGGTGCGTACTGCTGCTTATTAAGCATACATGCAACTCACCATAGGATAAAAAGAGCACTTTAAGCAGAGATGCAGGATATCGAAATTAACAATACTTAAATTAATAGACTCACTGGGTCCCTGTGGAGCAATGCTGGTATTAGTAACTGGTAACATGCTGTCATATGCTAGGGAAGTTCCTGTTATTGTTAAACTTAGGGCAGCCTCAAACAAGATTGCAGGGCAAATTTATCCTTAAAATGTCTGTCTGACTATATTAACTATTCTAATATTTAAAATTCCATGGTCAAGATAACTAGAACAATAAATTTGATAAGCTGACCTCTGTGGTAACTGCTTATTACCTTTAGACAGTCATGAGCTGCTGGCACCCTCCTACCAGATGCCATAAAAAGGAGCCTTTTGCACGTAATTTTCAGTACAAACAGGTATTTAGGTTTATTATATGTTTAAAGTGGTGTGATTTCATTGAATACAAGGCTCATCATTTAGTGGAAGAAAGAGTAAGAGTTACAGGTCTTCAGATTCTCTGGAAGAGGCTGATACCTTTCATCAGGGAAGAAAATGAGACCTGTATTTTCCTCATATTTTTCATGAGTCTAGGTATTTTTTAATGAAAACTCTGATATTTGTGGATAGTTTTCCCTTGTAATGGAGAACTTGGTCTTTCTGATTGCAGAACTTCCTTATGGATGGGAGAAAATAGAAGACCCTCAATATGGGACCTACTATGTTGAGTAAGTGCTAATTATTGATTTGGCATAATTAAAAATTGAGCATGAAATTCTGAAGTGCTTGATACCCAGTAAGCAGAGGTTGTAATGCAGTGAAAGGCCGGGTTGGACAGGGCTTGGAGCAACCTGGTCTAGTGGAAGGTATCCCTGCTCATGATAGGGGTTGGAACTGGATGGGCTTTAAGTTTCCATCCAGTCCAGACCATTCTGTGATCTTGTGAAACTGTTAAATATATCCAGGGAAGAGCGGTTCTGGGGTCACAAACTCATGGCACAAACTTCTGGTAGGACTGGCATGTGGGAAAATCCACAGTGTGACCTTAAAAACTTAGTGGAGTGTTCTCCATTTGGGGAAGGAAAGCAAGTTGCAAGCAAAATAATTTATAGATGGAAATGAACTGATGTCAATTTTCTTAGCTTAACAAAACCAGAGTCATTTTACTTAAGAGTGGCACCTGATAACTTTAAAAGAGCAAAAATAACTTGTAGATCATTGCTGGCCCCAAAGAGCCAAGTCAATAACCACTAAACTGCTGCAAGAGCTCTTTTGAATTTCCTTCAGGCCAGAGGAAATTTAATATCTCCTTAACCATGGAGAAGAAAAATGGTAGAGTTGAAAATGTAGTTTTGGAGAACAAGAAAACATTTTCCTCTTTTCAAAGCCATCTCTAGCATCTACTAGGAAAAAGGTGATGCCTGAGTTTGTAAACGCTACAGGTTTACAAACAGGGTGAAGAGAAAAAGCAGGTTTGCCCAGTTCTGAACTATTACAACTCTACCTAGTGATTAAAAGAAGTAAAATCTTACTTGCCTCAAAGTAAGTAAAAAAAAAAGCTGCTGAAAGAACAAGCATTCTTTCAGTAGTGGTTATGAGAGTTTTTTGTTCATTTCTCCAGAGTATTCATCTAACATAATAAAAGATAGTGTTTGTAGATGTATTTTTTTGGGCTTGTCTTTTTTGGGAAATAGAATATTTTCTGTTGAAATCCTGACCTACCTTTTGTATGTCTGCAGTCATATTAACCAGAAAACTCAGTTTGAAAATCCAGTATTGGAAGCCAAAAGGAAAAAACAGCTAGGACAGACTGATACTGGCTCTTCCAAATCAGGTATCACTGAATATTGTGGATTTTGTCACGTATATCTCTATATGCTTTATAAAAACCTAATTCTGGAATTCCTAAAGGCATCACCCTTGCCTTTTTGCTAGCCATTAGAGTGTTACCCTCCGAGATGTTTAGGGGTTTTTGCATGTTAAAGTTGAACCGAGACACTAAGACTGCTTTTAAATAATTTTTATTGTTCTGAGGCTGGTTGTCAAAAATGGCTTTGGAATATATAGAGGGTTAAAAGAACCATCTGGAAGTGCAGGTAAAACCACACCTGGAGTTTTTATGCTTTTGGTCTACTTTAAGCTTCGTATTCAAGGATTAAAATTCAGAATTCGAGGTGGGAGGTTTGCATACAGCTGTGTTGCAATCTGTTAAAAAAACCTCTTTTCCATTCACTGAATTCAGCTGGAAAATGAGTGTAGCACTTTCCTGTCTGTTTGCTTAATCCCTTAAGAATGCTTCAGAAGCTGACCAATAACAAACAAATCATTCTAAACAAATCATTACAAAACAAATCATTGTGACACCTTAAACAAAAAACTTAGTGGAACTAACCCTGTTTTCCTGTCTTCCTGTCTCTGTATTCCATAATTCCAAAGGACCAGGGACATCTGTCTTCACTCGAGATCCATCCCAGCTTACTGGAGCACTTATAAGGACAACCCTGAAAAAAAGTACCATGGGATTTGGCTTCACAATCATCGGAGGAGACAGGCCTGATGAGTTTCTCCAGGTGAAGAATGTCTTAAAAGATGGACCTGCTGCACAAGATGGAAGAATTGCTCCAGGTCAAGTATTATTTCCGTAAAGTTCCATTTCATGGGGTGCTTTGGAGAGCACAATCTGAGGTGCAGGAGGTTGGATGACTCCATCCACATCCTCACTAAATTAAATATTTTCAGATTTGTGAAAGATCTGTGCAGAGCAGTGGCTGAAAAGGAAAAGAAGTAACATCCTAGATAAAGATTGATTTTAAGGGCGCTTCTGAAGGTTTCAGTACTTCTGCTTTAGTAAAGACACTTGTCTTCATGTTTATTCATAAAATGGTTTTCCTCTCTGTAAGTGAAGTAAAATAGCATGTTTGACTCCTGGTCTGTTTTACCTCATTGCTGCCAAAGACCATGACACCGATTACTAAAACTGCAAAAAACCCACAGCAGGAATGAGGAAGCAAAGTCCTGCGAGCTGGACAAGTGAGGAGAGAAGAGGGATGAGGGTTCCTGCAATCCATGAAGACTTGCGCATTTTTTCATGGTTATTACATGTGTAATTAAGTTGCCTATAACCATATTGTAACTTCTGGTTTGCATATTAGGGGCAAAATGCTTCTTTATGTATAACATAAACTCTTAATCTTCAAGTGAGTAAAAGAGTTCATACTTTGAATGATTAATACTATTTACTTAGAAAATGGAACAATTCCCTGTTTTGTTGCTGATGCATTGTTTGAACTTGTTTGTATGTGGCTCATTTCCCACCTCTGCAAAATTGGAAACTATCCTGCAGAACTGTCGGAGTGAAAAGATGTGCAGCTATTCCGATTGTAGTTCATGGAATAAGAAAGATCCTGTTTTACTGATGACTGGGCATTAAAGGGATAGGGCAGTTTGCAGGGCATATTGTACCGCACATGCAAAGTTTCACATCAAAGTGGTGAAAACAGGAAACAAGGTTTTGGGATCTGAAGCCCACATCGCTTCATTTTGAAAATGTGTTCTTAGCCACGTGTGACAGCAGCATAAGAGCATGGAGCGTGTGTGTGTGCAGTCCTAGCTTAAGTTCAGCCAGTCCTAAAATAAACACAGGGCCAAAAAAATCCGATTTGTTCTGCATTGGGTTTAGGATGCTGTGCAATATGAATTAAAGTAGAAGACATCTGCTTGCTGTAGTGTGCGTGCTCTGCTTCATCTCCCATGGTTGTACAGTATCATTTTTTAAATCTGCTGCAGATTAAACTTTATATATTTAGCACACCGTGTCCTGAGATAAAATAGAATAAATGCAAAGAGGAAATCCTTTATGCTTTTTGGCAACATTAGCCATGAGATAATATCCCAGACACTAGTTATTAGTTTGAAGACAACACTGTGATTTCCTCAAGGTAGGCTTTTGTTGAAGGTTTCACTTCTGTTTTTGACACTGTTGAACCTTCTTTTGTAACAGGTGATGTCATCGTGGATATAAATGGAAGTTGTGTCCTTGGCCATACCCATGCAGATGTTGTCCAGATGTTTCAGCTCATTCCCATCAATCAGTATGTGAACATGACTTTATGTCGTGGGTACCCTCTTCCTGATGACAACGAAGACCCCATGGTGGATATCGTGACAGCCACGCCCGTCATTAACAGCCTGCCGGTGGCCAAGGGAGATGCTTCCGTGTCCAGCCAAGATTTAGTAGCAGGAACAGTTGTATTGGACCCAAATGGGAAAATGTTGGTCAATGGTCGCCTGAACGGCCCTTCCATGGATTCAGTGGAGCAGAGGGCCTCCTTTGCCTCTTCAGGAGGCTCTCAGCCAGAGCTGGTCACCATCCCTCTGGTCAAAGGGCCTAAAGGATTTGGGTTTGCCATTGCAGACAGTCCCACAGGCCAGAAGGTGAAGATGATTTTGGACAGCCAGTGGTGCCAAGGCCTACAAAAAGGGGATGTCATCAAGGAGATTTGCCATCAGAATGTGCAGAGCTTGACCCACTTGCAGGTGGTGGAGGTGCTCAAGCAGTTTCCAGTAGGAGCAGAGGTGCCCCTGCTTATCTTAAGAGGAGGTACAGACAAAATTGCAGTTGTTATGTTGGTTATCAGTTTTTTAAAGTCCTGTTTTAGTGTGATACCTTAATTGTGTCCAGTCTTGACAGCTAAGCAGCAATTCCTTATACCTCTGAGCCATTATGTTCTAAGTTTGATTTATAGCCCTGACTATTTAGGCTGAGAGTGTGTTGCTGGGATTTTGTTTGGGGTTTTAGTTAGGTTTTTCTTTGAGTTTTTTTCCTCAAAAATTATATGGTGATATGTTTATGCACTGTCTCTTCCAAGTCTCTGGGGAGTGCTAAAGCAAACGTGGTCTCCAGTATAATGCAAAGCATACGATGGACTGAGTTTTGTGAGGTTCTCTAAATGTATTCCAGTAACTGTGTCTGTAATGAACAGGGGACTGCAGGAGATGGAAGAAGTGGGGCTAATCACTGGGAATAGCAGTAAAAATTCTGATTTTTCCTTTGCATATTCATACCTCTTCCTTGATTGTCAGTCACAGACCAGAAGGCATCTTCTCCCTGAAAACTGTGGTAGATAGTGTGTCTCTTTCAAAGGAAGCTGAATCTGAATGTATTATGAAGCAGCTCGTGGCTGCTCAGTGTCTCTTCAGGCTTTAGTGTAACACTGACTTCAGCCACTGGCATTTGCAAAAATCTCTGGATCTTTTTCTGTATAAATGCTACTATTCCTTTACCAGCTAAGGAAATAATTAGATTTCTTTGTGGCAAGTGAAATTCCTTCAGACAAATTCATAAGTCTCCTTATCCCATGAACTGAGGGATGACTTGGTTGACCAGTTTTTAGCAAAAAGAGAAATAGATATTTTTCATTGTTGTATAGCTTTCAATTCTAATTGAGACTTCTCCAAACTAATGGTTTTGGTCACTTTGCCATTCAAAAGCACAGTGAATCAGACGCTATTATTTTCACCCCAGGAGCAGCTGATTAAATTGCTGTAATGTTGTTGAAACTTCTTGTAACCTGCTATTAAAATTATGTTTTATTTTCTTCAGGTCCGCCCTCACCTACTAAAGCTGCCAAAGGAGTGAGTATTGGTGATGTATTTAAATTGTTTTCTGACCTGCTTTGTAATCTCATTTCCTCTAGATTTTAGTGCCTGTGAAAACCTTCAAGATAGTTTAGCAAAACCACATCTGCATGGTAGGCATAAATTCTGTGTCTAAGTAGCTGCTGTCAGAGTACCCATTAAAAGGGAAACAAAATACAGTATCTGTTTTTTTCATTGCTAATTATTGAAGTGAAATGGGATTCCTAAAGGAAGTTGATGATCCTTTGATTCATCTCAGTCCTTGCATAGAATTAATGGACTGGTTAGTGCCCCCTTCTTGAAATGCTTATCTTTGGATCCATATTTTCAGCAAGTCTCTATTGAGCTGTACATTCCTAGGTTGATACTCACTGCTCTTGGAAGTTATCTGTCGGGGCATATTTAATATCTGTTAGTTCAGTAAAGAATCCTTGGTCTTAATAAGAAAACCTCTGCTTTAATAATGTTGATATTAATGCTTGTGTTTGTTATGCAGCTTTCTGTTGTAAATTAGGCTGGTCAAACACAGATACTTCTTTAAAAATGCTTCTTGTACAGAACACATCAGGACAATTCAGGAAAACCCCATTACCAGAACATAGCTGTAACTTCTCTTTCTGTCTTTATCCTGCTGTCTAAGTGCAACCATAGTTGTATCTCAGCAATGGGATGACACAAGCATACAGGTTCAGCATGTTCAAAGACAACTGTGCTCAATAAGATCTTCAGATTCTGTTCCTTGCAAGCATCCAGCTGCCCACACTGAATAAATCAGAGCAGAAATCCCTGCAGTTGGAGGGCCCTGGCCCTGTCAGTATAGATCTCATGGCGATGTGCTAAAAATAGTTTGGACTTGGGGACTGGCATTCTATTCCAGCACACATACAGGAGCAAAAGCCCACAGAGCGCTCGATGCTCAGTGGCATTAAGCAGCGTGGCAAAATAATTTACTTAAAAAGGGCAAGTTCTTGTGTTTATAAACATACAAGAAGTGTCAAACTGCTGAATGACTCTCGGCAGTTTTTTCTGCTCTTGGTGAAAGGGCACATCTGCGTCTGTTCTCCTCCTGCTGTGGTTCAGGATGCACTGCCACGTGCCAGTTTTCCAGACGCGGTTTCAGCCCAGGAGAAGTATTTAGGGTTATGTTAGTGCATAATTGATTGGGAATTTAGATGAGAGACCACAAGAATGTTTGGTGTACTTACCTCATGAACAGGAGTGTTGCAGCTATCAGATCATGAAAAGGCAAATAGTGAGTTGTTAATACCTCACACTACCCAGGTGTGTCCACCTGTCCTATATGTATATTGCTCCAGCAAACAGCTCATGCTGTGAGCACCTCTGATGCTTGTGGAGAGGAGCTTGGCAGAAGACAAGAGGCAGTGCATGTGGAGCAGCGTGCTCCCATGGTGCAGGACTGTGGTCCAGAACCTGGCAGGTGCCTGATAAGGATTCAGTGTCTCCTCCAAATGTGATCAGTCCTTTATGCCTCACTTCTTTCCATGTGTTGGTAGCCACCAGCATCTGCCCAGTTTCACTCCTCTCTGTGCATCACTCACTTCAAACCCTTTCCAAGCCTAGTCTCCAGTAGAAATTCACGTACCAGTGAGGAAGACTTCCATACTCTGGTCAGACACATCCACTGGAAAAGCTGTAATTTTGTTCCTTTCTTCCTGTGTCTTTTTTCTGCCTGGTGTTCATTGTCTTTGCAGCCACAAGTGTAGTCATGCCTTTATTTAATATGGATTTTGTGTCTGTGGGCTGTTTCAGAAGGACAAGCAGGACAGTTTGGAAGCTGTCAGTGATACCATTCCGCAGCCAATGCCCTTCCCACCCTCTGCTGTGCAACCGGGCTCTCCTAAACTGGACCCTTCTGAAGTCTACCTGAAGTCTAAGACAATTTATGAGGACAAACGTAAGTACATCATCTTCAACTTGAAATTACTCAATTATGAAGGATTTTTTTCTTTTTTTGTATGTGCAGTGAAACTACGGAGACTTTGTTGCCAAGTTCGTTAACCTGCTGCAGATAAAACAATTTGAGTAATGCATAATTCAAACAGCAATCAGAAAAACAAAAAGATAAAACATGTTTCAACCATATTTTCAGTAAAACAGTTAATTCCAGAAATAATCTCAAGGATGGTTCTGAAGTAAACTGGGGCAGACCTGCATATAAAAGTAGCTCTGAGTTGTGTCACAGACTAGTTTTTTTCTTGGTCTACTGCACAGATGTAGTTATGATTTCTGCTTTGAAAATTAATTATGCCATTTTGAAAAGAGAATATCACTGTATTTCTGGTTTCTGTGTTTTGCCACTAGAAAACTTAGAGTGTACTACTAAAGCATAATCCTTTAATAATCCTTCAATAATCCAAGATAACTCCTTACATGTTTTGAAATACTGGTTTTTTTTTTTCTTAGCTCCAAACACAAGAGATTTAGATGTATTCCTGAGAAAACAAGAGTCAGGCTTTGGTTTCCGGGTGCTTGGAGGAGATGGACCAGATCAGCCTGTAAGTGAAACTGCTCACAGTTATATCATAGTATTGCTGTTGGAATGATCCTCTGTCATCCTTATTTCCCATCATCCCATCCAGGCAGTTCAGTGATGGCAAAATTGATCAATTTGCTACCTGCCTTTCAGAGATGAGGAATTGGTCCAGATTACCTTTATCTTTTCCCCTCTTTGTGGACTCCAGTCTCCAAGGTTCTGCACCCTTCCCACTACCGAGCCTGTCCCAGGCTGCAGTTTTTCGTCAGACTGAGGACACTGGTGGTGTTTCTACAGCTGTTGCTGTGTCTCAGAGCCCTCAGAAGGGCCATGCCGGTGCCCAGCTTTTGCCCATTGTCACCTGATCCCACTGGTGGCCTTGGCACAGGATGTGCCCAGATTCAGTGATTGGTGTGCTGTGCACAGCAACCCATCCTAAGAAGCAGGTGAGTGGAAGGAAGCAGTTGCTCCTTCTGTCAAAATTTCATAAGGCTGTTCCTTTTCTTGCGGCCCAGTAAAATGAGGTTTGAGATGGTGACACAGCCCTTTTATTCCTTGCTTCTCTAACTGGATTTTTAAGCATGCATTGCATTGGAGGCAGCTGGGCAAATGCCAGCACAGACACCCCTGCATGGTCTGTTCTCCAAGGGCAGGCTTTAATGGACTCCCCTCTATTTTCAAACATGCATACATGTCTCTCTGGGAAGAAGCAACAAGACTTGTACTGTATATTAAGGAGCTTTCTTTAAGCTGTTGAGTGGAGAGAAAAAGCTTTTGGAATAGATCTGCATAGATTGTTGTCCGATTACAGTGAAGGAATTCAGTTTTTCCATTCCCAGCTGTGATCCAGTGCTAGCCATTTTTTTTTCTTCCTCCCTCACTAACATGCACTTAAAGAGCAAACCCAGAGAATGTTACTTCTGTTGCACTTAATAGCATTTGTGGTGTTTGGTTTCCATAACAGCCATAGCTGTTAGGAAGTGTGGAGCTGATGTCTTCAGTGCTGTGTACTGATGAGCTGCCCACCATTGCTTAACCTCCAGCAGCACTAGCTGTAGTTACCCTTAATCTTCCATTTAATCTGAAAGTGATTCTAGCATATGAAATAGAGTGTGGTGTTCTTCTCTGTGTTATATTTAGTAGCACTTTTTGAAGTGGGGGTGGGCAGAACTGATGATGTTTGAATTCATTATCTAATTACTAGAAGCTGAGAACTGAAGCAACTTGAAATGTGGAACTGTCTATAAGCAACTTTTCAGAAATAAGCTTGAATTAGTTCAAAAGCTTTCATTTCTTCCCCAATCATTCTGCCTCACTCTTGGTAAAAAAAATAAAGTAGAACAAATGTCAGAGGCTTTTGTGTTATTAATGTCTAGAAAATCATATACATAATAAGTACACAGCGTGTGCTCATTTCAAAAGCTGAGCTTTTTAATAAACTGACAAACATGCTCAAGAGAGCAGAATTGACAAAAATACGGATTAAAGATTTTTGAAGTATTCAGTGAATGCTTTGGGACCCCAGATTGTCTCCTCTAGATCAGCTTATGCAGAGTACACTTGCTGACTGCATTTCTGCTAGAGCTGGACATGAGGTAATTTTTAAAAGGGTCTTCCCAAAAGACCTCATCTGCACAGATTCACCTGGGTTCTAACCACTGTGTGTTCTAATGAATTCATGTTCCCCTTCAAACCCCTGGACTCTGCTTGCAGATTTATATCGGAGCCATAATTCCCTTGGGAGCAGCAGAAAAGGACGGGAGGCTGCGTGCAGCGGATGAGCTGATGTGCATTGATGGAGTCCCTGTGAAAGGGAAGTCACACAAGCAAGTTCTGGATTTAATGACCAGCGCCGCACGGAATGGGCAGGTGCTGCTCACTGTCCGGAGGAAGATCTTCTTCAGTGGTAGGTGTCTGCTTGCCCAGAAAGAGCACTTAGGCCTTGTAATCAAATCCACTGAGGCTGCTCTGGGGCTGAGCAGCCTGAGATTGTGGAGGGTCAGCTATAACTCTTAAATGGAGAAGAGCAGAACTTAATAAGATTGGATTCTGTTGCTTGCTAGCTTGCACTGCTCGCACAGGTAAGGCTCCGAAACAGAGTAGTTAGAACAGCCATTAGTGCTATGGAAATTGCATAATAACAGTCTGTTTTCTCAACATCCCAGAATGGTTTGGGTTGGAAGGGACCTTAAGGCTCTTTCTGTCCCATGCCCTGCCATGAGCAGGGGCACCTTCCATGTGCTGTATTCTCAAGTCTTTTGGCATCAGTGTGTAGCAAGATTAACTGTATTCAAATGAGAGCTGTTTCAGGGCAAGATCTTGAGATACTGCAGTTTTAGATCAGTGTCCAGATCAACAATTTAGAAAAGATTAGTCTTGTGACTCCAAGAATGACAAAGCTGGGGTGGGATTTACAGCTGACATGGGCCCCCTACTCTGATTAGCAACTGCTGTTGCCACCTCATGCTGGCACTGACAACTGAGCTTCAAGGTTGTGATGAAGTTGCTTGGTGTGATTGTTCCTTATTTGTTGTTTGTCCATTCCCTGCAAGGGGAAAAGCAGGTGGAGGAGGAGGAGCGACAGCCTGTCCTGACACAGAATGGCTCTCCCCGGCTGAACCGTGTCGACTTTGCAAACCAACCATGCCCAGAGGTCTACGACGTCCGTCTGCAGCGAAAGGAGAATGAAGGATTTGGCTTTGTCATCCTCACCTCCAAGAACAAACCTCCTCCTGGGGGTAAGTGCCATATCCTGGTGGCTCTGCTCCTGCCTGGCCTCGCTGGGGCTTCTCCTGAGATATCCCTTCCTGTGCGGTGCTAATACATCCCTCATAGTCAGCTTTCACTCACACTGCCACAGCCCAGCCAGCTGAGTCTTGGTCTGTCTTGCTTCATATTTATGCTCTTGTTCACCCAGCTGTAACATAAATGGGGAACAGGGAATTTATATCCCACATAACCCATACCTAAGAGTGTGCGCTTATCACAGGGCAGCATTTTTGGGATGTAGATATTTGTGAGGCCGTAGTGATGTTGCATTAATTCATTGGCATTTTAATGGAAGCATATCAACCTTGGCTTTATATTACCTAATCAGGTACAATTTCTTATTTTGGGAATCTGAGAAAGTAGAGTCTACAGTATTTTGTGGAAAGCAATGAAGTTGTTACTGTCATATTGAGTGTGTTTGTCTAGAAAGATCATCAAAATGAAAAAGTAGCCTGGTCTGGTATGGCAGTTGTGAGATAAGACATGGCTCAGGTGTAGCTGTCTCATCTCTGTGTAGATGTCTGTGCTCATCTCTGGGAAAGGAACTGAAATCAGTCTTTTTTCCTTTTACTTCTCATAACATTTCTTCTTTTCTCCATTCTGTCTGTTCTGGCCCCATAGCTCTGGCTTCTGGAAGAGTCTGTGCAGGGCACAGTGTCACTCTGGGGTGAACTGAGGGAACCAAGCCAGGAGAGCTGGAAGAAATTTGAGACAAGTATTACAAGTGCATGTTCATCTCAGAGACCAGGAAAAGTGGTCAGGTCTGTGCAGAGCTGATGTAGCACCTTACTGGCTTTGCACAGGCTCGGGTGCTCACCTGACTGAATCAGTCCCTGGCAGAAGTTTGATATATTTTTTAGGGATGTTTAAGGGTTAATTTTTGCAAGTAGGAAGAGTTTGCCCATGCATCCAAATTTCTGCGTTACAGTGGATGGCTATAACTGTCTCTGAGCTCACACTGTCTGTCAGGGTCAATGCATGAAATGGAAAACTACATATGGTATATGGTAAAACCAACTTGTTCTGGTGTACTCTAGGGCCACACGTTCTCACTCATCCCTTTGCAGGTGTGACCCATTTCCTTCCCATGTTTTCCTTCAGGCATAACACCCTGTCTGTGACAAGGCCATGCTGTTGGGTTGGCATCTCCATTCACTCACAATGAAGTATTCCTCCTTATTTGCAGGTTGGTCCCGTACAAGCAATGCCACCCTTTGGATCAGGAGAGGAGGGATGAACATTGATCTCTGCTCTGTAATGGCCAGTGACAGGACCAAGGGAATGGCTGGAACTGTGCCAGGAGAAAGTTAGGTTGAATATTAGGAAAAGTTTCTTTCCCCAGAAGATGATGGGGCACAGAACAGGCTCCTCAGGGAAGTAGTCACAGGCCCAAGGCTGCCAGAGCTCAAAGAGTGTTTGGACAATGCTCTTCAGGCACAGAGTGGGATTTGTTTGGATTTTGGGATGTCCTCTGCAGTGCCAGGAGTGGATGATCCTTGTGGGTCCCTCCAACTCCGCATATTTTTTGATTCTGTGACTGGCAATTCTGGGTCTGTGTGATGCTTATCTGATGTGCACATGGTAGGATTCTTGAGGTTGCCCTGTGCAGGGCCAGGAGTTGGACTTTGATCCCTGTGGATCCTTTCCTACTCAGGATATTCCATAATTCTGTGAATACTTACGGTGTTGCTGTGCCTGTTCTTGTTTCCTAGTGATTCCTCACAAGATCGGGCGGGTTATCGAGGGAAGCCCGGCTGACCAGTGTGGGAAGCTCAAGGTGGGCGATAGAATCTCAGCAGTAAACAGCCAGTCCATCGTGGAGCTTTCCCACGACAGCATCGTGCAGCTCATCAAGGATGCAGGCAGCGTTGTGACCCTCACAGTGGTGGCTGAGGAAGGTAGGGAAGGTGCCACCATATTATCAAAGTTGTGTATTTATCACTGCTGAAGTTTATTGGCTTAAATGGAGTATTTGAAGATGTTTGGAAAGTAAGGAGAGTGAATCTTAGAATATCCTGAGTTGGGTGGGACCTGTGGGGATCATCAGCTCCTGGAAGTTGAATAAGTTAGAAGAAACGCATGTGTTTGCTCTGGAAGAGCTGAAGGCAGGTGGGACAGAGAGAGGGAGCTGCCACAACAAGGCGGTTGTACCCAAAAAGAAGCTAGAAGTATTATAACAACCCAATGAAGAGAGAGAGTAATACTCGTGTGAGAAAGTGCTGCTGACATAGAAGCATCCTGTCAACTTTGTACTCTCCAGCCGAAGAGAAACAACCCCTCCTCAGGGGGCTGCAGCAGCCACAGAAGGGCGCTTAGTGAGAAAATCTTCTCACCCTGGCTCAGGGCCCGGCTCTTGCTGCTGCAGGTGCTGCCAGAGCTCTGTTCTCAATGAGGCTGGTGCTGCCAGGATGCTCCGTCCCTACTCTAAGGCCACAGGGACTCCTGTTTTTCAAGTCTCTCCATTTAAACCCTGAGTTTTTGCTTTCTCCTATGTTAAAACACACAAATTCCCTAATGCTGGATCCCTGCAGCAGAAACATGCTGCAGTTCTGTCTGCCAAAGCTCCCCTTTGGAAAAGGGTCACATCCCACCACATGGGAAAAAAAACTTGCCAGGGTTTTCCTGCCAATCTTGCACCTGCAAAATCTGCTGTGTCACATGAGCAGCAAAGTGAGTCCTAGGGACTGCAAAGTCCCATCTTCAGAGACTGACATATAACACTGCATGCACTGTAGTATTGTTTCTAAACAAAAATGTAAATATGTAAGATCCAGTAATTTGGAGAGAAAAGCTGTTTTCCCACCCTATGTTTTTCTTAAATGCTGCTTATGGGTTTAATTAAACTCCCTGTTGTTATTTTGTCAGAAAGTTGGCTTTCTTCACCTTTTAAATAAGAAATACCTAGAGCCAGGCTGTGAATAAAGCCAGCAGATGATTCTCTAATTTCACATTCATTGCAAATATTTAACATGCCATCTCAGCCTGTAATAGAGAATTTCGAAGACTTACTGTTCCTTTTTGTTAATGCTTGAAGTAGAGAGAGCTCTGTCAGTTATTTTTCTATTAAGATTTTTTTTTATCAAATCTGGTTCATTCCAGTTTGAAGGAACACACTTCAAAGCAGTTTCCATGGGTGATGTTTATAAAGCAACTGAAGTTTGAGTTGTTAGATCTGTTTTCTCTGCAGCTTTTAGTCATCAAATCCAGACTGGTTTGGGTTGGAAGGACCTGAAAGCCCATTCATTTTATTCTACTCCCTGCCGTGGACAGGAACACCTTCCACTTGTTTTCAAATTAAGTTTCCTGACTATTATATTTTTACCCATTATTTATGCATAACCTACATGGACTCTGTTTAAGTACCACTCCCACTGCCTCAATTACAGATTTGGAGCCAAAATACACGATAAAACCAGGACCTGGGGAGACTCAACAAAGAGAGGAAAGAACCCCTCAGTAGCAGGTGGTAAAGCCAGAGTGAAGATCAGTCAGAAAAAATCTGTGGCTCAGAGGAGCTGGAGTTGATGTGTTTCAGATCTAAAGAATTTTGTGACAATAAAGGAGGAGGAAGCAGAACCGGTTCCACTGGAGTGGGAATATATCTCCACCACAGAAATACATGAATGATGTAGCTGAAGAGATAGAGTTTAGCTCACGATAGAACCCTGTGTAGTGAGGGAATCCAGCATGCATGTGGGTGAGTCAGGGCTTCAGGCACTCAGGGAGAGAGAGCTGAGCCTCACAGGGCTAATTCACAACCAGAAAAATCAAGGATACAGCTCCAAAACCACAAAATGCCCTTTTTGCTGGAAGCTGTTGAGCCTCACAAGGCAGGAACCCTGATGGAGTTTGCTGTTCCCCAGCTTTGTCCTCTAAAAGTGGCAACAAAACCTCTGCCTGGTGCCCTTCCCTCCCCTCAGGCTTTCAGAGACCTGTGATCTTTGCTTTTCATGGGAATAAATGAATTCCCTTCATGCGCCAGAAGAGATTCTTTAACATTTTTCACAAAAGCAAGAGCCTGTCAGCCTTTGTCATGTATTAGCTGAGAACACACAAGAGGAGGCTGCAGAGAGGGCTGCAGGATTTGTACAAACAGATGGCGTTTTTCTTGCCTATGCTTCTGAATTAAAAATCTGAGGATTAACCAGGAGTAAAAGTTGACATTTTGTCTCTAGAGAAAAACCTCTTTAAGGCATGTCATGGAAACAGCACCAAGCAGTTCTGTGGAGGGCTCCAGAGGTCTCACATACCTAAGAAATTCAGTGTAATATGCTTTAAATTTCCCTTCCCTTAACATTCTTGAGCCCTTTTTGTATTTTAGTGGAATTTTTTTGTTCTTAAATGAGAAATGCAGTAATGTGCTGCACCTAAGGGGCTGGAACATCTCTAGTTTTGGTGCTGGGAATGATTTTTTTTTTAATGGAAAAGGACTTATTAGTTTATATTTGAGCACAAAAGTCCATCTTGGGCCACTGCTTGCTCTTCAGGTTCTAGCTAAGAGACAGCTTTTTGCATAGACTGTGGTTCTTTATTCTTAAGTGGGAGTGTAATTTTTTTATCCTGAAACATGATGCTTTTTCCAGAAAGGCACTGGATTTATTGTAAAATGCACACTAACAGTATTTTCTGTGGAGGGGAAAATAATAGGAAGTTATTCTAAATGTTTTTTTTAAAACCTTATTTTTTACTTAGGAAGAAAGCAAAAACACTTTAAAATTCCTCTTGATTGCCTGCCAGCGAACTCCTCCCCTGAGTGTGGCTGTGGGACCAGTTCCTCACCTTGCCTGGAGCTGGGCAGTGGAAAACTTTGTTATGCCTTAAATGAGTTGGCAATTTCTCTTTATTTGATAGGGCCTTAACCTCCAAATCCCCAGTTCTCCTGCAGATCCTCATTCCCTTACCTTTATAGAGGGGTATTTCTCAAATGGTCATTTTTCTTCATCTCTTTATCAAATTTTATTATACTTTTCATAGATCTGATCAACCCTGATCGCCTCTGGCATTTATCAAGATGCAAACAGGCTAAAACCCTTCTGTTCTTGTTAGGATCCATACAATTGTGTTGGTATTTCCTGAGGAAAAGCAGAGTAAAAGAATAAAAATGAAGAATAATATTCCTAAGAATTTATTCTATGGAACTAATGAGCTGTACTTGTGTTCCTGGCTTGGAAAATCCTCTCTCTGTTGTGCCCACATAAGCTCGGCTCAGCCCAGCTCAAGGTGTCGTGGCTACGGTTCCTTGGGAGCAGTAGCCCCAACACTGGTGGTGACCATTGTCCTGGCTGTGGATTTGTGAAGTTGTGACTGTTGGTTTTGTTTGGATTTTAGAGCAACGTGGTCCTCCATCAGGAACAAACTCAGCCAGGCAGAGCCCGGCCCCACAGCACCGACCACTGGGACTGGCACCGAACAACCCTGACAGGTTGGGAAAAGGGGCTGGGAATGGTGGGAAAAGCTTGGCCAGAGGAATTCATGTGAAGGTAACATCCACATCCTTTCACCGTAGGGGAGCTACAGAAGGTGAAGCTGGAAAAGAAGTTTCTAGTAGTTACCGGCTGTCCTGGCCTGAGCACAAGCACATGGCACAGTTGGATGCTGCTTCAGGTGTGGGCAGCCGTCATTCCCAGGTACAAAAATCTGTCCAGAGCGTGTGGAGACATAAGGAATGCTCATCCATCAAGGCACTCCAGTGGCATTGCCACAGAGTTCTCAAAAGCACAACATTACATTTCCCTGTCGGATATGGGTGGAACATTTGTGTATAAAAACATACTGAAGTGTTTCACAGAATGTTTTTGCTCTTGTTTTCATTGTGATAATCTCCTTAGGGTAGTTGAACATTCATTATAGTTGTGAAAGAAACACAAAATTACTGTAATGGAGCAACTACAGACTCTTTGGCAAAGTTTCTTCAAGAATTTTGTGCCTATCTCAGAAGGAAAGGTGTTCTGAAAATTTAGACTTAGATTAAAACCATTACCAGAGGTGGGATGAATGCTGTTTAAATGCTCAAAATATAGAAATATTGAAATGTTTTTCTAAAAAAACAGAAGGTTAAATCTGCCTACAGCTCCTCATATCTTTTTTTTTTTTTCCCCTCTGACTTCTTGCACAGAATCCTGGCTGTTTCCCAGTGGAGTTGGAAAGGGGCCCTCGAGGGTTTGGATTCAGCCTCCGGGGAGGAAAGGAATACAACATGGGCTTATTCATCCTCCGTCTGGCTGAAGATGGGCCGGCAGTCAAGGATGGGAGAATCCATGTAAGTTTGGCTTCTCTAATCAATTTGTTGATGCAGTTGATATATTAATTTACCCAGAGTGGTGACCTCCTTTGACAGTGTCTTCAACAAAACCCAGGAATCCTCTTTAAGCTGCTGATGTTGCACACCAGTGACATCTGTTGGCTGCTGTGTGCAGTGCCAGATGGGCTCCTGCTCCCTTTTTTCCCCATTTCCCTTCCCAATTTCCCTTAATAGAGAACTCTTTGGGGTATGCTATTGCAGCCCCTTTCCAGCACCCGGGGAAGTTAGCGTGAGCTGAAATTACCTGCCTGGTACCTGTGAGAGTTGTTTACTGGCTCCAAGACCTCACCACTGATCTCTTCAACGTGATATAACAATTCCTTACTCTATATCAAACGCATTTGTGTGGTGTTCAGCTTGGCAGTGGGTGTAGAGAAGGTGCTGTGTCCTACCCTGGATAAGGTGACCCCAGACAGATGTGATGTCATTGATCCATGTGCTCCCTCCCCACCATGATCCAGAATGAAAATACGTTCAAGCACATCCTGTATCTGCCTCATCACTTGTAAATGAATAGAAGATGTGGTTAAGGTCTCTGAAATCTTTTCCTGAGACGACAACCTCTGTGCATGTCTGAACCCCCAGACCCTGGGGTCACATCCTGTTTGTCATCCGTGAAATGGCGTCACTAATGCCCGCTGTATTTTAGCACAAGAAGAACAAAAGCCTCTGTCTCTATTATTTTTTCTTTCTAAATTAAAAACCAGTTCACAGTGTCAGAGAATACTAAAGACTAATCTGCTGCTCTTTTTTCCTCAGGTTGGTGACCAAATTGTGGAAATTAATGGAGAACCTACCCAAGGAATCACTCACACACGAGCCATTGAGCTGATTCAGGCTGGAGGAAATAAAGTTTTGCTGCTGCTGAGACCAGGGACTGGATTGATACCAGATCACAGTATGTTATCTCAGGGCTGTTTGGTGTTGAGGGCACAAGGCAGGGAAGTAGAGTGGGATAAGGAGATTCTGCTGCTTGTTCACTACAGTAGTTGGTAGTTGCCTTTGTGACAGCTGTACATTCATTATTGAATTAAATTAAAAATTAAAATATAAAAATTGAAAATTATCTGTTTTCAAATATGAAGAATATTTGGGGTAAAATTAACACATGACAAGTATGTAGGAATATTGCAGAATCTGAAATTATTCCATATTTCTAATTAGTTTCTTAGCTCTGTCCAAGCTAATCAAGTTTTTTTCTATAAAAATATGCTGATTAACCCTGATTGCCTTTTAATTTGAATGAAATTTCTCTGTGCTACAGTATTGTTAAAATTTTGTTTCTGTACATATTTACTTCTGGTTTTAGCCTTATAAATTATGAAAATGCTTTGTTTTTCAAAGCCAAAACTTCAAGAAGCAGGAAAGGGACAGCTTTACTGTCCAAAGGGGTTCAGTTTGATTCAAGGTGATTTCTGCATCTACAAAAGGAAACCACAACTTTGTTGGCCAAAAAAGCCACAAAAAAGCCCAGGAAAGACAGCAGAGAAAATGTTTGCAGGAGCCACAAAGTTCAGAACTGATGACTTTGGGTCTGACTCAGTCCCAAGACTGCAAATCAGAGACTTGTGGCAGTGGCAGCATTTTAAAGCAAAGAATGTTTCATTTCCTAAATAATGCGTTTTAGTCTTTGTAACTCCTGGTGCTGACACCGAGGTGCTGATGGTTAAACTTCCTAAATTGTAGGGTCACTTCTTCTGATAAGTTTTTCAGTCACAGTGACCAATCCCAAGTTTATCCTTTCCCAAAATCCCAAACACACAGTTTGAGCTACCAAATACTTTGTGTGTTCAATCACTTACTGGCATTTACTCAAAGGGTAAAATCTGCTTAGAACTGTCTCAATTTCTTTCCTCCCAAGAGCTAGAATAGGGTCCTGAGCATCACTCCTGGCCCTCCTGGTCACAGAATTTCCCTGAGCTTGAGGGAGAAACAGAATCAGAAGGGAACCTCTGGAGCATGTCCAGGCCAGCCCTCTGTCTAGAGTGGGGCCTGGGATGAGGTGAAGAAAGTGGTGGAGTGGGGACGGGTTTATTGCCTCTTGCCTTGCTGTTAATCCAACATTTCTGATTGAAATCTTGCTTGCTGTATTCTGATTTTTTTTTTTTTGTATGTACTTCTGGGCTTTTTCTCTTCCTCCTTCAGGTTTGGCTCCTTCCAGTCTGTGTCCCTACGTGAAAACTGAGCAACATTAAGGGCTTTCAGTGCTTTTCTTGGTTTTTCCTTAAAGACTTGGTAAATCTGCATGTCTTGTTTCATCTCTTCCTATTTTTAAAGTGCAAAGCTATGAATAACCCCAACTTTTCACTGTTTCAGATTTCCTTAGGCATAGCAGTTCTAGTTCATTTGGTTTTATTAAACAATAAGACTTTTTTATTTGAAATTTTGCTGTGTAGGCTCTAAAATTGTTTTGATCCAAGACCATGTCAGTCCTCCAGGGATCCAGCATTCTGACCACTAGATTTTTTTTTTCCAAAATCACATCCTCAGGGCTGTTGTGGAACAACACAATACAGAAATCTGGCTAAACAAAGCCTTGAAAATGTGCCACTCCTAATGTTTTTTGAATTGAGCTCAGTAGTTTGCTGATTATTACTTTTTGTGTATTTAATCAAATCTCTTGCCTTTTGCTTCCAGGTGATTGGGATAGCTACAATCCTGCTTCATCAAATGTAATATATGAAGAACAGTCACCATTATTGTCTTCATCTTCCCATTCTGCTTCCCCATCTGAAGTGTGTTATTTAGCAGTACCAGGAGAAGCTTTAACCAGAGTTCAGCTGTCTGAGGAGCTGGAACAAGCAGAGAACACTGTGCCTGACAAGATAAGCACTTTAACTGAAAACCAGTGTGAGAAGAAGCCTCAGTCTTCTCCCCAGAGAACAAAGAACAGATGGGAATGTCCCTCGAGTCCCGAGTTTGGAATCACTAAGGATAGTTCAGAAGCAGGGACCAGAAGGGGCAGATCTGCCAGTCCAGCAAAGTCAGGGGCTGCTGAAGGATACCCTCACATGGGATTCCACAGCCCCAGGAAAGGGGATCCTGAGAAAAACAGTTTCTCACATAAATCTGACAGTTCTAGGAGTGAGAGTAAAACCACAGAAAAAGGGATGAAAAATAGTGGCAAAAAGGAGTCTTCCAGTGGAAATCGAGGAAGGTCAGCAAGTCCCCAAAGGCATCTCAGCAAGCCAGGGAGCGCAGAAATGGTGGAAAGGATCCAAGGTAGAACATCCCGTGGTCATAAGGCAACTCTTGAGCACTTGAAACATGGGAATGGTAAACCAGAAGCCACCAGGAAAGGCATGAAGCAGAAGACCCCAGGAAAGACAGAAGGATGTTCCGCAGACCAACACTGCCCAGCATTTGGTGGGCATAACCTTCCCTTCAGGGACTCCAGGAGAAATGCTTCTGAGGATGATTTATTAACCAAGTCCAACTCTGGAGACACAGATTCCAGCAGATTCAAAACCTCCAGCCTTTCTAATATCCCTCTGCTTTCCATGGAGAAACAAAGGAGAGTGGAAACACAGGAAGCTCTTACGCTGAACAGACACTGTGGAGAGAGACAGGTGGAGCTGCTCAATGAAACCAAAGATGGAACTTCCCAACCTGAGAGGAATTCTCCAGTAAGGAAAACACTGATAACTCCCGGGCCATGGAGGGTCCCCAGTGGCTGTAAGGTCACCCCAGCAGCAGGGGTGCCTGGAAAACGGGTGTGACTGACTGACAGACACTGTTTTTTAGAACATGTTCTCATCAATTTTCCAGTAAGGGTAATTTAAAGCATTGTTTCTTCTCACACAATTGTGGGTTTTTTTTTTTTTTTCCTCAGAAACTGGTTAGAGGGGGGGATGTATTTGATTTGTTCTTAAATTATCTAAGCTCCATGAAGGACTTCAATGATTGCTTCAGTGAAACCCTTCCATGGGCTGCTGTCCCCATGTCCCTTTACAGGCCAGGTCTGCTGCTCCCAGTGTTGCACTGCTGCAGCTTCCCTGAGTATTGTGAACTCTGAACAAAGTTATTTAATGTCTCTATTGCCAATGTGATCCTGACTCACATCCTGTTCTTGTGCCAAGCTATCTACTGTAGCCAGTCAATTTAACCCTTCCCGTGTGGATTTCAGTCACAGATAAGGCAGGTTTGGGCTGAATCGGGTGTTTTCTCTAGACCACATTGCATGTTACATCAGGAAACCCATGTGTTCCTGCTGGGTCAGGGAGAACACGGGTGAGGTGGTTCTGTCAGTTCCAGGGCAGCAAATGAGCTGCTGATGCTGTTCTGTTCATATGCAAAACCCTGTAGCTAAATATGGTATTTGACATAATTTTGTAATTTTGCTTTTTCTGACACAACAAAATTGCTTTAGTTCATTGATTCACAGGAATTTGGGTTGCAAACATCTGTGAGAGGAAAGAAAATTCTGAGTTCTGTTAAATAACACAGTTCGTTTGGTTTCACTCGTAGCACCTAGACACCCTCAGTGTGGAGCTGATGCTGAAGTCCCATCTTTAATTATTTAATGCTAGTTAGGAATTGGGTTTTTTGCCCTCTGTAGAGGTAAGAATGACCTTAGGATGGACTCAGCTGCCGTAGCAGCTTTTTCAGTGAAGTTCTTCCCTGTCTATTTTAGAACTCTCCCCTATTTACTGTGAATGTGTGATCAAGGAGTGTTGATGACAAACAGGATACAGGAGACACACCATCTATGGTTTGGGCTGGCAGAGATATTTTCAAGAGGGATGTTACCACCAGAACCTACTGACACATCACTCCTACGGCTGTAAAAACAACAGAAACAGAAGGATGTTATTTTATTCAGAGTTTTAGTGATTATTTCCTGACATCTGAGATTTTTAATGACTGCAGAAAAGTTGTAAAAGGAGGCTCTTGGTCCAGTTTGTTGGAGGAAGAAGAGTAAATGTTTGAGCTTTAGTTGCTTAAAATGCAAATGTGATTTACCCTTTGCAAGTGAGTATCTCGTTTTGGCCTTGAAACATTAAATGTTTTTAAAGGGTAACAAAGCACAGCAAAGCAGTTCTGAGTGGAATTCTTCGCAAGTACAGCTGACTGCTCAAACAGCTTTTAAACAAAGACTTTGGGAATTCAAAAGGCTTTAAAGCAGCTCTGAACTGTGCTCACGTGCTCAACACTGGGTGAGCCACTGACACCGGGTTTGCAGTGTAGCATAACACGTACGAACACTCCCTGGGTGGAATATGACTGTGAAATATTTAATACTCTGAAGTAGCCAGTGTAGATATTACCCTGTGTTCTTTCCCAGAGGTTGGTTTATGTTGAACTATATGCACTCAGCCTGACCACCGAGTACAGTGACAAATCCAGTCCTTTAATTCCAGATGAATTAGCCCCACTGAAATGATCTCCTTGCCATCAACTCCTTTCTGTTTTTCTATATGTTCATGTGACCTGATAATGTCTTAACTTGTGTGTGATTTCTCCTTCCATAGACCTTGTATCTGTACTTCCTGTATCAGACTTAGCCATGTGGCCTTGGAATGCTACGCAATGTATGGATGTACTGGGTGTAAATGTTTATATATTGTACAGCACCTTTATACAGACTTCTGAGGTTCTGATGAGAGAGACCTGTAAATTGCTCATTATTTTTTATATAGATATTAAAAACAAACTCTAGTTCATGGCCTGTTGGTTCTGCACTGTCTAAACCAGGTTCTTGGTTGGCTTTCAGGGGTGTGATCCAGGTTTTACCCACAAACATGCTGCTCTTCTGGAAAATAAATGCTATTTTTTATTGGAAGTCCTTGATCCCCCGTTCAAAAAAACAAATGCTTAGCAAAGATGGTATAAAAATCATTAAGTCCTGTGGAAACAGTACAGCGATGAAGTACTCATCCTGTAAGTTTATTTGTACATTTTGCTGCTGCTTTGGTTCTTAATAACTGGAAATCCATGGATTTCTGGATCATTTCCATAGGTTCTCCTATTTTGTAGGAGCTGCATGGTGAGGTCAGTATTCTGAGGGAGGCCCTGGCCAAGCTGCCAAGGGCAGGGACCAGGGAGCATCCAAGGGGTTCTCCCACCCGAGTTTCTCCTGGAGCGTGCTGGGTGTCATGCTGAAAGTTTAACCTGGGTTTGGGGTGTTCTCCTGCAGTCCCAGCTCTGAGTGCTGCCCCTGAGCCGAGGCCTTGCTGTGTCCCAGCACTAAACCCGGCAGCTGGGTGTGCTTTTCCAGCCCTTGAATCCCATTGGCAATTCCCAGAGCTCCCCAAGGCACAGCATGCACTCGCTCCCTGGGAGTTCACTTCAGTCTGCCTGAACCAAGGACATCCTGCCCAGGTTTGGAACTTTATTTTGTGGGTTTTTTCCTCTTCCAGGTGGTTGGCAAAAAAGAAGAAGAGCCACAGGGAAGCCAAGCCACTGGAAGGCCTTATCCCAGTCTGAGGTTCCCACTTTTCTCTCTGACTCCTGGATAATTGCTTGACCATAACCAGGGACTGTCTGTTTGATTCCCTGCCTTTTCCAATAAATCATTGTTTGCAGCTGGGGTGTGTTCCTGGTGTCATCCTCCTCCTCCTTCTCCTCCATGGATTTGTAAATAAAGTTCCTGACTTTTGCCAAGTGTAATTTTGTTATTCCAGAAATGGTGGCTCTTTTGTTCCATTGAAACTTTCCAACTCTGCTGAGAGTTTCAGATGTCAAATACCAGTAAGATTGGAGTTTCTTTGGATTGTTGCTCCCACAAAATACAGGTAATTCTTGGATAGGAGTAACTTGAGATGTTTCATTCCCACTTTCCCTTAAAATCAGAGCAGAGGAAGCAGATTTTAAATCATCATTCCATGGACTTCCACCAACTTCCTGACTGTTCCAAAAGTTTTCCGTGTTAGACATTCCTGAGCTTCTTTTCCAGGCAAGCTGGGATTTAGATGTTGTTCCTTTTGATGTTTTTCCTCTCTCTGATTTTAGTAAGGGAATATTTGCTTTTCCCAATTTTTCATCCCAATTGCAATTTTTGTACATCTTAGGGAGCATTTCTAAGGAAATTTACCAAGTGAATGTTGGTAAATCAGGAATTGTTCAGCACCATATCCACAGAATTCTGTAAATTCCCAGGAGAACTTGCTTAGTGTTTAATTGCCATAATTCATCTCTTTGCAAAGTGAAATTCACTGCATTTTAAATTACATAATTCCCATTGCAACTTCAATCCTGGCCTAATTGCTGGGGTGGTTCTGTCCTGCCTTGGCACATTTGGAGGTTCATTTGAAGTGACATTCCTGCTAAAATAGAATCTGTTTCCAAGAACAACTGGGAATTGTCTGGAAAACCTTATTTTCTGGGAGGCACTGAGTTTGTTTTGCCTATCCCTGCAGAATTGAGGATACTCTCAGAGCTGTGTTAGGCAGTGGCATGAGGGGAGAGCTGCATTTATTTAATTTTTTATTTATGAATTTTATATTTTTTTTAGTTTTGTATTTGCTTGCTTTTGCATGCTTTTATTTTATTGTGCTTTATATTTACATGTAATTTTAATTTGCATTTGATAATTTTTAGTTTTGTATTTGCTTGCTTTTGTGTGCTTTTATTTTCTTGTGCTTTATATTTGTTGTGTTATTTTTTGTTTTGTATTTTTAAACAGGTTTTATTTTTGATTTCCTCTATTTTTATATTTTTATTTTAATTTTTTTCTTATATGACTTTATTTTTAATACCTCTATTTTTTATTCTTTAATTTTATTATTTCCATGTTATTTATTTTGTATTTTTATTGTTTTATTTAATTTTTAAATTTTTTAAAATTTCATTTTATTGCTTTTTATTTTATTTTTTTTAATTTAAAATTTTATTTTTAAATTTTCATTTCTTTATTTTATTTTTAATTTATTTTTCCATGTTTTCTTTGTTCCTTTTTTCAAGGAATAAAGTGGAAGTTTGGCTATTGGCAAGAAAGAAGCTGAGAAATGATGTCCATGTCCACTGGATGTCTGTATACAATTGGGAATGCAGTTAGCAAAACTTCTGTATTTTCTGCTAAATTAAAAAACCTGACCTGAGAAAGCTGTAAACACCGTGGTGCTGTTTCTTTCCTTTTTACACACTGACAGTTCTCATTCCACCCATTTACAGAATTACCAGCAGTAACTTGATGTTGAGGTGTATTTCAGAGTTAGCAATAAAGAAAGTAGACTTTTTCTTTTGTAACACTCCAAATCTCATTGTTTATTAACAAAAAAAATCCAATATAAAGCAAACAAAAAACCCCAACCCAGAACCAATCTCCCACCCAAATGAGCACAGAAACAGAAAATATATCAATATTATTTTAATAAAAACTAAATATTTCCTTCTTAGAAAACCATGCTAATTTTATTCTGATTTATTGTAGTTCTGGTGTGTTAGGCTAATGAATTCATATAGTTTAAGATATCATTTCAAACATAAACAAACAAACATGAATTTAAAAAATATGTAAATAAATGTAATTAAAAAAAGGAAATATAAACCATGAAAAATAATATCAAGGACATAAATACATATACCATATTGCATACATTATTATGTATTATATGTCATTTCAAATATAAACAAACATGAATTTTAAAAATAAATTCAAAAATATGTAAATAAATGTACTTAAAGGAAGAAATATAGAACATGAAAAATAATATCAGGGATATATATACATATACCATATTGCATACATTATTATATATTATATATAATTTCAAATATAATCAAATAAACATGAAATTTAAAAATTAATACAAAAATATGTAAATAAATGTAATTAAAAAGAGAAATATAAAACATTAAAAATAATAACAAGGATATAAATACATATACCATATTGCATACATTATTATGTACTATATATCACTTCAAATATAAGCAAACAAACATGAATTTTAAAAATAAATATGAAAATATGTAAATCTATGTAATTAAAAGAAGAAATATAAAACATGAAAAATAATATCAAGCATATAAATACATATACCATATTGCATACATTATTATATATATAATATATAATTTCAAATATAAGCAAACAAACGTGAATTTTAAAAATAAATACAAAAATATGTAAATATATGTAATAAAAAAGAAATATAAAACATTAAAAATAATATCAAGGATATGGATACATACATCATATTGCATACATTATTATATATATTATACATGCATATGAAGAGAAGGATAAATGGTAATTATGAAAATAATAAATATTAAAAATATTAAAATATAGCTTTCAGTAAAGGCTTCTTTTGTTTGAATTTGGCTGGTGGCAGGGTTCTTTTAGTTGTGGTTGGGAGTCTTTCGGGGCATTTATTTTACAGGGTTTGGGAAGGGGATTTTTTGTCACGTTCTTTTTTGCCTCCGATCTCTGCCTGTCCCCTGAGGTCGGGGCGGTGCTGGCACCTTGTGGACGCAGAGCGGTACTGCAGCTCCCTCACCGGCTATGCCGGGCTGAGCACGGGGCGGTGCTGCCACCTGGTGCATATAGAGCGGTATTGCAGCTCCCTCACCGCCTATGCCAGGCTGAGCACGGGGCGGTGCTGCCATCCCGTGGGCACACAGCGGTACTGCAGTTCCCTCACTGCCTATGCCGGGCTGAGCACGGGGCAGTGCTGCCATCCCGTGGGCACACAGCGGTACTGCAGCGCTCCCGCCTCGCCGGTGAGCACGAACCCTCACAACTAGGAGAAGAAACTATTATGTCTCTTTGCAAAAACCTTTGGCTACATCAGGGTATTAATTCAGGGAACTAACACTTCATATTTAAATGTTCTGTGCTTTGCCATCGTCACGGTAAGCCCTGAAAGCTTCCTGAGCTGTTCTCATACAGACCTGTTTGGTCAAAAAAAAAACCACCAAAAACCCCCAAACAATCACTATTTTATTACTGTGTGCAAACTCAGGGCAAAGTTTTTATTCAACATCTCTAAGTAGAAACATTAAAGCCCCAATTTCTCTTTTCTTGAACAGTCTGAGACACAGTATTACTTATATCATTTTTATTACAGGCATTTTTAACTTTTTAAAGAACTAGAAGCACTGTTTGTGCATGTGTGTGTTGGTAATATCCACCCTCTCTCCAATGCAGAAGGGGAAAAAAAGGCTGCAGAGCTTCCTACAATGGGCTGTAAGTGCAAATAAGGAGGAGCCAGAGGTTTAGTCATGATGATTTACTATTTCTTAAGAACCTGGTTGATTTCATGATACCAAAACCAGTATGAATAGAAGACTGAACTCAGGAATCATGATTGTCTTATGGCGTTTAAAAAGCTTTAATGGCTTTTAAAGACATTTATAGCACACGTGGTTTATTTTTAAATTTAAAAAAAAAAAAAAAAAGCCCTGATTCATCACTGCTGCTGCACTGTGTGACAGAAGCCCCAAATGCCACCTTCCCTCCACTTGGAACAGGTGAGAGATGGAACTAAGCCCCAGAGGATTTTCTGCTCATTGATTATACGTGAGTTTTAGTGGGAATTCTCTGGGAAATCTGGCAGCTGAACATGCCAGCCCAGATCTGCAAACATGCAGTGCCAGAATGAGAACATTTGAAATGTAAACCAGGATTTATTCAATTGACTCAGGGCTGCAGGCTGTGCCCAGGTCCTTGTTACAAATACTGCACAGGGAAAAACCAGAACTGCACATTCCTTGTGATGTGTCTTGAATTTTGGGGGAGAGGTAAATAAAAATGAGATGCAAATGAGGGAATTGCTTCTACATGTAAATATTCCTGTCCTAAAGGAGCCGTCGGCTCTGTACCAAGACTTGAGATAAAAAAAATATATTTCTTTAAAACCCAAGCCCTTTAGAGGCTGCAGTTTGCGTCATGTAGAATTCCTAGGGGCTGAGATCAGGAAATCTGTGAGCCACATCCAGCTGAGCTCAGGGGAACCGAACCGAGCTCGGCCGAACGGAGCCACCTGCTCTCGTGCCCATTACTTAGCGCCAGTGCAGTCACTGCCCGTGAGCTCCTGCCCGACCCCGCGCTCCCGTCCGTGTCCGTGCGATGGCCGGGCCGGCCGCGGGCCCCGGCAGCCGGAAAACACCGAGCTGGGCGTGTTTAACGTGGGGCGGCCCCGCCTTCCCGCGCGGGGCTCGGCCCGGCCCGCACCGCCCTCAGGGAGCCGAGCCCGGCCGAGGGGCGGGGAGCGCAGCGAGCGGTACCGAGTACGGCCGAACGGAGCCTCCTGCTTTTGTGCCCATTAATTAGTGCAAATGCAATCACTGCCTGTGATCTCCTGCCCGATCCCGCCCTCCCGTCCGTGGCCGGGCCGCCCGCGGGCCCCGGCAGCCGGAAAACACCGAGCTGGGCGTGTTTAACGTGGGGCGGCCCGGCCCGCGCCGCCCTCAGGGAGCCGAGCCCGGCCGAGGGGCGGGGACCGCAGCGAGCGGCGCCGAGTGCGGCCGAACCGAGCCGAGGGGCGGGGACCGAAGGGAGGGGCGCCGAGTGCGGCCGAACCGAGCCGGGGTTCCCCGAAGAGACGAATCTAAACGACGGCGACCGAGAAAAGCCGAGGTCTTCCGAACAGCCGAGAGTTTACGACAATTTCCGAGGTTTGCCGAACAGCCGAAAATAGACGAGAGTTGACGACAATTGCCGAGGTTTTCCGAACAGCCGAGAATAGCCGAGAATTGACGAGGTTTTCCGAACAGCCGAGAATAGCCGAGAATTGACGAGGTTTTCCGAACAGCCGAAAATGGCCGACAATTGACGACAATTGCCGAGGTTTTCCGAACAGCCGAAAATAGCCGAGAATTGACGACAATTGCCGAGATTTTCCGAACAGCCGAAAATAGACGAGAAATTACGAAAAGAGCCGCGTGCAGCCGAAAAGTCGAACCCAGCCGACTTCAGCCGACTTTAGCTGATTCGAACCGGACGTAGCCGCTTTCAGCCGAACCGAGGGAGCCCGGCGCCATCGCTCCGTCCGTCCTTCCCCCCCTCCCGCTGCAGCCGCGGCCCCCAGCATCGCCGTGGAGCCGGGGCGGAACGTCTCCAAGCTGCCGGAGAGTGCGGATGGTGAGGGCGGATCGTGCCTGGACACGGTTCCGGGGGGAGTCGGGGGTTCCGGGGGGAGTCGGGGGTTCCCGGGGAAAGGCCCCGCGTGCTCGCTGGCCCGGAGAGCCCCTGGAACGCTTATTCGGGCAGGTCAAGCCGCTTCTGGCCTGAGGGAGGAATTTCTCACAAGGACACAGAGATGGACAAGGGGAACCGAAGCAGCTTCAGATTAAATATCAAGAAGGAATTTTTCCCTGTGAGGGTGGGGAGGCCCTGGCACAGGGTGCCCAGAGGAGCTGTGGCTGCCCCTCGGTCCCTGGAAGTGTCCAAGGCCAGGTTGGACGGGGATTGGAACACCCTGGGATGGTGGAATGGGATGAGCTTTAAGGTCCCTTCCACAATTTACTGATTCTGATGATTTGGCCGGGGTCAGTCAGCCTGTTGGAAATTCAGGCTGAATGATGACTGCTCATAATTTGCGCTGTGTAAACCAAGAATGAATGCTTAAAAAAATTCTGATGCATGATTTTTTTTTAAAGGGATGGGGAGAGTTGCTGCCTTTTGTTTTCCTCTGAATAAATGTTATTTCTTCCTTGCAGCATGGTAGAAACCCTGTTCTGCTCAGCTGTCTTAAAATCTGTCTAGAGAATGAAAGTGTGTTTGGGTTTAGTTGGTTTGTAGCACTTAAAAGTGGTCTTCAAATATTCTTCAATAACTGTATCCTGAATTAAAGCTCCATGCCGGAGTTCTTTTGTGCAAGCATTTTTAGTTGGTTTATAGCACTTTAAAATGGTCTTCAGATATTCTTCAATAACTGTATCCTGAATTAAAGCTCCATGCCAGAGTTCTTTTGTGCAGGCACTGTTCTAATAGACAGTGGTTGTTCATCTGGACTGGTTTAAATGTGTCTGTTTTTTTTCTGAAGTTCCCATTTATTTTGCTATATTGATGTGGATTTTCACTCTCATACTCTGGACAGTGGCTTTGGGATTTTTTTCTCCATTCCACAGCTAGAATATTTTTTTCCCATGGCAGTAAAATTCTCTAAAGTATAACCTGGCTGCAGAATGGCATTTTCTCAGAGAGTAATGCTGCTTCTCCCAGCCAGCACTGCACTGTTCTTGGTCTTGGTGCAATTTGTCACTGTATTCTGTAGAATCCATGGCTGCCTCTCAGGGTTCTGAAGGAGTGCTGTATTTGGATTTTTGGCTTCAGAGTGGGAAGTGCATGATCTGAACTGTGGCATCTCACCTATATTCTCAGAACCCTGGAAAAGCAAGCTCTTATTCATGAGGAACTCTTGAAAGTTGAGCTGTCTTGCAAGAGGTGCTGCAAAGGGTGAGATTTAACCTGATATCCTTCTTTGTTTAAATCACCTCTGTGAAACCTTAATATGCTTCAATAGTTTCTGCAGAACAGCTTATATCACGCAGAGCAATTCAGCACATTGTAACATGTACTGGACTGCTTCATGTAACTGGTACCTTGTGTCATGCAAGATTTTCAGCCCCTTTTCCTTCAGTTTTCATGGTAATTACCCTTTTCTGTTTATCAAGCACTGCCTTGGGTTCCTGTTTATGTCTCAGTAATTTGATCTGTTGTTTCTAGTTAGTTCTGCTTCACTTCTCCAGATCTTCACTTAACGTTTAGTCGTGTCTTCTGCCTTTTGTGCAAATGGACTTAATGCTTCTTCTGTGACGTTGTATTAAGTATTAATCATAAATTAATCATGACAAATCAAGCAGATGTTTAGCTCTACTAAAATCTTGTGACTGCAGGTAGGAAGAGTTTGAAGCAAATAGTGTAAGGAAGTTGTCTGTGGAAGCTGAAGGTTGTGCAGCAAAAGCTGAGTGTGTGGCTCTGACACATAGCAAGGCTGGGAAGAGTTTCTGTGTGGACAGTGGATATTAAAGTTTGGTGAGCTTTGAAAGTAGCACAGAAAGATTCAAATGAAAAGAATGGGTGATGTGAGATCAGATCTGAGCCCTTTCTGACGTGCACACATGCTCTTTGTGTTGTCAAATTCTGTGTGTAACCAAGTGTGTTTCCCTGGTTGTTTTGCAGGTAGTTGGGCTACTCAAAGCTCTGGAGACAAGACTGACTGCTGTTGAGTCACGGGTGGCTGCTCTACATAGGCAGGTCTGAGAGGAAATATGGTGAGTGTTGAACTGCAGGACAGGCACGGGGGGGCTGCAGTACCGCCCTGTGTCTCCCTGAGGCTGAAGCCGTGTTTGCTGTCAGTGACGACATAGGGGAGGATGATAAAGACGGAGAACTTTGGGTTTTTTCCCCTGAGTCCCAAGACTCTCTCTGCAGCTGTGGCCTGTATATCTCTTAAAAGAGTTTCTGGGTTTAGAAAGGTTTTTACATTCTGCAGTATTTATCTATAACTCAAGTAAAAACAGTCATACTGTATCAATGTGATGTTAATTACTTTATTTGAGTTGGTTAGTTAAAGCAAATCATTGATAAGGGGTTTGAGCATCCCTTGGATGGCCCTTGGAGCTGACAGCTCTTACTTCATTTCTCTTCATTCCTTTCATGTCTTTCAATTATTTCCTAAGCAATTACTGCAATGAGGATATACAGTAAGGACAACAGCATTTCTGCTCTGCTGGATTGGGAAATCCAAGCCCAATTCCTTGGAGAGGTTGAAGGAATGGGGATCTGAGCCTCAAGCTGGGTTTTGACAGTGGGAATTTGATGAGGAAGAAAGAGGAGAGATCCCCCAGGAAGTGGTTAAGGGCAGTCCTGCTGGCTTTGGGTGCTCCTACCCCCCAAAAATCATCCTGATTTAACTGGGCTTGAAGAAGCAGTGGGATGTGCCAGGGGGCCTGTGCTGGGACCCCCACACCCTGGTCAGGGATGCTGGGAAGTGCCAGCTGCAGAGGAACCCTAGAGGGGGGCTGTGCTGGGATGCCTCAAATTCCAGCCAGAGATGCTGGGCACTGCTGGACCTTTGGGACACTACTGAGAGGCTCCACTGCCTGATCCAGAGAGGTCTCCCATGATTTTCTGTGGTGCTTAGAAGCTGGCAGGTCATTACAGCCCCCCAGGTTGAAAATCCCATGGGAGCAGTTGGAGTCACAGACGATCACAGAGAAGCCAATCTGGGAGAGAGGAAATGAGCTGTTCCATAGATTTATTTCTCCCAATATGTTTTGAATTTATACCAGAATCTCTCCTCCTGTATCAGATCCCGTATCCTTGAGTTTTGAGTTTTCTCATAAAGAATTCTCTGCCCACGCTGGAGAAAACATTCCCTGGCACTGCAGAGAGCAGTGGTTTGGGGGGTCCTGGGGCCGCCTCTTGGTACTCATGGTCATTCTTCTTGCTGAGAGTTTTCTGTCCCTGTTGTGTCCCCTGGTTTGTTGTGTCCTGTGTCACTGGTGTTGGTGTGTATTTGGCCTGGTGCTGCTCCGCCCTGCTGCACAGCTGGATCTGGGGGTAATAGGCTAAATCTTGGGGGCTTGAAATTTGTGATGTAGGATGTAGTTGGATTGTAGAAGGCATTCCTAGATTGACATGAGATGTCTGGAGCTGTCTGTTTGTCCTGCAGCACTCTGACTTTTGTCCTAACTTTCAGATGCAGATGGATTAGGATTAAATCCGTGGCATAGCACCCCATCCATGCATCTGTTCTTCTTAAGGGGTGCAATGTAGTTCACCTGCAGGAATAACACAATGTCTCAACATTTTACAGCCTCACTCATTCCCTGATAAACACTGGACATGTTGTACCTACTGATCCTTATGCCATTTTCAAACATCTTTTGATGTGTTAGTATTTCATGAACCACAGAAAATGTTCATATGAATTTTGATAGGTTTGGGGTTTTTTTTTTTCCAGCTCTGTTTCTGCAGTCCATCTTCTAGGTATTGCAGTCTCTCTTGATTTTAGTATGAGGTTTTTCTTTCCATTGAAAAGTATTATCTGCTTCCGTTCTCCAGACTTATGCAGATTTTCTATATTTCTTCATAGTATCTAATTCCATGTATCACTCAGAAACATAATTTCTTCCTGCTCTAATGCTGCACAATTTCTTTAGCTGGTATCTTCCTTGCTGTGTTGTGTAAGACTGAATTTCAAGGGACTTCCTTTGTTTTTAATCTCTAGACAAATATTTGAGGGTAAAATTGGTTGAAAGTACATACAAGGTCAGAATGTTTTTACTTTTTTCCCTTGGTATTGCATTTCTCAATGCACTCTTAAATCAAGAGTGTTTGCGGTGTTTTGCCTTTCATATTTTGCAGTTTTGTATTTCAGAAAGACCTGCAGAATAAAGGTGCTGTTCTTTATGCCTTCAGCAGTCCTATCAGAGCTGATATGACTGCTTAGCAGTTCATTTTCAGAAACTACTGGGCTGAAAAGGCGATGAGCAAACAGTGGCTTTCAGATAGGGGTCAGTGTTGAAGGAAAAGAAATACAGGAGAGAAGGAGCACAGTTCCCTGGTTATATTTTATTATTATAACTGAAATTACATCTTAATTCTAAATAGTCTGGAATTTTAAAAATAATGATTAGCTGAGGCCAACAAAGCTTACACTTTTTCATGGTTTTGATCTTGTATGCTTTTGGAGGACCCTGTTCAGCAACATGGTCCTCATTAGCAACCATAACCACCCTCTCTAAATAATTCTGGACTTACTGGAAGCCAGCTGGGTATGGCACTGTGGGTTTGATGGGGCTGATGGTAGGTCATCACTATGGAAATTTGTTCATTAGGTGGGCACCCTGTTAGAGCAGCCTTTTAAGGGTTTCTCAAAAGCTCTGTTCCAGTCAGGTGATCTCTGGGGCGCTGCTGTATGGGAGTGCAGAGCCTCTGTGCAGCATAAACGTGCAGAGTTCTGTTCTCACATTCCTGTTGATGGGCACTGCACACAGCCTGGGCTCAGCCTCTGCCATCACCGGGTACCCTGGCCCTGCTGAGCTCCAGGAAGGCTGGGCTGAGGGGAGAGCACCTTGGTGGAAAGGAAAGGTGAAAATCGTTTCTAATAACGTGTACAGCGTGCAGTTAGAAGGTTGCACAAGTCATAGGTGAAAATCCTGCTTATGTCTGTGTTAGTTCCATTGTTTCAAGGGTGGTATTTTCCTATGGAATAGCACCTTTTGCAAAAGGATTTCATTGTGATTTTGAGTTATTAGTTGTTCATTCTTCTGCAGAATTGACTGTAAGATGCAATGATATCTATTTTAAAATATGGTTTGGAATTACCTGCTGTTCAGTGGCAAAATATCTATTTCACATATATATGTCTATGTATATAATAAACAAGTAGTATTTTTCTGTTGTATTTTTATTACATATTTTGTGAAACCTTTCAATAACAACAATGATGGAAAGGGCAAAAGAGTGCTGCTTGTGAGGAGAAGAGCATTAAGACACTTCTAGAAAGGTCACTTCCATGAGCTGTAAGCTTTTAGGAGACTTTATCATTTTGCTGACAGGGTCAACTTGATATTGATTGGCCGAGTGTTCTGTTTGGTTCCTGGAGGGCCAGTTATTTGAAGAAACCTGTGTAAACATCCAGGCAATATTCTTCATACTCTTGCCCTATTTCAGCATTTTGAGTTGCTTACTGTGTTGTATTTTTACAAACAAAAGATGAGATGAAGTTCAAGTATTTGATTATCAGTGTTTAAATTCAGGTTATCGTACCTTGCCTTCATTTTTTGAATTTAGCTGAGTCTCTTACTGTAGAAGAGCTTGCAGATTTGATAACTAAGTCTTCCTTAAGTAGTTGTTTACTGCAACTTGAGTTTTATGGCTCTCTGAGCATCCTAATAATTTTTTATTATTTGTTTTAAAAAAGAATGACTCGAAACCTCCCACAAAATAGATGCACAGCATCTTTTAGGGGGAACTTCTGTGTTTTGGTTTTGTGGGGGATTTTTTGGTTGTTTCAGTAAGGAGACAGATTTCTCAGTTTCATGGTTTTGCACTTTGGAAAGCAGGAGGCACTGCCTGTGTCCGAGGCTGCTCGCACTTGTTGCCTTCCTGGCAGAATTTATTTCTTCTCTACTGCATCTTCTTAATAGAGGCCCTTATTTCTCCTTGTTTTCCTCTGGCTTCTGTAGCTATTTCTCCATTTATTCGGTCAGACAGGAGATATTGGAAGGCTTTTTCCTGTCAGTAGCCATTCCTACAGAGTCCCCAGTTCATCTCTTAAGCCAACTCCGTGCTTGCGAGTCACGGCCCCTCTGCATCCTTCTGCTGCTGTTAAAGCAACTCACAGAATAACTACTGAACTCAGGCAATCATAGGCAATCTTGGGAAAGAACAGGAAATGATTTAAGCAAATATCTTTGGAGCAGCAAACATTACCTGTAGTAACTTGTACAGAAGCATCTTCTCATCAGCTGGACCCACAGCACAGGTGCCTGTTCAGGTGCCTGTTAATGAAACTTAATTGGTAAATAGAACTATAAATTGAATTGGCCCTTTTGGACCTAGAAGTATATAGTATGTCTGAAATGAATTCTTCTTGGTTTTTTCCCAGGACTGTGTCCTGGAGGCATTCCAGTTGCTTGTTTCCATGACTTTGAGCCTATTTAATCAGAGATGGAGCAGATGGACTGCAAACCCTACCAGCCCCTGTCAGAAGTGAAACATGAAGTGGATCCAACTTACACAAGTTCTTCAGATGAAAGTGAGGATGGTGGAAAGCAAAAAACCACAATCTTATGCCTCAAGAGAAACTCTGAATGAATTACAGCCAAGAGCTAAGACTTAACTAGAGCAGGTGTAGCAGAAAAAGAAAAGCCATTGACCAGTCCACACAAGGTAAATGATTTGTTTTTTCTATGAATTGTGATTGTTACTCCCTGATTGCGCACTGTGAAACAAGATCAGGAGTTGAGCAAACATTTTGTTCTCAAAGGCTTCTAGTACCAACCAACTTTTTACCTGGTTTTAATCATACAGTAATATCAGAAATTTAGGATATTTTTTTTAATTGAAGACAAAGTGGTTTTTTAGTATTTAGCAGGATGGACTGTCTGGTATTCTGGAAATCATCCCATGCTAGCTACAGACAAATATTTTGCTAAAAAATCAGCATTGAGGTTGCAGGCTACCTCTGCATGTGTTTACAAAGCCTGTGAATTAATTCCAATACAGCAATTCTCGTAACACTTCTAATCATATAAATAATGGAGTAATTTAAAAACTGAAGTTAATGATGGCATTGTAAGGAAAAAACCCAAGAGTCAAGTTTCTATTTTAACCTTTTGCACGATTAGGACAAATACTTGAGCAGTGATGAGAGTTGAACTAAGGTTAGGAAAAGCTACTGTTTGATTAGAGACAGAAGCTAAAGACTAAGACTAAAGAAATGGAAGAAATGAGCAGAATTTAGTGCAGCATTTCCTCTGTAAAGCCACCTGGTGCTTTTGTACACAATGAGCAGAGGAGGAGCTTTTCTGCTGCTTTCAGCTGTGGCCCCAGCCCAGGCAGGGTGGTGGGACAGGGGGAATATTTGGAGGAATCAGTGTCAGAAGCAATGAGTAACAACAGGCGGGATCCAGGGCCAGGCACTCCCTGCTCTTCAAGGAATTGGTTCAATTACATTAAAGTGTGGCCTGTACTTCTCAGCTAAAACTTCAGGTACTTATTTAAAAACAAATAAACTCAAAGCTTTTGCTGTCACTTTGTGTTGAAATATTAATCATAAACTAATCACGGTAGATCAGGTTGATGTTTTGCTCTACTAAAATCTTGTGACTGCAGGTAGGAGGAGTTGGAAGCAAATAGTGTAAGGAAGTTGTCTGTGGAAGCTGAAGGTTGTGCAGCAAAAGCTGAGTGTGTGGCTGTGACACATAGCAAGGCTGGGAAGAGTTTCTGTGTGGACAGTGGATATTAAAGTTTGGTGAGCTTTGAAAGTAGCACAGAAAGAATCAAATGAAAAGAATGGGTGATGTGAGATCAGATCTGAGCCCTTTCTGACGTGCACACATGCTCTTTGTGTTGTCAAATTCTGTGTGTAACCAAGTGTGTTTCCCTGGTTGTTTTGCAGGTAGTTGGGCTACTCAAAGCTCTGGAGACAAGACTGACTGCTGTTGAGTCACGGGTGGCTGCTCTGCATAGGCAGGTCTGAGAGGGAAAATGGTGAGTGTTGAACTGCAGGAGAATGGCGAACGTGAAACTTGGCCCTGTAATCCCCTGGGATCTGTGGGAACGTTTCAAAGACTGGGAAAGAGCTGAAAGCCATGGGTGGCCTGTGCTGCAGGGGGGAGCAGTGCTGAGTGAGGCTGTGTCCCAGCCAAGGAGCTCCTCTGGGGAGGACACCCCAGGGTTTTTTCCTGATGAAGACTTCTGAGCAGTCGATCTGTAGACTTCTGGTTTAGTGTATTTATTTAAATTTTTCTCTCTGAAAGCAAAGCATTTGTCTCCTGTCTTCCCTGCCATGCAGTATCTGCTGAACGGGGTGTGCATTTCCCTAATCTAGTAAGGAACCTCCCTGTGATTCTGTAATTTCCAAAGGAACAGCATGAAGTCACTTTTCCTTTTCTTGTCTCTTTTGCTTGACTAGTGCTCAAAGACAGGAATGACTCCATAACTCTATGTGGTGACTTGTTAGTTTGGTGGGGGTTTTTTGCAAGTGCAGGGCTAAAATGTGATGTAAGAAGAGGCTTTTTTTTTTTTGCAGCATTAGAGAAATGCTTTTGCATGAGGTGTTGAAGGTCAGTTGTTTCACAAGTTCAAAGGGAGGGAAACCAAACCAAACTGATGGCAATACTCCTTTAAGCAAGGCTTGGCATATATTTGAGCAATTAATTCAGCAGTTTTTTTGGTGTTATTGCTGATATTTTGGTTGTGTTTGGTTTTCTGTGCATTCAACTAATTGTCAGTGTTTCTCATACAGTACGAGTGTACCACTTAGTGTTTTTCAATAAAAGCAAGCAGTTGTGGTATAAAGGAAGAATAATCTCAAAAAGTGTTTTGGATTTTGTTTGGTTTCTTTTTGTTACCCAACACTACTTGGCTTTACTACTGTGAGTTCTAAAGTTTTCTCCAAAATCTTGGAATGAATTTCCTCATTCCTCCCCACTGCTAGGCACTGTATCTCTTAGAAAAGTTTCTACCCTGATCTTGACTGCCCTGTTTTGAAGCAGTGCTCCAGTTTAGCCTGTAGTGATGGGTCTTACATCCTTTTCTGTTCAGGGAACTAAAACATTTTGTTATTGGCATACCTGCAAGAGGAGCTTACGTTACTGCAGTGTAATTAGTGAGGCACTTTCTGCTCTAACAGAAAGTTTTTGAATGCTGCTCAACAGCAATAGACCTCATTCTGCATGTTTGAAGGTGAGAGATGAGATGGTCACATCCCAGGAGCCTGATTTTGGGATGTTTTGTGCAACTGGCCCAGAAGCTTTTACGTCTGGGCTTTCCATACTCTGCCCATGGCAGGTCCGGCCTGTGCTTCAACTTAGAGCCCTCAGTCGGCAGGGCAATGGACCTTTGGGGAAGTTCTTACAGCTCTACGTCATGCTTTATGAATTGTGATGATTTTCTGGAAGTGGGCTGTCCATTCTGACCCATTTTCTTCTCTCTCCTTGCAGACTGTACCTGCTGAAAGGCTGAGGGGAGGCCGGGATCTGCAAAATCTCTGACTCTCCGTGTCTCCCTGAGGCTGAAGCCGTGTTTGCTGTCAGTGACGACATAGGGGAGGATGCTAAAAACTGAAAACTTTGGGTTCTTTCCTCTGAATCCCAAGACTCTCTGCAGCTGTGGCCTGTATATCTCTTAAAAGAGTTTCTGGGTTTCGAAAGGTTTTTACATTCAGCAGTATTTATCTATAACTCAAAACCAGTCATACTGTATCAGTGTGGTGTTAATGACTTTATTTGAGTTGGTTAGTTAAAGCAAATCATTGATAAGGGGTTTGAGCATCCCTTGGATGGCCCTTGGAGCTGGCAGCTCTTACTTCATTTCTCTTCATTCCTTTCATGTCTTTCAATTATTTCCTAAGCAATTACTGCAATGAGGATATACAATAAGGACAACAGCATTTCTGCTCTGCTGGATTGGGAAATGCAAGCCCAATTCCTTGGAGAGGTTGAAAGAATGGGGATCTGAGCCTCAAGCTGGGTTTTGACAGTGGGAATTTGATGAGGAAGAAAGAGGAGAGATCCCCCAGGAAGTGGTTAAGGGCAGTTCTGCTGGCTTTGGGTGCTCCTACCCCCCAAAAGTCATCCTGGTTAAATGGGACTTGAAGAAGCAGTGGGATGTGCCAGGGGGCCTGTGCTGGGACCCCCACACCCTGGTCAGGGATGCTGGGAAGTGCCAGCTGCAGAGGAACCCTAGAGAGGGGCTGTGCTGGGACGCCTCAAATTCCAGCCAGAGATGCTGGGCACTGCTGGACCTTTGGGACACTGCTGAGAGGCCCCACTGCCTGATCCAGAGAGGTCTCCCATGATTTTCTGTGGTGCTTAGAACCTGGCAGGTCATTACAGCCCCCCAGGTTGAAAATCCCATGGGAGCAGTTGGAGTCACAGACGATCACAGAGAAGCCAATCTGGGAGAGAGGAAATGAGCTGTTCCATAGATTTATTTCTCCCAATGCCTTTTGAATTTATACCAGAATCTCTCCTCCCGTATCAGATCCCGTATCCTTGAGTTTTGAGTTTTCTCATAAAGAATTCTCTGCCCACGCTGGAGAAAACAACATTCCCTGGCACCGCAGGGAGCAGCGGTTTGGGGGGTCCTGGGGCCGGCACAGGGAGTCCCCGCGCCCCTGCCGGTCCCAGTGAGCATGAGGACATCGCCGCCGTCGTCCTCCCGTGCCAGAGCCCCGGCAGGACCCAGCGCGGCGCCGGCTGCAGGCGGAGCAGGAGCGGCTCCTGCCGCCCGTGCCGATCCCGGTCCCGATCTCGGTCTCAGCGCCGCACAGAGACCCACAGCCCGCCCGCCGCGGGAGAGGCGGCCCCGCTCGGGACTCCCAGCCTACACGGACAGGACCGGAACCCGAACTCCCGGTCCCATTCCCGGCCCCGCCTCAGCGCCTCGGGCTCCGCCCAGGGCCGGGAGCAGCCGCGGCTCGGCCCCAGTGTGAGGGGCGGGGCCGGGCCAGGGGAGAGGGGCTGTGCCGCGGGCGTTGGTGCCGCCCCCAACCCGGGCAGGGCGGAGCGTCGGGGCGGGCTCAGGGCGGAGGCGGGGCCCGGTGAGGCGGGGCCCGGTGAGGCGGGGCCCGGTGAGGCGGGGCCCGGTGAGGCGGGGCCCGGTGAGGCGGGGCCCGGTGAGGCGGGGCCCGGTGAGGCGGGGCCCGGTGAGGCGGGGCCCGGTGAGGCGGGGCCCGGTGAGGCGGGGCCGGGCGGCACCGGGGGCGGGGCCGGGCGATACCGGGGCTTCGGGGGCGAACAGACAAAGCTCACGAAGGAAACGAACGCCCCCCCATTCCCACCCCGCCCCTCCCTCCCCGCTGGCTTTTCAGATAAAATCATAAACAAGCCAACCCAGCTCCTGAACACTCAATGAATGCTTGAAACACTTCCACAGGAAGACAAGTTGGTAATGATCCCAAAGGAAGAATTGCAAATGAAGGCTAGTGATTGCTGCGGGAATTTCCTGCGGAATTATAAACCTCACACATACAGAATTTTGGAAGTGGATCCCAAATTCAGCCTTGGGCACCTGCAGGAGAAGAGGGGACCTTATCCACAGCAAGGCAAGCCCGGTGCCCCAGTGTGTCAGGTGCAGACAATGAGGTGTCCCGGGAATGAGCAGCAAATCCCCTCTGCCCCTGCCCTCACACTCGGAGTGGCAGCTGCGCCAGGTGACAGCTGTAAAGGACGATGAGGGGATGATGAGGATGATGAGTTTATCGAGTTAGGAATAATTTTTTGGTGCTGTTGTTTCTAGTTGATTTGTGATATTTTTATTTTTGTAGTTTGGTTTGTTGTTTTGGCGGTTTTTTATTGGTTTTATTTTGGGGAATGTGGGTATTGATATGGTGGATTTTTTTAGGTAGATTTTTGGGGGTAACGATGTCTGGGTTTTAGTACTTTAGATTCTTTTTGTGGTGTTAATTAGTTTGGCAGGGCAGTGCCAAGTGAGAGCCGTTAGGATGAAAAGGGGAACAGAGCAGCCTCAGGCGGGAGATGTAAAGGGTAATGAGGGGGCGGCTCCTTGCCGGGGCTGTTTTCGAAGGGGAGCTTCAGCTCACTCTGGCTCGGAGCTCCTGGAAGTGTCTCATGGAATGGCGGTGAGAGCACCTCCTTGGATTTGGAGAGCGCTTGGATGTGGAGCTTTGCTTAAAGGAGGTGCCCGGGGACAAACCTTTGTACCAGCTGAACAGGTAAGCTGGTGTGGACTTTTTGGGGGGGCTTTTCTCTTTTCTACTTTCCGTTTTATATTGCTAATCCCTCCCTGGTACCCCTATGAAAAAATGGGGGGGTTTTGAGGGCAAAAGGAATTTAAATTCGTTATTGTTGATAAAAAAATCTCCCTTTCCACATCATTTGAGAGATTTGAGGGAAACCTCTCCTTTTCTGTTTTTGTCGGGGAGGGAGTTGAAAAACAGAATACATTTTTTTGCTGTTGTGCTGGTTTAAGGTGAGACGAATGCCTGCTGTTGCCTCAGTTTCAGGGGTTAAATTGAAGGAAAGCCCGGCTTTTCCAGGATTTGAAGGGTTTAAATCGGATTGTGCTGCTTTGTTTGGGGACGCTTTCCGGCCGCGAGTGCCTTGCTTGGGTTCATGGCATTCATTGTTCTGGGGGAAATATCAATGCTGAGCATTCTTTATTTTGGGGGGAATGTCGTAGCCGAGCAATGTTTTGGGGGGAATGTCGCTGCTGAGCATTCCTTGTTTCGGGGGGAATGTCGCAGCTGAGCGGGGCCGGCAGGCGCGGCACGGAGCTCTCTGCCCGCTCCGGTTTGGGCTCTGCCGGGACCCCCCGGCCCGGTACCGCGGGGCGGGCAGGGGTCTTGTACAGGACAGTCCAGGGTGCCGGAGGGGCGGCTTTGGTGCCGGGTTCCGTTCAGTGCCGGGAGCGCGGGGCCGGCCCGGGCACCGAGGGCCGCCGCTGCCGGGGCTCGCGGGGTCTCCCCGGTCCCCCCGGAGCGAGTCCCGGCAAGGGGCGCGGGGTGCCCGTGGCGTGGGTCTCCCTCCTCGCCTGCCGGAGGAGAAAAAGAAACAGTTTGGGCAAAATTTTTCGTTTTGGCTACTAAATATGAAGTTTGTTTTAAAAAGTAAAGAACGATTTTTTTTTTTTTTGAGGTGGTATATTTAAGAGAGAATTGGGGGTTTTTTAATAACAATATTGATTATATATAACAATATATAATAGGTACAATAAATATTTTTATCTAATATGTATTAGATATTTTACCTAATTTGTATTTTATGTGTAATATGCTGTATATTATTTATAGTATACAGTATTATATAATGTATTATATGTTATATATAATATATATTTGTAATATATAATATTTATTTCATATATTATATGTGTATATAATAGATGCAACGTATATAATATATGCAATCTGTATTATATGTATTATCTACAATAATATATAATATAATAGACAATATTATATCTATTAAATGAAATACATTATATATGTTATATATATTATAATATATATAACATATATATTATAACATATATTATACTATATAATAATATATTGTATATGTTGTAATATATTGTAGTATTTTATAATATATTGCTTATAATATGTATAATACATTACTATACAATTTATATAATATATTTTAAATTACATTATATAAAATATTATATATAATAGAATATATTGTATAACATATATTGTCTATGGTACATATGTTCCCATTTGAGGACATTTTATGTTTTATTTTGGTTCATCAGCTGAATGCTCAAATTAATATGTTTTATCTATGTGTACATTTATATATAGACACAGTCAAATATGGAGTGTTGCAGTGCTATTTAAAAGATAATGATATTTATATGTGGCTTTTATTCAAACTAATATTTTCTGGTGGTTTATAGTGTTATTTTTTGGTATTATTTATTGTGTAGTTAAGGCTTTGAGTGCAGATAAGTTCATGGATGGGTTTGTTTGTATTTGAGGTAGAATTAATTTAAGTAGCTTTTAAAAATAGACTTCTGTTATGTGTTATTGGGTTTTTGTTTATTGTCTGTGATCATTCAAATTGGGTCGGGCCAGCCTGCCTGGTGGAGGTTGGCTTTTTATGGTGGAGGGTTTTTTTTTGAGTTTTCTTTTTTAAAGTTTGTGTATTTGTGTGGTTAGGGCAGTGGTGTTTCTGGTGCAGCTCTAAGTGTCCACTATTGTTTGTGTGTTTTAGGTGGTGCACTCGTGTTACACTGAGACCCCCTCACTGACCAGCCATCAGATCTGCCGAGATCGTGCATTGATGTTTGATTTTCTTTTTTGTAGCTGACAAAGAGAAAACAGCTCGGTGACAGCAGGGAATTCATAGATGTGGAGACAGCCTTCCTTGACACCCAACGTGGATTCTCATCCCCAGACATCCAAAAGATAAGTGGGGGGCTACGGCTCACAGAGGGGATGAAATGGAGGGTGCCAGCTCAGGAGAAATGGGGAGGATTTTTGAGTCAGGTTTGTAGGGCTTGAAAGGTAAAGGACTCAGGGCTAGAGAGCACGCAGTGAAAATGAGGGGTACAGGCTAGGACACAACTTAGAGTACAGGCATACCAGCCCACACACCACCCCTGTTTCACTGAGGGCAGGTGCAGGCAGCAACACCAGTGCAGGACAATGCCAGAAGCCCTAAACCATGCTGGCAGTAACCCTAGAGCCAGGCCAGGAGGATAGTGGGGAGCAGGGTCGACAGGGTTGGAGAAACAGGGGGTTTCCCGCCCCGCTCCTCCCTGCGGTCTCCTGTCTCTCCGCAGCCAGGGATTGCTTCCTTCCTTCCCTCCTCGAGGCGGCGGTTGGTAGGCTTCGCGCCTTTGCCACCGCCAAGAGTTCGGCTCTGTCAGCCTCTGCCCTGACCTCAGGGCCACCACTCCTTAGGGCAGGCGAAACTGTGGATTTTGTGCTCCCGGCGGCGGGACACTCTTGGGACCCTGTGTTAAGGAGCGTCCCTGGCTGCAAGTGTAGGGCCTTAAAGAATTGGTGTTCAGCACAGGGGTGTGACAGTGACAGACAGAGGCTGAGGGAGAGCTTGAAAGGTAAAGGACTCAGGGGCCAGAGCAGGCAGTGAAAATAGGAGTACAGGCTAGGATGCAAGTTAGAGTACAGGCATAGTGCCCCTGATTCCCTGAGAGCAGGTGCAGGCAGCAACCCTAAGGCTAGGGCTAGGCAGGGAGAGATAGTGGGGAGCAGAGTCTGGAGGGTTGGGGACAAGTGGGGGATGCCCACCCTGGGATCCCTGTCCTGCTGCAACCAGGGATGCTCACACCCCCTAGGGAGGCCGTGTGTGCTCAGTGCCAACAGCTCTGTGAAGGCTTCAGCTCTGCAAGTGTCACCCTCCAAGTGTGTGTGGCCCAAGGACCCAGGCATTCCTAGCAGAGGGTGAGTAGCAGATTTGTGGGGGTTTGGGTGATGTGCAGCTAAAATCGGGCTTTGATATTTGGTTTTCTTTATTGCAGCTGACTGAGAGACAACAGCCCAGTGACAGCAGGGAATTCCCAGAGGATGGGCGGCCTTCCTGCACACCCGATGTGGATTCTCATCCTCGACCATCCCAAAGATAAGTGGGGGTGCTACAGGGGGATCAAAGTGGGGTGCAGGGTCAGGAGTCAGTGGGAGGGATTTTTGAGTCAGGTTTGGAGATGGGGATGTCCAAGGTGTGATCCCTTGGACTACATAAATGAGAAGTTTCAGTTTTGATTTTAATGCTGTGGTGTGCATGGCAGAGCAGTCCTGGTGAGTGTTTTTTCACTTGTCACTTGTGCCTTTTGTTTCTTTTGTGTGTCTTGTCTTTTGCCTTAGCCCTCAAGGGGCCTCTTGGAATCCCTGGCATCAGTCTGAGCATTTTGATCTTGGACAGGCATCGCAGTCCCATCTCTCTTCAAAGCATCCAGGTCTTGTTCCCAGCTGTATCCACAGCTGTGCCCTGCCCTGATCCATTATGGCAGGTTAGGTCTTGTAAGAGTGCAGAGATAGGCAGGGGATTCTGACCACAGCATTCTCAGGCATCCATCTCAGTGGTTCTTGGAATAAAAGTCACCTTGTCATCATCTTGTTCCTTCATGGATCTCTGAGCCTGGCCAGCTCAGCATTGGTCTCATCTTGGTCATCTCATTCTGAGTTCTCTTGGTCATCACAATCATTCTTCTTGCTGAGAGTTTTCTGTCCCTGTTGTGTCCCCTTGTTTGTTGTGTCCTGTGTCACTGGTGTTGGTGTGTGTTTGGCCTGGACTGCTCTGCCCTGCTGCACAGCTGGGTGTAGGGGTAATAGGAAAAGTGCTGGGGACTTGAGATTTGTAATGTGGGGCATAGATGGTATATGTAGATTAACACATGATGTCTGGAGCTTTTAAATTATCCTGCAGCACTCTGACCTTTTTCTCTAACTTTTTTTCAGATGGAGATGGATTTAAATCCATGGCAGAGCACCCCATGACGGGTGAGGAGGGAGTTCCCCTGAGCAGGTCAGTCACTGTTTCTGTTTGTAGAAGTGTAAATGGTGGTTCTGTTACAGCTCTGTTCTTTCTCTTTATTTTTAGGAATTAAAGGCGCAGATATCAGCAGTCAAGGTGAAGTCAGCAAGGTGAGCAGTGATGGGTGGACAGAAGCAGTTGCTGTTGCTGCAGTCTCACTTTCTGCTGCAACTCTAAGCATCCATTCCTGTGTGTTTAGGGCAGTCCCACCCACATGAGGCCGAACATCCCTCACCAAGGGGACGACAGAGCCGGTTCTCCTCCCTCATGAGCCCTCCAGGAGCATGACAGGAGTCTGTGATGAAGCCTTGATCTTCTCGATTTGAAGGTGCCCTCCAGGTACACTTTGGTAATGCCTGAGGAGTTTGGGGTGAGTCGTGGAGGTAGGGAGGAGGAGCGAGGGTCCCCTCAAGTTTCAGCAGTGCCCCATCACCTTGTCTCCTCTTTACCCAGGCACACCCTGCGCCATCAGCGTCAGCCTCCGAGCGCGGCCGAGGCGTGCGGGCCGAGGGCATTCCTGGGAGAGGGTGAGTAGCAGAGTCGTGGGGTTTGGGTGATGTGCTGCTAAGCTCAGGCATTCATGTTTGGTTTTCTTTATTGCAGCTGACTGAGAGACAACAGCCCAGTGACAGCAGGAAATTCCCAGAGGATGGGCGGCCTTCCTGCACACCCAATGTGGATTCTGATCCTGGACCATCCCAAAGATAAGTGGGGGCTATGGGGGGATCAAAGTGGGGTGCAGGGTCAGGAGTCAGTGGGAGGGATTTTTGAGTCAGGTTTGGAGATGGGGATGTCCAAGGTGTGATCCCTTGGACTACATAAATGAGAAGTTTCAGTTTTGATTTTAGTGCTGTGGTGTGCATGGCAGAGCAGTCCTGGTGAGTGTTGTGTCACTTGTCTCTTGTGCCTTTTGTTCCTTTTGTGTGTCTTGTCTTTTGCCTTAGCCCTCAAGGGGCCTCTTGGAATCACTGGCACCATTCTGAGCATTTCTGATCTTGGACAGGCATCACAATCCCATCTCTCTTCAAAGCATCCAGGTCTTGTTCCCAGCTGTATCCACAGCTGTGCCCTGCCCTGATCCATTATGGCAGGTTAGGTCTTGTAAGAGTGCAGAGATAGGCAGGGGATTCTGACCACAGCATTCTCAGGCATCCATCTCAGTGGTTCTTGGAATAAAAGTCACCTTGTCATCATCTTGTTCCTTCATGGATCTCTGAGCCTGGCCAGCTCAGCATTGGTCTCATCTTGGTCATCTCATTCTGAGTTCTCTTGGTCATCACAGTCATTCTTCTTGCTGAGAGTTTTCTGTCCCTGTTGTGTCCCCTTGTTTGTTGTGTCCCGTGTCACTGGTGTTGGTGTGTGTTTGGCCTGGACTGTTCTGCCCTGCTGCACAGCTAGGTGTAGGGGTAATAGGACAAGTGGTGGGGACTTGAAATTTGTAATGTGGGGCATAGATGGTATATGTAGATTAACACATGATGTCTGGAGCTTTTAAATTATCCTGCAGTGTTCTGACCTTTTTCTCTAACTTTTTTTCAGATGGAGATGGATTTAAATCCATGGCAGAGCACCCCATGACGGGTGAGGAGGGAGTTCCCCTGAGCAGGTCAGTCACTGTTTCTGTTTGTAGAAGTGTAAATGGTGGCTCTGTTACAGCTCTGTTCTTTCTCTTTATTTTTAGGAATTAAAGGCGCAAATATCAGCAGTCAAGGTGAAGTCAGCAAGGTGAGCAGTGATGGGTGGACAGAAGCAGTTGCTGTTGCTGCAGTCTCACTTTCTGCTGCAACTCTAAGCATCCATTCTTGTGTTTAGGGCAGTCCCACCCGCATGAGGCCGAACATCCCTCACCAAGGGGACGACAGAGCCGGTTCTCCTCCCTCGTGAGACAACAGCCCCGTGACAGCAGGAAATTCCCAGAGAGAGAGCGACCTTTCTTCACACCAGACTGGATTCTCATCCCTGGCCATCCCAGCAATAAGTGGAGGGCTGTGAGGGGATGAAAGTGGGGGTGCAGGATCAGGAGTCAGTGGGAGGGATTTTTGAGTCAGGGGTGTCCAAGGTGTTTCCCCTTAGGCAGGTAAAGTGGAAGTCTCATTTTTATTCATAATGCTGTGGTGTGCATGGCAGAGCAGTCCTGGTGAGTGTTGTGTCACCTGTCTCTTGTGCCTTTTTTGTGTCTTGTCTTTTCTCTTAGCCCTCAAGGGGCTTCTTGGAATCGCTGGCATCAGTCTGAACATTTCTCATCTTGGACAGGCATTGGAATCCCATCTCTCTTCAAAGCATCCAGTCCAATTTCTTTTCAGGTCTGGTTCTGAGCTGTATTGACAGCTGTGCCCTGCCCTGATCCATTATGGCAGGTTAGGTCTTGTAAGAGTGCAGAGATAGGCAGGGGGTTCTGACCACCGCATTCTCAGGCATCCATCTCAGTGGTTCTTGGAATAATTCATTTTATCATCTTGTTCCTGCAGAGTTCTCTGAGCCTGGCCAGCTCAGCATTGGTCTCATCTCAGTCATCTCATTCTGAGTTCTCTTGGTCATCATGGTCATTCTTCTTGCTGAGAGTTTTCTGTCTCTGTTGTGTCCCCTGGTTTGTTGTGTCCTGTGTCACTGGTGGTGGTGTGTGTTTGGCCTGGACTGCTCTGCCCTGCTGCACAGCTAGGTGTAGGGGTAATAGGACAAGTGCTGGGGACTTGACATTTGTAATGCTGCATGTACTTGGACTGTAAATGATATATGTACATTGAGATGAGATGTCTGGAGCTTTTAATTTATCCTGCAGCTCTCTGACTTTTGTTCTAACTTTGTAACTGATGCAGATGGAATAAATCTGTGGATACAAGTAAGATTGGAGTTTGTTTGGGTTGTTGCTTCCACAAAATACAGATAATTCTTGGATAGGAGTTACTTGATTTGTTTCATTCTCACTGCCCCTTAAAATCAGAGCAGAGGAAGCAGATTTTAAATCATCATTCCATGGATTTCACCAACTTCCTGGCTGTTCCAAAAGTTTTCAATGTTAGACATTCCTGAGCTTGTTTTTCAGGTAAGCTGGGATTTAGATGTTATTAATTCCTGTTATTTGATGTTTTTCCTCTCTCTGGTTTTAGTAAGGGAATATTTACTTTTCCCAATTTTCCATCCCAATTGCAATTTTTGTACATCTTAGGGCACATTTCCAAGGAAATTTACCAAGTGAATGTTGGTAAATCAGGAATTGTTCAGCACCATATCCACAGAATTCTGTAAATTCCCAGGAGAACTTGCTTAGTGTTTAATTGCCATAATTCATTTCTTTGTAAAGTGAAATTCACTGCATTTTAAATTACATAAATCTCATTGCAACTTCAATCCTGGCCTAATTGCTGGGGTGGTTCTGTCCTGCCTTGGCACATTTGGAGGTTCATTTGAAGTGACATTCCTGCTAAAATAGAATCTGTTTCCAAGCACAACTGGGAATTGTCTGGAAAACCTTGTTTTCTGGGAGGCACTGAGTTTGTTTTGCCTATCCCTGCAGAACTGAGGATACTCTCAGAGCTGTGTTAGGCAGTGGCATGAGGGGAGAGCTGCATTTATTTAATTTTGTATTTATGCACTTTATATTTTTTATTTTTTTTAGTTTTGTATTTGCTTGCTTTTGCATGCTTTTATTTTATTGTGCTTTATATTTACATGTTATTTTATTTTTTGTTTTGTATTTTTAAACAGGTTTTATCTTTGATTTCCTCTATTTTTATATTTTTATTTTAATTTTTTTCTTATATGACTTTATTTTTAATGCCTCTTTATTTTTTGTTATTATTTAATTTTTTTATTTCCATGTTATTTTTATGTTGGTTGTTTTTTAGTTTTATTTAATTTTTTGTTTTTAAGTTTTAAATTTCATTTTATTGCTTTTTATTTTATTTTTATTACTTTAAAATTTTGTTTTTAAATTTTCGCTTCTTTATTTTATTTTTAATTTATTTTTTCATGTTTTCTTTGTTCCTTTTTTCCCTTACTCTTTCTTACCAGAGTATGTGGAAGTTTGGCTGTTGGCAAGAAAGAAGCTGAGGAATGATGTCCATGTCCACTGGATGTCTGTATACAATTGGGAATGCAGTTAGCAAAACTTCTGTATTTTCTGCTAAATTAAAAAACCTGACCTGAGAAAGCTGTAAACACCGTGGTGCTGTTTCTTTCCTTTTTACACACTAACAGTTCTCATTCCACCCATTTACAGAATTACCAGCAGTAACTTGATGTTGAGGTGTATTTCAGAGTTAGCAATAAAGAAAGTAGACTTTTTCTTTTGTAACACTCCAAATCTCATTGTTTATTAACCAAAAAAATCCAAGATAAAGCAAACAAAAAACCCCAACCCAGAACCAATCTCCCACCCAAATGAGCACAGAAATAGAAAATATATCAATATTATTTTAATAAAAACTAAATATTTCCTGCTTAGAAAACCATGCTAATTTTATTCTGATTAATTGTGGTTCTGGTCTGTTAGGCTAATGAATTCATACAGTTTAAGATATCATTTCAAACATAAACAAACAAACATGAATTTTAAAATTAAATACGAAAATATGTAAATGTATGTACTTAAAAGAAGAAATAGAAAACAGGAAAAATAATATCAAGGATATAAATATATATACCATATTGCATACATTATTATATATATTATATATAATTTCAGGTAAGTAAAACATGTTGTTATTGGCATACCTGCCAGAGGAGCTTACGTTACTGCAGTGTAATTAGTGAGGCACTTTCTGCTCTAACAGAAAGTTTTTGAATGCTGCTCAACAGCCACAGACCTCATTCTGCATGTTTGAAGGTGAGAGAAGAGATGGTCACATCCCAGGAGCCTGATTTTGGGATGTTTTGTGCAACTGGCCCAGAAGCTTTTACGTCTGGGCTTTCCATACTCTGCCCATGGCAGGTCCAGCCTGTGCTTCAACTTAGAGCCCTCAGTCGGCAGGGCAATGGACCTTTGGGGAAGTTCTTACAGCTCTACGTCATGCTTTATGAATTGTGATGATTTTCTGAAAGTGGGCTGTCCATTCTGACCCATTTTCTTCTCTCTCCTTGCAGACTGTACCTGCTGAAAGGCTGAGGGGAGGCCGGGATCTGCAAAATCTCTGACTCTCCGTGTCTCCCTGAGGCTGAAGCCGTGTTTGCTGTCAGTGACAACATATGGGAGGATGCTAAAAACTGAAAACTTTGGGTTCTTTCCTCTGAATCCCAAGACTCTCTGCAGCTGTGGCCTGTATATCTCTTAAAAGAGTTTCTGGGTTTCGAAAGGTTTTTACATTCAGCAGTATTTATCTATAACTCAAAACCAGTCATACTGTATCAGTGTAGTGTTAATGACTTTATTTGAGTTGGTTAGTTAAAGCAAATCATTGATAAGGGGTTTGAGCATCCCTTGGATGGCCCTTGGAGCTGGCAGCTCTTACTTCATTTCTCTTCATTCCTTTCATGTGTTTCAATTATTTCCTAAGCAATTACTGCAATGAGGATATACAATAAGGACAACAGCATTTCTGCTCTGCTGGATTGGGAAATCCAAGCCCAATTCCTTGGAGAGGTTGAAAGAATGGGGATCTGAGCCTCTAGCTGGGTTTTGACAGTGGGAATTTGATGAGGAAGAAAGAGGAGAGATCCCCCAGGAAGTGGTTAAGGGCAGTTCTGCTGGCTTTGGGTGCTCCTACCCCCCAAAATCATCCTGATTTAACTGGGCTTGAAGAAGCAGTGGGATGTGCCAGGGGGCCTGTGCTGGGACCCCCACACCCTGGTCAGGGGTGCTGGGAAGTGCCAGCTGCAGAGGAACCCTAGAGAGGGGCTGTGCTGGGACGCCTCAAATTCCAGCCAGAGATGCTGGGCACTGCTGGACCTTTGGGACACTGCTGAGAGGCCCCACTGCCTGATCCAGAGAGGTCTCCCATGATTTTCTGTGGTGCTTAGAACCTGGCAGGTCATTACAGCCCCCCAGGTTGAAAATCCCATGGGAGCAGTTGGAGTCACAGACGATCACAGAGAAGCCAATCTGGGAGAGAGGAAATGAGCTGTTCCATAGATTTATTTCTCCCAATACGTTTAGAATTTATACCAGAATCTCTCCTCTCCCTTCAGATCCCGTATCCTTGAGTTTTGAGTTTTCTCATAAAGAATTCTCTGCCCACGCTGGAAACAACATTCCCTGGCACCGCAGGGAGCAGCGGTTTGGGGGGTCCTGGGGCCGGCACAGGGGGTCCCCGCGCCCCGGCCGGTCCCAGTGAGCATGAGGACATCGCCGCCGCCGTCCTCCCGTGCCAGAGCCCCGGCAGGACCCAGCGCGGCGCCGGCTGCAGGCGGAGCAGGAGCGGCTCCTGCCGCCCGTGCCGATCCCGGTCCCGGTCCCGGTCCCAGCGCCGCTCAGAGACCCACAGCCCGCCCGCCGCGGGAGAGGCGGCCCCGCTGGGGACTCCCAGCCTACACGGACAGGATCGGAACCCGAACTCCCGGTCCCATTCCCGGCCTCGCCTCAGCGCCTCGGGCTCCGCCCAGGGCCGGGAGCGGCCGCGGGGAGAGGGGCGGGGTCTGCCGCGGGGAGAGGGGCAGGGCCGCGGGCGCTGGTGCCGCCCCCAACCCGGGCAGGGCGGAGCGTCGGGGCGGGCTCGGTGAGGCGGGGCCCGGCGGCACCGGGGGCGGGGCCGGGCGGCACCGGGGGCGGGGCCGGGCGGCACCGGGGGCGGGGCCGGGCGGCACCGGGGGCGGGGCCGGGCGGCACCTGGGCTTCGGGGGCGAACAGACAAAGCTCACGAAGGAAACGAACGCCCCCCCATTCCCACCCCGCCCCTCCGTCCCCGCTGGCTTGTCAGTTAGATCATAAACAAGCCAACCCAGCTCCTGAACTCTCAATGAATGTTTGAAACACTTCCAAAGGAAGACAAGTTAGTAATGATCCCAAAGGAAAAATTGCAAATGGAGGCTAATGGTTGCTGCGGGAATTTCCTGCGGAATTATGAACCTCACACATACAGAATTTAGGAAGTGCATCCCAAATTCAGCCTTGGGCACCTGCAGGAGAAGAGGGGATCCTTATCCACAGCAAGGCAAGCCCGGTGCCCCAGTGTGTCAGGTGCAGACAATGAGATGTCCAGGGAACGAGCAGCAAATCCCCTCTGCCCCGCCCTTACACTCGGAGTGGCAGCTGCCCCAGGTGACAGCTGTAAAGGACGATGAGGGGACAGAGCAGCCACAGCTGAGAGCTGTTAGGATGATGAAGAGCCAGCTGAGAGCTGTAAAGGAGAACAATGAGCCGAGAGGGCAGTGCCAGGTGAAAGCTGTTAGGATGATGAGGAGACAGAGCAGTGCCAGCTGAGAGCTGTAAAGGAGAACAATGAGCCGAGAGGGCAGTCCTAGGTGAAAGCTGTTAGGATGAATAGGGGACAGGGCAGCCGCAGATAAGCGCTGTTAAGATGACGAGGGGACAGGGCGGCGCCAGGTGAGCGCTGTAAAGGATAATGAGGAGGCAGCTCCTGCCGGGGCTTCTTTGCAAGGAGAGCCTCAGCTTACTTTGGCATGGAGCTCCTGGAGGAGGGAGGTTTATGGTCTGTTCCCGGGGGTGTCTCATGCAATCAAAGGTGAGCCCATCTCACACGAACTGCAGGAGTATGTGGATGCACTCGGCTGTGGAACATTGCTTAAATAAGGTGCCGAGGGACAAGCCTTTGTGCTAGACAGCAGCAGCAGGTAAGCCAGTGTGGATTTGAATGGGGGGCTTTTCTCTTTTCCATTTTCCCTTGCTAATCCCTCCCTGGTGCTCCTAGAAAAAAAAAAAGTGGGGGTTATGAGGGCAAAGGAGTTTAAATTAAGGGAAGAAAATCCTCTTTTGTTATTATTGGTAAAAAAAGGTTTTAAAATCTCCCTTTTCCTATCACTTGAGAGACTTGAGGGACACCTCTCCTCTTCTGTTTTTGTCAGGGACTAAATTGAAGGGAAGAATACATTTATTTGCCATTATACTGGTTTAAGGTGAGGCGAATGCCTGCTGTTGCCTGAGTTTCAGGGGTTAAATTGAAGGAAACCCCGGCTTTCCCAGCATTTGAAGGGTTTAAATCGGGTTTTGCTGCTGTGTTTGGGGACGATTCTGGGTCGCGCTCCGGCCCCGAGTGCCTTGCGTGCGTTCACCGCTGGCATTCATTGTTTTGGGGGGAATGTCGCAGCCGAGCAATGTTTGTTTTGGGGGGAATGTCGCAGGTCAGCCCCGCCGGCGCAAGGTGAGCTGTGCTGGATGGGCAGGCGGGAGGCGCGGCACGGAGCTCTCTGCCCGCTCCGGGCGCGCGGGGTTCGCTTCGCCCCCCCAGCCCGGTGCCGCGGGGCGGGCGGGTCTTTTGTACGGGACAGGCCAGCGTGCCGGAGGGGCGGCTTTGGTGCTGGGACCCGCGGTTCCGTTCGGTGTTGGGAGCGCGGAGCGGCTTTGGCGCCGGGAGCCGGGTTCCGTTCGGTGCCGGGAGCGCGGAGCGGCCCACGTGCCGGAGGGGCGGCTTTGGTGCCGGGACCCGCGGTTCCGTTCGGTGTTGGGAGCGCGGGACAGTCCAGCGTGCCGGAGGGGCGGCTTTGGTGCCGGGACCCGCGGTTCCGTTCGGTTCCGGGAGCGCGGGACACTCCAGCGTGCCGGAGGGGCGGCTTTGGTGCTGGGACCCGCGGTTCCGTTCGGTGTTGGGAGCGCGGAGCGGCTTTGGCGCCGGGAGCCGGGTTCCGTTCGGTGCCGGGAGCGCGGGACACTCCAGCGTGCCGGAGGGGCGGCTTTGGCGCCGGGAGCCGCGGTTCCGTTCGGTGTTGGGAGCGCGGGACACTCCAGCGTGCCGGAGGGGCGGCTTTGGTGCCGGGACCCGCGGTTCCGTTCGGTGCCGGGAGCGCGGAGCGGCCCACGTGCCAGAGGGGCGGCTTTGGCGCCGGGAGCCGCGGTTCGTTTCGGTGTTGGGAGAGCGGAGCGGCTTTGGTGCCGGGAGCCGGGTTCCGTTCGGTGTTGGGAGCGCGGGACAGTCCAGCGTGCCAGAGGGGCGGCTTTGGTGCCGGGAGCGCGGGACACTCCAGCGTGCCGGAGGGGCGGCTTTGGTGCCGGGACCCGCGGTTCCGTTCGGTGTTGGGAGCGCGGGACAGTCCAGCGTGCCGGAGGGGCGGCTTTGGTGCCGGGAGCCGCGGTTCGTTTCGGTGTTGGGAGCGCGGAGCGGCTTTGGTGCCGGGAGCCGGGTTCCGTTCGGTGCCGGGAGCGCGGGGCCGGCCCGGGCACCGCGTGCCGCCGCTGCCGGGGCTCGCTGGGTCTCCCCGGTCCCCCCGCACCGTGAAACGGCGCCAGCCACGGAGCGAGTCCCGGCAAGGGGCGCTGGGTGCCGGTGCCGTGGCTCTCCCGGCGCGGGGCAGCCCCGCCTGCAGGAGGAGAAAAAGAAACAGTTTCAGCAAATCTTTTCGTTTTGGATAATAAATAAGAAGTTAGTTTTAAAAAGTAAAGAATGGAGGTTTTTTTGTTAGGTAATATGTTTGAGGGAATTTGGGGGAACAGGAAAGAGGTCGTATTATTTTATAATAATGTTTTATTATATCCATAAAATATATACAATATATTTTTATATAATTGTATTTTATATTATGCATATTATGCATTATGTATAATATTTTTTGTAGTATAATATATTACATAATAGATATAATATATAATATAATATATAATAGACTTATTATATTTATTATATATATTATGTATAATATTAAACATTATATATTATAATATATACATAATAATATATATAATTTTATTTAATATAATATTTAAGCATTCCGGTTAAATCTCTGCATTCTGCTTTTAAAGTGTGTCTGCTTTTGTAACATATATGATATATAAAATATATATTTTATATATAATACATATATAATACAATATTATTTAAAAGATATAATAGCTTATATAATAGATATTATATGTATTATATTTATTATATATTTTACATATAATATAATGTATGGCATATACACTATACTATGTTATATACGGTATATATAACAATATGTCTCATTTCAGGACATTTTTTATTTTATTTTGGGTTGTCAGCTTAATGCTCAAATTAATATATTTTAACTGTGTATGCATTTATATATAGATACAGTTAAATATAGACAGTGGCAGTGCTATTTAATAGATAGTGATATTTATGTGTGACTTTTATTCAATATTACATTGTTTGGTGGTATAAAGTGTTTTATTTTTTTGGCTCTTATTTATTATGTTTGGTTTAGGTTTTGAATGCAGATAACTTTATGGATGGGTTTGTTTGTATTTGAGGTGGAATTAATTTAAGTAGCTTTTAAAATGGACTTCTGATACGTGTTACTGAGGTGTTGTTTTTGTTTATTGTATGTAAGCATTCAAATTGGGCAGGGCCAGCCTGGCTGGTGGAGGTTTGGATGTTTTGTTAGATGCAGTTCTTTTTTTAAAAAAGTTTTTTTTCTGTTGAGTAGTTTCAAGATGGTTTTTAATAACTTATTGTGTAGTTCTATTTTGTTGATAGATGGTGTATGATAAGGGATATGGTCTATTTATTTAATGTGGGGTTTTTTCTTAGTTTATGTGTGGATCATGTTACAAACGACAGTTCTCCAGTATTCTGATTTGGAGGTTTATTGGAAAATGACAAAATGAGATCGAAAAGAGGCAAGTCCCACATTCAAACGGCAGCTCTGAGCCCGGGTTTGGAGCTGCCGGGTGAACTCAGACCCAGCCTCTATCGCACTGGGTCCCCCATAGTTCACACCAACCATCTCTCGAAGGTTAGTTTTGATAAGGTTTTTAGGCCCCGAGGCTAGTTTTCTGTCCAGTCTGAATATGCAGGTAGGATTTCCGTCTACCTGGAGTGAGAGTAGAATAGAATTCCGGGAAATCTGCTCACATCTCTGGATCTGTCTATGAATTATTCCTGAAGTCTTCACTAAACATGTCTATGAATTATTCTTGAAGCTCCTGCCAGACGAACATGTCTTGGTTTTGGTTTGGTCTCGGGGAGTGTCAGAATTCCAGGAGGATGGAGTGATTGGATTTCCTGAGAGCTGGATCAGTTCTGATGCGCCTTAATGATCGTTATCTGGCACCTCTTTGGCACGGTCCACCCCTCATTGATATGGAGAATACAGGTCTATTGTTCTATGGGCAGGCCAGTTACCTACCCCGCCCTTTGTTGGTTTGGTTGCAAGGGGGTACCTTTTAGCACACTTTGTTAAATCAAACCATATAATTATAACAGTAAAAAACTCGAATTAAACTACATTTTTATAACAATCAGATTGTTTTAGAATTGAGTTTTGCTTGTTGAATTTTATTTTGTTGTGTATGATGCTTTTAAAGGCTATGTTTTCTAAGGTTTACAATGTGTAAAGAGCTGTGATGTGAGGTATAGGGAAGGTTTTTATTTATTTATTTTATAGGGGAGCTTTTTATTTATTTAGTGGTGGTTTTTATCATGCTGAGTTTGTAGTGTTTGATTTGCGGGGGTTTGAGGTAGTGTGATATAGTTTTTCTGTTAGGGTTTGCTAATATTTATAATTGGATTATTGTTTATTATAGGGGTTTATTTATTTGGCTTGTTTGATTGCAGTATATTTTTTATAGTTATGGATAATTACGATGGTGTAATGGGCTGTTATGTGACGTATGGGGGAGGTTTTTATTTGTTTAGTGGTGGTTTTTATCATGCTGAGTTTGTAGTGTTTGATTTGCAGGGTTTGAGGTACTGTGCTATAGTTAATCTGTTACGGTTTGCTAATATTTATAATTGGATTATTGTTTATTATAGGGGTTTATTTATTTGGCTTGTTTGATTGCAGTATATGTTTTATAGTTATGGATCATTTCGAAGATACTGCTTATGGTGAAATTGATCTTTTGGTTTTGTGCTGATGGTGAAATTGATCTTTTGGCTTTTTTGGTTTTGTGTCTATTTATTGGTGGTATTTTGGTTTTGATGGCTTGAGGCAATATGGGTTTGTTGAGTTAGGAATAGTTTTTTTGGTGTTGTTAATTTAAGTTTATTTGTGATGTTTTTATTTTGATTAGTTTGATTGGTTTGTTGTTTTGGTGTTTATTAGTTTTATTTTTCAGAATGTAGGTGTTGATATGGTGGAGTTTTTTAGGTAGTTTTTTGGGGTAGTGGTGTCTCTTTTTTACTAGTTGAGATTTTTTCATGTTGTTAAATAGTTTGACTATTCTAATTTTATAGAGTATTGGTTATTATTTTAGAGTTAGTGTAGAGAGACAGTTTTGGTTATTTTTAAAATCATGTTAAGGGTCAATTGTACAGTTTTGACTTCAGTAAGTTGGTTTGATTTATCTTTTGTACTAGTTTTTGCAGTTTGTTGTGTGGGATTCTATATGGCTGTTATTATTTTAGTTTTGTTCCGTTTCCATGATGTGATGCTGTTGTTATTGAAAAGAGTGTAGTGTGGTTTGTTGGCTGGTAGTTGGTTTTATGGTGGAGTCTTTTACTTTGTGTTTGTTTTGAGTTTTTTTGTTTAAGAGATTAGAGTTTTTATTGGGTTAATTTGTAGTTATTTTCAAGATTTTAGGGACATATAGATTTCTGATATGGGTGCAGTGTATGAAGACACGAATTTACTTATTTTATGTGATATTGGTAGCGTGGTGGGTAGAGGGCATTTTGTAGTGGTTATTTTAAATGTTTGAGGCTTTTTGGCACTTAAAATATTTGTTTTGGAGGAAGTTTGCTTGGAATGTTTAGGGTTTGGAGTTATTTACAAGGGGTTTTTAAAATATTATTTTTAATTAGGTGCTTTTAGGTTTTTTTACAGTTAAAATTTGTAACTTTTTGTTATGCTAGTGTAATAAGTATAATAGATAAATTCGTGTATGTAATACGGATTTGAGCTACTAATAAGAAACTACCCAAGGGTGTCTCCAAGATTCCAAAGTTCCAAAACATATTTACAACTGTAACGACGAGGCAGAGCAAGAAGATGGCCCATCCATCAAGAGTGGACCCTCACTTCACAGCTCTTCAACATCCGATACCGATCTTGGTAGAGATCCTGGACGATCAGATCAGCCCTCCCAAGACAAATTCCGGAAGAACTATCAAGCAACCTTTTCATGCAGACAGGACTCTTTTGGGAAAATTAAGAAACACAGCATGCCTGGACTTTCAATAGACTTGGCGTTAGAGTAAAAAAACTGTATAAAACCCACAGGCTGAAACATAGCAGTGTAGCAGAATTCGGACTACCGCTACTCTGTCCACCCAACTTTCGATCGATTGTTGTCCTGTTTTTATTGTAGCTTTAATTCAGTGTTGGAAATTTTGCCAATAAACCCTGCTATTTTTGAATTGGCTTCTAATCATTTATAACACTAGTAATAGAAATAGGTTTTGATTTTGTATGTAGCGATGGGATTAGCACATATGGCATACTAGTGTTGTCTAAGGATGTAAATTTTCATGGTTTTGATTTGTTAGGTTAATGAATTTATATAGTTCAATAGACATGGGGTTTTTGATTTTATTTGGTTAGAGGCAGGTCATTTTAAGTTTTGGGGGGGTTCTGGGTTTATATTTTGGAGGGGTTTTGAGGGGATTGCACATGAGGTTATTTTTATTACGTTTAGTAGTTTGACTATGGGTGATTAGGGTTGGCTTTTTTTGGTGGAGTTGTTTCTGAGTTTTCTTTTTTCAAGTTTGTATGTTTGTGTGGTTAGGGCAGTGGTGTTTCTGGTGGAGCTCTAAGCATCCATTACTGTTTGTGTGTTTTAGGTGGTCCACTCCTGTTACACTGAAATCCCCTCACAGACCAGCCATCAGATCTGCTGAGATCATGCACTGATGTTTGATTTTCTTTATTGTAGCTGACAAAGAGGGAACAACCCGGTGACAACAGGGAATTCCCAGATGTGGAGACAGCTTTCCTTCGCACCCGACGTGGATTCTCATCCCCGGATATCCAAGAGGTAAGTGGGGGGCTACGGCTCACAGAGGGGATGAAAGGAGGGTGCCAGCTTGGGAGTCACCGGGGGGATTTTTGAGTCAGGTTTGGAGACCCACAGGATTAGCGTGCACCAGGGATGCCTGGCCCACCCTGTATCCACACATACATACAACAGACACACTGTGGATCATGGAGAGACGCCGGGGATGCCTACCCAAGGGCGGACGGAGCCCGGGGTGGGGGGTCTGCACGCCGTGTCCGCTATTATCCCCGTGTTTCTAGTCGTATCGCGTCACGGCACGATGGACGGCGCGCGTGCGGACACGTACGCATTTACAAGATATACAAGATACATTCATACTCTACCTATAGAGACATGTGCATATATACGGTATATACATATACCGTATATATGCATACATAGTACACACATGCACACTATATACACAATATGTAGATCCATATACACATAGATATGTACAATATGTATAACATGTAGATACTAAATAGTGTATACATATGTATCGTATATACATCGGTATATACATATGAATATATAGCAGTATATATGTAGTGGACATGTAGATATACACTAGAGCATACATACACATATATCCCATAGTATATATATGCACCATACATATATACACTATATACACTATAGGCAGTAGATACATAGCACATATATATGCATACACATATAGATATATCTATATTGCTATGTATATATATATGTCGAGCATATATATAGTATCACTGCATATACATATATACACACTGTATATATATGTATACTATGTATACACATATATACACACCATATATGTACACCATATATATACACCACATTTGGCGTACATACACATACATATATATATACATACATATATACGTACATATATACATATATGTATACATGTATACACACATATATGTGTGTATATATGTATGTGTATATATATATGTATGTGTATATATGTATGTGTATATATATACACAACATACATGGTGTACATATATATACACATGTATAAACACACATATATATACATATATATTCACACACCATATATGGTGTATACATACATACATGTCGAGCATATATACATATGGTATCACAGCATATACATATATAGACACTGTATATAGGTGTACACTATGTATACACATATATACACACCATATATATACACTACATATATATACACCACATACGGTGTACATACACATACATATATACATACATATATATATACACATATATGTATACATATATACACATATGTGTGTGTATATATGTATGCGTATATATGTATGTGTATATACATATATACACATATATATACACACATAAATATACATATATACACACACACCATATATGGTGAATACATATATACATGTCGAGCATATATACATATAGTATCACAGCATATACATATATAGACACCGTATATATATGTACACTATGTATACACTATAGCCAGTAGATACATAGCACATATATATATGCATACACATATAGACATATCTATATTGCTATGTATATATATATGTCGAGCATATATATAGTATCACAGCATATACATTTATAGACACCGTATATATATGTGTACTATGTATACACATATATATACACCGTATATATACACCATATATATACACCACATATGGCGTACATACATATACATATATACATGTGCATAGATATACATACATATGTATGTGTATATATACATATATACACACACGTACGTGTGCATCTATGTATGTGTATACATATATGTATGCATATATATGTATGTGTATATATGTACACCATATATATACCTATATGTATACATATATACACACACACACCATATATGGAGTATACATATATACATGTCGAGCATATATACATATAGTATCACAGCATATACATATATAGACACCGTATATATATGTACACTATGTATACACATATATATACCACATATGGCGTATATACATACACATATACAGGTGTATATATATACACATAAATATATATGTATACATATATACACACACACATATGTGTATATATGTATGTGTATATATATACATGTATATATATGCATGTGTGCATATATATACACCATACATGGTGTATATATATATACACATACATTTACACATATATATACACATATGTATACATATTTATACACACACACCATATATGGAGTATACATATATGCATGTTGAGCATATAATTAGTATCACAGCATATACATATATAGACACCCTATATATATGTACACTATGTATACACATATATACACACCACATACGGCGTATACATGTATATATATATACATACATCTGTATGTATCTATGTACATATATACACACACACATGTATGTGTATATATGTATGTGTATATATGTATGTGTGCATATATATACACCATATATGGTGTATATATATACACGTATATACACATATACATACACATATTTATACACATACACCATATATGGCGTATACATATTCATGTCGAGCACATATATAGTTTCACAGCATACACATATATAGACACCGTATATATATGTACACTTTGTATACTCTATAGCCATTAGATACATAGCACATTTATATGCATACACATATAGATATATCTATAATGCTATGTATATATATGTCGAGCATATATATAGTATCACAGCATATACATATATACACACCGTATATATATGTATTCTATGTATACACATATATATACACCATATATATACACCATATATATACACCACATATGGCGTACATACATATACATATATACATGTGCATAGATATACATACATATGTATGTGTATATATACATATATATACACATACATACGTGTGTATCTATGTATGTGTATACATACATGTATGCGTATATAGGTATGTGTATATATACACCAAATATATACATATATGTATACATATACACACACACACTATATATGGTGTATACATATATACATGTCGAGCATATATATATAGTATCACAGCATATCCATATATAGACACCGTATATATATGTACACTATATATAGACATCTATATACACCATATATATACACACCATATATATATATCACATATGGCGTACATACATATACGTATATACATACATACATACATATGTGTATATATACATATATACACAGACATGTGTGTATATATGTATGCGTATATATGTATGTATGCGTATATACGTATGTGTATATGTATATACACATATATATACATATATGTATTTATATACACACACATACCATATATGGTATGTGTGTGTATATATACACATATATATATGTGTATATATACATATACATATATATATACATATATGTACATCTCGAGCATATATATAGTATCACAGCATATACATATATAGACACCGTGTATATATGTACATTATGTGTACACATATATATACACCACATATATACACCACATTTATACACCACATATGGCGTACATATATATATATATACCTGTGTATAGATATACATACATATATATGTGTATATATACATACATGTCTACATATATATACACACACATACGTGTGTAGACATGTATGTGTATGTATATATGTATGCGTATATAGGGATGTGTATATATATACCACATATATACATATATGCATACATATACACACACACCCCATATGTGGTGTATACATATAGACATGTCGAGCATACATATATAGTATCACAGCATATACATATATAGACACCGTATATATATGTACACTATGTGTACACATATATATACACCACATATATACACCACATATGGCGTACATACATATACATATATACATGCGTATATATATACATACATATATATGTATATATATACATACATGCATACTTATATACACACACGTGTGTATACATGTATGCGTATATATTTCTCTATGCGTATATATGTATGTGTATATACATATATATATACGTATATGTATACATATGCACACACACCCCCCATATATGGTGTATACATATATACATGTCGAGCATATATATAGAGTAGCTTAGCATATACATATATAGACACGGTATATATATGTACACTATGTATACACTATAGCCATTAGATACAGAACACACATATAAGCATACACATATAGATATATCTATATTGCTAAGTATATATATGTTGAGCATATATATAGTATCACATCATATACATATATAGACACCGTATATATATATGTACACTCTGTATACGCATATATATACACCATATATATAGATCACATATGGCATACATACATATACATATATACATGTGTATAGATATACATACATATATATGTGTACATATACACTTCTGTATACATATATACACACACGTGTGTATACGTGTATGTGTATGTATATATGTATGCGTATATCTGTATGTGCATATGTATATACACATATATATACATATATGTATACATATACACACACCCCCCATATATGGTGTATACATATATACAAGTTGAGCATATATATAGTATCACAGTATATACAGATATAGACACCGTACATATATGTACACTATGTATACACATATATACACCATATATATACATCACATATGGCGTACGTACATATACATATATACATGTGTATAGATATACATACATATATATGTGTATATACACATATATGTATACATATATATACACACACATACATGTGTATACATGTATGCGTATGTATATATGTATGCGTATATATGTATGTGTATATATATACTACATATATATACATATATGTATACATATACACACACACCCTATATGTGGTGTATACATATAGACATGTCGAGAATACATATATAGTATCACAGCATATACATATATCGACACCGTATATATATGTACATTATGTGTACACATATATATACACCACATATATACACCACATATATACACCACATATGGCGTACATACATATATATACACCTGTGTATAGATATACATACATATATATGTGTATATATATACATACATGTCTACATATATATACACATACATACGTGTGTAGACATGTATGTGTATGTATATATGTATGCGTATATAGGGATGTGTATATATATATACCACATATATACATATATGCATACATATACACACACACCCTATATGTGGTGTATACATATAGACATGTCGAGCATACATATATAGTATCACAGCATATACATATATCGACACCGTATATATATGTACACTATGTGTACACATATATATACACCACATATATACACCACATATGGCGTACATACATATACATATATGTATATCCACACATACACACATACACATCCACACATACATACAATAGACACACTGTGGATCGTGGAGATACACCGGGGACGCGTACCCGGGGCGGACGGAGCCCACGGGGGGGTCTGCATGCCGTGTCCGCTGTTACCCCACCGGCCTCGGTCGCGTCGCGTCACGGCACGATGGACGGCGCGCGTGCAGACACGTACGCTTTTACAAGTTATACGAGATACATTCATACTCTACCTATAGAGGCATGTGCATATGTATGGTATATACATATACTGTATATGTGCATACACAGTACACATATACATACCATATACACAGATACACAATATGTGGATCCATATACACACCTATATGTACGATATGGGTAACAGATAGATACAATCTAGTGTATACATATGTATCGTATATACATCAGTATAAACATATGAATATATAGCAGTATATATGTAGTGGACATGTAGATATACACTAGAGCATACATACACATATATCCCATAGTATATATATATGCACTATACGTATATACACTATATACACTATAGGGACTAGATACATAGCAGATATATATGCATACACATATAGATAGATCTATAGTGCTATGTATATATATGTCGAGCATATATATAGTATCACAGCATATACATATATAGACACTGTATATATATGTATACTGTGTATACACATATATACACACATATATACACACTATATATATACACCACATATGGCGTACATACATATCCATATATATACACATACATATATGTGTACATATATACATATATGTATACATATATACACACATATATGTGTGTACATATGTACGTGTATGTATATATGTATGTGTACATATGTACGTGTATATATATACACCATACACGGTGTACATATATATACACATATATACACACATATATATACATATACACACACACACACCATATATGGTGTATACATATATACATGTCGAGCATATATACATATAGTATCACAGCATATCCATATATAGACACTATAGATATGTACACTATGTATACACATATATATAGACCATATATATACACTACATATATATACGCCACATATGGTGTACATACATATACATATATGAATGTGTATATATATACATACATATAGATGTATATATATACATATATGTATGCATATGTACACACACACATGTGTGTATCTATGTATGCGTATATATGTATGTGTATATATATACACATATATATACATATACGTATACATATATACAAACACACACCATATATGCTGTATACATATATACATGTCGAGCATATATACATATAGTATCACAGCATATACATATATAGACACTGTATATATATGTCTACTATGTATACACATATATACACCACATATGGCTTATATACATATACATATATACATGTGTATATATACACATACATATATATGTATACATATATACACACACACATATGTGTATATATGTATGTGTGTATATATACATGTGTATATATGCACGTGTGCATATATATACACCATACATGGTGTATATATATACACACATATATATAGACATATACATACACATATGTATACATATTTCTACACACACACCATATATGGGTGTATATATGTATGTGTATTTATATGTATGTGTATATATGTATGTGTGCATATATATACACCATACATGGTGTGTATATATCTACACATAGATATACTCATATATATACACATATGTACACATATATATACACACAGACCATGTATGGGAGTATACATATATACATGTCGAGCATATATATAGTATCACAGCATGTACATATATAGACACCCTATATATATGTACAGTATGCCTACACATACATACACACCACATATGGCGTATACATTTATACATGTATATATATATACATACATCTATATGTATCCATATACCTATATACACACACATGTATGTATATATGTATGTGTATTTATATGTATGTGTATATATGTATGTGTGCATATATATACACCATACATGGTGTATGTGTATGCACATATTTATACACATATGTATACATATTTCTACACACACACCATGTATGGGTGTATATATGTATGTGTATTTATATGTATGTGTCTATATGTATGTGTGCATATATATACACCATACATGGTGTATATATACATACACATAGATATACTCATATATATACACATATGTACACATATATATACACACACACCATGTATGGGAGTATACATATATACATGTCGAGCATATATATAGTATCACAGCATATACATATATAGACACCCTATATATATGTACACTATGTATACACATACCTACACACCACATATGGCGTATACATTTATACATGTATATATA